>JAOTQQ010000001.1:165661459-165742422 GCA_026546715.1 Gallinago undulata
TCGTGGAGTCCCCTTCTTTGGAGATTTTCAAGACCCGCCTGGATGCAGTCTTGAGTAACATGCTCTAACATGCTCTAGGCAATCCTGCTTCAGCAGGGAAGTTGGAGTAGATGATCTCTACAGTCCCTTCCAACTCTAATAATTCAGTGAAATTCAGTGAAATACCTGACATTTCCTAATAAAATACACTAACTTTATATCAACAGTTCTAAGTAATAAATACTTGGATAAAGCTTATCCACTCTAAAACCCTACATGAAGAAATGGTCTTATTAAATGATGCACTAAATGGATCCAGTCAACATCAGAAACCAAGTCTGTGCTTCCAGGTCAGGCAGTCTGATTAGACAGCGGTTGTAGGTCCCTTCCAGCTAAAAAATTCAATTCAATTCAATTCAATTCAATTCAATTCTATTCTATTCTATTCTATTCTATTCTATTCTATTCTATTCTAGTGGACTGCACTAGACTGGACTGATGTTTGGTTTTTTTTCTTGAAAGTTGTCCTCACAGAATAAAAGAGGTTGTTGGGATACTGATGTTACTTTGTACTAGGGTCTGTAGTGATAGGATAAGCGGCAGTGGTTTCAAACTAAGAGGGTAGATTTAGAATGGTCACAAAGAAGAAACTCTTTACTATGAAGGTGGTGAGACATTGGAACAGGTCTCCCAGAGAACCTGTGGATGCCCCTTCTATGGAAGTGTTCAAAGTCAGGTTGGATGAGGCTTTGAGCACCTGGATCTTGTGAAAGATGTCCCTGGTCATGTCAGGGAGGGTTGGACTAGATGATCATTAAGAGTCGCTTCGAACCCAAACTGTTGTATGATTCCATGATTCCATGATCACTTCTCTTTGAGTTATGCTGAAAACAAACCATTCATGCATACTAATAAAGACATCAATGTTTGCATACAATTTTCTCATTTTATGTTCCTCTAATTTTTTGAGAAAAAGATATTTTGCTGGATTTTCAGATGTTTGTTGTTTTACCTCTTCATCAAAATATTATGAGTAATATATTTTAATATTTAAAATGTTAAGAAGGTTAATTTGGTAAGAATTTTCTTAATTAATTACATTTCTGAAGTTATCACTTTTCTGTCATTATTAAAATTATTCAAACTCCTGTTAAACAAACACAAAAAAAAATAAGTCAACATTCCAGAGTGCAGTTTGGTTAGTGTGAGGATTTCCCAATAGATGTTGCATCAAAGCTTTCAGACATAATAACTGGAAAAGAAATCTCAGGTCACAGAGGAATACACCCACACCCATACCTCAGGTCTGTTTGAAGGAGATACTTTGAGAGTCATACACTAAAAGAAAAAAAAATCATTTTAACTGCACAACTTCAAAGTTTCTCTAATATAATCAGATCTTCACAAATACTGAAGTCTCAAAAGGCAGAAAATGTCAAAGAAAAAATATATTTCCACCTTGACAGATGAAACTAAAAATAATAGTTTTATTTGTTAGGCAGCAGTATTATGGTAGTGCACCCCTCCTCCTTAGAGACTGATACTATATTAAAAATAAATCATTTATTTAGAATAAAATAGTATTCATGGCAGGGTTGTGGGATTTTTGGTTGATTTGGTTTTGTATCTGAAAATTTGACTAAATGGTAGATGTATGTTTGTAAAGACTCACCGTATGCATCACTCAGAACAGAATTGTCTATTGGGAGCTAATTATGTCATTTGATAATATACATAGACAATACTCTTTGTTATCTAGCAATACTATAACAATATATTTTTCTGGAGTATTGTCAAAATTCAAGACAATTTCTAGCATTGAAAAATTGCTGCGTGGTTCAATATGTTATGGACCATTTATATTTAAACACCTTACATTTCTGTCCATGGGGACAGAAGGAAATGGGAGAACCAGCAAGATCCTAAACCTTTTTTGAAGCCAAGATAAATGAGGTTGAGGATAATATACCCACAATTTTTTTCCATGCAACTAAAGGAGCAACTGAATTGTAAAGAAGCTTGATATTTTCTTAAGGTGATACAAAGATGTCAGTACTGTGAAACTGTAGGGCTGTGGAGCACTTCTTAGCACCTGGGGTTCAAAAACTCACTTCCAGCTCACACAATGAAGGAGATATATGTGATTACTGTTCACCCTGATTTTCACTGCTAGGAAATGTACAGATAAACAGAAAGATCAGCTCTATCTTCCAGTATGACAAGGTTTTCTGGGTTTCAATAATCAAAGAATCAAAGTAAAGAGCTCACCAGAGAATTAGAGCTTGGAACAGGTGATTTCCAAATCGCATACCAAAGAACCTATAAAAGCCATTGTCAATGCAGCAGCCATAACCAATCAGGAGCCCAGACAAAACGTCCTTGTAGAGCCATGGAAAACAAATTCACACATTATATATAGTTACTCTGCCATAAGCACAAATGGTTTAAGCCTAGGATTCACTTACCCTTGGTTTTCCACATGAAATGTTTCAAAATCAGTTTCTTTCAAAGTTTTCAGTTGCTAATGATATTAGTTTCAAGAAACAGCAATTTTACTTTTTAGTAGAACTTGCTGAAAATTCAAAGCTGAGCTCTTTACATGCAAATATTAAAAGAAACAATCTCTAATTTGCATGTTAAGCTATGTCCTCATGCATAATCAGCTTCAATTTACTTAGGAAAGAATTGATGAAGGGTGCCGCGTTTCTAAACTATTTTTCTGGAGTTGTCGGTGGACCAGCCTGGTGGTTCTTTTTCTTTCTTGAAGGATGTCCTTATAGAATAAAGGAGGCTGTTATCCATGGGATCCTCATGTTACTTGATGGTGGAAGTGCTAAGATCAAAAGGACATGTCATCAGCAATGCCCCTGTAACACACAAGATCAAAAGCATTCTGGGCTGCATAAGGAAAAGCATTACCAACGGGATGAGAAAAGTGATCCTTCTGCCCCAGTCAGCCACATCTGTAGTTCTTGGTCCAGGTCTGGGCTCCCTAGTGCAAGGGAGACATACCTGCTGAAGAAGATCCAGCAAAGAGACACTAAGATTATTAGGAACTGGAGCAATTGTCACATGACAAGGGCGGGAACTGTTTATCCTGAAGAAAAGGAACAAGGGGGTCTTTTCAACGTGTATGAATAGTTTTTCAACAATTTCTATGGGAAATTTGGACTGAAAATAATTCAGTGAAATTATGTTAAACATTAATCAATGTGACAAAAAGAAAAAAATGAATTGTTAATTTTTAAGTAAATGCTACGCTTCCACATGCTCTGAATGTGATGGGATCTGTCTGAAGAAATATAGTCAATTAAGTAGGCAAAGACAGCATTTTAATTCAAAGACACAAAAATACTAAAACAATGAATTAAAGTTTCACAGACTTTCACGTTTAACATTAAATTTGGCATTTCATATCTACTGAACACTTAACTCCACAGTCATTTAATGTTAACTTAATGTGCTTCTAAGACCCTGTATAAAATCTGCAACACAACAAATTCCTAACTAATGTTACTTCTGGTATTTTGTAACCATTTCAAAACCAGAGAGTGTTCCTATTCCTTGCTTTAATATCAGCCTGATTTTTTTTTTTTTTGTTATTTCTTGTTTCCTTAGTTTGTTTGGACAGGCAATTTTTGTTTGTTTGTGTTCTTATTTGTTTGTTTGCTTTTACTGAAATATTTACCATGTGTATATCTCAGGATAGTTCTTGGCTAATTTATATATCTTATTTGCATCTGCAGTATGTTGGAAATGTACATAAGCAGGCTTTCACATATAAAAATAAGGTTTTATTTTCTCAAATATTTCAAATTTTACAAAATAATTGGGAAAAAAACCACAATACTTTTAAGATTTCTTCATAGCTTTGGAAATGTAGTGATTAAATTCACAAATCTGTTTTTGCTATTAGAATTCATTTCCATGGCTATATACTTCTGATCAGGATTTTATCTTCATTTAATAATCGAGTTCTAATTTTTTTGACATAATATTAATACATGTTATTATTACTGTTCTTAAAATAGAAACAGAAAAAATTCTGGTATATCTTACTTATATATGTCTAAAGATACAGACATATATAAATCACATATATATCACATTTTTAGAAATGTTTAGCAAACTGTAAAGCTCCAATATTTTTTCTGTCATTGTTTGTGTGGAAAACAACAGTCTTTCAGGGTAAGCCAGTGATGCATGCAGCAAGAAAGTCTGAGGATAGAAGAGACTTGCTGTACTAGTCCATATTAAAGTGTGGTGGAAAAGGATATGCTATCTCATTTCATACCTCCGTGCAGTGGCTTACAAACTTGCAGTTGTGGACTATCGGGGTTTACCAATGACTTTTAAAGAGCTTGTGAATGTTATTGAGAAAGACAAGTCTACCACAGGCAGGCTTAAATTCTCTAAGGTCTGAATCATTGCTGATTTTTGTCTAGAGATTTGTAAAATAAGATTATTCAGAAATGAAGGATTTGGCATATTTTCAGTACATTTGGTCTTTCTGGATATTTTTGCTTTTCACCTCATTTCTGTATACTTATTGATAGGATTTTTAATTAAAGAGTCACTCAGATAATGAAGCCCATAAAAGCTCAGTAGATTTCACTGTAACGACTACAAGTTTTCCTCTTCATCTCCTCAAAAATTTAACTGCAAATCTGTGTGTGAATAATCTTAACAAGATATATTGCAATTCATGTCTCAGGAGGCTAGGCTTTTATTTCTTATATCACTTAAGCTTACTATTCCCATGCAAATATTCTGTAAAACAGTACCACATACATTTCACGGTATTTTTTTTAGATTCTATTGTGATAATTGACATATATAGAAATACCATCTTTCAGAAGGTATTATTTTGCAAAGCTACTATCTTTTCTTCTTAGCACTTTAAGATAAAGCAGCATATAACTTCCTATCCTGTATATTCTATAATATTATTTTTAGTTCACTAGTTGAATCATATTGGTTTAGTTAACTATACATGGTTAAGTTTACATGACGCAAGTGACCTATGGTGAGTCTGATAAACCACGCATATCAGTAAGGCAAAAAGTGCTGGGAAAATCATTATTTACTCCTACAGTAATGATCAGAAATATCTGCTACAAAAGGAATGGTGAAGATACCAAGTCAAAAGAATTATTATATGAAGATTCTTCTGATACATGTTTAACAAAGTTGTGGTATGAACAACATGGAGAGGAAGGATGATAAGCAGGCACAGTGTGGGCAGTCAAGAAGAGCAGTATCTCCTAATAGCGTACACTCACTGTAGTAGCTCAGGCCGATATGCAGAAAATTAAAGGTGTCTCTTCTCCAGTAAAAATAGAAAGATGTTGTATGAAGTGCCAAATGGGGGAAAATCTGAAGGCAGAACATACAGTCTTCAAACCTCTGTGGCACGAATATGAACTTTCCATTCTTTGAACTGCCAAGAAGACTCAAGTTCGTTTCTACTTATTTAAGGCAGTGACAGTGATAAAAGAAATGTTACTATATGTGCACTCTTGTCTGTGTCACAGTCACTGCAGAGCATTTTAACATAACCATATACTTTTTGTTTGCAAGCCTTACTGAGCATTAGACTTATGTTTCACATTATTTCCCTTTCCAGTACAAATATACATTGTAGAGGTTTATTCCAAGGAGCATAGTTTGGAAAACCTTTTAGTCAAAAATTCTTGCTTTTTGTACAGCTCAAGAAATATGATAGGAAAAAGTACGTATCTTCTTCTCGTTACCTATTGAGTTACCTCGTTACCTAAGTAATCTGTGAGCAAATTATGGTTTCCAGCATGTTTCAAATTACTTTGAGCTGCATAGAAGTGGTTGGCCTGTGGGAGAAGAATGCTGCCCTGAAGAGTCCAAGCTAAAAAAGAACTCTACCCACCTTTTTCAGTCTTAGGACAATAACAACAATGATAACCATTTTCCTGCACCAAAAAAACCCCAATATTACTGCCATGTTTCTTAATGGTTATTTGCATACTTGTTCTGTTTGAGGGTAACATGGACAGTTATGATGTTCTAAGCCTACTGATGAGATGAATAAACTACTTGCAATTATTAATAACAGACTTTTTCTTCCCTTAGAAATATTTTCCTCAATTCTAAATATTATCTGAGAGGTTTATTGTAATAGCTGATTATTTTCATGCTGAATAAATTCTCTTCAGTGAGAAGTCAGTGATCTCAGCAAAATCCTACTCTATGTCAATAATAATTTCTTTCATGATTAAATGTCAGAATTTTTAAATCTAGTGGATTCATGTTGCTTTTGAGAGACAAAGCCTTATCCTCAGTTTCTAATATTATATGTTATGAAATAATTTATTTCTTCTAGCATTTCTGTTGATATCATAAATTAAATATTTCTGTATTGAGACATACTTCTGTTATGACAGCGATTGCAATTTAAGTACTTATAGCTATATATAGATAGCTGTGTATATATACCTATAAATGCAGCATTTTAATACTGCAAAGAAAAGTCTCACACAGGACCTGCCTCCAGAGATTCCCTTTTTCCTCAAATAATTTTCCTTTCTTCTTTTATAAAATTGAACACCCACTCATGACTTTTGTAAAAATAAGCAAAAAAAAAACCCTTGTGTGATCTATGTTCCAGGTCTTCAGTAGTATCAGTTAATTAAAGCTTTGTTCCTAGCTCAACTTGCATTGGAAATCAAGGTGAAGATTATAGCCAGGTTAAGCCCTTTAAAAGATATCTTGCATTCCATACAAGGTTAAAGATTTACTATACAGTTAAAATATTTAGCCTAAAGTCTGTTGCAAAGAAACTTAACCTCTTAACAGACAAAAATAAACTGACAATATTTTCCTCTATTCTGTAATAAAGAGAAAAATTTTAGACTATATAATGACATAATAATGAATATGGAATATTATGATTTTTTCCTGCTATTTAAGTAGAATTCTTATTATATTAACAGATTGAATGCAAAATAATTTTTTTCTGTGTTTGAATTGACTCTTTTTCTCTGAAGCACACCCTCATTATTTCTTCCTAGAACACGTATTTTTCTGCAATCATTCCATATCATTTTGCTGAAAAGAATCAGTTCAGAGAGGGTCACTACAGAAGCTGACAGCAGACTAGAGAAGGGAACCTAGGTTTATTTTGAAGAGTTATCAAATCCAAACGGAAGACAATATAATCTGCAAATAGTGTGGAGCTGTGTTCATAAGCTTGCCTCAGGCAAACCAAGTGATCAGTTCACATTTACTCTTTATTTACCACAGAAAGGAACTATAAAAGCTAGGAAAAAATCTTTGATCATATTTTATTCCTATGGAGCCTCATTGTATCTAAAGTAATATATTTACTAGTTGTGATGGAAAAAGTAATCTCTGGAAAGCATCAAGTCTATTCAAATCTCCTGAATGGAAATTTTAGAATACAGTATTTTGAAGATACAGCTCCATTGGAAATATTGATGCTCTAGGGTACAGCTAAGATGGTACTATCCCTTTTTTTAAAGTAGCTGGTTTTAATATACTTCAGCTGCTACTAGAGCAGGGCAAAACCTGATTTTATTAGCAGTGTGTCTTCAGAAGGTCTCTCCCTGATTCTTAGGAGGAGTTAGAACCAGTTAACCCCTTAGCAGGGATCTATGTTGACAGAAGTACAGAACAGTTAGGAAAAAACATATTAAAAAGAACAAAAAAAACCCTCTTCTTTTACAGGCCCACTCAAAAGCAAGTCACAAAATAACAAAAAGTTGCATGGTTTGAAATTTGCAATGAATGGACAGGGATTATTTGTGTAGTCAGTCTTAGTATGATTTTCCCCATTGTGTTTGCCGGGCAGGCAGAGAAGGAGCTCAAGTGCACAGACTGCATTTAACCTCTTCTGCTATCTGTTCTGTCAGTGAGACAGCTGATTACAGCAGGCAGCAAGTGAAATGGAAAGGAGAGGGAAAAGGATATGGCAGGTGAAGATAATATTGTTAGAGGTAGCATGACTGCATAGCTGTTAAATAAAAGCATGACTTGTGAGAGAAGATTTTGAAAGAAGGAAGTGCGATAAAATTGCATATTGCCACAGACAAGAAACTAGACCCTCTAGTAACCTTCCAGGCTGTAGTTGGCCAGTTCAGAGAATATGATGAAACTTCATGACCTGGGGCAATGCTGACAGAAGAGTATAAGACTGAATAGCCAATGGGGCAGCCAAGTGGATTTTTAGTGGGGTACTTGTATCTATACTGAGATTCCTCTAGCAGCTTATGGGCCAGATTGATTTATAGAATGGTGACAGATAGCAGAGAATTTGTAGAAGTGGGACCCATTTGAGGAACTTTTCTGAGATCAAATTATTCTTCCTGTATTTGTTCTATCTCTAGTGTTGAGAAACTGTCTCTTTGCTTCACCAGAAATATGAATTGTTGCCACATGTTTGCTGTTATAGATGTGCAAGAGAGGACTGATTCTCCTGAAACTGAGGTGTTTGAGTTACCAGAGAGACCATATCTGTATGGTCCAGAGACCAAGGGTCTGAGGGCTGGATACTGGAGATACAGACCAGGGGGTGTAGCCAGACACTGATGGGACCCATGCTTGTGTATGTACCCTGGGGGCTGGTGAGATCTCCTAGCAGGCTTTGACCAGGCAGCAAGTAAGAGCAGGATCAGGCCATTTCTGTTGTTCACTCTTCTGTCAGTGGTGTTCAGTTGTTTGCTGTCAGTAAAAGCACTGACAGTTGCTAATCTATAGGCAGTTGACTGTGTCTATAGAAGGGGTGTGTGTGTGTGCATGCATGTGTGTGGTAACACAACAGGAAGGACAACTCCCTTGGGTCCTGCAGTCAGTTGGATTCAATCAGACCTTAAGGATTTCAAAAAACATTACTCTCTGCCTCTGCATAATTAGGCCAATGAGTCAGAAGTTATGCCAAGCTAGACAGCAACAGCTACTGCAATCACAGAGACACGTAGGGCATTTAAACAGTGCGGCAGTATTTGGAAAGTATTTCAGTAAAGAGCCATCAAATGAAGATAAAAATGGTTTTGAGTTATTAATGTATTTCCTTTAGCAGATAGAGACTCATATCCCCAAATTTAGCAGTGCAAATGAAGTCTTGTGACAAAACACTTTCATTGGATTAATACACAATGCAGTAAATATAAATGTTTCTGCTTCCATTGAGCATTCATTTTTCATTTAGAGTAATCAAATATTGAGGTACATTATGTAGACATATAATCTTGAAAACCAAATTTTCCTGTGAAAATAGTGTGTTCAATTGTTATTATAGCTTTTATATTTTCAATGTTTTAATAAGATCATGTGTCTAGATTTTCTACAATTATTCTTCAGGTTTTCAAGTGTAAAAGTTATTTTAGTCTAGGCTCACTAGTGATCCTAAGATAAACATTTTTCTACTGTTACTAAGGAAGGTAATATTAGGCTCATTTACTAGATGAATTTGGAAACAAAATGTATCATTATCGGTTCTTCCTGTCAAGCGTGATTAATTCTCTCAAACAAATAATTAGTTATTTCCATTTCTGTAGAGGTGGCACATGCAGAATGCACTCAGCTCTATTTAATTCAGTATTCTTTATATTTCAAGAAGTTGCTCAAATGAAGATAACAGAACACCTTAGCAGTCAAAACCCATCTGCACAATGCAGATGTATTTGAGTACTATATTTTAACATTGCAATATTCCTTCTAGAATACAAAAGAGTTGTCTCTGCTGGTGGTACCTGGACTTATTTATATTTCCTGTTGCAATGACTATGAGGTAAAATGGCACATACATATGGTTCAATGTCAAATATGTACATGCAAATTTGTACACACAGAATATTAATAGGTATTTATACTAAATAGTGTCATAAAAAAATTAAAGATATTTTATTTAAAATCAGATATACAAAATCTTAGCAACTGAATCAGATTTTTCCTTAGTTACTAGGTATTGCCTACCAAAACCCTCTAAATACACTTTTTTTTGCCACTAACATCAGGTAGCTTATATCAAGAGTCTTTTGTATAAGATTTATTTTGCTTGTTAGGTTGCTTGCGTGTTTGCTTCTAACAGCATATTTTAATAGTGTACTTTAGGCTTTGCAGTGACAAGTATTGTCAGACGCGGCTTGCTCAGTACATGAAGAAAAATCTTCCATTTCAGTTTCATTCAAATACATTTCCTTCACACTTTGAGAGGAGAAATTACAACCTTGGAGCAATTTGAGGATTTGGGATATATATTTTGTAATACTATAAACTTGTAAAATATGATTATTTGAAAGCAGTTCAGATGCAAGCTATTTCACAGCTCAGTTTTTAATGACAATAGGTTAGACACTAAATTTCCAAAGCAATCCAAGGGGATTTATTGGTATTATTACTGGATTTGAAGGCACATCAGAGGCTTAATCCCTATGTACTTCTCTGTTAAAAAAAAAAATAAATAAAATATCTACAGAGTTCTGAACAAAGAACGGGAGGTCTGTGTAACAAATTTAACCTTGAAAGAAAATAGAACAGTCCTGTCATCTTGTGTGTACATTATTTAAACAGCATATCTTGTTTCATCTGTTCACTGGAATATGAGGTGAACAGAGCTGGCACCTCTTCTTGGAGTCAAAAAGCTCTTGATTCCCACGTATAAGAAACTGGACATAGGAGACAGGAGACTAACATGGCTGAGTAAAAACCTCTTGGTCAAACTGAAGTGTAAGAAGGAATTGCACAAGTGTGTGTTTGTCCTGGGAAGAATATTGGGGCATCTCCCAGAAGGGTAGGGACGAGATTAGGAAAGTTAGGCAGAGTTGGACTTGAATTTGGCAAGGGATGCAAAGAATAGTAATGAAAGCTTTTACGGATACACTGGCCAGGAAAGGAAGATTAAAGAAAAGGTACTGTCTCTTGGTAAATAAAACAGGAAAACAAGTGACAACCAACACAGAGAAGACTCAGGTGCTCAAACAATTATATTTGCCTCAGTTTGCAAAGGTAATCTATCTTCCCGTGTCTCTCAAGCCCCGGAACCTCAAGACAAGTATTGAGGGAATGAAGTCTGACATCATAAGTGAAGATCAGGTTCAAGACCATCTAAGGAACCTGAAGTTTCAGAAGTCTCTGAGACCTGAAGAGATTTATCCCAGGATCCTGAGGGAATTGGTTGATGCAGTTGCTAAGCCACTTTCCATCATATTTGAAAACTCATGGCAGTAGGGCAAAGTCCTCAGTAACTGGAAAAAGGGAAACATAACACTCTTTTTAAAAAAAAACTAAATAGGAGGACGCTGGGAACTAGCTACCAGTCAACCTTACCTCTGTGCCTAGTAAGATCATGGAACAGATCCTCCTGGAAGATATGTCAAAAAGTATGAAAGATAGGGAGGTAAATAAGACAGCCAACATGGCTTCACAAGAGACAAAATGTGCCTGTGTAATCCAGTAGCCTTTTACACTGGAGTAGCTGCACCAGTGGAAAGGGAAGAACTACAGATGTCATCTACCTGGACTTCCATAAAGCCTATGATACGGTCTCCCAAAACATTTTTGCCACTAAATTGGTTTTGATATGGTTTTTATAGAGGGACTGATAGAAGGATAGGTGGACTTGTCCTAAGTGTTTCTGTGAATAATTCATTGTCCAAGTAGAAACCAGTAATGAGTGGTATTCATCAAGGGCTCATACTAGGACCAGTACTGTTTAATATCTTCATCAGTGACATAGTGGGATTGAGTGCACTGTCAGCAAGTTTGCAGATAACACCAAGCTGACTGGTCCAGTTGATTTGCTAGAGCAAAGGGATGCCATCTAGAGGGACCATGACAGTCTTGAAGAGTGGCCCATGTGAACCTCATGAATCTCAGAATCATAGAATGGTTTGGGTTGGAAGGTACCTTAGAGATCACCTAGTTCCAAACCCCCTGCCATGGGCAGGGAAACCAGCCACTAAAGCAGGTTTCTCAAAACCTCATCCAGCCTGGCCTTGAACACTTCCAGGGATGGGGCTTCCACGACTTCCCTGGGCAACCTGTTCCAGTGCCTCACCACCCTCACTGTAAAGAATTTCTTTCTAGTATCTAATCTAAATCTCCCTTCTTCTAATTTAAATTCAATGAGGTCAAGTATAAGGTCTTTCATGTGGATCAGGGCATTCCCCAGTAACACTACAGACTGAAGGATGAATTGATCAAGGGTAGCCCTGAGGAGAAGGACTTGGTGGATGAAAAAAAGGACACTAGCCATTAATGTGTGCTTGCAGTCCAGAAAAACAGTTGGTTACTGTTTAAACCAGTGGATTGGTCATCTTCCTATTTCACATGTAGAAGCTTGTCTTTGGGCAGACACCCTTCAAAAAGTTTTGAGTGTCTCATTCACACCCCATTTTTTATCCTCATTTCTACCTTAACAGCTGTTTTTGCCAGTTATGGACTGTGTGAGCCGCCCTAGAGATGCTGCCTTATACTGCAGTAATGTCAATGAGACTGTATTAAAATTTAAATGGTATTTAACATTTTGGAAACTCTTCCATAAGATCACTGGAGCATGGATAGGCTTGATTTGAAGTAATATTCTTAGAAATAATGTTTCAGTAATACTTCTAAGAAGTATTTTGGGGAAAGTATTTAAACTTAGCACACAATGAAATTGTGGTTTGTATTCTTTAATTTTTCTCTCTGGGTTGAATATGTATAGAAAAGACACCAGTAGTGAAAAAAATATCATCTTGTGTAGTTGTGCTTCATAAAGACAGTTCTTGATACCTGAATAAAAAAAAAAAAAAAAAAGTTTTTTCACTTCTGCGTAAGTTCCAAATGATTCAGCAGTCTTTTATCCTTCCCAGAACTCTTCTTCCTTGATGATAAGTTTTTCTGGTATGAAGGAAATCTGAAAAATATTTTGGGGAATTCCAAGAGCTGTTCATCAATTTATTTCTGAGTTATAGGACTTATTCTGAAATGTATATTCAGATCACTCAACCAGTAAAAATACGTGTTGGACAATAATGTCTCGTAAGGTGGCTCTCAGTGCTGGAAGGGGATGTGGTCACATTTTACTGTAGTCTGGTAGTCTTGGCCAGCATAAAATTAGTATCATCCTAAAACCTCTGAGTGGCCAAGCTAAAATGAGAGAGGAAGTGTTGCCATTTCTTATCCTACAGTCCTGTTACAGGAGACGATAAGCACCCAGAAATATATACAATAAAATACATTAAGTTTAATTATACTTTAGTACTATATGATTTTTCTTAGATGTCATGTGTTTCCTCCTGAGGTGGTTCTCCCTGATTTCCTCCTTCTCCAGCAAAAGCAAAGGCGCAAAAGCTGTAGGTCTTCGGCCAGCATTACTAAATGAAAAATCACCTGCAGTACTCTCACTTCAATATATTAAGGCTCTCCCTTGAATATAACTATGCATCTGAAAACAGTGCTTTCAATTCAAATTAATATCTCTTCTCATTATTCACATCTCTCTTAGTCACTTCTTTTGCACAAGTATCAAAATGTTTTTGCACGCATAAGCATATATTTAGTGGTTAGGTTGACTAATATAACATGAATGATGTATTTAAATGTTGGTAGAAAATCTTTTCCCTTTCACACTGAATTTAGAATTTAGTGACTTTTACTGGCTTGTATTAGAGATTATCAGGTTCATACCATCTAATTTTAATCATCAGTTGTAGTATTCTGATACTTCTGTTGGTAATTCACTTTCACTCTATCAGCTACATAGGGAATTAAGAACTGATTTCCAAATCTCAATGGCATTTCAGTTGCACGTTTAAAGTAGCCCAAAGCAGATAGTGTGAATAACCCCTTCAGTTGACTCTTTCTGTTGCCACTCAAGATACAAGCTATCATAGATTGACATCTGCCACTCTCCTCCCGGCATTAACAACAACTTTCGTCCTCAGAGACAGGGAAGAATTAATAACCTTTTCGTTCAGCTAGTGCTTTCAGAACACACTTCTTGAATTCTGGGATCCTCTGGGGTAATACTACATGATGATATAATACTGGAACTGTGGGAGAGATACTGGAAAGATAACTAACAGAAATTAGTTACAGGTTCTGCTTTTAAAGGACTAATCCCAAATAAATGATAATCCTTTTATGTGAAGAAAAATTATCCTTTCTCCATTTTTTGTTCTCCCTTCACAGGCCCTAAACAAGCTTTTACATATCGCCATTCATGCCATCTATCCAAGGAACTGGACAGTGTTCGTTAGCATCTCCAAAACAAGCAAGCAAACAATAATATATAAGCCTGTTTTTTCAGGTTTAGATAGGCTACATGAGTACAGTAGTAGAGTAGGGGAACATTTCTGGGAAAGGTAATTCAGTTACCTATATTTTGGACAAAATGGAACAAACCCTAGTATGGTTTTGGACTGGAATAACTAAAACTCTACCTGACAGTTCCTAAGCTGACCTCAGGAGTTGCTATGGGTCAGGATTATCTTCCATACTCAGTTTGGGTGTTGCCAAATTGCTTCTGAGGTGAGGACAGTTAAAAAGCACATATATGGGCTGTTGGCCTCAGTGCCAGAAAACAGTTCAGTGCACATTTAACTTAGTGACAGTTAAAGTACTAATTTAGGTGGATTAAATCACCCTCTGGAGGTCTTTGAAGTTATGTATCTCTCTCATAACTTCACTAGAGATGTTATAAGGAACACAGCTAAGACTGTAAAACCAAAAAGGGAGTTGCATAGTAATAAGCAGACTGTAGGTAGAAGAGACAGGGAAAAGTTTGTTGGAAGGTCAAAGATGGAGAATCCAGAAACAGTAGTCAGATCAGTCAGACATAAACAGACATATAATTGCAGCATTTAGTTCAGGACCAGGTTGTATCTTTTAAATACCACTAAGGGTATTTAAAAGATGGGTAGACATAGTGCTTACATTATGGTTTAGTGGTGGTTTTAATCAGCATTAGGCTGATAGTTGGACTTGATGATTTTAAAGGTCACTTCCCAACCTAGACAATTCTATGATTCTATGATTCTATACAATAAACTTACTCATCAGAAATTGATAATCTATACTCAGGGAAGCAATTGGACCTTGAAGTTTGTATTATACTCATGCCAGGGGCAATCCAATTACCTCATGAAGAATCATGAGGTAATTAAACTCTTTAACACTATTAAAATTAAGGGATATTTATGGAGAACTAGCTTAATAAAATGCTTAAAAGTAGAGATTTTTTAATTTCTTTTTTCTAGTTTTTACAAGATAGGTCTCTTTTACAAGATATCTAGACTATGTCACAGAAATCTCATCAGGTAGTAATCCCCTATAATTTTCATTTTAGCCAGTGTAGGTTCCATATATAAGTCAAAGAGTCAGGGATAAAAAGAAATTATTATTTAAAGTGAAGAATCATATTATAGTTTTATTATTTATTTTCTTACTGTTATTTGCAATGTTATTGATAAAATTGGGGTGAGTGTGTGTTCATTTTCTAATGCTCTATTTTTAAATATTTGGTCTTTGTTCATGGATTACAAAAAGCATTAAGGGAAGTTCCCGATAAGGAGACATCAGCTTGAAGAAAAAAGTTGTGTGACTATGATTAGGATAGGAACCACTTAAATATATTAATATATCATTTCACAAGCAAAACTGTTTAAAAATAGCTGGTATGCGGAATTTACTATCAAGACCTCTAAAATAAGAACTAAAAAAAAATATTAAAATCTCTGTTCAATAAGAATCCATAAATTGCATTTTAACTCATTTACTGTTTTCAAACATAGATAGAATGAAAAAAAATCAAGCTTCTCTGAAAAACTATTTATAAATTCGTACTGGTAGTTAATTATGAAAAAAAGAGACTATTTCAAAATCCTGTTTCTCTAGCTTGATTTTTCATTATAATTCATATTTCTTATTTTATTCAAATGTTAATAACCTGTAATTTTTTATTTCAATATATTTTGTCTTTTGTGTTTATACAGAAATTATTTATTACTTTTATTTTCCATTCTTAAACGAAGCAAGTAAATAATCCTATTTTTAAATAAATTCTTTGGTTTGTTCAATTTTTATAGGACATAAATTTTTCTTACTATCACAGTCTCCTGAATGCATTTCTTATTGCTTCTACTTGTACACAGCAAACCTCATTACTGTTCATTTTCATTTTCCATGTCCCTCATATTTATAGGTTTTTTTTCTTTTAGTGAGCCACTGGTCTTTTTGGTCTTCGGGAAACTCAAATGATACTCTGGTGTTTAAATATAGAATTTTCTCAGAACTATTTCCATATGAAAATATACTATTTAGTTGCAAAATATTTTGAGTCCAAGTAATCTACATATTTGAAGGTAACTATGCAGTTCAGCTCACCCTCTGGTAAGATAGGGAATTAGCTCCAAACTCAGACATGAAGATATATTTGTCCATGAAATCTAAAATCGGCAGATAGAGATCTATTTGATATAGCAAGAGGAATCTGGAATGCTATTCAATTTGCTATAGACATATACGTTTGGTCATCTGAAAGGCCTGCAGTGCCATTTCATACATCTTATTAGAGTAAGTACTTCTCCATAGAGCACACAACTCCTCTAGGATGTGTCATATCTCCAGTCCTATGTAATCATCTTCCAAGGAATCTTAGATGGCATGAAATTATGCATGTTTATGTAGCTGATATGGTGCTCAGTTCACTATTGACTACAAACACTTCATCTTACTTTTAGGCTATTTGAATTTTTGGTGTCAATTAGCAATAAATTCTATCATTTTTCTCTAATGCTATTTTACAGGTGCATATTTATCAAAAGACCCACTAGACAACATGATATACAATGTTTCTTTTTTCTTCCTTTTGCAGAATGAATATTAACAAGAAAATTGCCCATGATCCCAAAAAATTTACACTTTCTTTGTAATCACAAGTAACATGATAAAAAAATACTTACGGCATACATCCTTGTAATCCTTTGAATAATTATTTCTTTTTCCTTAGCTAAAGAAAAAGATAAAGACAAAATGTTCTCAATTGTTCTGGACCAGAACTGTTATGACTGCAAAGGGGAGTGAAAAAGGATAGAACTTCTGAAGTTTAATTTTAGTTCTTATGAAATTCCACTTGACACATCTTTCCCCAGACAACAGCAATTTTGCAGGAGCACGTTAAGAGATTGCTTTCTTCTTAGTGGAACGACATTCTTATGAGAACTGCTGTGCATATGAAATGAAATGTGAAGTGCAATCTCAGTTGGCATTCTTAAACAGAAAAAGGAAAGTAGTTTAAAGATGATGGTGAACTCTCTCTGAGTAAAAAAAAAAAAAACAAAACAAAACCATGATTTGCCTAGGACAGCAGTGAAACTTACTTGAAGAGCTCTTAGATAAACACCACTATGAGAAGAGGTGGATACCAGCTATTTTGCAGGTTGGACATTTGGCAGCTCAGAAGTGCGATAGTCTTTAGATCAATCAATTATAAGCAGACATGAATGGAAAATGGTTTTCCATGCTGAGATAATTTTTTGTAATTTAAAAAAAAAAAGTATTTTAGTGAAAAAAATTAAGATTATTCAAAGTATTTTCATGTAACAGGAATACACTTGATATTTAAACTCATGTGTAAGTCATGGATCTGAGTGAGGCAAGCTATGGATCTAAAGGTGGGTTTTCTATATCATAAGTAGAATAGATCTATTTTATTTGTTATTCCAATTTCTCTCTATGATTAGTTTTAACTCATCAGTCCCAGCCCAAAGGGGAGCACAATGGCACTACTTTTGAGGACACTTGATTTGGAGGTCCTCTGAGAGTTCCCAGGATCAAGTTCTTGTGGCTTTAGCTGCCTGGTTATAGAATTGCATAGGTTAAAAGGGACCTTTCAGATCATCTAGTCCAACCATCAAACTAATGCTGACAAAACCACCACTAAACCATATCGCTAAGCACCATATCTTATCCACCTGCTTCTCCTGGCCTCTGAGATCCTTGTTTCTGTTGGCAAGAAAAGGGGAAGTAGAGATAGTCACTTTTCTGTAATTTTGCAGGGCTGTTTGCATTATTAATCACTCTGTCACTGTGGCAATAAATATCCAAACTCCTTCACGCAGATTCAATTGCAGAGCTAATGTTTGTTTAGTTTGTCCTTACCTATACCACAACACAAAGGTAGAGTATATGTTATAAATTAGTACTGAAAGATAATTGTATGATTAATATATGGTCATACCTTCTAACCATTACAGTGGTGTATAAATAGCCTCTATATTTTACTTTTGTTCTTAAATAACACATTAGACATAACAAAAAAGTAAAAAGGTAGCAAATATTTATTCACTTGATCTATTTCTATTTATTCACACTCCTCGGGGGAAAAAAAGATTCTTTGGGTAATTTTTTGATACTGACACTGTAAAACTTGAGGAAAAATAATATCAAGATCATTGGTCATGACTATACTATCTAATACTTGAACTTCAATATTTGTACAAGCTTAAACTATTTTGCATACAACTTAGTTAAATCTACTCTTTTTGTTTGATTTATAAGATTTTGTCCTAAAGAACATGAAATTAGGCCAGTGCTACTTATCAAATATCTAATCAAGTATGAATATTCTAATCACAGTTTTGAGTGAATGAAATGATTACTTACAATAAGATGGCAATTATAATCAAACACAGGTTTTCACCACACAAGGGAAAGGTCTTGGTAGTGTTAAGTATCAATTCAAATAGGAATAATGCTATATCAAATATATTGTACTTCATGGACACTTGATTCTTCACCATTAGAAGATAATAGAAAATTCAAATATACCTGGAGAGCACTCAGGTGTATTAACTTTGAATTTTTTCAACATTCAAGAGGAAAAATTACTTAGGTAAAGATGGGATTTCAGTCACTTAAATGTATTTAGCAAAAAAATGAGTTCTGTCTCAAAATGGTAAAAAAAAACTACAGGTTCGTGTCCTTGCTTAAATAGACTTCGCATTTCCAGGTTTTAACTAGATACTAACCTTTAGACAGTGTCTAAATTAATCCCTTTTTCAGGTTATACAAGAAATTTGCAAAGCTTTAGTAATAAGCCAGGATTTCTTTAAATATAAACAGCTAGTAAATTACAAGACTATACACAAAATATGTCAGAATGACCACTGTATGTCAATCTTTCTTCGAAAGAGAGTGGTGGCCTAGGTGACCTCCTGAGGACCCTTCAGCCTCCCTGTACAATCCCCAGTGCTGAAAGCACTATGAAAATGTTCTCAGAATGCTCCTGTGCAAACTGGTTTACATATAACAGAGGTATTTAAAAATACCGCTTTCTATGTCTTCATCTGTACGTCCAGAACAAAGGACAGAACTCTAGTCTATGATCAATCTAGAGCAAGATCATCTGACCTATATCCAAACCTGAGCTAAAGAACTGGGTATTAATTTATCATTTGTGTGTTACATATTATGTTCCCTTTCTGTGAATTTCTTATAGTTATCATTCCTGTACCTTTGGGAGAAAAGATCTGTTCTATCCTCTACAGAGGGAATGGAAATGGCGTGCAAAACAGAAAATTCCATTTTTCCAGAGAAAGAAATAACAAGAAATGAGAGCACTGAAGAGACACATAGGTTATGCAGTTTGTGCTGAAATTAGTGCACCATCTCTTCCTGTCATACTGAAAACTGTGGAGAGGACCTGGTGTTCTACCTCCTTAAAATGCCTCAAGTGAGCATTTTGTTGGGAGTTTTAATACCAGAATCTTATGTCCCTGGGTACAATAAGGCCTTGAACAAAATACTGGTTCCATGCCATGAAGGACCATCAGAGACTTCCCAGTCATGGAAAAACTAGAAAATGCAGTGAATGGGGAAAAAGGAGTATAATGATAAATCTACAAGATCTTACAAGCCAATCCCCTTGCTGCATCCACCCTAAAACCCCCAATATATTGGACTTGAGGAACATAGCATAAGGAAAAGATGGCATTAAGATAAGAACATACTAATTTTCAGTTTTTCTGTGTGATAAAGAAATATCATACTAAAAAGAGATCTCTCTTTTATATCTAGTTCTTTGGTTTTTAGCTGATGTTCAATGAGACAAAAATTGATAAACTTTAGACAGACAGAGAATCATAGACTCATAGAATGGTTCACGGTGGAAGGGACCTTTAAAGGCCATCTAGTCCAACCTCCCCTGCAATGACAGGAACATCTTCAACTGGATGAGGTTGCTCAGAGTCCCATCCAACCCGGCCTTGAATGTTTTCTTGAATGGGGCATCTCTCACCTCTCTGGGAAACCAGAGTGTTTCACCACCCTCACTGTAAAAAATGCCCCTTTGTCTTTAATTGCAAAAATGTTACTGAATTTACCTAGCATAAAGTAAAAAAAAAGTGACTTAACTTTCTCATAGTAAAGAGCAGATACAATTTTTATAACTAAATACAGTTTAATTTGAAGGAGAAAAAAAATATTTTAAAAACTCAGTCATTAGCTTTGTTGTTCTGCGGTCCTTTCATGATTTAACATATCTCCTTTTCTTCCAGTCAATAGTAAATATTCTCACACTGAAAGTTAAAGCAAATATTTAAGCATTTGGTGTGATTATTCCTGATCATACAGTACTTTGGATGACCATGTCCCAAAATTCATGATGGAACTCTGCTTTATGCAAAGTTCACTGCAAATAAGTTGGCTTACTATTTTATCCATCCATCTGTCTGTCTGTTGGTCAATCTACATGACAGATGAGCGGCATACAGGTCTTTAATCTAACCTATACCATCAGATAAATTGTGCTTCATCATATAACACCCTGTTGATTTTCATGGACATTCAACATATTTCATCAGTAGGTTCCTTATATCCCAAAACATATTAAATTACTGTTGTCTTCATGGTTTGAAGAATTCCCTATAGTGCTTATTTCATTAAAGAGGTTTTTTTTATTACCTTTTTGTAAATAGCTTTAGCCTTCTTTTCTAAAACATGCAGGGGGGCTCCCTTGTTCAAGAATGACAGGGAACTGCTGGAGAGGATACAGCAGAGGGCTACAAAGATGATTACAGGCCTGGAGCACCTATCTTACAAGGAGAGGCTGAGGGACTTGAGTCTGTTTAGTCTAGAGAAGAGAAGACTGAGGGGGGATCTGATCAACGCTTATAAATACTTAAAGGGTGGGGGTCAAGAGGACAGGGTCAGTCTTTTTTTCAGTGGTCCCCAGGGATAGGACAAGAGGAAATGGGCACAAGCTTGACTATAAAACTTTCCACCAAAACATGAGGAGGAACTTCTTTACTTTGAGGGTGGCAGAGCACTGGAATACGCTGCCCAGGGAGGTGGTGGAGTCTCCTTCTCTGGAGAAATTCAGAACCCTCTTGGACACATTCCTGTGCAACCTGCTCGAGGTTGACCTGCTTTGTCAGGGGAGTTGGACTAGATGATCTCCAGAGATCCCTTCCAACCCCATGTGATTCTGTGATTCTGTGATTCTGGTTCTAAAGAAATATGCTAAAGAGTAAAACAAAAACAAACAAACAAAAGGTTAAGATATTCCTGAGTTAAAACTGAATACAAGCTTACAATTTTGAGCTTTATCTAATGACCATCTTGATGTAAAACTTCACTTGTAGACATTTATAGTGAGCATGCCTTAGTTATACAAAAGTAAGTAGTTTTTATGAAAGAACAGGTATGGCTCTATGAAATCTACATGATAACAAAATAAAAATAATACTTGCAAATCATTAATTTTAATTTCCTTTACTGTGAATCTTTTCCACATGAAATAGACTAAATTTTTCAGAGAACTTCACCTACTGTGTATAATAGTCTTATGAAGTTTGTATTTATGCATCTCACATGCATCATAGATTCAGTGCCAAAGCAGTTCCTTTCTATATTCACTTTTCTTCTTTCTACTGACATCAAAGAGGAAGAAAGGCAAGTTTTTAAAGAACTATTTTAAAAATCCATTACCAAAAAACCCAAAAATCAATGGTTCCCTCCATAAAAGTCATGCAGGCAAACAGAAAACTAGAATACTTAGTGATTGACTGTACATCAGATGGCAGAAATCAATAGTTTCCATAATGAAGGTATCCTTAGGGATAGAAAGCTTCAAGATATGAATAGAACAGCAGCTTCAGTGCCTGGCATCTGCACAACTGATAATACAGTTTCTAATCCCTGCCTAAGAATGGGTAAAAAAACTCGCTGTTTCCAAAGTTTAATGATCAAGGGTGAATAGATTACACTATCTTTCCTGCTGAGCTTCTCGAGCCTGTCTTTACCTGAGGGATATGTTAAAAGACCAATCAAGTAATTCTGAAAACCATGCAGCTTAGCTAGCAATATTGGAATGATGCTTACCCTTCCTTCTGGATCCCCTAATTGCTGATATCTCAAATACTTACCTCAGACAGCAGCTTGATTTTTCAATAGCAAAGATTATATTGATATGAAGGAAGAAAAGATTTTATGTCATTTTTGTAAATCTGTTTTGTGCATTAAACTCACCTTGAAATACAAAAAACCAAACAAATATAGGGCTTCCCAGTGTCTGGGATTAAGTGTTGTCACTCCCTGGTAGTGTCCTGACTCCACTTCTTCATTATCCATTTCTCCTTTCCCATATTCCAGGCTCCATGTGAAGGAAAAAATACATTTGCAGAGTAATAGTGTACCCCAGCTGATAATATCATACTCTCCTGTCAGGGAACTAGGGTAGAATGACTTAAGATGCGTATTCACCATCAAGTTACTTGATTGTAAGCGTCTTTCAGGTCAATGTCAGCCTGGCATCCATACTATATCCATGTTAGTTTGCTGCTGCTTTTGTAGTGAACTAATTCCAGACAAACCAAATCCCAAGAAAATGACTTCATATGCTGTGCAGACAATATTCTGTGCAGAGAGAAGGGAAGGAAGACTAGAGGGCAGAAGAAAAAGAATAAGGGAACAAAGGCACACAGACAATCAGGCAGATGAAGAAAGACAAGAAAAATAAGGAAAAAAAAAAAAAAGGATGGAAAGAAAAACAGATGGAAAGAGCAAGAACGATGGAAGGAAAGATTGCCAGAAACACAGGCAGGTGAGCAGAGAGAAAGGAAATTAGGAAGGCAGGGAGGGAAGGAGGGAGGGAGAGAGGAAATGTGTTACAGATATTTTTAACTGAAGTGGTTATATCTTAGAGGACTCAGGACCTCATGACATGTTTTGTAGTTTGATCATCTGACTTTAGGGTTTAAACCTGAGAAATGTGTCTGGAAACCATTCTGCTCTGACAGAAATTGAGGGGAGGGTGTGCCCCCTGGTTTGACAGTATTTATCAGTATAGATGTAGCTATAGTGTGTATTGCATAGGGATAATTTTTAATATCCAGAAATATTTTGAGGGTTTATTTCAGCAAATTAACTTAAGAAAGGCTTCCCTTTGAGATTTATAGATTGCACTTTTTAACTGTAAATGTAATGAAGACAGAGATGACAGTCTTTCAGGGGAATAGGTTATTAGTCCTTTCAGGTGTGCTTACCCCAGCTTGGGGAGACAATCTTCTGTCACTAAGTTATAAGTAAGCTGTACTTCTGCCAAGTCTATTAGATATACAGAGGCAATATCTGCTCAACCTGACTCTTTTTGTCACACCAAAATGAGAAGCACTGAAGTTCCTTAGGTCTCTGAGAGGCTCCCTGCTGATCTGAGAATCCTGAGGAGCTGCAGGTGTCAAACAGCACAGCTAAGAGCTACAGAGCATTTTAAATTTCAACTCCTTTATTTCATCCATCACTGCAAGTCATTTCACATTATGCACTACACTGTGGTGCTTAGGAAAAAAATTATAACATTTGACACATTGCATGTAAATATATGCTTGAAGCTATAGTCTAAGCATATGACAAGAAAAGCCAGAAAGATCTCAGGGTTGCACCAGAAAGGTTGAATGAATGAGATTTGTCATGTATTTGACACTTGTTTTTTTGATATAGTTTGTGTAAACTTACTGCTACAACCTAACACTTTCATATGATTTAGCATACATGATAACTCCTAGTCTTTACCTGAAGTTCTTGTCATATTAAAAAATGTACACAAAAGACCTAGACAATCAAATATTGATGTATACCCTCCAGTCATTCTGAAGGCTGTACCGGATGCTTCTTATGTCCTTTCTACTTTCACAGGTGTTATCTATAATAGGCAGGCTGATCTGAAATTAAAAACAATGGTATTATAATTTTCACATTTGTCAGCTTAAGGTACATTTTTTAAGTTGGAGAGAAAACCTGGTTTTGTTCAAACACTATGTTTTTTGCCATGTCTTTCTGAGATACCCATTTCTCTATTTTTAAAATACATTGGTTAATGTTACTAGCACTGTAATTGATTAAGTGACTGAAAGGCATGCTGAATTGTTGAATGTTTGTCATCTTTTCAGGTGAAACCTTCAGAAGTTTTCCTGCTCTACACTTCCTGCTGTAGTGAATAATGATTTGACTTGCTAGATGGAGGTGGCAATGATAAATCTTGTTGAAATTCCAATGGCTTTTTATTTAAGCAAACAGAAGGGAAATAGTGACATAATTAAATCACTAAATAATGTCTAAGCTTGCTATAGAAAAGCTTCCTAAAATTAACATAATTTTTAAAAAAAATCAAAATGTAATTTCATAATATAAGATGGCAATTATTTTTTTTGCTGAGTTTTCTTAACACAATGCTGAAATTAGTATAGAAATTTTGCTTTCTGTGATGTTGGGTATTAACCTCAGAAATTTAGATATTTTCAGACATAAATTATTAAATCCACCAATTAGTCTCAGGATACTTTGAAACCATTCTCCTGTACAGCGGAATCTAAAGGTTGGAAAAGTACAGGAAAACACAACATAGCAAAAATAACAGCCTTCTAAATAATTTAACAGAAGTGATATATTATTTCATAGTGTTTAAGGGAAACTGATAGCATTTCTGTATTTCTTAGTACTAGAAGCTTTCATAAACGAAATCTGAGATACTCTAGGTGTGTCTATACCATGAGATAACACGAGTCTACAGTGTGCTCCTGGGCCCTTATCTGACAGGGTCAGCTGCAGCAGATGCTTATTTACTCCAAAACTCTCCTTTGGACTAAAGCAACATACTACCTTTAAGACACAACACAGTTGCAGTTCTCAGGAAAGTTCGCTCTACAGGAATTCTTCATATAAATACTATGGGTTAATTAGCCCCAAGTTATTCCCTTTACCCTACAGATTAGCAAGCTATGTACCCTTAGGAAACACTAAATTGTCTCAAATGTCACTTCAGGACATATAATATACATCTTTGGAATGAGAATATTATCCTAGTGAGGAGTGATACAATCCTCACGTTTTTTCAATTACTCCTAACTGAAAAAGTACTAAAGAAATAGTGATTGTTGCTGAGAGCACAGAAAGTCTCCGGGAAAGTTCTTTGTAGTTAAATCTGGCCAGTTGACCCTGATGGACCTTAATGTGGACTGTCTTCTGAACTATTCTACTATAGTTGAGAAAAGTTCATACATTTCTTATTAATTATTCAAAGTGCTACCGAAAGGCAACTATCAGTGAACATTAGGTGCAGGTTTTGCTGTACAGGTACTGTTGAACAATCTGTGAAGCTATCAGAATTTGAAGTTGTATGAGAAATAGATTCATTGTAAAGAATGTCAAAGTAGCACATTAAATGTTACTGTTAAATGATTCAATAGCTTTCCCAGTCTTTTCTTGGTTTTCTTAGAATTATATAAATACCCGGTGATATTAGCTCTTTTTGTGTAGCAACTACTTGAACAATTTGTTATTCCTTGAGAAAGGATAGGCCCTTTTGCCCTGTGTCAGCAGAGCTATATATACTTCCAAACATAAATGGTCTTGAATAACTAGAAAGTGAAAGGAAAAAAAAACACCCAGTGAGCGAGTAGTAGAACTTGGATAATGTAAACTAAAGGATTATGTAGGTTAAATTGAATTCACCATCTCACAATATGATTTTGTGTAGTTTTGAAAGAACCAAAATAGGAACTTGGAAATTAAAATAACATGAAGTTACCAGACAACATGCAGGTATCCTTTTAAGTAGCCAAATAATCAAAGGATCATTCTGTTAGTTTTGGGATTGTTTTTTTTTAGTATAGCTATCCAGAAAACTAAGATCTATAAGCATTTCTTGGTTGCATTTTAGTGTATAAAAAATTAACAGAATAATATTTCTTGTTGTGATAGCATGGCTAGTAGAATTCCTTCATTCAGTGAGCTGTTTAAGACTCTGGTTTCAAAAGGAAGTGAAAAAGATATTAAACTGTCAAAAATAATTATAGCAAGAACAGAGAGATACACATCTATCATAAATTAGCAGAACATTTTATAATGATTCTCTATACAATCAGCTCCTACATATCTTCTCTTTGTCAAACAAGTCAAATATGAATTAATTCTATCAATTTTATTAATGTTATTATTATTTAGATAACTTCTGAGATCTGATTTCTACTACCATTTTTTGCCAATGGCCTTTTAAAGGAATCAAAAGAAAAATGTCCATGATAAAACAGTCAATTTGTAACCAATCTAAAAAAGAAACAGTCTCTTTCTAAGTTCAGGTCCTACTCCTTTTTCCAATTCAGAAGAGTTTTCCAAAGAGGGAAATTATTTTTTGCTACCTTTTTTTTTTGTATTTGAAAAATGAGCTCTATGTAAAAGACATATAAGATAAAAGCTTTGTGAACTCAAGCCATGTGGAGAATAATGACTCATTATAACTTCCAAATTTACTTTCAGCAGCAAAAAATACAGCAGATTTCTTTTTACATTTTCAGCATGAGAACAACTTTGGAGGACGTTTTAATGGGAAAGATTTAAGGTCCCTATAGTGTAGGGTCCGAAAGCAATTCTCGTGCTCCTCATTAATCTCCTGTGTACTCACTAAAATATCTCTGTCAGTGGCACATCCCACCTGATAGAAATTTGAAAGAAAGTGTAAGGTACAACATGCTTGAATTTGTATGGAAGAAAATTTTTAAATACTCTGTAATGCATTTAGTGACTCTGTGTTGCTTGATTTTCCTAGCTGAGCTTGCCACAGCTAGACTGTCTGACACACAGCTAGCTGTAAGTGTTTACACAAGGTAATTCTTCAGCAAAGAAAATCCTTAAGCAGTAAAATTATCTTCAGAAGAACTGTCCAAGTCATTAGGAAGTCAACAGACTTAGAAGAAAGAAATATTTAGTTATACAGCAAACCCACTTTCTTTTACAACATTTGTGTTCTGAATAAGCTTGAGAATGGATGTATATCATAAACTACTTTGAAGTTGCAGTCTTTCAGTTGTCCAGATAAGCATCTGACCTTAGTAATGTATGAATCTCTTTCCAGCCTTCACTTTTGGGTCTTTTCCCCACACAAATTACATTGAGCATAAAAAGGTAGTTTCTAAGTCTCAATCTATTAAAATGTCAAGATTAAGCTATTCCCAGGTATGGAAGCTCAGAACTACCCAGAAATTCACCAGATTAGAAGATATTTCAAGACAAAAAGCTTTATCTCTCTTTTACTTCAAATTAGTTATCTACATCTCTAAAATGTCGTCTGAAATCTATGTCTGTAGAACTTTTGGTTCTGTCTGCAGTGAGTCAGAGCTTTGGGGTACAGGCTTTAATAGCAGGAGTTGACAAAAATATCTGGCATGTTTTGTACATTTTGCCCCAAGTTTGCATGCTTTCTTTTCTGATTTTTTTTGGTACTTAATACCACTGGTGACTAAGCTTACTATGTGTGATTCTACTAGTGCTCCCACGCACTCCACCCTCCCCCCCCCAAAAAAAAAAACACAGTGCTTGGCTTTTCACACACTAAGTTTCAATCTCATGGTCAATTCTTTACAGTTTTACAAACTGTATTATTTCAAGTTAAATTAAACTTTAATTTAGTAAACATTTGAAATATTTGGTATGCTATTTATTTAAAGAAAACAAACAAACAAACAAACAAACAAAAACACAAGCCCATGGCACAGTCATGTAGCTTTGTCCTTTAAAATTTATTTTATACAAAACAGAAATAAAAGGATCTTTGGCTTCTTCCTTTAAGTGAGTTATTATTAAAACCTGTTTTTATGGCAGAATAGTCAGTGAACTGATAAAGCAAACTTTGGTTTTCGTGATGTAATAAAGGCAGAAAACTTCTCTGAAGGTTACAGGGTCATTCCCATTTAATAAAGAAATGTTATAAAATTAATTCTTACCAGTTTTATGTAGAATATAATTATAGGACTATAACAGACTGTGCAGCAGTATGCCAGACAAGATTTTTTCTCTTAGAAACTAACTTTAAAAAACAACAAAAATTTTTAATGTGACCATGCTGTACTATATTACAAAAATAAGCACCTCTAAAATATCAGGAATTATAATATTTATAACAAGATATTTTTGTTTTGTCAGTTAAAAATAAAAGGATGAGGATATTATTATTTTGCAGCACAGAGGATAATGTATGTCAGTGAAAATAAAAACTTTGTTTTTTTTCCTCCTGAAGATGAATGGCTATTATGGATACCACATCTGTTGTCTCTGTTCACGGTTAAGATTTCTACTCTGTTTACTTGTTGTTTTCACAGAAGCCATTTCAAATCTGTTGTCACCTTTTCTAGGTTTTATATTTTTTTCATATCTTCTGGATCCCATTCAAGCCAGGGGATCACAACTGCATACACTATAGTACACACCACACAGACATATATTTCACACAGTAGCATGACAATATTTATTCTACTACATTTGTTATTCTTTTCCAAGCATTCTCTATCTTTTTTATCTTTTTTTATTATTTATATTTTGTCAACATTGAGCACAGAGATTATATACTCATAAAATCTTTACTTTTTTTTTTTAAATCTTGAAAAAGTAATTTTTCAGTGGCAAAGGCCTATTCAGAACTCCTCACTGTGTGTTGGGGAAAATAAGATTGTATTTTTCAATGTGAACTGCTTTGGAATTATCCTCACAACATTTTGTCTCCATTTTATTTTCTAATGAATCAATAGTATAAGATCCTTCAGTAACTCTTTGCCATTTGGGAAAATACATGGATTTTGGCATTTATGGCCCTTTTCCAGGTCATAAATGACAAAATTCACAAATTTTGCCATATGTGGCCATATCTAGCAAGAATGCACATGGACATCCTCGTGGTATTCCATTGGTGAATTTCTTCCACTGTGAAGCTTCCCATCTACTCCTGGAAGTTTGTCTCCAGTATTTTTATTAGTCATTTGAGAACAATTTTCTATTTCACCCTATCCTACCTTACTTTCTTTGAGTCCTGTGGTAAGGGCTCTATCCAACATGTCCACTAACTCCTTCAGAGAGACCTGGAATATAGGAGAACTGTGTTCTATACTGTTTGTCATAGTAAGCGATTCTGGCTTTTTCAAGGTAAGATTCAGATAATTTGATATAATGCATGATGCTGAAGTAAATTCATAAAGATTGATATTGTTCTGGTAACAAGTTTCCTTCCACATCAGTCATATTAGCACACTTTCTAGGCCACCATAGCCCAAGCGATGGTGATCCATAAATCTTCTCTGTTCAGTATGCCCTATGTTTTATTGATTCTGCTGTCTTCAATAAACTTGAAAATATGTTGCCAAATCATTTTTTCTAATCTTTAAAAAAAAATAAAGAAAAAAAAAGTGCTCATATCCTCTAGTAGTACAATACCATGTCAGGAACTTATTGGCCATGTCAATACATGTCTGCATTGTGTAACTCTTAACTCCACTACCCTCTGCAATGGATTTTGCATGCTACAAATAGTTGTCAACTATTCTGCAATTTACATTATGTATAAAAGCATTCTTTAAAAAAAAATTAAAGAGAAAATTCTTTCCAGTTTCTTCGGTTAGATTTGGGTCTATACTTGAATGCATCAGCAGCTTTACCTGATTGTCAATGTACTAAGTTCCTGTCCAGTTTCTAGTAACCAAATTTAAGCTGCTACAAAATTCTGAGTCTTTACTGGACCACCCAGGATCTTTCTTGGAACTGAGACATGTTTCATGTAGTGTTATTCTTTTTTTATAACGCACTCAAGATAATAAAAAGGTTTGTTATAGATAAAGCATTTCTGTTTTCACCTACCAAAGATGTGCGCTGCAAGCAGAGAAATGTTCTGGAAGGACATGTGAGAATAGTAGTACTACTGCAACTAAGAAGACAACTGGTGGAGTGTTTGAGACTTTTCCAGTTCTGTACAAAAACCTGTTGGATTAGTTCCTTGTATGTTCTAGTCTCCACCTTCCTGTCATCTTTTAAGAGGAAAGACAAATAGTTCTGCTACAGAGATAATCTGACATTCATGAAGGGCAATATGAACAGCATTCCTGCCTGCAGTGTATAAGATTCTGAGAACAAGGACCAAAAAAGTCAACATAAACTGAGAGACTACAGAAAAATGATCGATTACTTACTAGTACAAAATATATACAACATTTGAGCATTAAAACTAGGGCTCAACTGGTGACTAATTTTTGTGTTGACTTCACAGAATCACAGAATCTTAGTGCTTGGAAGGGACATTCAGAGTTGCACCTTGAACCATTACCTCTGGTATCCCATAAGACAACATTTTACAAGTATGCTGAGTTAGATAATTTTCTGTCAGAGCACACTGCAATAGTTATCCATCAACAGATATATTTTTTTCTGTATCAGAAAGGTTTCAGTACTCTGTAGCTCATCATCCTTAGTTGTATCCATAAAAACATACTATCACCAAGTAATTTTGAAACTAGAAGATGTGAAATCTACAGCTTCAAACAGTTTGGAATCCTTGTAAAGTTCAAGCAGCAGTTCTAGTAATTGACCTAAAATTCAGTACTCTATAGGGTATAAATGTATAATGGTCCTTCTGCTAGAATTAATACTGAAGCATGCCTTTAAACTCCAATGATGAAACTTGACCCAGACAAATGTTCTTGTAAGCAGCACAGACAATAACTTTTGTCCTGTGGGGAAGGCTGTGATATGTTACAAAAATTATTTTTCATTCTGAATCAGAACAAACCTCCCAGTTGCAGAAATTTCCTGTGAATTGTAATGACTATTCTTGGTTTTCTTCTATTGTTATTCTTTTCTCCAAAACAATGTACTGTAATGTCAGAGTGCTGAGAAATTATATTTATACTTATAAATTAAAGAGTGCCAGAGAATGGGCTTGAGAACAGACCTAAAGTCACCATGCTGCATATGTCCAGTACTGTGTGCCTTGTTCTTGCCAGCTAACACTCTTACAGATGCCTCAACCCAATTTAAGGAGTGACAGAGGTCTGGCACTATTACAAGGAGCGATATGAGAAGTATGGGGAAGATAGTTTAAACATGTAGATTTGAGCCGCCCTGAGCCATTTGCCCTCAAACCTGAAGAATAGACCCTGGAACTTTTTATTTATTGAATTGGTGTGGCTTGGAAATCTATATATCCAGGAAAGTGTAGGGTTTCTTAATATACTTTCACTTTATAAAATTAAGGACTTCAAGTGGTTCACTCCCTCATGTTTCACCATTTTTGCCCCATTATTATTTTTATTAATTCTGTGATAGAAACAATCTTATCTTTAACACGTGTAAAGCAATGTACCAGATTTTTAAAAATCCTGTTTTAAGTGCTTTTCTTTGCCTGCAATATCTCTAATGCTATTTATTTTAAAAATTATCATAACAAAAGAAATCAGTTCTAATTGAATTTTCTCTTCTGCTAAAGTATTTATTTGCTTTCTTTAATTTTAGCTGATAAAATATTTATTTTTCAAAGCAACAATAATTAACTTTTAGTTACAAGCTTTTCACATGTAGTGAGTGCACTTTTTCAACTTTAGTTTTCATAGGGTTCTGCAGTTTATATTAGTACTAAAAATGTCTTATTTACATTCACTTTTGCACATTTTCACTCACGACTAAAGTAAAGGTGGATTTGTAAGCACAAATAAAAGTAGGATTTGACAAAAAGTACCTGTATTCGCTGTTATAAAATGTGGAGAGCGGAGAGGCCCAAAAGGACTTGGGAATCTCACAAGGGAGCCTGGGGGCGGGCAGGGTGAGATGCAGCACATTTAAAAGCAGCCATAGCCGCAGCAGGGTCAGAACTCATGCCGGGCACGGGTGCGGAGAGTGAGGGAAGCAGCCAATAGAGGTTGGTCCCCTCCCGGCACCAGACAAGAGTATGGCACAAACACCTGCAAAATGCACCCCACAGAAGAGTGTGGGAACTCAGACCGAGCTCCTGCAAAAACACACGGCGGTGCAGGTCTCCGGCTGCAGTGAATGCCCAAGCCTGGCACTTGTCCCCAAGGGAACCAGAGACACCGCCTGTGTGCGGTGTGATCAAATAAACTGCCTGCTCAGGCAGGGGGTTGACCTGAAGGAAGAGGTAGAAAGACTTAGAAGCATCAGAGAAAGTGAAAAGGAACCTACACAACTGGAGTGCTGTTATTGACGGCTACCAACTCTTCAGAAGGGATAGACAAGGAAGGAGAGGTGGTGGGGTGGCTCTCTATGTTAGAGACACATTTGAATGCATAGAACTTAATAATGGAAATTACGGGGTAGAGTGTTTATGGGTTAGAATCAAGGAGAAGGTCAGGAGAAGGCAGATATCATGGTTGGAATTTATTACAGACCCCCAAACCAGGATGTAGTAGCTGATGAAATATTCTATTAGCACCTGGCAGAGCTCTCACGTGCGGGGGACTTGTGGGGGACTTCAGCTTCCCAGATACCTGCTGGAAATACAACACAGCAGAGAGGGAACAGTCCTGGACGTTCCTAGAGTGTGTGGAAGACAACTTCCTAACACAGCTGGTGAGGGAGCCAACGAGGGAAAGTGCCCTACTAGACCTGCTGCTTGTTAACAGAGAAGGTCTCGTGGGGGATGTAAAGGTTGAAGGTCATCATTGGCAGAGTGACCACGAAACCACAGAGTTTTTAATTCTTGCAGAAACAAGACAGAGAGCCATCAGAATAGCCACCTTGGACTTCCGTAAGGCAGACTTTGGCCTGTTTAGGAGAATGGTTGAGAGTTTCCCTGGGAGACAGTCCTGAAGGGCAAAGGTGCCCAGGAAGGTTGCTCATACTTCAGAAGGAACTCTCAAAAGCACAGAATAAAGCCATCCCCAGGTCCCATAAAATGAACCAACAGGGAAGGTCAGCCTGGCTAAATGGAGAGCTTTGGCTGGACCTCAGGAGAAAAGGAAGGTATACAGTCTCTAGAAAAGGGGGTTGGCTACTTACAATATCAAGGTGTAGCAAAGGTATTCCATGGAAAAATTAGAAGGGCAAAAGTCCAAGGAGAACTTAAATTGGCAACAACAGTTAAAGATAATAAGAAGAGCTTTCTTCAATATATCAATAAAAAAGGAAGGCGGGGGAAAATGTGGGCCTCCTAATGAATGAGGTGGGTGCCTTGGTGGTAGAAGACACAGAGAAAGTGGAGTTGCTGAATGCCTTCTTTGTTTCACTGCCAAAGCTTCCCCTCATGAATCCCAGACCCTGGAGACAAGTGAGTGGGTCTGGAGAGAGGAAGACTTTCCCTCTGTTGGGGAGGATTGGGTTAGAGACCACTTGGCCAAACTAGACATCCATAAGTCCATAGGCCTTGATGGGATGCACCCACGAGTGCCGAGAGAACTGGTGGATGTTATTGCTAAGCCACTCTCTATCATTTTTGAGATATCTTGGAGAACAGGAGAAGTGCCTGAGGACTGGAGGAAGGCAAATATCAGACCAGTACACAAAAAAAGCAAGAAGGAGGACCCAGGGAACTACAAGCCAATTAGTCTCACCTCTGTCCTGGGGAAAATAATGGAGCAGCACGTGCTGGACTCTTGGGCTGCACCAGAAAGAGTGTGGCCAGTAGGTTGAGGGAGGTCATTCTCCCTCTCTACTCTGCACTGGTGAGGCCACAACTGGAATACTGCATCCAGTTCAAGAGGGACAGGGAACTACTGGAGAAAGTCCAGCATAGGGCAACCAAAATGATTAAGGGATTGGAGCACCTCCCTTAGGAGGAAAGGCTCAAAGAGTTGGGACTCTTTAGCCTGGACAAGCGAAGGCTGAGGGGAGACCTTATGTATGTTTATAAGTATCAAAAGGGTGGTTTGAAGGATGTTGGAGTATTTTCAGTGGTTTCCAGAGATAGGACAAGGGGCAATGGGCTGAAGCTGGAACATAGGAAGTTCCATTCAAATGATAATGATGGGTTTTCCCACACAGTGGATCCAGGCAAGTCCTGATTTTTTCCTTTGCATGAGGGAAGTTAATAGACTAAGGTCCATAAGGGAGTGTGAAAGGAAGTGAGATGTGTGGTACCAGTCTCTGCAGACCCCTGTAGCAAAGGGGTGACCCAAGGAATAAGGAGGAATGGATACAGGTACCTGTTGGAAGAGGCAAGGGAAACCCTTCACAGCCTCCCTCATCTTTCCATCTGCCCTTGCAGAAAAAGCATGCGACACTGGAGATTGAGGGTGAGGCAAATGAGAAGGCAGAAGAAACACCATCTGAGGGGTTGCCTAAAGCAAATCAGTCCTCCCCTCTCGTCAGAAACTCTACCCTAAAAAAAAAAAAAAAAAGAGGAGGGTAATTGCAATTGGTGAATGGGAACAGAGGGCCCCATATGTCAGCCAGATCCTTCCCACGGGGAAGTCTGCTGCCTCCCTGAGGCCCGGGTCAGAGATGTAACCAGAAGGCTGCCTAGACTGGTACAGCCCTCTGACTACTATCCCTTAGTAGTTATGCAGGTAGGAAATGAAAAGATCAATATCAGAAAAGGAATTTAGGACACTGGGGAAACTGGTTGAGGGGTCAGGAGCACAGATAATATTTTCGCCAATACCCTTCGTTGCAGGTAGGATATACTGAAAGAAATAAAAAGCCATGCATGATTAACAAGTGGCTCAGAAACTTGTGCCACCAACAAAATTTTGGGTTGTTTGATCTTGGGGAACTTTATATGGCACCAGGCCTGCTAGAAACATGGAGTACACCTGTCTCAGAGGGGGAGAAATCACATACCAAAATGACTCCTCCTACTCAGTAATTCTAAAGGAAGCAAAGAGCAACTAACTTAAATTTAGAATATGTGCTGTAAATATTTAAGGTCATGAAAGATTCTTATCCAGAAAGATCTAATTTAGATAGCTGACAATATTTTAGAAGTTATCTATGAAGTGAAGGGTCAAAAAAATTGGACTCAGTCTTGGTTCAAGTGAACAAACATTGATCTACTGCTTCAAATTTATTGAAAGTTTCTGAAGACCTTTTGCTGTTTTTCTCAAGACTCAGTCTTTCATTAAATACATAATAAGTAGCATGCTACAAAGATTTTGTGAGAGCAAAAAACAAAGATTACAGATATGAAAGTTTTGCTTATATGACTTAGAGTTAACACCAAATTATATAGACAGCAAATATCTGTTTCACAGAATCATAGAATAGTTAGAGTTGGAAGAGACCTTAAAGATCATGTAGTTCCAACCCCCCTGCCATGGGCAGGGACACCTCCCACTAGACCAGGCTGCTCAAAGTCCCATTCATCTTGGGCTTATACACTTCCGGGGATGGAGCATCCATAACTTTTCTGGGCAATTGAGCTTGGTGTCATCAGCAAACTTGCTGAGAGTGCCCTCTATACCACTGTCCACATCTCTGACAAATATGTTAAATAGCACTGGTCCCAGTACTGACCCCTGAGGAACACCACTCATTACTGGCTGCCACTTGGACATTGAGCTGTTGACTACAACCATTACAAAGTTTCACAACTTTGTAAAATCTTTAAATAGATGAGAAAGGTTTATTTTTTAATTCTCATTTAAATGATAATTTAACCTCCAATATTTTGTTTTCATTGCAGGTACAGTTTTCAAACAGTATTCCTAACAGTGACTGCTAGTGAATACATGGATGATGCAGTATTGTGAATTCATGTCTACTGAGCCCTGCAAAATGAATAGACTGATAAAAAACATTTGCAGTAAAGTCCAAATACATAAATGAAAGAATGTAGCTTCATGAGAAAACCTGCCATTTCAGGTAAAAATGATTAGCATCTTCATTGTGAGCAACGCACTCACTGCAAGGAAGATTTCTGCTTATAAATGAGGAAGAACATAATTTAAGTAACAGAATCATATCATTTAACTAGGGAAAAAGATGTATTATGTCACATGGTTCATCAGTCTGGTGATTCATAATTGCTCCTTGTCATGTTTTCAACAGAGTTTTTGCCTGATTTAGTTTTAAATGTTCAAGAGAAATAACTCTCTTCATTTCCCACAGGAGACTATATTGGCCATGAGGGCTTATTGCAAGGAAGTATTTATTAAGTTCAGTCTAACATCTGTTTTTTCTATAAATCACTGAAAGGTGTTTTTTTATTATTATTATCTTAATTGCCACTCTCTTCTCACTTGAAATATATATTTACCTTTGAAATAATTCTTTTGTAAGTGATCTCTCCAACATCATGCACTTACTTCCAAACTGTCTATACTTATCTGGTAATGAAATGATTGGACTCAGTATCTTTAGATCTCTCTCAACAGAATTTCTCAGAGAAAGACTGATGTTTGCATGAACTAAACCTGTATTCATAAGGCTTTGGAGTGATTCCTTGCAAAGTAATTGCTATTTCTTTTACTGTTTCATTTCTCATTATCTTTTGCTTATTACATAGCATCAAAGAAATATTTTCACAGGTCTGAAAGAGCAGAGGATTTTTTAAATAAAAAATTTTTAAGTGAAAACCATTTCTGATGCTTCAGTGAAGATGAAGAATGAAAAAAAAAAAAAGTGTTGCCAGACCAGTTATACAGTGAGCAAATGTGTGAGGACCAGTAGTGTGGACATTGTTATTTGGTTTCATAAAAAGTCCAAACATGGATAGGTGGAGTTAGCTTAACAGTCAAGTAGCTCTATTTTAGTTTTATCGTTAGGGCTTTTGAATAGTATTAGTATTTTTGCTTATTTTTCCTGTGTTGCGACAGTCCCAGATCCCCCTGAAGAGCAAAGTGCCAATTAAATCAATAGATCCACATGTGAACTTAGAGATCTCCATGTACGTATATATATCTTTGTGAAATTAAAGTCTCTGCTGCATTTTTCTGTAATGGTTGTTATTTTTGTCGTACCTTTTATCATATACCTTTTTTCCCCCCTTTTTTTCTTTTTTTTTTTAAATTTTTTTAAATCATTTATAGCTATATACAACCTGGTATTGATAAATCCTACTTCTATTACACATAACTGCACTTAATTTTCTTTCCCCCTTTCCCATATAGTAAGAATGTTATTCAAATGCTACCATTGCTCTCATCCTTTCCACTCTTTGCAATTCTCCTGAAACAAAGTGTGAAATAGAACAATAGCTATAAAATCACTTTAATGAGAAGAAGTTAATGAGGACAGTCTTGTAGCTGCTTCCATAGATCCAGAAACGAAACTGAAACCAGTGTACTTAAATATCTTTATGACAATCTGTTGTCAGCATCAGAAAGAGTGACATCACACTCTTTTCCTTTCTGTTTAATGATTACAAGTTTTTGATTAATATTTGATATCATTCAGCCTGAAGAAAAATAGAGCAAACAAATGGAACAATACAGGGATGCTTTGGTGGAGACAATGATGTTTGAGAAGACCTTAACTTTGGTTGCTACTACAAATACTCTGCCTGTCTGGAGGACCTGGGGTCATATATTTCATTTTGTAAGCAAATACTCCAGTTATTATGATGTTATATAGCTGGAATCTAAGGAGAATGATGTATTGTGAAACAACATAATTTTTTTCCCCATACTGTCCCAAGAGTAAGCATAATCTTTCATTCCAGCCTTCAATCCCTCCCATTACACAGGTCCATCTAATTAATTCTGTAGTTTTTAAAGTAATGGATACCCAGCTTTCAACTGTCTGTTTCACAGATAGGCTTAAGGGAAATGCAAGCTGAATTCTTGGTTAACCCTGAATTTAGATTTGAAAACTGATTATGCAAAACTTGTCCAAAAAAACAAAATAAAAATCACAGAAAGAGTGGCACACAGTGCCAGGAAACTGCCATGGTTTTGTCCTGCAGCAATTCTCACTGTGTACTGCCAAAACATCCATTATCTACCATCTTGGGGTATTTAAAATACAAGAAGCAACCAGACTGAAAGAATTTCTTCTAGACAGTGTGAAGTCCCAAGAATATAAAAAAAAAAAAACTTTGCCTGGAACTGAGTTTAATTTCTTTTGTACTACAGCAAGTACTTTTACATTACACAGAAGGTAATTTTAATTCTGACTCACACAATACAGTTGGTGGGGGTCTTTTCAGGAAAAAGTTATCAAATTTCTTCTATAAAACTGGAGACAAAAGGCAATTCTGAATAGAAGCATTTTTTGTATCATACTTATGCAAAACACTTTGGATAATCTTTGAATCTGCAGAAGCAAATGCATATTGCATATAGCACTTATTAAAAAGTTCTGTAATATGTTTATAGATTTGCATATTAAGCTGAACCAAAAATGTCAAGATTTGAACTAATTTTTATTAAATTCTTATCTTTTTACTTATTTTTTCTGGTAAAAATACTTTGTCAGGAGTCACATGTAATTCTTACATAAGTAAGAATTCAGGAGAATGGAAAATAAAGAGACAGGACTGACCACAATCAAATATTTCCCTTGTGTTTGGCATTTTTAAAACTTGGGGGGTGTGTTAAACATGAAATAATAACACATAATTAATACCCTTAATTTAGATATGTATTTCAAGGAACTTCCATTATGCTTTTTGGTAGACAAAGGGAGAAAAGTGACTAAAAGTACACAATGTGTAGGCACAAATTTCAAAGGTATTGATTGGTCACACAGAATTAATTAAAAAAAAAAATAAATCTGTTAAGGGCTATAGCTCTGTGTTTGTGTTGTGAAACTTGACAGATCCTTCAGTGCTCTTGTAATTGCTAACGTGGACCTAATGAGTTTACCTGGGAATAAAATGGAAGGAGAAAAATAAGTAAAGACAGAAATAAAATTCCAATAAAATGAAAATTCAAAATAAACATCATAAATATATTGAATATTTCCCATTATGAACCTCAGTACACTGTCTTGTGTAAACATGCATAACCAAAGGACACATCGATTACAAGTCACTGATATCAAATCACCCCTTAAAGATTTTGACTGAAAAAGACTGTGGAAAAATCCTTGTTGTTAGAGAATTACTGCACAGTCAAGAACTGAAAGTATTAAAAAATAACATTCACTGACTCTGGGTCAGATTCTTAGTTGATAAAAAACGGAACTGAGATGGAACTTTGATGCATTCAATAATGTATACTTTGGAAAATTTGAAAACAATTATTATTTCCCGTGAATTGCAAAGTCCTGTATATGTGAAATCTTCTATTTCAGTGCTGCCTCGAGAACACAAGGCTTTAAAGCTCAGGGGAACATTAACCAAAAAGTAAGACAAGAGTCTTTACACTGCAGACCATTGACTGGAAGGAAAGAAAGAGCTTTTAGAAAACTGGGTCTGAAACTTCGAGTAAAAAGAACAAGATCTAAGCATGACCGTTACAAAAAACCAAATTAATTACTCTGACTAGCTGGTTCGAAACATTAACTGAATTTCCAAATCTCTTCTTAATATTAAAAAAAAGTCAAATATATTTTGTAAGATAGAGCTAAATAAGCAGTTAACTAGAAGTTATGTTTCTATCCAATTTTTGGTAACTAAATGTTTTTCAAGTCCTGAGCATCTGGCATTACTACTGCCATCAGTCTGTAGACATAACATATGGAGGTGTCATTTGCTATTATTTGTACTGTAATGGCATTTTACCAAAAAAACCCTGGTATTCAGAAGCTATAGTCAATCTTGATATGTTTAGTGGAATCACATTTCCAGTGATATGATACTGATGATGAATTTCAGAGGGTTTTTTTACAAGATATTCTCTGGAGGATGGGTGGAACCTTTCAAAACAGAAGAAACTTCTCAAGTGCATCTATGGATTTCAAGCAGTAGATCTGGTTAAGAGGAGTCAGTGAGTAAAGTTACCAACTCCTCCCAGCTTTCTGGGACATCTAATACAGAGTAACTGATTTTGTCTATTTCTCTTATAATATAGGAACTTATACTACCTGACATGCTGTTAACTTCAGAAATGAAACATGGAGAGTGGTGCAATCCCAGAGAAAGCCCTTATAAATTCCACAAGAGAAAATTATTATTGTCTTGACTTGTGCTGTACTCTGTATTTGCATATATTTGTGTAAATGTCTCCTCTCAAGTTCATGTAAGCCCAACAGTCACGAAGCACCCTGCATCATATTCTAAGAACCAGTCTTCCTGTATTCCTAACTTGCATTTTTGCTTTTTGACATCAAAATATTATATTAGCTAAGTCACAAGTTTCAGCAGTCAGAAAGCACTGAAATGTTTTGTTTTTACATGACATGACATTCAATCTCATGTCAATAAGAAATGCCTCATAGTCTTACTTCAGAATGCAGACACATTTTATTTTCCTTATGTTATAGAAAAGAAAAATGAGATTTAGCATCATGATGCCCTGAAAGTCTTCAGGTTACAATCCAACATAATAACAGGACAGGCCCATTTCTTTATTACTTATCTATACTACTCTCACAATGAATTAGTCAAATTTTAATGTTTTCATTAGAACATCTATTTTATTTTGTCTAATTCATTTCACATTGGTGCTAAGAACTGCACATATTTATTTTTAATTACTGGTAAACACGCATAGGTTGCACCTATGTGGTACAAGGTATCCCTGAAAACCAAGAAATATTTCTGAGTCTTAAAATGTGCTTTAGGGTTTATACATTTGTCTTTGCAAATTCTTCAATGGAGATACTTTTTGGTCAAAAATAAATAAATTGTAGATGTCATGATATTTATAAAATAATGAAAAGAAAACAAGAGCCTTGTTATCCGGCAGAATGCTCTTAGGAACTGTAAAGGTAAACTGTACTGAAGTTAAAGATAGGCAGATTTTGTAGAGCCGTTTCGAACAAAAGCTATTATATCTGCAGGGTAAAACAAGGAAGTTGACTATGAATTGTTTAGGCAGATAAGCAGAGATGGTGAAATGGCTGGAACACTAATTATAAGAGATTTCATTTATGCTGATGCTGAAAACAATGAGAACTACGAACCAGTTAAAAAAAAAAGCAAAATTAAAAAAAAAATAAAGAATCCCAGCCAACTTAAAAAAACCCCAAACACTCTTCACTCTTCCACCCCAAATAGAAAACATGAACACCCAAGCCTGTTTCTTCTGATGGCTAAAAAATCAGCAGACTGTCTCTAGCTGCAACCTCCAGAAGCAGAACAACATGATAAATGAGATAAAATGGTTGTCATCTCATACCACACCAGTGGGGACCTATCCCTGTGGGGAAGTACGCTCTGGTTTTGTTGGGACATTACCCTAATACCTCTAATTTTTGCCTAAGGCTTAAAAACAAAAGCTGTTAGACCGAATCAATACATCCCTGGAATACAACACACTGTTCTCAGCTGTTATTTAATATTTTGACTATTACACCCCACAGCAGGGCCTCTGTGGAGAAAGTCAGGAGCAGGCAATACTGCGACTCTTCAGGGTCTCTATGGAGATCGCTTTGTGTTTCTAGGGATCACTGTCAGAAAAAAGTATATCCCTTAAATGAATCAAACAGATTATATTATTATTTTAGAAAAAAAATATACAAAAGGCAATTCCCATGTCTTTCAAATAGAAATAAGGTTTCTTTCACGTTTCAGTTCAGGGTTGTGTATCTTGTGTTTGATAGCCATCATCTGGTTTTAGGTCATATAGGGCATTGATAAATTTTACATGTAAAGTAACAATATTCTTGGAAGAATGGCATGGGACAATCATTCAGGAAAGTAAATAAAAGGCAAATAAAAAACAATAGGAATGTTATTGCCAAACTTTTGGGGCAGCACAGCACAGTTTTCAAAGCCATGATAAATAATTCATGCTAGTTTGTACACAGTGTATTGTAAGAAATATTGAGTATGACAGGGATTCATCATTTCCAAAACTTGGGAAATTATGCGAAATTAATTATGTATACAGAATTTTAATCTTTACCTGAAGAATTTTTAAGAGTAGCTTGGAAAAAAAAGAAAAAAGAATGGGAATAAAAGTATTCTGTAGAAAAATATATTCGATCACTGTTAAGTATCCACAGATTCATTCTCATAAAAATATTATTTTTTTAATTGTTCCCATCACATTCAGTGAAAATATATGTTTATTTTAGGTAAATAGTAACGTTAGGCTCTTTTTTTTTTTGGTGATGTTTTGGCAACTCTTCAAACAAGGCAAACTAGGTTCTGAAACAACTCCCTAACTGAAGTCATAGTTAAAAAACACTGGACTTCTGTGGCCTCCAGGAAATTTAAAACACATTTGTCAGTTTCATAATGAAGTAAAACCAAATTATTACATTTCAAAAGCTAAACTTTCACTGAAAAGAGTTTACATGGTACTGATTTTTATATGTGGAGATACCTCATACAAAGAAACACAGAAAATCACTGAGGCGTCTCAGTGCAGCTGTCAAGTGACTGTGATAGGCAAGTGGCTTATTTGCTTATTCACTTATTCTTATAAACTATCTCTTTTTAAAAAATAAATCTGACAGCATTTTGGAGGTTTGTTTTTTTTTTAATATCTCTGAAGACAGATTCCACAAGTTTTTGTGTGACCCATTCCAGTGTCTGATTACTTTAATTTGTGGGCTGTGGTGTTTTTTTTTTTCCTGATGTCAAATCAGAATTTCTCTTATTGCAACTTGCAGCCATTGTCCTATATCCTGTAGCTCTGCTTGTCTGAGAACAATCTGGCTCCTTCTATACCATAACAACTTATTAGACATTCAAAGGCAATAATAAAGGCAGCAATAAAATTTTTCCTTAGCCTACTTTTATTAAGACTAAAGAAGTGTAGATCTCTCTCTTTTTTTTTTTTTTTTCCACTCATGGCTCATATTTAAGAATCTGAATGGCCACACTGTGCAGTTCTCTTCCTGTATTTTCTGTTTTCACAAATAAAAACTCAGAGCAGTCATAACTCCTACTAGCCAAAAAAAGTGTTAGTTCTAGAACATTACAGAATAAAAATTCTTTTTTTTTTTTTTTGGTGCCTTTCATGTATAAAGTGTAAGGATTTTCTTTGCACTGTTTTGCACTTTTGCCAGGAACATCAGTGATACACAACTTTGCACTTCTGTATTAAAGATCAGAAGGATCAGATCTGTTTTAGAAGCATCTCTTTGGCACAACTTAGGTGATTCTACAAGTATGTACTGACATCTGGTGGATATTTAACAGTAACGCAAAGAAAACTACTACTACATGCTAGTGTCTGTGATAATAGTACTTTCAAAATACTTGCAATGGTTTTCAAAGCATAAGTTCCGAGTCCTCTTTCCAACACCACCTATGGGAGAAAATAAAACCTGAATAAAGATTTCATTGACAGGATTTTTGTTTCTCTTATGCCATTTGGGAAGAACAGATTTCTAAAGAAACTAATTATTTCTGTTTTTCTTTATTAAAAAATGCAACTTTTAAAATATATACAACAGCAGGTCAGACTACTTTGATACATATAGCAATACTCCTATATATCCATCTGGCAGTATAGGTGCCTTGGTTTGGGCTGGACTGGCCAATGACAAAACAACAGATGCTCTTTCCCACCTCTCACCCCAAGGAGAGTAAGAAGAGAAACAAAGAGAGTTATAAAAACTAAACTACTTTAATGAAATATTAATAATAAAATGAAATAATGAAATATATATATATATATATATATATATATATATATATAAAACTGTATCAAGTTCCCAGGAAGATGTTGTCAGCAGGCACTAGGGAAATCCCAGGGTGGACTCAGCGACAGATGAGAACTAGATTCCAAATATGGTTTTAAGGATGAATGGATTGGGATCCAAGGCAGACAAACAGCCAGGGTCCTCCTCCGATGTTGGTCACTGAAGAAAAGAGAGCCACTGAAGGAAAGGACATCATTAAAGAAGAGAATAGCCCTTTGCTCTCTCAGCTTTTATACTGAGCATGGCAGATGGAACAGAATACCCTATTGGTCAATTTTGGGTCACCTGATCTGTCCACTCCTCCCCACAGGTGTGACCCCTCCACAAGGTTAAACAACCAAGTCAGCTCACGCTGGTTGCTACAGCGACAAGTACAAGCAAGAACCTCTCTCAATGACCAGAAAGTTGGGTCTGCTCTACCTCAAACCAGGACAATATGACACAGCCTAGCCCATCTCTAGTTTAATAGCCTTTGCTTCTCTTTAAAGCCTCTCTTTATAGCCTTTGCTGGCTGCAAACCCATGAGTCTGTATTTAAAGACTGCCTGAACATGGAACAGACATTGTTCAAGTATAAATAGGTGTGCTGGTTGACAGCAGGCTATATATGAGTCAGCTGTTTGTCCTGGAAGCCAAAATCCATATCCTGGGGTGCATCCAACACATCCAACACACCTCAGAAGGGGTGATTATCCTTCTATATTCAGTATATGGCCGCATCTTGAGTCATGTGAGCAGTTCTGGGCCCCAGAATTTAAGAAGGATGTGAAGGTCTTTGAATGCATTCAGAGAAGGGCAACAAGGCTGGTGAAAGGGGAGTAAGGCATGACCTATGATGAACAGCTAGGGACTTTGGGCCTGTCTAATTTGGAGAAAAGCAGGCTGAGGGGTGTCCTCATTGCTCCTGAGAAGGAGAAGTGGAGAAGAAGGTCCTGATCTCTTCTTTGCAGGATCCAGTGATAGGATCTATCACTGGGAATTGTCCAAAGCTGTGCCAGGGGAGGTGTAGATTGTAGGAAGCATTACTTTACTGAGAGGGTGGTCAAACCCTGCAACACGTTTCCCAGAGAGGTGATTGATGCCCCAAGCCTATCAGTGCTTAAGAGACATTTGGACAATGCCCTTAATAATATACTTTAACTATTTTTTAGCCATAAATTGGCCAGGCAGTTGAACTAGATGAATGTTGTAGGTCCCTTCCAACTAAAACATTCTATTCTATTCTATTCTATTCTATTCTAGTCATCCACTCAGCTTGCAACAGTTCAAAATAACCACCTACAATGAATTCTTGCAGCTATTATTTCATTTTGCATATACTTCAATGTCTTCTGTGTTTGTTTAGGTTTTTCTGCTGTTTCTTACTCTAAAATAAATTTCTTTTTGATCTTCCATTTCTCTTTTCTACCCTCATTCCTCCAAAACTCTGACTTTTCTTTTTTTGCCAATTTTTATTACTCTTATGCTCTGTTGTACACTGATAAAAATTGTACCAAATCCACCACAGATGAAGCGTAGAAATCTCCTATATATTTTAAAGACTATTAATATTTACATATTAGAGTATGACAGATGATAAATATCACCAAAGACTGCTCTATGAACAGACAAACCAAAAACATGAGCTAGGTAAAATTGAAGACATAATAATTTTTAATAGCTTACATTGTGATTTTTTTTCTCACCTTTGTAGCAATAAGAAACAGCTTTTAAAAGACTGTTTTCTCTTACAAAGATTGAAAAAACAAAGAGGACTTAATCCATTGTTTAGCCATGAAAACGTCTACTGCTCAGACACTAAGGTAACTTAAATAATAATCCAAAAATTTCCTGAATTTTCATTTACAGCAATTCAACAGACTCACAAAACTTTCCTTTTTGCCAGATTCTATAGCCCATTTCCATAATAACAGAGAAGACTATTTTACAGTTTGATGTGTTATGTTGCAACCTTATTGTTAGTTTAGAAAGTTGACACTCCTGGCTTAAAGTCATAAGAATTAAAAGGAAAAGATTTCTTTGGCATCTAATGGTGTTGTCTTTTGACTGTCTTAATTGTGTTTGGTTTTGTTTGGTTTTTTGTTTTTTTTTAAATAACTGTGTTATTTTTAAGATCTCTTCAATATTTAGAATAATTTAAGGGTCTTTTGTTGTTTGGGTTTTTTTTACTGTTGTTGTTCTGTTTTATGAAATGGAGGCCAATGTAATTACATGACTTTTAAAGCAGAAGAATTCAGTGAAACAATATATATGTTGAATATATAATTGCATTAGGGGGAAAAAAATCAACCAATCTGATCTAGCAATACAACTCTTTGATTTGTCATGTCTTCTCTTATAGTTTTATAATCACACTACATGATTAATGGTGAAAATTATGAAAATAAAATGAAATTTATCATTTTTAAGCTATGGAATTACAAACAGCTGTTGCTTTGAACATGGAAGACTGGTAAACTTCATTTTGGAAAAAGGAAGGAAAAGACCATAGATGAATACCTAAATCATAAGTACCAACAATTTGTATGTTTAATTTATTACTGCATTTTTATTTGCTATTTTTCTTTCAAGTGGAAGTACTTGAAAGATATAGGTCCTCTGCTGAACAGGGCTGGCAAGTTAATTGCAAATGACACAGAAAATGTTCAGGTATTCAGTGTCTTCTATGCCTCAGTTTTTATGGGTAAGTACAGTCTCCAAATATGCATCTGAACAAGGAATGACAAATACCTTCTAGAAGGAAAAAAAAATATTCTGTGTGAATAATTGTTTATTGGACAGAGTATCCCACACAATCCTTGTTGATAAGATGGTAAAATAGGACTGGAGAGATGTACCATGATATGACTGGAGAGCTGGATGAACTACCAAGATCAAACCAAGCTTAAAGGGAAGTGGTTAATAGTTCAAAGTTGAAATGACAAGTGGAGCTCTTTAGGAATTGATACTAAATTTCCATGTTTTTGAAATTATCTGAGCAACAAGATTGGATGAATCCTCACCAAGTCTGTGGATAACACTAAACTGAAAAAAGAAGATATACCAGAAGAAAGATCCACTATAGAGATATCTTGACAAACTAGAAGACCTAGTAAACAAGAATGGTATGAGGTCTGAAAAATATAAATGGAATGTTCTGCATCTAGGACAGAATAATCCCAAAGAGCAATACAGGCTGGGGTCCAGCGGGCTAGGGTGTAGCTCTTCCAAAAAAGACCTCAGGATCCTGAGCGACTGCAAGTAGAATATGAGTCAACAATGTACTTCTGTGTGTTCAGCAACATCAGTAAGCATATAGTAGGCTGCCTCAACAAGTTATAGGGTCAAGGATATGTATACATTGGGATTAGACTAGATGATCTCCAGAGGTCTCTTCCAACCCTCTATCATTCTGTCATATGTCAACACAGACCAACAGCTTCAGGGGTAAACACTTTAAATAATAGTATAGTAACGAATACAGATCAGTAGTACAATTATCCAGGTGAAAACAACAGTAGTTCACAAACACTGGCCTAAACATAACATCCGGACATGCAAAGGCTTACATGACGATGGATATCAGGCAAGCAGACAGGAAGCAGAACATAACTTCTTCTCCAGACAAGCAACTTGGACCAATTCTGAATTCCCTGATCAGACTACCCTTTTTATCTCTGAGTCACAGAAGCACCGTGCGGTCTTGTTAACCAAATACTACAACCCATCTCTGCTCCCTCCTTGTGATAACTCTGTTTACACTGAGGACAGCAGTATCAATATAATGAAATTCTATCCCCACATTCTTTTGTGTGTATATTCCTGGAAATATTGTATATGGTAGTACAAGCCTTACACTGCCTTAGTTGAGCATTAGCCCTGGAAATACTGTATAAGGCAATAGTGGCCTTAGACATATCCAGTAAATCAAGGTATCTACTGCAGCATTTGTTAGACCATGCTTGGAATACTGTTTTGGTGTCACACAGTGTCACACAGTTCAAGAGACACATCAAAAAAATCAAGACAGTCCATCAGAGGGGTCACCAAGGCCATTAGAGGTCTGGAAAATGACATTTGAAGAAAAGTTCAAGAATTTTTGCTTCTTTGGCTTAGAAACAGTTAAAGTAGAAGACTCAGGGGGTTCTAATTACAGTCTTCCAATATTCAAAAGGTAGTTATAAAGAAAATGGAGATGCTCTCCTCACAGGTATGAACAGTGACAGGAGAAGAGACAACAGACAAAAGTTTTTCAGCGGAAACAGCTTTGAACATGAGAAAAAAATACTTCAGCATGACAATAACATTGGAATAGGTTGCCAAGAGAAACAGTGGAAACTCACTTGCAGGAAATACTCTATATCTATAAATGATCTACTTTTTAATTTTTTTTTTTCATAGATCTAGCTATAGAGCTACAGATGACCTCTTTTTTAAAAAGAGATTGTCCCTATTATTCAGAAACATTTTAATACATTGATGTGTAGAATTAGACAATAAAGTTGCAGACAGACAGTAAAAAGCCAGAGTTATTAACTGATGGAAGCTATGTTTCATCAGTTTTAATTTATTTTTCTTTTTTGATAAAACTAATTTACTTTTAAATAAAAAATAAAGGAGTGTAAATACGTAGTTTTAACTAATTTATAATGTATCAATATCACATCAGAAGAAGCTAAGTAAAGTTCTATTTAGATCATGCTGAAAACCTAGTATAGGTCAGATTTGAACCTGAACAAAAATTTCTGTAGTATTGTTAAGGAAGTAAATACTACTTGCAAGAATTTAATAATTTAATACTATTACAGCTAACAGCAAAGCTGTGAATATGTTGGCCCATAAATTCAGTAATCAAAGATTTTTTGATCAGTATTCAAAATTATAGAAATAACATTTCTTTTTACATTGTTTGGAAAATAAAGAGAAAAATATAGAATGGCTGATCTTATAAAATAGCTTTGAATTGAAGTAGGAGTTGATTTGCTTTAAATTATAACATAGGTGTATAATTTCTACAATTATTACTGCAGGCTACAGAGTGGGTTTCAGTCTGCGTGTACACTGAGGAAACTGAAGACATCAAAAGCTATTCAAGGCTGCTTATTGCCTGTGTTTCTACCAAAGCTTCTTACCTGCACAGAAGACTTGGAAGACCATAGAAGATTGTCCACATGTTTCCAATGTGTCATTTAGATAGCTTCAGCATTTCTTGGAGTAGTACTTCTGCATAAATTTGGATTAAATTTAAATATTAAGGGTATCTGAACTGATCTGGTGATTGCCTTTTTTCCTCACCATCACAGAAGAATAATTGATACCACCAATCTCATCCTAAAAATAAACAATTGTGTTGGGGAAAATGAATCATACTCTGAAAACAACTGTTTTTTACTGCAGAAAAGAAGAAAATACAGGGTGGCTAGCTAAGACTCACATCTTCAGTATGGGCATCAAAAATCAGATGCACTCACAAATACATCTTCTGTATGTCTGGTTTGTTTAAGTATTTTGCAACTTGATCCTTCTCCATCAAATGTAAATCTTCCTTCCTCCAGACTTTCCCACTGGTCTCAGTTGCTTGCAGTTCCTGAAGTCAAATATTGCCGGTAACGGTGAATGCAAAGAGAGCATTGAGTACAATTTATCACCAACCAGATGAATCATTTCAAGTGGTAAGAAGTTTTAAAAGGTGTGATATATATTCTAAAATTAAACTCCAGTGCAACCTCATAGACAACAATGATCATTATTGTGCTTTCATGGCATGACCATGCCGAAAAACTGAATCATGGCACCTTGCTTGCTGAGGCCTGGCACTCTTTTTGTCTGCTTTTTACTAAGGATATAGCTTCAAAAGGTACAAAACATCTTCACCATGGGAAATGCCCATTCCCAGTTCTTACTCCTTGGTTTATGGTCCAGTTCTAAACTGAATCAGAAACACTGTGGAAATAAAGAAGATCTATAAAAAGCTGTTGATGCTAGTAGAGGGGCTTGGAGGAATTTGTTGCCAACCTTCAGAGATCGGGACATCACATAAACTATTTCACCATACCAAGCAAGTTCCACATATAAGTACAGTAGAAAAATGATAGATCAGGCCAGAGGGGGGAGTCTGAGAGCATTGTCGTGTATTGCAATAAATACAATCATGCTATTGGTAGTATAAGGCCATGGGCTTCATACTGAGTTTGCATAGCCTTGGGACTAAGGCTGGTCGGTCTTTTTTGATGTTTTAAATCTGTAGACATATAGCCTCTGAAATAATTTAAACTACTGATTTGAATAAAACTATTGATAATTTGCTATTATTTATTATGAAATCACAAAATAATTTGAGAATTGTGACATTTATTTTATTTATTTTGCATATAATTTTACCTATATTGGGAAACTCAACAGTAGTTGGGTTTGATTCCTTTTATTTTTTTCTCTCCAACTTTGATAAAGGAATTATTTTAAGCCAAGGGTGTAATGACATGTATTTTCAAACTGGTTTGATAAAACTTTAGTGGTCAGAAAAATATGTTTAAATCACACCATAAATTCCTTCAACTCTCTTTGCTGACCTCAGCTTTTATATCTATTCCATGCACAATCACTTTGTAGACTGCATCTATTTTATCAACTTAAACAGAGCCAGGCACACAATGCTCTCAGGATTGAAATGCAATTGCCTGTATTTTTAAGATTTCAGACCAAACTTTGCAACAGTTTTGACCTGGGCCAACTAGCAAGCTCTTAACTAATTCATGGGTACGGTTTAGGAATTTGAATACTCCAGCCACTGTGTCTAAATGTCAGCCAGCAGTCTGCATGCTGCCACTCTCTTTCTGTGGCTAAAAGCCCTTACTAATAGATGTAGGTCATTCTGTTTAACCCTGTGACCAGAAAGGATTCCGAGTTCTGTTTAATTTACTACTGTTGACGTAGCTTTAGCTTCTGAGATTGAAGATTTAAATTTATAATGTTCTTCTAGTGATATCTGAACCACAGATTGGTCTACTTTGAAAAAAAATAACTAATTTGAAGGAACGGGTTTTTGGTTCCTAGTGTCAATTGTTGCCCTTTTTTTGGAAAGTCTGCATCAGCTACATGGAAACCTATAAGCACACTAAAATCATGAAAGGCTGTGCAAATATTTTTAGCTTAATTTCTTCAGATTCTTCTTGAGACAATAACCTGTTTTGTTATAGCATCATCCATCTGAGAATCTCAAAGTACTGTTAAAACATTATTAAATGAGTCAGTGAAATGTTGTAACATATCAGGGAGCTAGGGAAGACTGAAAGATGGATTTATCAGTACACGGCTCTGTAAAGCAGAAAGCCATGTCAAAAAAACCAACTCTGTAGTGTCCCTAAAGAGATTTCATTACCATTTGATGAGAACAGGTTAGTAAAGAGTAATTAATCTACTTGCCAAACATTGGTGAGCATAAACCCCATTAGTACTAGACTCCAGACTGCTATTTTCTCCCTATTAAAGAGTTTTAGTTACCATTGGTCATATGCACAATTTCTGCATTAAAGATGAACTCTCTCATTCTTGATAGCAGTCACAGTTCCATTATGGAACCATATTCCAAAGCTGTTTTCTTCAGTACTCTCTCCCGATGAGCAGACTTTACTGTTGAAAATCTCTTTACTCCAACTGGAAAAAAGGCATAGTTCAGACAACCAGGAAAGTAAGTGATTCCCAGAAGACTTCTTTTATGGGAATGAGGCAGTTGTCACCCCAATGTAGACAAAAGCTTTGGGTCAGGCATGAATGTAGTCAGAAGATGGTGCATACCACACCTCAGCACAGCTCACTTTAATGAGTACCTGTTAAAGGATGACCACTACCAAAAACAGTATCAGAGAAGGCAGTGGACAAACCCCTTCCTGAGCATGTCTCACAGAATCACAAAATGATATGGAGTTGGGAGGGACCTCTGGAGATAATCTAGTCCAACCCCCCTGACAAAGTATGTCAACCTAGAGCAGGTTGCACAGGAACTTGTCCAGGAGGGTTTTGAATGTCTCCAGAGAAGGAGACTCCACCACCTCCCTGGGCAGCGTATTCCAGTGCTCTGCCACCCTCAAAGTAAAGAAGTTCCTCCTCATGTTTAGGTGGAACCTCTTATATTCAGGTTTGTGCCCATTTCCTCTTGTCCTATCCCTGGGCACCACTGAAAAAAAGACAAGCCAATCTTCTTGCCCCCCACCCTTTAAGTATTTATAAGCATTGATCAGATCCCCCCCTCTCCAGACTAAAAAGATCCAAGTCCACCAGCCTCTCCTCATAAGAGAGATGCTTCAGACTCCTAATCATATTTGTATGTTACTACATACAAGCTACAAGAATATTGTTACAGGCAGATGCAGTGAATAAACAGAGGTATATCACTGCACAAAAGAAGCATAAGCACTTGCATCTTTCTCATTTTCCTTCATTGTTCTTAAAGGGTTCTCCAGTGTTTTGTGACTACAGCCCTCCTGCCCATATTACATTTATTTTGATATTCCTATCTTTGCTTTTGCAGCATAGTGTTCTGATTATATTTGGTTCTTAGCACCTTTTCTTGGCCGGCTATAATTTTAAGCCTCCCTATTAGATAAAAATATACGAATCTATTTTCAACAGTCTTTGTGCCTTGGTGAATAAACATTGAGATTTATAGTTATATTATCATTATCTGCTGCATGACTGGACAAAGTTAGGTTATTGCTTTTCCTATTACCTTAAAATGTAGTAATTTTTTTTTTTAAAAGGTCCTCAGAATATTTCAACTAATTACGATGCAGAGACTGTTATAGCCACAAGAGAGTGCTCTTGTAAAAACATAAGACTGATTGAAAAATAAGTACATTTTGCACTTTAACAATGAAAAATTAGTTTACTAATTAGTGTTTACTTTAATTATTGCATTTAAGGAAATTAAACACTATGTAAATTAGCATGGCATTCCCAATTCCATTTTTAATCACCTTTTTATTTGTTTTTAATTAAAGCCAAAAACTAGTAAATAACATACAGGTAGCTACAGTCCTTTTGAAATAAAGACAAAATTTTGTTATGCATTCACTTGCACAGTGCAATGGCCGTTAGAGAAAAAATGTCAGTTCAATATGAAAATGCAGCTTCAGCCCCAATAATGTGTTTGCATTATAGAAAGGAGTTAATATTAGATAAACTCTTCCTTATGACCTTTGTGAGTTAAATTATACCTTGCTTAAACACAAGCTTATGCATTTTAGACCTTAGAAAGTCCTAGCTCTCCATAATGTCATAACAGAGGATGCTTTCTAAATGCAGAATAGGACATGATACACATAATCATGTAACCCAATGAAATTCTTCAATTTAGCAGTAATTATATCATAGTGACAGATATCCTACCTTGTTCAAAAACAAACTGAACTTTGTAGAGAGAGCACAGGATCACAGGGGAGCTATATCTTCCTTCTTGATTTGAGCTACCTAGATTTGTTGAAGATCAAAGTACAATGCTGCCCTAGTTTATGTCAGTGACTGAGACAGTACAAATGAGTATCTGTCTCTGTCACATCTTGCCCTCATATAATTCATTTAAATCCAAAGAAATGAAGCTACCTTTGCTAATTTTTTTCCCAGATAACTGTTTCGCTGACTAGAGGACTTGGCCAGTGGTTATGTTTAGCCCCTTGAACTCCAATTTGTGTTTATAAAGCAGAAAACTGCATCGATTGGAGAATGTTGTCTTCTATGTTTGCAACCTTTTCTCACTACTTCTGATGACATACTTTATCCTATTCTCATTAAAATCAATGGCAACACTGTTTATTTCAGTCACTGCAGGATCTGGCCATTAGTATGTTAATTTCTAATCTTCCCTTCCAAATTCTACCATGTGCTTTTTTTTTTTTTTCTGCTTTGAATAAAAACCGTGTTCTGCAGACATGTTTTCAGTTACTAAGGTTACTACTTTCCTTATGCATGATTCTCTTCAGCTGAACTTTCCAGATGGTATCCAAGATCCAAACATCTTTTCCTTAGATTCCTCATTTTAAAGTTGCTACTGCATGATAAATATTGAATTAGAATAACAACCTTTCTCAGGTACCAAAATAGCTCACCCTTCTGATCTCATTATTTTCTCCCATTCTTCCTCTAAATCTAATAGCTTTCTGTCCTCAAATTGCAGAGCTTAAAATATCTATGACTCATTAATTGTAAAAAAATTGTCTCTTTATTCATTAGTAGTAGAGCTTTTCATTGAATGTCCCAGCAGTGGCCCAAGACAATTTAGATAAAAACCATTATTTCTTCTGTCTAGACAGGAATTAATTTGTAGTTTTGCCCTTTTGCATGGGAATGATGGAAAATTGTTGTCATTTGATGTAATACAGAAAAGACTTTTGCACCTTTAACCAGATAATGCAGATCAGATACTGTCAGATATATTTTTGCAGATCAGATATTGCCAACAGTTCCTTTATGACCAAAGTAGCCACAATTCAGCCAAGTACTTAAACAGATGCTTTTCCTTAATGATGTAATTTCACAGTAATTTGAAAGTATTTAAAGTTACACTTGTGTTCAATACATTGACTTCTGAGGGCTTCATTATTTGAATAGAAAAAAACCTTATTGTCTTTCTTTTAAAGAAAACATCACCAGACTTCACTTTCTCTAACAGAGACTTCACAATAAATTCAGTTCATTAAATTCTCTGCCTAGAAATAAAACCATTCACTCCATAAGGAATACAATTTTTTTTCTGAAGAATGGACAGAATCACAGGACCAGAAAAAACTGCATGGCTTATGATATTCAGTAATTACAGACATCAATAAAGTAGATATTTAATTAGAAATATTTATAGAGCATATATTGTATAAATCCTAAAACACATGTACATTGCTGAATACATTATCAAAGACAAACACCAGACTGCGTGATTTATTGACACCAAACGTTCAGTGTCCTAGTCAAATGCAAATGGTATTCTCCATTTAAATCCATGTCCAGACAGTTTAAAAACTGTCCTTATTTCGAAGATACTACTGAGTATCTGCTACTCACACTAAAACCAAAAGTTACTAGATACCTAGTGTACCTGTCATCAAAATTGCATAATTATGTGCGACAGTATGTTTTCACTGTTAATTAACTGTTGCGTCCTTTTCAGTTATTTTGGCCATATATGGACTGTTCTTATGCCCTGAAGCTGTATTATAAGTTTCCCTTCTGTCTTTATGATAGTTTCTATACATAATTGATGAAAAAAAAATATTTTTTTTCTTTTTGCTTACGGTTAAGGAAACAGTTTTCTTTCTTCATAAATGCAATTGAATATTTGCTTAAAACCTCTTAACATAGTGTAATCCTTCTATAGATCACCTACTGGGTCTTAAAAATCATAAAATCATAGACAAGTTTGTGTTGGAAGGGACCTCCCCTGCAATAAGCAGGGACATTGTCAACTAGATCAGGTTGCTCAGAGCTATGTCAAACCTGACCTTGAATGTTTTACATGGATTTCATGACCTATGCCTGGCAACAGAGCCAATTAGGAAAATTTAAAATATTTATTGCAAAACTGAATGTAAGGAACACTATGGTCTCCCTTTCATTTCAGTTATCTGCATTTATTACCCACTAAAAAATCTCTTTATATTTTTTATAATTCTTTTATTAACTTACGGAAGACCTCCAACTTGAATAATACATTTTTTAAAAACTATCATACTGTTTACATCTCAAGTCTTTTCTATTAACCTTACCTCAGAAATCATCTTATTAGGAAAGATATTTAATGACTTCACTGTGATATATCTTTAATAAACCCATTTGTTCCATTGCCCATATGTCCATTTCCTTCTGTCTTTCTCCTTCCTTGTTTCTTCTGACATTTGTCCCAAATGTCTTTGACACAAACTCCATCAAAAAAAAATCCTGATTTTTAGAATAAAATAACAGACTTGTCTCTTTCTGTTTATTTATATTTTTTTCTTAATATTTTTTTTCCTATTCTCTTACTGTATTGTTGGAGTCTGTTATTGTGTTATTTAATGTAAGTTCTTTTAGTAGTGTTGATAGAGATTTTTCAAACATCTAATGTAATCAATCCATACACAACCCAAGTTTATTCATAGCCCACTTATTATATTCTAATACTTTTTTCTCAGTGTCTTTAAATTACTTTTCCATTAGTGTTATGTGCACTATTATCTTCCTTATTGAAAACAGAAGCAAAAGATGTATTTAGGATGTTAGCAACACCTATAGAATTCCTGATCTGTATCTTTCCCTCCACAAACTCTGATGCCTTTCTCTTTTCATCCCCTTTCAATATATGTCTTTGGAGAACCTTTTTAACATTCACTTTATTTTCTTAAGTCCTTCCTTTAAATTTTAGTTTTCGGACTTCTGAGATACAGCTGTCCTGATCATAGACTAATTGAATCACAGAATGGTTGAGGTTGGAAGAGACCTCTGGAGGTAGCGTGATCCAACACCCCTGCTCAAGCAGGGACACCTAGAGCCAGTTGCTCAGGACCGTACCAGGTGCCTTTTGAATATCTCCAAGTCCAGAAACTCCACAGCCTTATACTAATAAAATAAATTACAAGTTAAATGCATCTTGAAACCCTGAACAACATACTACAAGCATATTATTATTTTTTTCCTACTGAGGTGGCTGAGATTAGACTGACTTCAAATGAACCTTGTGAAAGCTTAGATGCAGACTGAATTGTAAATTGGGTGAGAGAAGCCCATAATTTCTAAATGTAGTTATGTTTTGTAAACTATTGAGCCAGAACCCATGACTTCACGACTTTTTCTTAATGGCTGGATATTAGCTCTTTATTTCATTTAACTTAATAATGAGTTAAGAAATGAACAAAACCCCAGGAAGACCTCTTCCTGGTGGCTAGCTTGTTCCTGAAATTGCAAATTAACAATTATTTAGTATAGTACATATCTGAGTGACTGAAATGCTCTATGAGCCTCAAGCTTTGACATGTCCACAATTTTCAGTAGGAGAAAAGTTCTCTAGATATATTCTAATTTGGAAAGTTTGGTGAATTTTTCAGTTTCCCACTACTCAGCTTTATGCTATTATTCTCAGTCTAATCTCCTTCAACCAGCTTACGAAAAAGTGCACATCCTGGAGAAGGAGAGCAGCAGGTCTGAGGAGAAAGACCTGAGAGTGCTGGTGGGCAATAGGATGACCATGAGCCAAAAATGTGCCCTTGTGGAGAGGAAGGCCAATGGCTTCCTGGGATGCATCAGGAAGAGTGTGACCAGCAGGTCGAGGGAGGTTGTCCTCCCCCTCTACTCTGCCCTGGTGAGGTCGCATCTGGAGTACTGTGTCCAGTACAACCCCATGTGATTCTGTGATCATTAACCTGCTGTATACAAATATAATAATTCAGTGTTTGTCTGATAGTTCATGATTATTCTCTTGATCAGTACATTTGGGAATGAACTGGATACCTTTAGAGCTAAAAGCATTAATTTTCTGATGTCACTAGTGATGAAAAAAAAAGACAGCAGACTATATATCCTGTGGATCAAATACTGAGGGAAAACCAATAGGCATGGAATACAGGATTAAACTGCAGCTTACTATGAAAATGACTTTCAAGCAAGTGGTACAGAGATACAAGCTAGAGAATTTGAAATCTAGAATGATCTATAACCTAAATTTTACTCCAGACTGGTCTGTTAGTTATATTTCACTCTGGAGGATTTTAGTCCATCTTATAATCTGTGTAAACACTAATACCCTTTTGTGAGCACAGTATTAAGATTATCATGTCCTTTGCTCCAGTCTGCCACTCTGATGAATTTGGTCATGCATGCTTTAGGTTATTGTTTTTTCTCTGCTTGTTCCATCCTCAAAAATATGTAGAGAGACTGGATGTCTGGTGTCTGTTAGATATTTTTTCTCATCAACCTACCTCTCATTGTGTGAGAGAACTGTACTTTTAAAATTTTCTGCTTTTGCACAGAAGATCTAAGAAACAGTGTTTCACCATAAGGGCAGCCTTAAGCACTCTCTTTTTTTTTTTTTTTAATTTATTTTTCTTTATCTCAAGTAATATGAACTGCATGGGATTGATCTTTTAGTTTTTGTATTTTTTTTTCTCATTTTTTTTCTTACTTCATCTTGTCTCTAAACAGGTTTCTTGATTCAGAAATGTTAACATTTCAGAGACACTGTTGATATATGCTTCAGGTAAAGTGACCAGCAACTGGAAATCCAGTGAAAGCTGCACCAGTCTATTTTGCCATCTTCCTAAAATTCTGCCTAAGTTATAAGAGTGTGCCTTCAATTCATGTCTATGTCTAGAAACTCCCAGCTACACTGAGCTGAAGCATATCCAATGTCTGTAACTGTAGGGGAGAAACAGAACAGGGTAAGTCTTTGGCTCAGAGCATTTTTGAAGCTATACTCCTGTACCAACCAAGATACATGCATTCCCTAGAACAAAGACTTTGTATATTAGATTTATACATCAATAGTCTTCATTCTGTTGACTTTTAATATTTTGACTATTTTAATAAGCATCAAAAACTTATTTTAATAGTTAGCTCTTCCTTCTGGACCTCCTGTTGATTTTATATTTCATTTTGTATTATATTAAGTATTCCAAATCAATGCCATGAGGAGATTGAATGAAGTATCTACTTAGGTGAACAAATTCCCTGAAGCAACTCAAAATGTAGTATTTTCAAAGGTTAAGAATATTTTTTCCACAAAATTAATACATAAATGTCTTTTTTATAGATTTGCCTTATAAGGGCTAAACCTTTCTTAAAAGACTCCTTTATGTGAGCTAAATGTAGAGCTAAACATATTTCTGCTATGATAACTTCAACTTTCCCTAACATCTGACAAGAACAGAGGATCTCTTGAAGTCCAATGAAAAACATCTATTTTTTACTAAGAAGAAAATGTTCCTGCTTACTAGATGATATTTATTCCAGACTCTTCTAGCAATTATTTTTCACTTTTGGAAGATTCTGACTTTTATTAGATCCACTGCTTCATGCCAAACACTTGACAGAGCTAAGTCTGTCCATAGTGGGCACCATGCTGAGGATTCTGTTTACGCTTCTGCTGTTGGAACCAAGAGGTTATTGAAGCTGCATAGCATGAGGCTAAAACTCACTAATGAACATAGATAGGGCTTTTAGGTAGAGCCCTACTGAGACTAAGGGTTTCTTCCCTACAGCCTCATCTCCTGCATCATCTTAGTGAAGTATTTTTCCTGTCAACTGCTTTCAAGGCATCTACAAGTCCTCCTATTCAGCCTTGTACTTTCATCTTCTTTGGTGTGTATGCTACTTCAGTAAAGTCCCAGGGATGCACATTCATGTCTCTGCACCTTTGCTATGATTCTGCTAGTAGCAGACTACTTTCCCAGGACCTAAGAGCCATCTTTCTTTCTTGTTATGCCTTAAAGGGTTATGCAGAGTGACATAATTTCTGGGCTACTGTTTCAGGATGTATAACATTTTGCTGATATTTGAAATTTGGTCTACTGGTGCTCTCATTATAATGATCTTGTTCCAAATATAGTCCTCAGTTCTGGTGATTTTGATGCTACAGAAATGTTCCTCATCTGGAAGCATTCTCTGAAGATGTATTTCATGATGAAAATTAATCCCAAGTATGAACACATCTGAATATTCATAAATAAGGTTTTCATCTTATGCTTCACCTTTACCTCCAGTGTTAGTATTTGATACTGATCTTCTTGTGTACAACACCCACAGCATGTCTATCTCTGTTTTATGATCTTTCATGTCTCTACAGCGAGCATAGTCCTTTACACAGGTCATGCAATGTGTAACCAAAAAAAAAGTCACTCCTGTATGTAAAAAGTGTCTATGCAGGTAATTCCAAATGTTCATGATCACATATTCATGAATTATTTACATGCACATCAAAAGCTTAGAGAGATCAGCGAATATAAGTTGAGAAAAACATTGAGTTTACCTCCCTGAAAAGGGAAATTGCAAAACTGTTACTCTGCAGTTACATTCCCTGTAACTCCTCTTTTCTGTCGTTGTGACAATGGGAATATGTAACCTATGCTGTTTACTTACAGGTTTGGGGATTTCCTCAATTTTAAAAGTATCTATTATAAGGCAGATTCAATTAATGCTAGTTGCTTGCTGTCTTACACTTTTCACCATGTTTAAAGGATAAGAGAGATAGAAGGGCAAGTGAAAAAGGATAAAAGGATAATATGGAAAAAGAACATGTTAATGGGTTTTTATTTTCAAGAGGTCTTAAGATTGAACACCTTACTTATACCATTGTACTTGCATTCATATACTTTTAGTAGGTTGGGTTTTTTAATTTTAAGGTTTGCAAATTATTCAGATCCTATTTGGTTAGGTAAATGCTAAGTGCCTAATGGAAATGATCTTCAGAAAAACTTGTTTGAGATTTTTTCCTACCCTCGATCTGAACTGAATTATGACGATGATCATAGTAATAGTAACAATATTCTCTTTTCTCTAAATACAGTTTATTTCACTTTAAAGCTTCTATTTGGTGTTTCTGAGAATCTTCTGCTTGGCTTCTTACAGAAGATTTAAAGAAACCCTACAGAAGGAAAAGAAATCTTGGTGTAAGGTTAGAAGTGGAACGTATTTAAGATTCATCAATGGACTTGATATCTGGTACAGTAAGTCAAAGAATCACAGCGTGGTTGAGTTTGGAAAAGACCTCTGGAAATCATGTAGTCCAAGCCTCACAATAAAAAGGTTTTTTGTATTCTTATGTTTAACTGGAATTTCATGTATTTTAATTTCTATCTCTTTTCTGCCTTTTTTCTTTGTACTGGGTAACACAGAGAACAGTCTGGCTCCGAATTCTTTACTGCCCTCCTGCCTCCCCAAATCTGGCATTTATACATGTGGATAAAATCTCCCTGAACCTTCTCTTCTCTAATCTGAATGGTCCCAGCTCTCTCAGCCTCTCCTCATGTGAGAAATGCTCCAGTGACTTAAACATATTAGTGGTTCTTTGTTGGACTCACTCCAGTAAGTCCATGTCTCTCTTTACAGGGGTGCCAAGAGCTGAATGAAACACTTCAGTTTCGGCCTCACCCTCAGTGAAGGGAAATATTGCCTCCCTCAAGCTGCTGGTAATTCTTTTCCTAATGCAGTCCAGGACACACTTAGCCTTCTATGCCACAAAGGCACATTGCCATCTCTTGTTCAATTTGGTGGCCGCCATTATCCCCAGGTCCTTTTCTACAAAGCTGCTTTCCAGATGGTCAGCAACAAGCATTTACTGGCACATGAGGTTATTTTCTCCACAGGTATTTCCCTGGCGAAACATACATTTCATTGTGCTGAACCTCATTAGGTTCCTGTCTGTCCAAGTCTCTAGCCTGTCCTTCTGAAAGGCAGCACACTCATTGGGTATATCAGCCACTCCCCTTGGTTTTATGTCATCTGCAAAATTGCTGAGGGTGCACACTGTCCCATTCTCTGGGCCATTAATGAAGACGTTAGACAGTATTGGCCTCAATATTGATCCCTGACACACACTGCTGGTGACTGGCCTCCAACAGGATTTCACTTACCCAAGACCTTTAGCATCACACAATAGTCAGTGTATGGCTGCTTAGATACATTTGGCTGAAGCTTTATCATCACTCTAACGCTACCATGTTGTTTAATTTTTCACAAGAAATAAACAGCTAATTTAAAATACTTTGAAACACTGTTAATCATACTTGAAGTATCTAATTACACACAATAATTTTGTAATGTTTTAAACCTAATGTACTTATGGAATAATTAATTTATTTGTGTGGAAGTAAATTTAATCATATTAATGCTATAAAGACAAATTAAAGCACCATATTTCTTCATTATATAAACATCCAAACTCAGAATTGAAATAACCCCTAATGTAATTAGAAATGTAGCATTTTCCAAAAGGAATATTACTACATAATCTTGCCAAGTTATTATCATAGTTCCTAATTCTGAGTAAACACGTCATAAAATTCCAGGGGAACCAAGGGAAGAAAGAGATTAGATAAAGCAGTTCTAGGAGAACAGTCTCATTTACTTCAACAGAATTTCGAATGTATTAGAATATCAGATTATCATAATATATGAAGAACTTACTTATTTTCACAGATACGGGAGCCATGAGTTTGTGAAACTTCTGTGTGAGTGTCTCATAGTGCACACAGTAATGTCTAACAGGTTACCTACCATAGGGAAAAGCGGTGGTTCTCCATCAGCTGGTCACCACACAGGTGGTGTTTTCTTACCCCCCATTCTAATGTAACCTTGACTAATGTTTCCTCTTGTCTAAGGTAAATTGAAACCTGCCCTTGCTTTCAGTAAGTGGCTAGTTGAGATCTAGAGGTCATATCCCACCTACATCATTCAATGCTTATCCAGTTCTTAAATTTTTTTTTTAGTTCACATCACATTCAACAATTATTATATGTCATTTACATAGGTGGTCAGAATACATTTTCTATTAATATCCTCCAAGATAGTATACAAAGAAAAAAAGAATTGTAATAATCTGAACTTTGAAATGCTATAGTAGGAAACTTGTTTTCTGTGGTATTCAATATCCCAACAGAGCAGACATGTGCAGAGGTACCTTATGTATTGCCATAGTAAGTAATTTATGTAAGCAGTAATTTATTAGGCTTCGGGGAGCCAAGATATCAACACCCATGCTTCAGTGCTTTCAAACCTCCTAGGCTTTGGCACTAAACTTAACAGACTACTTTATGCCTGTTTTTATTCGTTAGTTGCTGCCAATGTTCTATTATGAAGACGATACCTTAATACCTGGCTAACAATGAAAATTATTCTCTTTGCGAACTCTTCGCTCCTCCTGCCTATATCTCCCTAAGCATCTGATTCTTTACTTATATTGATTTATTTCTCCCCTGGACATAACTTATTCCTGCAAAGTTCGTGCAGAACTTTGTGCTCTTCTTGGAGAGCTGTCTCCAGACTTTGCAGGGCCTTTTTTCTCATCTCGAAGGCCCCTGTTCTCCTCTTGGAGGGTAAATTTCTACTCACTGAGGCATTTCTCCTCCTCCTAAATGGCTTTCTTGTCCTTTTGAGGATCCTTAACCCGCTCCTTGAAGGCCTTGGTTTCCTCCCATAAAGCTAAAATCTTTTGCTGAGGAGCTTTTTCTTCCATTGCAAATGCTCTTTGAGAGCCTTAATCTCTTCTCTGAGGGCTTTATTTTGTTGTTGGAGGGTTTTTTGCTGTTTCTCAAGGTGCTTTTTTACTTCTGAAGAGTCTACAGACTACAGAACTAGTACTACTACAGAAGGATTTTATTCTCTTCCCGTGGGACTTTGTTCTGTCTTTGCATACTTTGATTGTCCTGATAGTACACTTTGTTCTACATACAAAAAGCTCTGTTCTTTTCCTCAAGGTTTTGTTTCTCTTCTCTAAAGGCCAGATACTTCTCCCAGAGCGTTTGGTTAAATTGTGCCATGCAAGAGGAGATGGCAGATGGGAGAAGCAGAGATAAATTGCTGATCTTCCTTAACACACCTTTTGAGTCAGACATTTTGTCATTCGGCTGCGCCATTTATGGGCTGTGCTATGGTGCAGTTGGGCGAGTCCCCCTTTGGTATTCAGTAGCCATGAAAATGAGAATAGAGGTTATAGGTCTATAATAGCCATATAGATCCATTCTCCTCAGAATGACATGTAAATAAATAAATAAATATCACACTAAATTTGAAATAAAACCAATGTATAACAGTGCTGATATTTGACAAGTATCGTTTGTTTTTGCATGTGCTGAAGTATATGCAGCAAATTAAATTTCACAAGACTGAGTTAATTATAATGAAGAAAAAAGAAGGGATATTTCCTTTTAGAATCCTAAAACTTTGGCAATCTTTCTCATGGACGTATAGCAAGGTGTAATGCATTCATGAAATAATCTGGAATCTTAATGCTCATCTTCAGTTATAATTTTGTTTGCTTTCCTTTTTTTTCCTCTTTCTTTTTTTTTTTTTCACTGTGTGATTATCTATTTATTTTTTCTAGAACTGTCATCTTGCTTACATTTAAATTTGCTGTTCATGCTGTTTCTGATACAACTATCTTGATCCAGACCAGAGACGGCCTTGAATTTGAGTTTACCTTATCCTTCAGAGAAAACGAGACCAGTAAAATCTATGTTAAAGTGACAAAAAATAAAAAATATATATATAACCCTTTCAGAGGTAGAGTTGAGGAACTCTTCTCTTCAGACTTTATTATATAACTGAGAAAAGGTACTATTAAACATTTTTTGTTGTTGTTTATTCCTCATTCTACCCTGCTGGGAGAAGGTTACATTGTTTAGATTGAAGTAAAAATACAGGCTAAGTAGGCTTTTTAGGAGCTTAATTTCTATACATAGGACAATATTGTAATACTGGGCATGTTTTCTATATATGCCTGGTGTTTGCTAGGAAATACTAAACAATTAGCCACTATGCCACTTAATCATATAATTTATATCTACAGCTAAATACATATATATTTATTGTATCTAATGAAGAAACATACAGATGTCCAGAGAAACTATATTATATCTGTGGAGTTCCAGCAGGAAAATTATGATAAATTAAGGAAATCATACAGTACTTACTATTGTGTTATTCTTGAATCAGTCTGCCATCTGGCAGCTCATGGCAGAGCTGTCAGGTGAGGCTATCCTCAATGACGTCTGTTCAAAATGCATAGTATTGGTGACACAATAATGAATGGCACTGGTGATCATAAAAGCTGTGACCCTCTGCAGGTAAGCATTTGTAGGTTCAGGATTCTCTGGCAAGACAGTCTTTGTATTTCTTAATATTTTTTTCATGCTTCTTCTTCTACTATGTTAATTCAAAATGTTGTTGTCCAGCTGGATAAATGTTTCTTGACACTGGTATTGATGGCTGCCATTAAATATTTTCTTACATAGATTCTGAAGGTAAGTTTTTACTCCTAGCTACCTTGACATAAATTTGGGGCAACTGTATATGGAGTTACTTTCAAATTACTGAGTTGCATAGATTAGATATATGGTCTCTATATTATGAAAGTTAGACTAGGACTAGTATTTGCAATTACAAATGTTTGACTAAATTTAACAAATGTACATGGAAAGTGGTGACCAAAGAATAAAAGAATATGATGGTAGGCTGACTGCAATCTTCACTGCCCCACAGACAGTTTTCTTGCTTGCCAACTCAAAATCCATGCATTCTACAACAAACATTTCACTTTGTTTAAATGAGAGGATGCATTACTCAAGACACATGCACACCTTAGATTATACCGGTAACTTGTCCAAATTCTTTATGAATTTATGATTTTTTGGGGGGCAGAGGAATACTGTATTCCAACTAAAGTATACATTTGTTTTCAATATTTATTATCCGACTGAAGCAACTGATATACTCTGTTTCGTCATACACTGTGCGCTCAGGATATTAAAAAAAAGGAGGTGGACGAAGCACTTTCAAGTCCAGTAAGCTTAAAATGAGATTTGGTAGTTTTGTTTAAATCACTACACACATCACATCATCTCTTTGTGCTCTATCTCAGCTCTGTTCTGTATGTTAATTAGGTAGGGAACTGAAATATGGCATGTAAAATGCTCAGTAATCCCAGGAGATGAATATACACAACTCCTGCTGAAATTTTTCAGGATGATCAGCCCTCTGAATCCTTTCCTTCAGGATATTTGATTCCCCTCCCTGGTCACACAAATTAAAAGAGCAAAGCAGATGAGTAATACTGAAACCTATAATATCAAACCAAAGAAGATTGGGTTTGTGTATCTTTCCCAATCCTTTTCCTCACTTTAACTCCTCAGGAACAATTTAAAACTTAGTTCTTCCACACTTGTCACCAATATAAGTCTGAAAATTATAGCTCAATTAATTTTCTCTTCTGTTCTCTTAAAAATGTCATTGTGAGTAAGCAAAAATAGTTCAGGTAAGTCAGTACATGTTGTAGGTGCTTTTGTGTCAAAATGTAAAGCTTAAAGTAGCACTGGTTATTTTGACATGTGGACCATCTCCTTTTAGAATGTAGAAATATAAGTAGGAGGAAAAAGCCGTGCTACCAACAAGTGATAAAAAATAAGGCAATATTTCATCTTCAAGATCTTCTGGGTCTTATACTCCTGATTTCTCAGGACCTTGTGCAGGAAAAGAAAGGATAATCTGAACTTGGAAAAGAGAGAACTTTATGAACCCGGTCCATAGTCAGAGTAAAACAATGCAGCTGTGATTACCCTAGTAATGATTTACTCCATTACATTACAAATTCTTAACATTTTTTTTCCCATTAATGGAGAAAAAGAAGACTAAAATATTAGGTATACCATGAGTTAACAATATGTAACTGACAATATAGGAATGCAGGCTAGCTTGCAATATTTTTTAAAAGTTTTTTTTTTAAAAAAAAAAAGATTGTAAAACCTTTTTTAAAGATTTTTATTGAATATTCTTGTATGATACCTGTATGTTCACACTGCTTTTGGCTAATCATAGGAGATGTGAAATATAGGAGAATTCTAAGATAACTCAAATGAATAGAAATATTTAAACTGGTCTTTCAGACACTACATTTTACTACTATAATTCTTGTAGTGAGCACTATGAGTGAAGGAAATGGGAGTATATCACTGCAATGTAAGGTGCAGATGCTGATTTCAAGGGGACAATATATGTAAGACCTACGATAACAGTGAAAATAATGGCCTAAGCAAACCATGATTTCAATTTACTAGTTCTTAGTTCTGGTTGTTCTGACCAGAATGTAAAAATTATGTTTTTCAAAATAAAGTTTTAGTCTAGAAATTTACATTACAGAGAAATGCAGCAATGCAGACTTCTTTATGAAACTCACTCTGAGTGGATGTATACCACAACAGCATATGTGGCACCCATGAAAGATGCAAAGATTTGAACTCCTGCTGTAAACCAGGCAAAAACTCGAATAAAAGCCAGGTTCACTTATATCCTTTTTTAATGCCTCAACCATCCACATTTAGCTGCACTGCTAAATGTAGAAATGAGTAGCTCAGTAGGTGTATTCTTAACTTTCCAGGTGACAGAAGCCAACAATCATGATCAATCTCTGACCACTACCTCAGAATAGCTAGGCCTACAAAAAACTCAAGCGTGTCCTAGGAAAACCAGCATAGTTCAAAAAAGTAAACTTCTGAAACCAAAATCACACACATATGCAGTCGCTGTTGGATAAACCTAAAAACTCAGACTGGAACTTAAAAACCTAACTAGCATATTTGGCCCATCTGGTGCTTTTACTATTCTGATTATTTTATGCTGATGTGGCTTCTTTTTTAGGTCATTCAAACTCATGATTTTCTCTCCCTAGTGGATATAAAATTTATGTTGCTGCTTCCAGGAGACTGAAAACCTGGACTAAGACAGATCTTTGCTTTACCTGCCAGAGATTAGCAGAGTACCGCAGAGAGCAAAAGTTGATGGTGCTGTACATCTGTGCATTCAACATTCGGTGGCACTAAGCCACTAGTCTCTTCTGCATGACCAACTGACTAATTACTGTACTTGGCCTTTTTGAGTCCCTTCAATTAATGCAATGTGCAGTTGCACACAGTGATGGAGTCACCCATACAGAACAGAATCCAAGCCAGAATTAGGCTCTAAATCCCAGAAGCACCTGTTACAAATACAAAGTGTCCAGATGGTCTGGTCTTTGTGGGGAAGTGTCAAGAATTGACTTATCTGTCTTTCTTACTTTTGGTTTAAGGTCATAAACACGATTCTTTTGAAGCAGAAAGCCAATTGCATTTAGGGGAGTGGGGTGGGGGAAAGAAAAGGAAAAAAAAAAAAAGAAAAAAGAAAGAAAGAAACCTTAGGACAAATGCAAAACCCAGTACGTTTGTAAATCTTAATAACCCAATGGAACTCATTGTTATCATGTTCCAGGCAGGCAAATGGGATTAGCTTGTGATTACAATGCAGCCTTCAATATAATTAGATAGATTTATTTAAACACAGCTGTAAACCATAAAAATGTGAAATATTTAGTGACCATAAATTCCACAGTTTGTAAATTCAAACTTAAATCTCCAATCAGCTATTTTGCTGTGGTTTTGTTTACTAACAGTAGAAAATATTGCTCTTCTTTCACTCTCTTTTTTATGGATATCGATTTTTTGAGCTCAAAACAGTGAGGAGTGTTCCTGAATGCTGATTCACTTTCTAACAGTACATTGCCTCATTCATGAATGTTTTTCCCTCTTTGAAATGTGACATTTGAAATCAGTGACTCCATTGACAATAGAGTATGCATCCCATGCCTTCTCATGAGGTGGAGGAAGAAATATAAGTTTTATGTCTGCTCCTGAAAGCAGTGAGCATATCTCAAACAAGAACTAGGAACAGCAGTCACGGCTTCCTTATAAGATTGTTTTAATAAAACAAGTCATGGACAATATTAACAGCAGTAAAAGTAATAACTGTCTGTTTCATGAATTGCTGAAAACCCTTCTTTTCTTACTTTAAGTCTCTGCTTCTTTCTTTCCTTCCATCTATGCTTCTCTCCTCTTGCTGCCTTTATATAGCTGCTTGACATAGGAGAGAAGAGAGGGGTAAGAAAGGAAGAGTGCATTGAGGAAGGGGGAGAAGAAGCTATTTCAGTAGAAGGAAAAAAAGAAGATAATAAAACATATTTTCTTCCCACCAATCATTTGGCTTGTATCAAATATTTATCCTTCTCTGTAGTGTCTATAAACTCTAAAGACCTTAAACCCCTAATATGGTTAGTGTTGGGTTGGTGTTGATTTGGGTGTGGTGTGTGGTTTGTGTGGGGTTTTTGTTTTATTTTGTTTTGGCTTTTTTTGTGGTTTTTTTCATTGGTTGGACTAGACCTTAAAAGGTCCCTTCCAACCTAGGTAGTTCTGTGATACAGCAGTCTGAAATACCCCTGCATGTTTATTTATTTAACACAAAAATAAACACACCACAATTAGCTTTCTGAGTTCGTAACCCCAATTTGAACAACAGTGGTAACTGAATTCATGATAGTCACATTGAAACCATGTTTATTTCTATTATTCATAAGTACTGATGTAATATTGGCTACCATAACATGTGTCAGGCTCATCCAAATTATTTTTAAGCCTAAAGTACAGTAAGTAGCAGATACCACCAATAAGTATGGATTGGTTTTATTTTGTAGTTGATGCATAATTTTCCGTGGATTTTTGAGAATGTATACTGAACAAAATTTCTGTATTTTCAGTGGCTCAAGACACATATGCTACTTGAAATAAGTCTAAGTGAATTTATTCACATGATGTTTTAAAATAGGAACATTAATCAATGTTTCACTGGATTTTGGAAGAATTTTCTCACAGATTCTTCTCATGGAAGTGTCATGAGGAAAGGATATTTTTCATTATGTCCCACAGGCAGAGTATGGAGTATTTGCTCTTAATTGTAAAAGTGATAGGAAAGCTAAGCTTCTATTTTTGTTAAATGTGGAGACACAATACAGGGCAGAAAGGCTGAGTCATACTTCAGCTTAATCCTCATACTTAAGCTTCATCCTCACTTTATTTATGTACAAAAATGATGAAATATTGCGTATCTTAAGTTCTAAGAAAGAACAGCGGATCCACCAACGAAGGTCTACAGATGTGGGTGTTTATCTGGGCATTGTCCTAGTTGTATCTGAGCAGTCAAATGTGAGGCAGAACTGCACTTCAGACCCACATACGTAGGCAAGTGTGTGTTGTAAGGGAAAAATATTGGGCCAGATCCAATGACCCAACAGAGTTGAGGATGCTGGAGCTCCATGCTCCCAGGTGCAACCTGTAGCAAGGCTGAGCATGTATTCCATGTAGGCACATGCATATAGACCACACATGTTCACCACAAATATACACATATATAGGGTAGACTGCACTGATCAAGACAGACACGTTCAGCCCTCATACCCAGACACCACAAGCAGCCTTATTCTGCTCCCCTTCTTGTCTGAGAAGGATGTTCCACTAGTAAGAGTATCTTACACATAGGCACATCTATACATATGTAGGCACATAGGCACAAGGTGAATCCCACTAGCAGCTGGGCTCAAACAGCTCAGTGGGTGTCCCTGGATCCCAGTCTCCTTGTTTGCTAGTATTTGGACATACAAACCCCTGAGGCCATAACTCTACTTGCATCACTAGTACAGACCCTCTGTTTCTCTCATACACGCACACATCTGGTCAGAACTTTGTTGGTCTCCCAGTAATCAGCCTCCTGTGGTCTTGCTCTTGGAGATGCACACATTACCCTGTCTCTTCTACCACTTCACTCACTCACTGGCTAGTCCAGCATGATATTTGCTAGCCATCACACATTCACTTGCAGGCCCATGCTCTCTACAGGTGCTGGCACAACTAACACTGAGGCCTCATGACATGAGGTCCCATTACAGTGGCTGGCAGTTAAGTCTACTCAGACCTGCCACATGGGTCCTCCAACTTGTGATCTGACTCCAGTTGCTGCACTAAGACCCACATACGCATACATACACACACACAGAGTCCCTCACCCAGGAAAGACTTAGAAAGGAAATTAATAAGAAAACAGGGCAGACTGTTCTGACCAGGCGTAGGGCATAGCCAAGCAAGTGTACTGACCAAAAAACTATTTACACATGCCTGAGTCCTTTTTATCCCCTTTTGCATCTATTTTCCCATCCTTGTTCCTCCCCAAATCACCTAAATAAATTTCCTTCCTTTGGTTCCTCCTCAAAATATCCCATAATAAGTCCTGCGCCCTCCTGTAATGCTCTTGCCCTGCAAGCATAACGTGTCCTACACCCCTGGATAGCAACCCACCTCAATCCAAAAGGAGCTCCAACATTGTTTTATTTCAGTAGGTTTCATGTCTGAGGATTTTCTGGGACAGACAGACAAAAGTGGTCTTTCCTCTGAGTCTTTAAATTGTGTTCCTGCCTGTCATGGTGCCTCTCTACTCCCCTGGGCTTGTGGAGATGGGTCATTGATGGGCTGGTAGCTCCTGTGACATGGCAGAGAGTAGGCAGGGCAGACTATTATCTTTCTGTACTCTGTTGTAGGCATGCAGACAAGCTCTTACCGCATAACCTAATACACATATCTGCTACCACAGGTATACCTCACAGTCTGCTCAGTACTGCTCAGTTTGGCTTCTAGAAAGCAGCTTTCTCTATTGAAAAATATGAATTAAGTGCAACTGAGATAGCTGAACATAATATGTATTTTAAAGGCACAAGTTGTACTGAACTTCAGGTGTCATTCTTTCGGAAACTCATATTCATGTCATTACTAATACAATTGTTATAGAACAAGGAATATTTCAAGAATTTAGCCATACTTTAGTATGGCTAATTATAGAAAAGACCTCTATCTTCTAGGTAATAACAGATAATAAATTAATCTTCCTAGTTTCTAACTGCAAACAATACATATCATATAAACATATCTATATGTTTATATATATACTATTTTATATATAATGTAAGGTAACGTAAGATATATAGATATGATTATAAATGACAAATTAGGTGTTTTCATGTCAATTTTTTTTTGTTTTCATCTCATACTGAGTAAAATTCATCCCATCTAACCTCTGATGTCTAACAGCTAAGCATTTAAATCCAAGTCATTTCAGACTTTTTCCTCATACTCGCCTCAAAGAAATACATACCTCCAGGGGGAGATAAAGGCATCTAAGAGAAGTAAAAAGAATGACTGCTATCATCTGGATGTGCTTACCTTCGTTCATTAATCCAAGATAACTAGCTAAGACTTAGATATCTATACTTCAGGTAAATAAAGTAGTTTGAATCCAGCTTCATGTAAGACAAAGGTAGAAAGCAGCTGTCAGAGAACATCTCCATATCCATCTGAAATCCTAAAGTTTCTTTTATTACATCTTTTCTATAAGAAGAAATTCAATAAAAGACCAAGAAATTAAATGCTGATAGCATTTTTCATTTCCTTTGAAAATGACTTTGTGAAATTCATAGTCATGGGCACATAGGTCATTTAAGAGAAAAAGACCTAATTTACTGGAACACACCAAATCAGTATCTGACAGAGAAAAGACATTTTACAGTCTCTTGCTAACTTGATTCGACATAAATATGAAGGAGGAATTAACATCCTGAAGCATGTCATACTTCCACTCCTACCTGTTCAGTCAGTGACAGGGTGAAACTGTAGCTCTTCTCATCATTCTTAGTAATAGCATAAGATCCTTTGCTCAAAGACACAGTTGAAATCAAAATCCTCATTTAATAATACTTCCTTAAAAAGACACATAACTTTTCTAGAAGTCATTAACAGTTTACTACAGTCAGAGCAGATGGTATCTCTTTGTTTGCTTCTGCCTTTCCAAACAAAAACATGACAAATCTTGAAGTCAGATAAATACCCTATATTGATTAGTTACATAGAATATTTTCACAGTAAAATGGGTACTTACAGGATGCAATTCACTTCACCCTGTAGTGGTGAGCTCTCCTCCTTTTCCCCCTTCTTTCTCCCCTAGCTCCTGCTCCAGCTATAACCATCAGTGGGAGTTGTGATGAGTTGCACCTGGTCTTTGGGGGATGGCTGGCAACACAGCCAAAACACTGTGGGACCCAGATGTTTTGTTCCCATGAGAATACAGTTATAGGCAAATTTTCTTACTCTATAAATAGTGGACAGCCGAAGAGCCCTTTGAGCAGTCCTGCATGGCAGTGGGTTGCATGCCAGGATCTCCCCTTGAGCAGGGATCGTCCCTTAGGGTTATGCTACTCCTTGAGGTTGAGAGATTCCTTGACACAACAGGTTCTCAGTAAGTGACCAATAGCATGCTGAACTTTGAAATCTTAGCTACGTAATATAAAGGATTGATTGCACATATACAATCCTATAGACTTAAACTGTTGAACAAGTCTGGGACTAGGATTGTATCCAGCTGCACCCAGACTCCTCTCTGAGAAGGAGTTTAGAAAGCAAGGGGATCCTTTCTGAACCCTGAACCTTGTGACTCAATGGGAGGGTCTCCCTGACAGTTTGTCTGACCCTGTCCTCTATGCAGTAAACAATAAAGTTTACCTTACCATCGAATTTCGTAAAACACTGTCACATTTAACACTTACTTTGATAAATCACTGTTTTACCTTAATAAATATTTCACTACTTTGCTCTTACCAATGAAGTTAATCACTACACCCACGACACATCCTATATTTGGTATCTCAAATAGACAGTATCAATTGTTCCTTATTAATTGTTAACCTTTGAATACAGAAGCCTAAACTGACTTGCTCAGTTGTAGGTATGTGCTTGGAATCTTGCCCTAAATTTCCTGGATATTGTCCTCTATTTGGTATAAAAATCAGTATCAGACTTTCTGTTTGCTGAAGTCAGTATTGCAATGAACATTTTTTTCCGATGACAGTCAGTCATGGGATAGAGAAGATACAGGCTTGGTTTCATACAGCAGACCAAATTTATATTCTGTATAGAGAGAGTATAGAAAGTAGTAGGAAAGTTTGTGGATGAAGATTTTATGCAAAAAATATTTGAAGGAAGTTTCAAATTTGATGAAACACAAGGGAAAATGCTGGCAGAAAATTCAAGGTCACATCTAAAATTTTTAATGAAGAGTGAAACATTTGATTTGTAAAGGTAATTTTATCTTTTGAACTCTTCTGTTTTATACAGGATTGATATAAAAACAAACTAATATGCCTAAACCTGGGGTAATCACATTCGAATCCAATCTGTATTATTTACACCAACGCTTTTATGCCCATACTTTAGTTTTCCAGTGCTTTTTATTGCTCACATCTAGGTAAAAACACAAAGGAATACTATTTATCTTTAGAAAAGCCTATGAGGTCTATACACATGGAGTCATATGTATACATAATTTGTCTGTAACTGCTGACTTAATTCATGTATATATTTTTCTCCTATCAAACTGTTTAAGGAAAATCAGCTCTCAAACTGGCCTTTTCAATTCATAAATATTTCAATTAAAATTAAGGGAGAAAATAGTTTTTAATTCCTCCATAAAGTAGGCTATTCTATATTAAAAACAGTAACAATTTATGAGCTGTCAGTATTTTGCAAAATCTTTTACTATCACTGACTTTCTATGACTTGTACATTTTGAAAGTACTTTCCGATATTTAAATCATTGAAATGGACCTTCTCTGTTCCTCTTTCCTTCCTCAATAAACAAACAAATGCAAATAAAAACAAGCAACCCTCCTCTCCTTTAGTTAAGGAGCTCTTCTTCCATAAGTCTTTTGGAGGAAAAAAAAAAAAAAAAAAAGTCTAGTTCTTATTTCCTATTTATTATAAAGGACTTGCCTTTTACAGAATTATTTTCTGTACTCATATTTTTTTTCAGGTCTGCAACTATAGCTAACCTGTCACCTTAATTCTCTTGAGCCCTTTATATTTTTTCTATATTCTTTATATATATTTTTACTGCTGTTGAAGAGAAGGCAAACCTTAGCAAATGTTGCATTCTAGAGCACCTCTTTAGTTGTCCTACTGTGTTAAGGGCTGTAGGCATTGAAGAAGTCATCTACTCCCATGTAAGCATCATACTTTCACCATAAAAACAAATATATGAGAAAGGTTTTATGTCATTTCTGAGAATATTTTTAAGTGGTTAATAAGAACAAATACATTCTTAAATCTGTAGTTTGTACTGAATGTTTTAGAAACATACAGACACTATATACAATAAACCTTCTGAAGTAGAAGGGTATTAAAGCAACTTGGTTTCCAGAAGAATTGTTTAGATTGTTTTTTAAAGGTTCAGAACAAGTATCTGTGTATGTGTTCAGAGGCCTGACATTGGTTATTTCTGTTTGGCTGAGGATGTCAGGAGTCAGGTCATCCTGGAGAGGAGGAAGATTATGCAATAATTACAAAGGTGAAATGGAAAATACTGAAAATTCTGCTTCTCTTCCCATTCCTGTGTTAGTCTCAGAACTTGCAGCAGGCGATTCCTGCTATCTCTGGGTTGCTTAAGTATATTCAATGGAATATTTCTGAGGATATTGCCAGGTCCCCAGTTTGTCTCACAGGAGGGGAAGATGAAACAGATAACATGAAAGCCCAGAATTTTTTTCTACAACATCTCTTTTTTTCTTAATTTTGCCATACTGGAAAACTGTCTGCACTGAAAATGTTCCCGTGTATTTCCTCAGTCCACTGCTGAAGGCTTAGTATGTTTGTGCTATGTTTGTGGCTCTTTCCTGTAAAGAATCATTGGCATCTCGTGTACCACCCTGAGCCCCACATCAACTAGCGCATTGCTTTCTGTATCACAGCTGAGGGAACTGATGTTTACAACTGCATGGGGTGTAGGTGGCAAACTCTTGGTAGCAGGAGGTGGATGCAAGGACAGCCTCCTTGAGGAGAGGCCAGGGCTGACCCAAGAAAGACACAGCTGGTCCCAGCCGGCTCCAACCTACCCATCTCAGGGCATGGCTGAGCTCTGCAGCCAAGGTGGTTTGGCTGGGATAAAATGTTTGATGTGATATCTGTGACACTTTTGATGTCTTTTTCACTGGAAATGTAGTTGATACAGTAATTTTGTCTGTGAAACGAGGCTTTCTGCACCAGGGTTGGTGGGGGCTGTGTTGTGAGTGAGAGAGATGGTTCAAGACCCTTCCTGGATCTCAGAAAGAGATCAAGAAAGACCCAACAACAACAGTAGACTGAAAAGAGGAGTGCAGACAGTGAGTAAAGCTTACTTAGAGAGAGAGTAAGTCTCTTCAGATGCTCAGGACTCCATGTTTGTGCAGCTTCAGACAGATCCCGGATGGATTTACCCACCCCTTGCTGACCAGATCCCATCCGTGGAAAGCAGCTCCTCCTTTTTGGTCTTTTTGTGCTGTTTTAAGTTTTTCTTTCAATAAAACAACTCCACTTATCATTCCTGCTGCCAAATAGAGAGGATGTTCACAGGAGAACTTCTCACTGGACTTGTAGACAAAGGCAAGGCCTCGCAGGTGGCATAATCAATCACAGTGCAGCATAGCACAGGTGTGGACCTCTTCAGGTTAACTGCTACATGGGTCGCTAACTCCTTGATACAGAATGGTTTTGTGGTCAGGGTCACTACACATGGTATCTATGGTCTCATACAAGCTGGATGTCAGGTAAAGTAAGATCAACCACAGCAATGCAAGAAAGGACTGAAAAAGTTGTGATGCCTAATTCCATGATTAAACGCGATTTACTGTTATAGGATTTCAGACTATGCTTACAGGTGCCTGGTGTCTGAATTAAAAGCACTGAAATTTAGTATTTTAGTAACTAAGATGTTTCTGTACTCATGAATTAAACAGTGAGAATCTTATCAGGCACTGAAATTTGATCATCTGTGTTCTTATGAGTGTCTTTGACACGCGTTATGATCATGGGAATAATTCAGAAGTAGGCATGGGCCATGGAATGTCTTCACCATTAGTTCTTGTTTGGGGAATTCATAGAGTTTAAACTATTGGCATAGGCTGCTCTATGCTAATTCGCCGTGGTGTTAGCTTAGTTTGCTAGCACAGATGCAGCTTACACAGTTTCCCTGAATATTGGCTTGTTTTCTTCTGAGGACGGGTGTTTAAAACATTGTGTTTTATTTTGGATTCAAGACCATCAAGTTAGGCTTTATGGATCACAATAATGGATATCAAAATATTTTCTTGTATTTAAAAGTGATCAAAAGGTAATGACCCAAATTTGCAAATTCAACTCTACCTAAGTCTCTTTGTGAATAGGAGTCATAGACAAATAAGCAAAATTTAAGTTATGACAAGGAATAGTATAATATTCCAATATAATTGTTTCCTTTATTCTTGTGGCAGAGACCGACTTCAGGGAAGGTAAGACTGCACTGGGGAGGGAATCTGCAATGAAAAAGGCCAATGGAAAGCTCTTTTGAGGGCTTTTTGATGCTGGGAAAAGCCCTCTGCTCCTGCTGGTGGCTGTCAGACGGTGGGCCATGCTACTGAGTGGGCCTGGGCAGAGCCAGCACCTCCTGCGGCAAAATTAAATGAGCCGCCAGGTTATAAGAAGCCTCTGAGAGGGCAGTGCCCACCAAGCACTGAGCAATCAACTGGTGCTTGGGTGTGTGTTCTGGCCGGTGCCTCACATGGCCGCAGCTTGTACGGCAGGGTCCTGAGCCTCTGCCATTGTATGAGGTAAATTCAATCCCTTTAAGTAGTCAGACAAGTAGTGCATTCATCCCAACTGACCCTTCAACTGTCTCTTGCTTGCAGACATCCAGCTATGGTTGGTTCTCCGTCAAAGGCTATTGTTAGTAAAGCTGTGGGAACCCAGGCAGAGGCCCCACGCAAAATGTGGGTGTCCAGGCCTCTGGCTGCAGAGAGTGCCAGAGCCTGGCCCTTGCAACGAAGGGTAGCGGGAATAACACATGTGTCAGATGCAAGCAGGTGAATGGTCTCTGCAGCCTGGTGGTTGAACTGAAGGAGGAAGTAGAGAGGTTGAGTAGTATCAAGGAGTGTGAGAGGGAGATTGACTGGTGGGCCCACTCCCTGGGAGCAAGGGAACATGTTGAGACCTCACATACATCAGAGGACCCTCTCCCCACTTCTCACCAGGCAGTAGGAGTGGATCTCAGAGAAGAGGGGGAATGGAGACAGGTCCCTGCTCAGTGAAGCAGGTGAATCCCTGCCCCTCCCGCCTCCCCAGTTACCCTTGCAGAACCGGTACAGAAAGAGGATCTGGCTGTTGGAGAGGAGGATGGTACATCTAGGCCGGAAATGCCAGAAGGACCAAGTCACCGTAGGCTTGGCATTACAACTAGTTCCAAAAGGAAAAACAGAAAGGTCATCGTTGTGGGTGACTCTCTTTTGAAGGGGGCAGAGTGACCAATATGCCATCCTGACCTGCTTCACAGGGAAGACTGCTGCCTCGCTGGGACATGGGTCAGGGATGTATTGAACAAAGTTCCTACTCTAGTAAACCCTTCTGATTATTACCGCCTTTTAGTATTTCAGGTGGGCAGTGATGATGTGGGAAGAAGGAGCCCAAAATCAATTGTAAGAGATTTCATAGCCTTGGGGTGGGTGCTTAAGGGATCGGGAACACAAGTTATGTTCTCCTCTATCCCACCAGTGGCTATCATGAGTGAGGAAATTAAGAGGAAGAGACAACAGGTCAATTCGTGGCTCTGGGACTGGTGTTATGGGCAGGGCTTTGGATTTTTTAATCATAGGTAAGACACCTGGCCTGCTGGTGGCAGGTGGGATGCACCTGTCCCAGAGGGGGGAAAGAATTTGGGGGCAGGAATTAGCAGGGCTCATTGACAGGGCTTTAAACTAGATATGAGGGGGGAAGGGGAAATAACTGGGATTAAACCCAAGGGAAACATGCCAGGGTTTGAGGGATGGTGGGCTAGCAAGCACCCTTGCTCTGCCATTTCATTTGAGAGAAGTGATAGACACCTAGAAATTATGGAAACACCTGAGAGGGGTCTGGTAGGAAATGGGGCCCACACTCACAAAATAGATGTTGGAACCATTAGCTCATCTGAAGTGCATCTATACCAATGCATGCAGTATGAACAACAAAGAGGAGGAGCTTGAAGCCATGATGCACCAGGAAAACTATGACACAGTGGCTATCACAGAAACGTGGTGGGATGCCTCACATGACTGGAGTGCCACAATCGATGGCTACAAGTCTTCAGGAGGGATAGACAGGAAAGGAAAGGTGGCGGAGTGGCCCTGTATGTTAGAGAATGCTATGAGAGCCCAGAAATTAATTATGGTGATAATGGGGTTGAGAGTGTTTGGATTAGGATAAGGGCCAATAAAGGTGATATTGCTGTGAGAGTCTGCTATAGACCTCCCAACCAAAGCAGTGAGGTGGATTAAGCCTTCTATAAGCAACTGGGAGAAATATCGCAGTCGCTTGCCATTGTTCTTGTGGGGGACTTTAACCTCCCTGATATCTGCTGGGAGTACAACATGACAGACAGGGAGCAATCCAGGAGGTTCCTGGAATGTGTGGAGGATAACTTCCTCATGCATCTGATACGTGAGCCAACCAGGGAAAGTGCCCTCCTGGACCTGCTCCTTGCGAACAGGGAAGAACTTGTGGGGTAAGTAAAGGTTGGAGGCTATCTAGGGCACAGTGATCATGAGATGATTGAGTTCTCGATCCTTGGAGAAACAAGGAGAGCAGTTACCAAAATTGCCCCCTTAGACTTCTGGAGGGCAAACTTTAATCTGTTCAGAAGACTGCTGGACAAAATCCCTTGGGAGGATGCCCTCAAGGATACAGGAATCCAGGAAGGATGGACATACTTCAAGAAAGAAGTCTTAAAGGCAAAGGAGCAGGCTGTCCCTGTGTGCTGAAAGACAAGTAGGTGAGGGAGGAGGCCAATCTGGCTAAATAGGGGCCTTTTGCTGGATCTCAAAACTAAAAGGAGAGTCTACAACCTTTGGAAGAGGGGGCAGGTCTCTCATGAAGATTACAAAGAGGTAGCAAAGCTATGCAGGGAGAAAATTAGGAGAGCTAAAGTGCAGCTAGAGCTCAACCTAGCTGCAGCCACTAAGGATAATAAAAAATGTTTCTATAAATGTTTCAACAAAAGGAGGATTAGGGAAAATCTCCCTCCTTTATTGGATGCAGAGGGAAACATAGTCACAAAGGATGAGGAAAAGACTGAGATGCTCAACACCTACTTTCTGTCAGTGTTTAGCAGTGGAACTAGCTGTTCCCTGGACATGCAGCCTCATGAGCTAGGAGACAGGGAGGGGAAGCAGAATGGAAGAGGGGAAGCACAGTTAAAGAGGAAGAGATCAGTGACCTGCTCTGCCACTTGAATGCACACAAGTTTATGGGACCGGATGGGCTACACCCAAGAGTGCTGAAAGAATTGGCAGACATGCTTGCCAAACCGCTTTCCATTATTTACATGAAGTCATGGGTAACTGGGGAGGTCCCAATGGACTGGAGGGTGGCAAATGTAACACCCATCTACAAGAAAGGCAAAAAGGAGGATCCAAGAAACTATAGACCTGTCAGTCTGACCTCAATACCAGGGAAGGTCATGGAACAGGTCATCTTGAGAGCCATCACAAGCCACATAATGGGCAACCAGGTGATCAGGCCTAGTCAGCATGGGTTTATGAAAGGCAGGTCCTGCCAGATGAACCTGATCTCCTTATATGACAAGATGACCCGATTATTGGAAGAGGGAAAGGCTCTGGATATTGTATACCTGGACTTTCGAAAAGCATTCGATACTGGTCCCCATAGAATTCTTGTGGAAAAGAAGGTCCCAAAGAGTGGTGCTCAATGGATTTAAATCCAGCTGGTGGTCAGTCACAAGTGGTGTGCCTCAGGGCTCAGTGTTTGGGCCATTTCTGTTTAACATCTTTATTGATGATCTAAATAAGGACATAGGGTGTATCATCAGCAAGTTTGCAGATGACACCAAGTTAAGCAGGAATGTTGATTCACATGAGGATAGGGAAGCTCTACAGAGAGACTTAGATAGATTGGATCATTGGGCCAACGTTAATGGTATGAGCTTCATCAAGGCAAAGTGCCAAGTCCTGCTCTTGGGCTACAAAAACACCATGCACTGCTACAGGCTTGTGGAAGTGTGGCTAGAAAGCTGCCTGGAAGAAAAAGACCTGGGCGTTCTAATTGACAAGCGGCTGAATATGAGCCGGCAGTGTGCCCAGGTGGCCAAGAAACCCAAGAGAATCCTGGCTTGTATTAGAAATAGTGTGACCAGCAGAAGTAGGGAGGTGATTGTCCCCCTGTACTCAGCACTGGTAAGGCCACACCTCGAGTATTGTGTCAAGTTCTGGGTACATACAAGAGAGACATCGAGGTGCTGGAGTGAGTGCAGAGGAGGGTAACGAAGCTGGTGAAGGGCCTGGAGAACAAATTGTACGAAGTGCATTTGAAGAAGCTGGGGTTGTTTAGTTTGAGGAAGAGGAGGCTGAGGGGAGACCTCATCACTCTCTACAACTACTTGAAAGGACACTGTAGACAG
>JAOTQQ010000001.1:165742522-165760267 GCA_026546715.1 Gallinago undulata
AAGAGTCGTTTAGATGTGGTGTTGGGGGATATGGTGTAGGGGAGAACTTTGTAGAGTAAGGTTGATGGTTGGACTGATGATTCTATGATTCTATGATTCCAGAGGGAAGTCTGCTGTTAAAGATATTTTCCTTATGATTTACTAAATGTGGGCCATGTAATAATTTTGAGATTGGTACTGGCTAAGGGTACAGCAAATAATGCTGGTTTTACTGGTTTTCCTGGTTTTACTACTTTTTCTGTATAGAAGTTCCAGAAGGGTATTAATAACATTAACTCATCTAGGATATCTAGAAAACATCTTGGCAAACTTCTCTGATTTTCTATGTGTTCTTTTTGTTATTCTGAACTTTTCAGTCAAATTCAATCTTCAAAGGCATTACTCTAACTCTCCCAGGAAACTACTATTTTAAAAGGGAGATATGAAATTGATGACATTAGTAGCTGGGGCAGAATAGGCTGTATCTGATTATCAAGATTGAATGATAGCATTATCTAGATGATACAAAATGCTTGGATCCAAAAATAGATCTATTGCCAGCTGAAAATTTTATACATTTTGTTGATATGTTATTCCTTTTTTTCTGGAATAGTATTCATCATCAGTGACACAATATATAACTAATTAGTTATTTTGAGGTCATATTTTTCCTTATTATACATAACCAGCAGAATATAGCTTCTTAATATGGAAAATAGTTTGTTTAGCAATAAATTCATTGCCTCCTCTACTAAAGGGAGTACATGGGAATGCATGCAGGGGCTTGCTAAAATCTTGAACCATGTGCAATTTGTTGAGAAATATTTAACTCAGGAAGCAGAAGAATAGCAATTGCAATAGCTTTCACACAGTTCGTTAGGCCTGCTTTTTTTTTCTTCTGCCAGTGGGTTGGATCTGTGTGACCTTAATAACTTCAGTGATATCACCCTTAAATTACAGTGAATGCCATCATCAGTACACTGTGCCTGTCTAAAAGATTGCCTTACAGGCTGTAGAGCTGAAGTCCAAACAGCTTTCTAAAGAGACATCTTATTCCTACGGGGATCTTACAAGTGGCAAACACACTGTCTGGACATACCTTATGGTCTTAATATTATACTGCAGCATGCTTATCTTCTGGCGAAGTTTGTGCAGACAAAACCCAAACACAGAAACATCCTAGCATAGTCACTATTTGATGGATAGAAAATCTAATCTTGAGGGAGGTTTTGGGGAGTACTGAGGCTAACATCTGTTACTTACATAATTCTTCCTAAAAGTGAAGTAATGTGTGTAATTCTAGTGGCTGAATATGGCAACATGTTGGATACTCTATATTAACACGTGGCTGATACTTGCCACCCACAGATGGCCCAATTGTCCTGTAGGTCCCATACCCATAGGTATGTTGAGTACATTTTAGTAATTGTAGTGGTGCTATATGACTACATGACTACATGACCTCACCCAAATTGTTCCCTTGATTTCCCATGCGAAATAATCTTGGACTGCAGACATGGAATCAAGATAAAGAAGTCTAAAATTTTATGGGTAAAAAAGCATTCAAGCAAAGACAGATAATATTCTAAAGTTTCACAGGCTTCTTTTGATTTGGAAAATTGAAATTCAGTGAAAATTTAATTCAGTGAAAATGTTATCTCATCCCTGTAAGGCAGAACAGGTTGGAAATCTCAGTGGCAGTTTCCTCTAAAATGGCTTAAACTTGTCAAACTTAGCCTGACTGCTGCCAGCATGGTAGTATTTATATATTTATTTACTGAAAACACTACTGACAGTCTCACTTTCCTCTTTCTGGTAGTACCAGAAGCTGAAACAGTGAATATCTTCCTCTATTCCCCTTTAGACTTCCTAAAAGGCCAGAAGCTGTCTTTTGTCAACTGTTTCCTTTACAACATTTTCTCTGTCCTTTGGCTTCTGATTCTTTCTTCTATGTATATTTTTATTTTCTTTTATCTTAAATTTGTTTGACCTATTGGATCTTTCAGGGGCACTCCTTGTCAGCTATCCATTTTAGCAGCCAAAGTTAGTCTAGCACTGCTATCCTCATTGTGTCAGTTGTCTCCTCCTTGAACCTATAAAAATGTGTGATGTAAGCACAGGATTTTTCCTATTACCACACTGAACAAAGGAGTGTTGTTTAAAATGGCACTGCAATAGAAAAGACACATATGTAAAAAATATTAGTCGATCTCACTCTCACTTTGAGTCTATACAGTTGTAAATGAAGGAACATAGAAAAATGTGAATCTGCTTTCCTCTTCAAACTGTTATTATACTTATCTCCAGCAGCCTAGAATTTCATAGGTTCTTAAGAATGACAATGTATTAAACAACAATGCATGTGCAGTAAAAATAAATGCATTTTATTTCCTATTTAATGCTATTAAAAGTCTGCTATAACAAAAAAAAAATTGTCTCTGGGTAATGATCTTAAAGAAATTGGATATGCAACAAACCCCATAAAATCTTCTCTGCCATTGGGATTTGACGTGCCTTCATTTGCAGTCTGTAGTGGACATGGATTCTGGGATGCAAGTGCTCTAAGATCCAAAACACAGTCCTTGTGGCTGCACTTATGACTGAAATACACACAGACATCCGGATAACTTATAACCATCCAAATACCTGATGCAAGCCCAAATGTTTAAGAGACTTTATGAAGAGTTTGGGATTATTTTCATCATAACAATGGGTGTGCTACATATATTGTAAAATGCAATTATTACTCAACTGGAATAATTAAGAATAAAATTTTATTGTATCTTGGTATTGAATTGAGAAATACTTGAACACAGAAGAATGTCTCATGTTATAAATGTACCTTCTTCTATAAAAGATGTGGGTTTTGATGTTTTCAAAGATAAATAAAATAATGTTTTGCAAAATCTTTCACAATTGCTGTCTAGTAGCACAAAGGTGTAATACTGTGTAGCTCTATGAAAGTAGTGAATTCATTGGTTCTAAATAGCTCTGCACAACAAAATTCTTCTGTTACAGTGATAGATTTATACAGCTGCATTTCTTTTTTCATTTTAAAAAGGACAAGAATTGCAAATTACATAAATAGCATAATTTTTTATAGGTTTTTTTTTAAATCTTTATATTCCTCCAAACCATGTAAAATATTTTTGAATGGCAGCATGCTGAAACAGTGGCAGCAAAGCAGAGTCACTAACTGATGAAAAACCATTTGTATCTAGGATTTGAATGTATCCAACTCTGATTTTTAAAGCAGACATAAAATCTTTTTTGCAGAAATACGAATAGTTGGTAATATATCTTTCATGTAATGCAAGAAATGTAAGGATCTATTATCTTCAGATCACTTAATGCATTTATTCTTGTAATTTCTGAGTGAGTGAAGAAGACACGACCTTTACTTAGGATTTTTGACATGTATTCTTTTTCCTGCTGTACTTATTTTACTTCCTCAACATACTATTCTGGAAGGCTGAGAAAAATGACTAACTAAAACTTTCTGAAAGCTATAATATTTTTAAAATATTTTATGTTGAGAACTCTCTACTTGTATTGGAAAACCCCAAGGAGCAAATATTAAGTTTTTGTTTTGTTTTCATCATTTGCAGCCCAGATATTTATCTAATTCTGTGCAAAATTAGTGAAAATAGTGAGTGGATCATAATGGTAAACTTTAATATAACTATCCAGTCTCTGAAATGCTAGCTTGTCATCTCCTAAGGAGTGTGGACAGATTTTCGTCTTTTGGATTGCCATAGAGATCTCCTTGTCTCCAGATACCAGAACAGCTTGTACATGAACAATTAATGCAACACTTATTTACTGTGTAAGGTAAACATTAGCAAATAGTAGACCTACATCAAGAAAAGTTTACATGTGAAATGTAAAATGAAAAGATCAGATAATAATTTTATGTACTCTGTCATTTCTTGTCTAACTACCAACTTTGGTTGGGAATCTATACGTATGGCTTCTTGCATAATAGGGCTGTAATAATGTCCATGAGGATGTACTTCAAAACATCAGTAAGCGATGAGAAGCGAAGTGATAAGAAGAGAATGATGTAATCTTAGCCATCAGGAAAAAATAATCCAGATCATAAGTATGAAATCTGTTTTTTTCTGGAATTTATTCTAAACAAGAAATTGCATTGATGCAGTTCCAGATGTATGAAGATCTGGAACTACTACAGTTGAAGAGGGCAACCAAGTGGGATACCAAGATAGCTCAGAGTATCTTATATGGCACTAAATCATGATGAGCAGATCAGCTGGAGTGCTGTCATGTGACACATACAGGACAACCAGGCAATCAGATCCAATCAGCATTGGTTTATGAAAGGCTAACCTGATCAGGGTAGCCTTAGTCGACATAGTCAGGTTGACTAACCTGATCTTCTTTTGTGACAAGGTGACTCACTTAGTGCACAAACAAATGTCTGTGGACATTGCCTACCTAGATTTCAGTAACGATATTGACTTTGTTTCCCACAACATTCTTCTAGAGAAACTGGCTGCTCATGGCTTGGATGGGCCTACTCTTCGCTATTTAAAAAAATGGTTAGATGACTGGGCCCAAAGGGTAGTGGTGAATGGAGCTAAATCCAATTGGTGGCCAGTCACAAGTGGTGTTCCCCAGGGCTCAGTATTCGAGCCGGTTCTCTTTAATATATTTATCAACAGTCTGGATGAAAAGATCGAGTGCGCCCTCAGTAAGTCTGCAGATTATACCAAGTTGGGCAGGGGTCTTGATCTGCTTGATGGTAGGATGGGTCCACAGAGGGATCTGGACAGGAAGGATTGATGGGCCAAGTGCCAAGAGCATGAGGTTCAACAACCCCATGCAGCGTTACAGTCTTGTAGAAGAGTGGCTGGAGAGATGCCTGGCAGAAAAGGACCTGGGGGTGTTGGTTGACAGCCTGACAGCTGACTGAATATGAGCAGCAATGTGCCCAGGTAACCAAGAAAGCCAATATCATCCTGGATTGTACCAGGAATAGTGGGGCTAGCAGGACTAAACACACTAAAGTGCATTTATTAAATCTCATACAATGCTTCACAAATATTTAATTAATATCACAGAGTTATAATATTTTAAACAATATTAATTGCAATGCATCATTGGTGGGGTTCATTTGAAGTGGTACAGTCATCCCACATTTAAATAATCTTACCACTGAATAACTTAATTCACCCTACATGGGAAGTAAATACCCAACTAGTGTGTTTATTCCGAGCATGTATCTGTGAATTCAGAAAGGTGTAAGGAAATGGAAAACTGGATTTTGAAGGTCAAATTATTCCACAGAATAACTCCATTGATGCCAGCAGAATTATTATGAGTATGCATTTGCTTTCCTGTCATAAGTGGTATGAGAAAAAGAGAAAAAGAGTTTTACAGAGCTTCTAAATTAGCTCCATCTCATCTCCCATCTATTCTGTCCCAAATTAATTCACACTGTCTTCCTTTACTGCAAATAACAAGAAATGAAAAACAACCCAAACTACCATCCTGCTTCCTCAAATGCATTTCTCAGTGGCAATTTTGAATGCAACATTTCCTACCTAAGGAGGTAGTTGATTAATTTGTTCATGTTTAAACAAGAACTCAAGAAGCAGAACCAAAATAAATCTTTGTTTTTCTGATTGCACAACCTGGAATAGACACAGTCCTGATCTATCTGGGAAGGCTAAATAAACATGTAGCTTCACTTGTATCTCATGAAATTGCATACATGCCATAAGAGACATAGGTGAGAGAAAGAGTAAAGAATTCTCAATCATTGTTTTTCCCTTCATTGCTTTAACACAGACTAAATGAGCTACATTTGCATCTATCCAAGGTATCTCTGTTAAAATTAAAGATTTAAGTAATGTAATTTGAAGCAGTCACCTGTATTTCTAAAAGGCAAACTTGGGAGATGGAGAATTTCCATTTAAGACCAACTCTGAAAAGCTAAATATAGTCTACCAGCTCTGTAAATGCTCACATAATGTAATTAGGGATTGGACATTGCAAAATAGAAAGTTTGGTACGGGTTATTGCATTCCATTTGCTAAGCTGTTTTTTTTCTTTCAGTACCTGGCACAAAAAACACATGAAATTGCTTTCCCCACCTTGCCCAGTGCTTTTGGACTAAAATGACTTAATGTCAACAAAAGCTCACACTGCTCAGATAACTCTAATTATATTTTTTCCAGATGATATGATATGAAATATTTGCTAGTTTCTTTTACTGGCTTTACATGTATGTTCTGATGGAAGCAAAATATATCTTCTCAGCAAAAAATACATATTATTTATTTATTTATTTATTTATGGACCAGTTGTAAAATTCTATCTAAATACACTGATTTTGGAACATTGTGAGAATATTGGTGATGAAAATAAGCACACATAAAAGATATTTAGGAAACCCTTCCCAAGTAGTATTTTTTTTTTTTTTTCTTAACTGGGAAGAAAACTACGGTCATATTAGAACTGACAAGCAAGCAATGAATAATCCAAATACACATAAACAAATAAAACCTGAAGGAATAATAATTTTCTCAGAGATCAGTAATGCCAAAAGAAGAAAGCTATTATTTAAAAATAAATCTGTGAAGCACAATGCAAGACCAAGCTAAGTTGTATATGCAATTATTTTGTATGTGCAACAGAACTAGTTTTAAAGGTTCGTTGGAAATTGTTCAATTAGGCATGTAGTACTGCACACCCGAATACCCTGTGTCTAATCCTCACTTGGACTAATAGTTGAAATTGTTTTTGAGGTGGTATTTCCATGTGTTTGCATTTATGCAATTGCACATTAGTGTGGCTTGAAATACATGCTTTAAACGGAGTATAGCATAGTCACAAGGTAGCACTCAGTTAAGAGGACAAAGTAGTTATCTTGATTCTTGTTAAGTAAGAGTAAACATAGTCCAGAAGAAAATATAGGAACTATTAAGAAGAAATGTGTAAAGATGTAGAAACTGAAACACTATAATAGCCAGCACAGCCTGGCACAGTCACTGTGGGGTTTTTGTTTTTTGTTTTTTTTTTTTATTTTCACTGGAAAACCAGAATTTTAGAAAGTATTTTGTTATTGAAAAATTTTGATTGAAAAGTCAAGAGATTTATCCTGGAATAAGTGAAGTCAAGATGACGCAGAGATTGTTCATTTAAATATTTTATGTTCACATTCTCCACTAGTCTTGAGACCTGGTTAGAATATGTCCTACACCTTTTTCATGGCAAAAAAAGTAGTGGTAAGGAATCATAGAAACAGTAAGTTAGCAGATGTGGCACATGAAGGGAAGTACAGAAAAAGACAAGAAATTACAATATGTATTAGATTCCTTTTAGCACAATTCACAAAAAAATGATTTGGAAATTACTGATGAAAAAAATAATTTTTTAATGAACAGTAATCTTTGCAGCTCTAAAAAAAGATCTCAGTAACTGGAATGTCTCCTGAAAAAGTTACTTTAAAGAAGTTACTTAATTTGTCTATTTTTTCAAATCATCTTCTGAAACAAAATGTATTTTAAATAGACTGGAGGCTTCATTTTGGTTTTAGGGCTTCAACTGAACTTGAAAAAATATAAAACAAAAATTCAAGTGAAGATAATTTTTATATAGTGAAAATACCACTTCCAATTAACTTTATGACAAATAAAATCACTTAAAGTGAGTGCAAGAACAACAGAGTTGTTACTTCATCCTGGTTATTTTCTGTATGTGCATGATTAAACTCACATGAAGTTTGGCTGCTAAATATTAATATAGTTGACATACACTAACTACTGAGAAAGAGACAGTGAGAAAAAGAATGAAGGAATTACTTCCAATGAGTAGCCAACTTTGTGCAGGTAAATGCTCCCCTGGACATCAACTGATTACAATAGGAGAGTACCTGCTTTTCTCCTATATAGACATCTGCACTTGAGAACTAAATTTATTTGTTTATGATTTGGAGCTGAAACCCATTTAAAGCTCCTAGGATTCAAATTTTAGAATTTAGTTGAGTTGCCTTCTGATTAATATATACTTCTTATCTGATGGTACTACAAATATTAAAGTAGAAGCAAACTCTCCATCTGTGGACACAGTCTGTATGAAAATTACTTCTTGTTTGGTTATAGTTTGTACTGGTTCTTTGATTTTCTGCATTTAGAAGACTACATTTAACCATAGAATCATAGAATCATACAACAGTTTGGGCTGGAAGGGAACTTTAAAGGTCATATAGTTCAATCTCCCCTGCAATGAGTAGGGATCATGTTGCTCAGAGCCCCATCCAACCTGACTTTGAATATTTCCAGCCGCATCCAGACAGCTCCTTATCCACCAAGTGGTCCATCCGTCGAATCCATTACTTTCCAATTTTGAGACCAGGATGTCATGCGGGACAATGACGAATGCTTTGCACAAGTCCAGGTAGATGATATCTATTGCTCTGCCCTTGTCCACCAAGTGATACTGCCACACACTTGGCGGGCAAGGGCAGAGCAACAGATGTTGTCTACCTGGACTCGTGCAAAGCACAAGTCATGATTGGTGTGTTTAGTATTCACAATGATAACCACCTTCTTTAAATAGGCTGATATGCAGTTAAAAAAGTTTACATTTTGATATTTGAATCAGGATTTACCATTACAATTATCCCCCTTTAAGAAAAACTTGCAAGAGATACTGAAATCAAGAAACCCAGAGAAAATTCTGCTGAAATTACAGCTGAAGCACATCTGGGGGCGGAAATGAATATCCCATCTTCAAAGCACACATAGTACTCAAACACCCACAATTTTCTTAGTTTTTATAGATAGGTAGGTACTTTTTCCTCATTTGAAATCTTAAAGGTTTTATACATATATATATATCTTTGGACCCAGAAAAGCAGACATAAATCAGAAAAGTCACTAGACATCAGATCAGTGTCCTTTTAGTCACAGTCTCTCTGTTTACTTTGTTACTTTTAATAAAACTACATGGATTTTTATAATATTTTTGGTATCTCCTTCTAGTGGATTATACAGTACATGATGTTTCTACCACTTTTGTTAAACAGGCTAAAAATATAACTTTGGGGGATGTTAATATCTATTCCAGATATTATACTGAATAATTACAACTTAAATTAGTCTTGATTATACTTCAGCTTATAAATTAAAAATTTGGCCTGTCAAAAGAGTATTTGTAAAATTTAAGGTAACACTTTGAGCTTTATATAACCTAGGGGAAGTCACTATTTAGATATTTACAGTGTGTGTTTGTGTATAGACAGTGTTTACGTAATTTATATTGTATATATATTTATTTAGCTGATAAAAGACGGTTGTACATATTTGGCTTCTAATGAAAATTCTTCTCTAGTTGCAGCCTGGGAGCCTAAGAAGTAGACCATTATCCACAATTGCTAGATATATTTACAGCTTGAGTATAGGATAAACTACTGTGGCATTTATGGTCAATGGCAGCAGCCCTGCTGAGAAGGACTTGGGGATACTGGTGGATGAAAAGCTAGACATGAGCCATCAATGTGCACTCACAGCCCAGAGAGCCAATTGCATTCTGGGCTTCTTCAAAAGAAACGTGGCCAGCAGGTCGAGGGAGGCGATTCTGCCCCTCTACTCTGCACTTGTGAGACCCCACCTGGAGTACTGCATCCAACTCTGGAGCCTTCAGCACAGGAAATACATGGACCTGTTGTAGCAGGTCCAGAGGAGGACCACAAGAAAGGTCAGAAGGACAGAACACCTCTCCTATAAGGACAGGTTCAGCCTGGAGAGGAGAAGGACATTTGGAGACCTTATTGTGGCCTTTCAGTACTTGAAGAGGACCTACAGGAAAGGCAGGGACAAACTTTTTATCAGGGCTTGTTGTGATAGGATGAGGCGTAATCGTTTTAAAGTAAAAAATGGTAGATTTAGACTAGATATAAGGAAGAAATTGTTTACAATGATAATGGTGAAACTTTGCACATGTTTCCCAGAGAGGTGGTAGATGCCCACCAGTTTGGAGCATTTGCTGATCTTCCACATAGCATCAACTAATTGTAAATTTTAACTCGGAAACTTAACATGTAGCAGAAGTAGGTTTGGACATCTAGCCTGTAGAGAGGTCATTCGTTTTCTTTGAATCTCAATATTTACTCCCACACTAGCTTTGTTTATGCTTTTTTAGAACGTAAATGAAACAACAAATTAAAAACTTTGCAGTAGTCATTGTAACGTAGTCTGGAAGAAGGTAGCTAATACTTACCTGTAAATTGAATACTGTCACCATCATAACACATTTATCAAGGAATTTGAAAGGAAAATCCATATAATTAATACTGATTATTTTCACTGAGTTTGTAGAATAACAGCAGTATAATTTGCAATGAATATCAAAAACCTATCTCCATGGGAACATCACTTCTAATAAACTGAAGTTTATAGAAGTTTATAAACCTGAAACTAATAATGCAGCAGTTCAGGTAAAGTATTCCTGTAACTTACAGTTGTTGAATTCACAGGCAAGATAGGCAATGTTTAAGGAACTGTCTTAAAACACAATCCCCTCTAAAGCTGGGCTAAATGAACACTTGATAATTTCACTTATATAGCAGCCACAGTTATGCCTTCAATTACTGTTTTCTGTGTGCATATTAGACAAATAAACAAACAGATGTTGGTTTTATATAGATTGATACATATTAGTTATATCACACTTCAGATTCCAAAGATGGGGTTCATTTGACAGGACAGCTTCTGCCTTAGGAAGACACAAATCTCCCTTAGTGGAAGTACTGTGTTTACCGGTCTCAGGCCAATGCCCAAGATGTTACAGGAACTCTTAGATGGCACCATATGCAATGCCTGGGTAGCTGAATCATGCCCAGAAGACTGCAGGAGACAGCTGTTGCTCTCTTTAAACTTCTGATTACACATGACCCAGAATATTTTCCTGGAAAACTCTGTCTGAGGTTGCTTGGAAACTGTCTCTGTAAGAAAGAGGATAGCTTAGGCTTGAGAATGATCTGGTGGGTACCTTTAAGAGGCACACAGTGAAGAGTACTTGTTACAGACTGCTTGAAGTTATGTCATAAATTTAGAGCAATGCCATGGCCTGTGGACCGGCTGCATCTGACACATGGAATAAAAGAGTGGTTGTGTCACTTTGATATAATCAGGGACCATGCTACTCATGAGATAGTCCATCCTGATAACAAAATCTATTGAGAGGAGCACAGCAATATTATTCACCCGTCATCACAACATCCCGAATTCCAACAAAGGTCAGACATGTAACCTTGTGTTTAGAGATAAATAAATTTAAAGACCTGTTGACAGTTGCCTAATGGTGACAGAATCACATGCTTCCAATGTGATTCTATTTGTTTAAGCTTCCATTGTGATTTTATTTGTTTAAATTTGGAGACTGCTAGCAGTGTAATTTTTGGAGGGGGCTAGTATATTTAAATGGTTTATTTGTTGTTTTTCTAGTTTTGGGGTTGTTTTAGATCAGTCCTACAATATTTTTCTTCTCCTTATCCCATACACTCTCCTATCTATTTTGTTCTTTTTCTGCTTGTGGTGACATACCCTGCATCATCTAGCAGTATGAAAATTGGAACAAATAACCTCTGATGGCAGAGCTATAGCATAAGTAAAAGTTTTTTGTAATCTTTTAGACTATTCTTCACATTTTGCATTTCTGTCATGACAGCTTCATATAAACCTTATGCAATCTTAGGGGAAAATGAAAATAGGTTATCTTTATTTTTTAAATGATGTGACAGGACTAAAATCAAGGAAATGCATTCCCTGACTGCAAAATCATATTTTCAAGAAAGGTTTTTTATTTTTTATTACAGCAATATCAGCTATATGTAAAATATTTGAGATGTCATTTCAATTAGATAAATGAAAAATTAAATATAAGATATTTCCTAGCTGTCAGTATTTACTTGAAATTCAAGCTTTCTGTGCAATGTGTCTGTACATTCAACTTTCTGTTATAAAATGTACAGAATTGTTACAACAGTTTTAACCATGTGAATGGAAAAAAAATATATAAATTATAATATTATACCAATGGGAATGATAGAAAATAGAAGAAGATAAATTAATCTTCACACACTTTCCATAATAATTAATCTTGTGGTGTATGTTGGAATATATAACCTGCCTGCCATGCTTGGTATCATATACAAAGAAGATAATTTCCTACTAGGATGTTTCCAAGAGAAAAAAATGGTGTAGGGTGGTTTCATCTAATTTAAGTTTTATAGTGCTCTTGGAAATTAGTGTAAATTCAATGTGGAATATTGCTGACAAATTAGAATTTGGAATTTAAATAAGTTTGAGGCTATTCAGTATGAGATATTGCATCTCTTGTATTTCATTAGTAAGTGGAAATGTTGTAATATCTGGTAAGGGAGGACAGTGAATATCTTCTGCATTATGAATCAGATATCTGCTTACATGGTAGAATCTTAGCTAGATTAATAGATAAGGTTTTTAAAAACTTGTTTACATGCAATAGCATTTATAGGGAAATACATTAATAGAAAAGCAGCAAACTCATCAGAAAATATCATGGTTTATACTATACTAACTGGAAATAGTTTTTTTTTCCTCTTTAATGTTAAAGAAAAAATTCCACCAGAATCCCGCACTGCTTGGACAATATGACATTCTCACATACCACCTGTTCTTTTGGGTGAATCATTTACCTCATTGCCCTTGGAGAAGTTTTTCTCACTATTACACCAGTATAAAAAAGCAGCACAGTCAGACACAAATCATCTAACTTCTATATTTCTTTCTGGCTCATTTTCCTCATATCTTTAAATATTCCCTGGAATTTACTCAGTCCTCTAATATGCAGCATTCTCCTGGATATAGCTTGTCGTCCAAATAACAAAAAAAAATGCATCTTGATTACTATTTTCTAGTTTGCTTCTTTGTCTTTTATGTTCAGAGAAGGGCATTGTGTTGTCTTAGTATTAACTCCTTTCTGAGCAGAGCTAATGGTTGACTTTAACACTTAACTGGAGTCACTGCTGCTTACTGCTATGCCCTCCAATGGTTCATTTAGTTTGTTACTCCTCTACCCATCCCTTGCATTTCTATGTCACTGGTGGATTATGACAGTTTTACCAGCTTTGTCAGCAAGACATAAGGTTCACATTCCCTAAGTAGGCATCTACAATTTATGCACCTAAACCTGGTTAATTTATCTCCTGTTTAAAAACATAAAAGAGGAAAATCCACCTCCAGAAGGGGATTCATATTAATGTAAGGTGGTCATCTGGACAGCTAGTTAACAGATTCTGGTGGTGACTCTTTTCCTCCATTGACTGTATGTGAAAATGTATTTGGTGAGTACTTCAGGCTTAAAACACTAAATTTACACTATTTACTAGTTAGCGTTAAGGGGTTCTCTTATGTGAAAACAAAAAGCTGTCCCAGTTTATCGTGACATTTTAAAACACTAATAGATAGACACTTCATGTCTCTTATCCTGTTTGTGACATTATTATCAGCAAGTGCAGGATATATTAACTTAATATATACAACAAATAAATAAGGCTACAGCTAAGCAACATTTGGTTGTGTCATGCATTTCTAAAATAGTTTCCATGCTCTTGTCTTGTTTTTCACTCATTCTGGTGTTCCTTGTTATTTGATACTCATCAACGCTGTTAGATTGGGACCTTTTATTTTTTCCTCCATTTTCCTGTCCCTGTTAGTCAGCAGTTTTTAGTCTTTTAAAAGCTACTTAGAGTTATTTTCTACTGTCTAACCAGATTTCAGATGTGCCATAGACAGTCGATCCTCAATTTCCATTTCCATCAACTTATTGCAGTTTTTGAACTGACTGACCCAGTTTATTTGTCATTGAGTATGGTTAAATGTCTTTGTTACAAGGTCAGCTTTTCCTCAGTTCCTTGCATGGGAACTAGCTGGCTGCTTGTTTAGGGGCATACAATACTGTCTGAATAACAATGACTTACTGTGATTATGCTAATAGCATTCAGCTTGTAGAACACAGCAAAAGATTTTCATGAATCTCTGACTACAGGCTAATCAATAGCCATTACCTTCTGGAATTTTGATACAAATCTCCAGAAATCATAACAAAACCAGATGAATTCAGAAATGGATTTTATATTCTAAAGATTGGCATATTTACCCTTACATAATAACAAATACATTATATAAATACGATGCAGAACTCAGATGTTCACAAGTGCAATGTTTCATGCAGCTTATAGTATATATAGGCAGATCATCTAAAGCTGGTAAAAAATAAGACAACTCTGAATCCAGGCGTATCAGAACTATTTTCCATTACTTTTTCAGCAGTTAATCTTATTCTTTTAACATAGCATACAATGAAATCTAGATAATGTCATTTCATATTAAAAATGATCCAGTGCTGCCAGCTACCTTTTTCCACTATTTTTTCCTAATGCTGAACTCTGCCTATGCTGACTTAAACTCCCAAAGATTTTGTCTTCCTCAGTCACTGTGCTGTTTTCTCCATAAACTGCCTTTTCCTGTCCAGCACCTTCAGTTGTAATCCATGCTCTCACCTTTCCCTCATTCTTTCCCAGTAGCCATTATGTTCTGTAACTATTTCTTAGAAGCTTCGTCTAAGAAGGTACCATCTTCCTTCATTTTTTCTCTATTTCTCGCTAACTAGCCCCCTTACATTTTGTGCCAGAGTTTTATCTTTAAGGTAACTGGTGCCATTAGAAGAGTAGCTAGAGGTATAGGACAGAAAACCTCATCTGCTTTTCTGTGTCTGGTGTTATTCTCAAAGCAGATATTGTTTGGAAGGAAAATCCTTCTTAGCCCTTTCTGGTCCAGTAGGCTTGTCTGTTCTTTTATTATCCCACACAGTTTTTAAACAGCAAATAGGAACTGTGAAGGGTTAAAGTATGAGTACTGCAGATGCAGTCTTTAGGGCGTATATTTGCCAAATCCTGAAGCAAATTTTCTCTGAAGCTCAAAAGCTTATCCCAACATTTTTAATTTGGCCAAAATTACATACATAATAGGTAGACTACAGAAAGTATGTCGCTGGTAATTGAGTGCAGCCTCCTTCCCTGTCACATCAAACATCAAGATCTTCAGTGAAAATTACTAAAATTCTGATTACAAATGTTGATAATTTATTCCCTTGCCCTTCCCTCCCCCCTTTTCTAAATTTCTTGCTAATAAATTCTGCTGGAAAATTTCATGCAAATTATAAAATTTCATTATAAATGGCTTATGCTTAGCAGAGTTACATATGAACCAAGCTTTTGTAACAGGAATAGTGCAATAATTTAAATTATAAGTCCAATAACAACTCTACATACAAAATTTGCTTCTTTGGGGAGGTAAAGTCTTTTATTTTCTTTAATTATTTTAGATTAAAACTGTAACCAAATGAATTTTATTGAAAACATTTACTATTCTTGGTTGCATTCACTAAAGATAATTTATTAAGAAATAAAAAAATAAATCTGCCAAGGACTTCCTATTTCATAAAATGCACAAAATATTAGTAAAATTTATGATTGTTACTAAAATCTCTGCTAATTTGTCTGTACATATTTTTCTCCATTGCAACCTTGATGAATTTTATGGTTCTGAACATAAAAGTAAAGTCGCCAATGTTTATTTTACTTTTGTGTTTTATTAAGGTGTTAAGTACTCTATATTATATTCTTTTTGTGCACTTTGGTTTTCTTATTTGTATTAATTTTTTTTTATCTATTTGGCTCACAGGAAATTATATGCATATCAGAGGATATACACTTCACAGCCAAGTTCTTGAAGTTTTCTAACATAGTTTTTGAATTAGCAAGGCCAGCAGCAATTATTCCAGTAGACCATTACTCAGTTGAGCACATAGGTTAGTAAGAATGTTCTTAGATTTAAGTTGTTGGGTTTTAGATTTCAAACTACAGATTACGAAACTGTTGATTACAAAGTTTTAGGCTGACTGGCAGGAATTGTGTCTTCGAACAGCAACAGGTTACTTTGACATCTTTGTAGAGATCTGTATTTTATTGAACACTTCAGTCTACTTTATTAAGACTTAATACATTAACAAGTACAACATGAGTGCAGAATGGCATGCAGTCGATGCCAGTTTAGTCTTGCTAGCTGGAAAACACCTATAGAAATATATCAAACACCATCTTTCTCCTAAGATATTGTCAACTGTTACTGAAGAAGCAGCTCTACTTATGAGCAAATGTAAATGTTGAAATAGGTGGTAACAATCTTGTATCCATAGCGAAATATCTATATCGAGCATCTGCTAGATTACAAATTTAGCTTTTTTCGCTGTTTTATCTAAAAAAACTTTAACACTAGTAAGCATGTGAGAAGTTAGACCTAAAGCCCAATACATCTTTTGTGGCTGCTATCTAAGACTTGAAATCTGAAAAGCAATCTTTCAAAGTTTAGCATGTCTTCACTTTCTTTGTTATTAGTAGACGTGCTTTTTCTTGAAAATATTTATATATTGTGCAATTCATAACACTAAGGAATTGCAAAGACGATAAGACATCTGAATGTGAATAATACTTGGGAACTGGATACAAACCTTGATTTAATGTTGACTTATAGCACATAGTCCTATCATAACTTTGCTTATGACTGGGAGAAGGATGGGGAAGAAATATAGATACACATTAAATTGTGTCTTTAATTAGAGTACTGTCCTTTATTTAACAGTAGATCTCTGATCCTCTTCAGATATATCCTTCAGCTATTGTTTTTCTTGAGCTGAGATAGAAGAAACAATGCACGGGGAAACCTATGACAGATCATAAGTTAATGAAAAGACCACGTTTCAGAGTGAAAGATGTTTTCCTTCTGTTTCCTTGGTATTTTTGATCTATTTCCATGATTTTTTTTCCTCTTGAAAACAAATTTCATAGAATCATAGAAAGGTTTGTGTTGTAAGGGGCCTTTAAATATCATCTAGTCCAAGCCCCCTGACATGCGCAGGCTCATCTTCCAATAGATCAGGTTCTCAAAACCCCATCCAACCTTGGACACTTCCAGGAATGGGGCATAGACAGCTTCTTCCAGTGTCTCACCACTCTCATCATAAAGAATTTCTTCCTTATGTCAAATCTAAATCTACCCTCTTCCAGTTTAAAACCATTCCCCCTTGTCCTGTGAATTAAATTAATGTCCCTGATGTGTTTTTAAAATGCCATGGATGTCTTAGTATTTTTTCAGTAAACAACAAGCAATGAGGACCACTGAAGGGCCAGTAATAACGTAATCATCACGATAATATAATCTGGATTTTGTAAGGTTTTGGAAATAAGGGACATGACTTCTGTCTGCAATGTGGTCATATATAAATGTGTGTTCATCATATAATCAGTATAATTGATATAGGTTGGTTATATATATTTCAAGTAAAAAACAGTACAAAGAAAGTTCATCCTGACTGGAAACATTACATTTTCTGCTTAGGTAAATTATGAAAACTTATAAATCAGTTTTAGTTGATATGATATGTCCTCTTTTATGTCAAATTAAGAATAAATTCTGGTTCTGTGGTCTGGGACTGAAATGCTTCCCTTTGTTGTGCTTTAAATTGTTCATCCAAATTGTGCTTGTTTTGAGTTTGTTTAGTCTCAAGATAATGAAAGCAAAGATGTATCTATTGAATTCAGTGTAGTTCAGGTAACTTTAAACAATATCACAGAATCACAGAATCACAGAATTGTGGTGGTTGGAAGGGACCTCAGAGATCATCGAGTCCAACCACAAA
>JAOTQQ010000001.1:165768233-165778503 GCA_026546715.1 Gallinago undulata
TTGGGTATGGCTCTTTCCTGTGCTTTGAGGAGTGCCTCCTTGAAGTAAGACCAGCCTTCCTGGGCACCTTTGCCCTTGAGGACTGTCTCCCAAGGAACACATTCAACCATGCTCCTGAAGAGGCCAAAGTGTGCCCTTCGGTAGTCCAAGGTGGCAGTTCTGCTAGCCCCCTGCCTTGCTTCAGCAAGAATTGAGAATTTTATCACTTCATGATCACTCTGTTTGAGGCGACCTCCAATGTCCACATCCCCCACAAGACCTTCTGAGTTAACTATCAGCAGGTCCAGTAAGGCACCTTCTCTACTTGGTCTTAGGAAGTTGTCTTCCATGCACTCCAAGAATCTCCAGGACTGTTGCCTCTCTGCTGTATTATATTTCCAGCAGATGGAAATATTCCAGATTTCACCCCATTAATCACAACTCTCTGGGCATGACCATCAAGCCAGTTTTCCACCTAGTGAAGAGTGGAGATTGTATGTGCATTGTTAGCCAGATTATATCTTTGAACTGAATCAGAGACGTGTTCCCAGACTAAACCTCTATGTAACTGTTTGTGGGATTAGCTGGAGGCTGTTTTTTTAAAGCTTCTAAAAAAAGAAAGGCACAGTTTGGATTTCATAGGCTGTACAAGGACATGGCTGACACTGGCATTTGGTCTTATCATGATCATTCCCATTCAGAAATAGATCAGAATATACAGACAGTATATCTAAATTCTCTGTCTTTATTTTCAAATCAGGAAAAAAGAGAAAGGTAAGATCTGGAAATAGTTCTAATTAATGGACTCAGAGTAATATTTTCATAATTTATTGCAAGTATTTTCCAAACACTTTTTGGTTTTTGGTTTGTGTTTTTTTTTTCAGGTATACTATTTTGAAGTTCCACAAATACCATCACGGTTTTCAGTTGCTTTAATCATATGCACTCTCAGTTCTCTGTGGAAATTATGCACATGCAATTGTAACTGAGATGTGTTCTCTAGTTATATAAAAAGGACATTTTCTTTTTAGATGAAGATTAAGTTAAATGTTTCAAAACAAACACAGGTTTGTCCCAGTGTAACATAACATGGAAGCATTTTGGTGTCAAATGCTTTCACTGATTGTTACTTAGTCTCTGTACCCCATTTTATGGTTCTAAAAATAGAAATGATAACACTTTATGGACTCATAGAAATATTAAGGGTGTCAAATCTTAATGAAGCTCAACCTCAACTGGCTCATATATTGTCATCCTAGGAATAGAACAGGCAGTTCTTCCTCAGCTGTTAGAGACAAAGCTGACCAACTGCTCTTCTGGACACTGGGACATTGAGACTGAATAATAAAATAGGTGTAGGAAAGACACTAACAGAAGGTGTGAAACTGATGTTATCAGTTTGTAGAAAAACTTAAAAGGCTGCTGTCAGATTGATTAAAGTAGCAAAAATAATAATAAAACCCACAGTTTCTTTAATCTGTGAATTTATTACTTATTAATTTTCTTTGTGTACAGTATACAATGCTATGTAAAACTACTCTTACTTATGGAAGAAACATAAGTAGACAAATAAAAGGACAAATGTTGCACTCCTTCAACTTACCAATTACCTTTCTAAATAAACTTAACATATTTCATACTGCATGCACTGTACTATATACATTCACATCCTGTGCTATATACATAAATATAAAATCAGGGCCTATTTTTAAAATGTCATATATGATCCATAAAACTGATAACCTCAATATGCAAAGCTGTTTCACACAGGTTGCATTATAAAATGAGTAAGAAGTGAGCTTTTAGCACAGCACTGTCATTACTTCATAAATTTGCTTCAGGACAGCCATATGCTTAGGCTGTGCATGCTACAGAGGTCAAGAAGGTGAAACACCTCCCTGTTGTCATCCCTGCCTCCCTCAATGATTCAGGTACCCAAAGCCAGGCCGGATTCAGGCTCGGCATATGTCTGTAAAAGCTTGCATCTCAGCCAAACCTACATGAACTTTGATGGTACAAATGGCTACATTTCTTTTAATTTTAACCCTTTTCCTCAAAGAATGTCATTGGATCAGCAAAGTGAGTCATTATAGAAAATTTCACAATATTTTACCAAAGGGTTTGATGAGCATTATAAAAATGGGAGCTGTGAGCAACTCACACTTAAATTGTGTATTCCTTAAGATTCTGTTGGATAACAAAACATATCTTTCTTTCATAAGTAACATAAATGTCACTGTTGCTGTCCTTTCCCAGTCAAAGTTTCAGTAACTGCTGTGCTGTTTGTTATGGTTAGTACATGTTTGACCGGATTAAATGTTTTCTTATGTGTCTGTTCCTCGGCCCCTATTGTCAGCCCTGACTGCATCTAGACTGGTATGCTCTTGGGAAATCCCTGCAGACCTATGGCCACACCAAGCAAGGAAAGAGACAACAGGTATTGGCTGTCCTTCAACCTTGAATCACTGTTGAGACGTTTACTGTGTCAGCTTGTGGTGTCTCAAGCATTTGGAGTTTCATATGGCAGAGCATCCTACCTTTTACTAAAGGGAGAACATCAGTTCTTTTTCTTTCATTGTCTTGATTTTCAGCATTCCAATATCTTTTTGTTTATAGATCCATCTCAGAAGGAATAGGTAGCACATCAGACAAAATTACCACAAAAGGTGGTGGTAAGTCTTGAACGTTAATAATTTTACAGTGATACTGTAGCATTGGCTTAAATAAAGTTATATATCAATGAGAATTTAGAGAAAATTAGACTTCAGAACTGTAAGACTTGATGACATTTTTTCCTGATGAAAATTGTATTTCTCACTTTTCGTGGATTTATTCTTGTTCTGATGTAAAATAAGAAAACATTATGCATATTGAGGCGAATAAGATTTTTTTTTCCCCTAAAGGGTTAAATGCAGAGTTTAAGAAAAGTAATATAAAATCTTAGCTATTTCTCAATATTTTATGAGCTTCATGAAATAAAGGATATTTCAAACAAAACAGGAGCCTGTATGGACAAACACAAAATCTAAAGAATATAATTTACTGACAAAATAATTACTGGATTCTGATTGCTATGCTCCTGTTGTTACTCCTCCCTACAAAATATTTATAAGTCCATCCTAAATGAATTGCAGTGAATAAATACTTTGTCACAGTTTCACTTCGGAATGTCTTTTTCTCCCTTTTAGTGAATTTAACATTTACATCATAGCTTCATTTAGTCACTCAGTAAAAAATAATTTGTAATTACCTTTAAAATAAAAAAGTAATGAAGCATTACCAACTATTCAGTTTGATTTCATTTCTACATAATGTGCAATTTTAATCCATAAGTCAAAATAATAAATTTTGATAAGGAGATTTTTATCAAACATGTTGTGCCTGAAGTAAATGATCCTCTGGCATCTTGCTGAAAAGTTATACACCAAAGGATCAGACAGACTATGAATTCAGTAACAAAACTCACTTCATTATAATTTATTACCTATCAGATACTATAGCCTACTTTGGATGAAATTTTGGAAGGGCAATCAATTATGGAAGACACCATCTGACAGTCTGCATACTGGGTACAATATTAGTCAAAATGTTATGATTTCAGGGCCTGAAATCACTTCTTTTTCAGAAACTGCAATTTTGGATCAAAAGAGTCCAAAGTAATATAGGAACCTGTGATATACCAAAATGTGTATGTATGTATATACATATACTTACACATAGAAATTTTTTTTCAGTTAAAATTTAATATTGTAAGACATGTAAAATAAAATCTTTTACTTTTGATTTAAATACTTGAAACAGTATATTCTAATGCAAAAAAAATGTGGCTATTTACATATAGGAAGTTGAAATACGGTAGTTTTCATGATCTAATGATGATCAAAGGATATAGGGAAACAAAGTTTGTAAGTATGAGTAATGACTTTTATTTGTTCAAGTACTATAGCTAGAGCAAAAACTTGCATTCCTGGAACCTTGTCTACTCTTCCAAACTAATAAGGCTGATACTGAAATATTTATTCCTCAGAAGAAACATAAATTAAAAAAAATAAAAAGTGTATGACCTCGTGTGTGCTCAGGAGGCAATGAAACTCCAGTCTTTTGATTTCTATGTTGAACAATGATGGATTCTTCCCTGAAAACAGTTTCTTTTCTCCCATAACATAAGCCGATATATATACTACAGCAACAGGATTTTTCTCGCTGACCTCAGAGAGCGTATAGGGGGCAAAATCAAGTAGTAGTCATGATTAATATCATGATCGTGATCATTTGTGACAGTGATACACTATAATTTTCTTCAATATTTCTCATTCATGTACACTTTATTATTTGGGAATAATGTAAACCTAGAACACTATAAAACTGTTTGAAAGCAAAGTGAAAATTTCTAAAACAAATCAATATTCTTCTCTGTCAAATTTTAAAGTTTACATTAAAATGTTTATATTGATTTTGAAGAAAACATATTTTTATTATGAAACAAGGGTATTTCCAAGGTGATGGTGGTGGTTAGTGGTGATGATGAGCAACTACAGCTAAGGAAGAGAGTATTAATAAATATGGTGTGTAGGTCTATATTCTCATGATATTTAGAATATATATACATATACATATTATTTGTATAAATGTTTATATAATAACACATATACATAAACACATGTACAAATATTTCTTACTTAATTCCTGGTTTCTAGAATGATTTAGTTACAGAAGTATCTCTGCTATCATGAAAAAAAGTATGGTTTCTAGTGCTTAGGCTACAAGAAGAAAACTTCTGAAAATGTAAACCCTGAAGGCTCAAAACCATTACACAGAGAGTTGAAAATGTATTTTTAAAATGCATGTTGTTAACAATTCCAATTCCTCTAGTCATATGACCCACATGTCCAGCAGGGCTTTTTCACAGAATCCCATTTAAAAAATTCCCCTCTTGGGAGAAAAAAGAACTTTTAAGGCCTTAGGACAGCACTAACTCTAATTTGCAATAGAATCTTAGGGCATATTCCTCTCCTGCCTTTACTTCAGAAAATATTTTGCCAGCACTCAAGAAGTAATAAACCTACTTAAACAACACAGTAAGAACAACAGATGTACCATTTAGACTAAATCGAATTTATGCTGACAAGTATAGACATACAGTTTTTAATAATTAACAGTTAAATTGTTTAACTTCTTGGTAAGTTTTGGTAAGCAACATATTCTGTGATCTGTCACTGGGTTGTATGCTGTGTAAACTGCATATTCAATAAACATTTACAGTATAAAAACATGGTTAACCTCTGAGGAAATTACTTCTTAAATTAAATAAATATGTGTTTATATATACACACGGAATTAGAGTGTGAATATATATATTTAAAATACATGTTATTCCATACTTTTTTCTTTAGCATTGAAATTCTTTAACATTCTTTTCTGTTGAAATCTGTAGGGTAAATGTTTGTAAAATAGTATTTGTACAAGTATATCTTTTTCAGAAAATTGGTTATTCATCCCTCCCATGTTGGGATATGTAACTTAGACAACCACTAACTGAGGATCTGACTCATTAAAAAAATGATTTGGTGTTGCATAAGGTCCAGGAAGACATCATTCTTCTTTCCCAACATAGAAGTTGGTTGGAAAGTACATTGCTACAATGTGTACCAAACTGTAGCTTTGTCAGTTCAACATTTTAACTGTTCGGAGGAGTGAGCTGACTGCTGGTTACTTTGAAGATAGATGGTTGGTTGATCTCTCAGCCTCTGGAAACTTTTCTGCTGTTAATAAGCAGAAAAGGAAACAGCAGTTCAGGGATTCTACGACACAAAATTGTAACAAGGAACTTATTTCAAGGAGCACTTTTGTGATTAATGTACATGCCAGAATAGCGTTCAGCCAATTCTTTTTCAGCTACATTAGCTGAAAATTTTAGTGAAGATCCAAACACACTGTTATTCCTGTTCAGATCAGGAGATAGTGTAGGGCATAGACAATATTAAGACTCAAAGGCAGAGGAGACATAGCAAGATAGGTAAGAATTAATCCAGCATGATGAACAAAGGCACCTCACTCTTTAAATAGACTCCTTGCACAGGTATGTTCAGAAGTTTTCTGGGTCTTTTTGAGACAAAAGAAGTGATGCAGCAGGAAATTCAGGCCACCTAATGGAAGCAGCAGTGGTAGAGTACCACAGCCAGGGCTAACCCAGCAGCCAGGCAGAATCTCAGCATGTCCTGCGCTGGCAGGAACAGTAACTTGAGCCAGCATCTGATAGCCCAGCAGGTCACTGAGGGGAATCAGTACAGCAGCAGATGTGTGTTAGGAGAGACCTGGCAAGCTATGTGAGACTCAAAAACTGGCAGTAAAGTTCACCCAACAGAGCCAGGATTTTGCTTGGGAAACCAGTGAAAAAATAAATAGGAACGATGTTATTTTCTAACTGTGTAGTCAGATTTGAGCTGTTTTGTTTTGTTTTACTCTCTGTGACCATAATAACTGAACATAATGACTACTAATAAATTAGTAGTGAAAGAGAATTCTCCAGCACATACAACAAGCGCTGGCTCACTTTATTTTGGAAATAAAAATGTATACTGTAGATATATACATTTTTAATGCATGGTAGATTTTCTTTACTTGCTAAAGGGATTTCTCACTACTATGGGGGAAATATTTTCTTCCTAGACATTTAGTATTTTTCATCCTAGGAATAGAACTGGCTTTTATGAAGAAGAAAAAGTACTAAACAAACTACTGCACTTCTTTCCCCTTCTTGGATTTCTTAACATGCCCTACAACATCATTCCCTCTGTTTTATGATTGCTTTTCCTCCTGGGATCTGTGCATATCAGATATTTACTGTTGTATTGACTTGACTTTTACTTCCCAGAAACTTGCAAAGTTATCATATTCATAATATTTACCAAAGAGATCAGAATATACAATCCATGCAGAAAGAAAAAGAATGTAGTTAAAAACTCTTTCAGGAAGGTTTTATTGAAACCTCCTAGCTCCCCAAACCAAACCAAACAAAACACAACATATTTTTAATTCACCTAATTTTTAAGTGTATTACACAGTTTTTGAGAAAGACTTCCACTCCCCTTCCCCTTCCTCCCCCCCCCCAAAGTCTCATCTAATCTTCCTGTAGTTTGCATTGTCCTAAAAGACCACAGAAGCTGAAAGAGTCTGTTGAACAAATTTTGATTTGAACATAAATAAAAAAATTTGGTCTACAGACAATAACTATGTTGTTCTTACGCTGAAGGTTACAGGTGCTTATATCAAGGTCAGGATTTAGTGGTTTTACAAGAAAGGAAGATTCTTTGCTACTATCCAGTCACACTATAAAATATAAATATGAATCTATAAAATATAAATCATACAGTGTAAATAGAAAGTACTGACTCAGTACCCTATAGAGGTGTTTTTTTCTTTCTTTCTTCTTTTTTTTTTTTTCTTCTGTCTGTCAGAATTCATTTCCATTTTGCCTGGAGTCAGTTGATTTTCATTCAGTAGCTGACTATTGGCATCTAAGTAATGAAATTTGTTAACTCAGTGGGAAGATATCCTAATTTACAGTTTTTGGAAGTAATAATGGAGATATCTTAAACAACCTCAGGTATCCAGTTTTGCATCTAACTGCTGCTAGAGAGACAGTGTGAATCTTTTGTAGCCCCCATGTCATACCTACCAACAGCAGGGAAATGTCTTGAATAACCTCAGGTGTCTCTGGTAGCATAAGCTTTAGGCAGATAAATCAGTTCCTGTGTGTCTGTCAGAGGATAACTTGATTACTACATAAAAAATCATGTGGCTCAGAGGGAAAGGAAAAAAAAAAAAAGAAAAAAAAACCTCTCCATCTTTCTCTTCTACTAAGGTTTAAAAATGGTTCCTCTGCATACTGGCATAATTTTGGGAGGACTAATGTAGTTTAAGAGAATATTTTCAGCCCTCATGAAGATAATTAATACCTCAATGTGTTCTCATTAAAAAAAAAAAAAAAAGAGAGAGAAAGAAGTTTTTTTTAATTATTATTTTATTTTCACTAGGTATTTTATGAAACATCAGGGGTTACTTAATTATTATTCTTCTCTAGTGAGCTCTGATCAGAGGCAAAACAGAGAACCTACATTTTTTTCCTCCTGCTTTACAGATATTTTCTTCAGGAGCATTTATGAAGAAACTGAGGAAGTTGAATCTTAGAAACATAGATAGAGATTGAAACTTTCGTGCACATATGCCTCTAACTTTGTAGTCATGTCTCAATGACTTATTTTTTTGTTAACCCTATTTGATATGGCTATTTCTTTTTTTTTTTTTCCTCTTTCTTATGTAGAACCAATAAATTCCACCTTCTTTCTCCTGTTGAACAGGTTCCTATAAAATCGGCTGTTGTTATACTATTAATCTGTAAAGATACAGCATGGTCAAATACAGCATTTTTATGTATATGTGTATTAGTTCAGTAGTTCAGTACTGTAATTTCCTCTATGAATTGATCTTGTGTCATTGAATATTTTATACAGCTGTTTGCATTCCATGAGAAGGGAGAATTGTACTCCTTCTTTTACCCAGTTTACTGTATTATCAGGTAATAAAATGCTGAGAAGTCTTGTCAGAGTATAAGAAGGAGACATTAAAAACGCAAATGTTTCATTTTAAATAATTTTAAAACATTGACAAAAAAAAGCAAAAATTAAACTAAAAACCATATCCACCTCGATATACTTAGTGTTAGAATATTTTTAATGGAAGGAGTGTGTTGTGATAACTGAATTATTCCATAAAGATTGTTATTGGAATGATGTTTTGCATTTTCAAATTTGGGCTTGTGTCGGGATCTGCAAATTTAAATCTGTTTTAAAATCACCAAATTTTTTTACAGTTACATGTTCTGAACCAGACAGCAGTGTTGTTTGGGCTTCTGTTTTTCAAAGTCTTGAAGATGTACATTCACTTACGGATCATATAATATCATATGATAAATCAAATAATTAAAATCATAAACAAATATATGTTGTGTTTGAAAAGAACTTGGACTTACATTGAGGACATGTTCTGAGTTTGTACAGTTATATATCTAGACTTTTAAGGTTTTGTTACTGGAATGAAACTATGTTTATGTGATATTCACACTCAGAACTATATCTTTGAAGACAGAGAAAAATAGACAGATAGATAGATATGAAATACATCTATTTCAGTTAGAATACATTCCAGACTACAGTACTTTAAATGATGCTTAAAACTTTGTGAATAGTTTTCTTTTGCTTTTTAAAAGTTTATATACTTAAAATCATTGATACAGTTTAGTTCTGTTGCTTTTCAAGCCTATCATATCACATGTTAAGTATTTAATACACTGAAGAAATTGTATCATTTGCTTAGTATTTGAAAATTAATGCTAATTATGAAACAAAACTATTCTGTACCTATAGTAATTACTTGAGATTAAATGTGAATACTATGTTCTGTGAGTTACTTTGACAGTTTTTCAAAGATACAGTTTCGAGTTTTCAACAGGCAATGTATTTATTAACATTTTACTTGCTTCTGTGACAGAAAACTCTCTTCTCACTCGTGTGTGGTTTACATGTTACTACGGTCCTTTTTTTTTTTTTTTTTCCAATGATCACTTAAATTGAAAATGTCTTAGGGAAATCAGGAAAAAAAATCCAAAAAATATATGTGGACCATATTTCCCACTGAATGCAAATTGTGCTAATGCAAGAGATATTTAGCCAGAGTTCTACTACTTACTCTCCCTTATTCATATTATAAAACTGCATCCAGGGTTACATATTCCTGCAAAATTAAGCCCAATGAAACTAATTGCATGTATAAAATTTTGCTACTAAATGCTTTCTCTGTTTGTCAAACACTGACAATTAATACATTTCAAACTGGAAAAATGGTTGTGGCACAGTAACCACCTGTGAGCCACAGAAACTTGGAGAACAACTGGGTCCAGCTATAGGATGCTGTCGGGACTATATGGATCGAGTAATATTTAGGCTGCAGAATTTCTTGTGGGCTCTTTTAAAAGCAACTTATGTGATTCACACAGTGATACTGCAGCATTTATTTATTTAATTCAGTCAGTCATTCAAAAAATGAAGGAAAAACAGTTGAGCTGAGTCTTTTAGCCAAACATGGGTTAAAAAACAGTATAGATGCTATGGCAAAGGACCTGCATCAACAAAATGTGCTGGAGCGAAGATTGCCATGTTTGGTGTCATCTGCAAACTTACTGAGGGTGCATTCAATCCCCCTGTCCAGATCATCAATAAAGATATTGAACAAG
>JAOTQQ010000001.1:165801560-165834165 GCA_026546715.1 Gallinago undulata
CCATTTTTTAATTATTAAGCTAAATATTATTTAACATTTTTTTGGCCAAAAAAAAAAAAAAAAAAAAAAAGAAAAGATTTAGCTATTTTTGCTGACCCTTAAACCTTAAACTCACATCACATCAATTTAGTTTAGTAAGGAGAACAAATGTGGATCTATTTCAAGTATGATAAAGTGTTCAACTAATGGCAGCCGAAGTATTTCAATTACCCTTGCAATTACCAAGGAACGGGAACTATATTCTTTGCCACTTGCTTCCTTGCCATACTATCATCACAAATTTTCCTACAAGATGTCAATGCAATTCTACACAGACCACACTACAATGTCAAATCTTCTGTTAATCAGCATGTGAAGACGCCAAGGGTATGGGTATGCTATCAACACAAAATGAGATGATGTCAGTAAGTCTTGACATTATCATGTCAAAACAAATGGAAATTATATATAAGTTACTTCTTTGCTAATAAAGAAGAACATTGAATATATTGACAGTTTTGGTATGTTTTGGTGGGTGTTTAAGCTGGGATATTAAAAGAATTAGTAAGTGAAGTAGTCTGCTTGGAAAACCTCAAGGACATAAATGTGTTGGAAGTTTGGAAAATGTTGAGTCAGAAAAGTAAAAGACTATTTGGAATTTGCATCCCATGTAAAGGGAAAAATAATCTTTTAGAAAACTGTTCGAGATATAAGCAGACAATTACTTTAAAAAGGTATGAATAGTAAGCAGTAACCCTACCAAGAATGGAAAGAGTACTCAACAGGTCATACAGCTCTGCCCAATCAGGGAAAAAGGAAGAATTAAAAAAAAGCATGATGAGTTGGACTTTATGAGGAAGTTAACAATAATAATAATAATTAAGAGTTTTTCAGTCACGTAAATTCATTTAAAACAAACAAAAAAAAAAAACAAAAAAGTGAGACTGCTGTGGAGGAAATACAGTATTTATATTGAAAGTTATCTAGGCACAAAGCAAAATTAAATGAATATTTATCCTCAGTTTTCAAAATGATGATGTTGCTAAGCACAGGGTAAGGGAAAAGAAGAGAAAAGAAAATGTAGGTAAACAAATATGAATTACTGGAACTGTTACAGATGAGCTCCTTATGTTCAAATTCTGAGATTCTAATGTTGACTGAACTAGGACATGCATTTGCAAGTTTGATAGCAAGGGTTTTTGATGCATTTTTAAAATTGATGGTGATATGTTTTGGCGGTGTGCTCTCCCTGTTCTCCCCCTCGCCCCCCCTGGCTCCTGCTCGGTCCTTGGCCACCATGGCCATCACAATATCAGTTACAATAACTTGCACCTGAACTTTGGGGGATGGCTGACAACATAGCCAAAATACTGTCTGGAGTGGGGACCTAGAAACTTTGTTCCCATGAGAATATGCCTATAGGTCAATTATCGTACAGTATAAATACAGGACAGCCCAAGAGCCCTTGGAGCTCTCCTGTATGGCAGCGGGCTGCTCTCCTGTATGACAGGATCTCCCTTTTTGTGAGGACGCTGGCTTAAGGTTCTACTCCTCAAGGTTGAGAGATTCCTTGCCACAACAGGTTCTCAGTGACTAATAGCATGCTAAACTTTGAAACCTTAGCTAAGTAATATAAAGGATTGATTGCACACCTATAATCCTTTAGACATAAACCATTGACCATGTCTAGGACTAGGACTGGATCCAGCTGCACCTAGACTCCTCTCTGAGAAGGAGTTTAGAACCTCATGACTCAATGGGAGTCCCTGACAGTTTGTCTGACCCTGTCCTCTATGCAGTAAATAATAGAGTGTACCTTGACATCGAATCTCATAAAACACTATCATATTTACTACTGGTTTTATTGCATTTACTACTGATTTTGTTAAATCACTGTTTCACCTTAAAAAATATTTCACTTAAAAAATATTTCACTACTTCACTCTAACTAGTGAAGTTAATCACTCCATCCGCGATGTATGTGACTATCTAAAAAAAAGATAATGTCCTCTGTTGCTTTGTAATTTCGTGTCATCAAAACTTCTTTTATAAGAACAATCTTACTTTTGGACAAGGTCATTTAGTACAAATTCTGCAGAAAACAGTGCTAAATTCAGATTGCTCAGGGCCTTTCATTCAGTTAAGTTTTGAACATGTCAATAGAAATTCCACCGTCTCCTCAGGAAATGTGTTCCAGTGTTTAACCACTCTTATCATGAAGATTTTTTTTCATGTACTGGATTGTAATTTCCCTTTGTGCAATTCATGATAACTACTTCTTGTACTGTTGTTGTGCACATCGGAGAAAAGTCCAACTTCATCTTCTCAGTAATCTGAAGACTGAAATGAGATTTCTCTTTCTGTAGCTTTTTTTCCCACTTATCTGGGCTAAAAAAATCCGAGCTCCCCAGCCTCATCTCGTATGCCAGGGGCTACAGACCCCAAACATTTTGTATCCATCCTTTAATCTTGTTGCAATTTGTCAATATCTTTGCTTTACTGAGAGAGACTCTAATCCAGACACATTCTCAAAGAGGTTTCACAGGTGCCTAGTAAAATGGAATATTCACTTCCCTCTACCCGATTATATTTTTACTAATGCACCCAATATGTGATTTTTTTTCACTTCTGCAAAGATGTCCTGATGACTTCAGTTCATTGTCCACCATGACCTCTATATCCCTTTTTTTAAAGGTGATCCTTAACTAGTTGGTCCCCAGCCTGTCCTACTGCATGGAGGCTCTGTGGACTACATAGGGGACTTATTTGTGTTTTCTGAGTTCTGTGAGATTCTTGTCAACACATTCCTCTAGTACATTGAGATACCTCTAAATGGCAGCCTCACCCTCCAGCACTGTCCCTCCAAGTCTGAAAATAATCTATGAATTTGATGAACATGTATTCTATCCTGCTGTATGCATTACTGAATATATTAAACAATAAAAGTAATAAGCCCAGAGGAATGCCTCTCATAACTAGCCGCCTGGTAGACTTGAAACTCTTGACCACTACCTTTTTAGTTTGGCAGGCCAGCCATCTCTTTCCCCCGTTTGCACTACATCCATCTAATCCATATCTCCCCAGTTTAGCTTCAAGGATGATGTAGGTAACCAAGCCAAAATTTAGGTAAAAAACATCACAGAGTCACAGAATTACAGAATGATATCAGGTTGGAAGGGACCTCTGGAGACCATCAAATCCAATCCCCCGTGCCAAAGCAGGTCCACCTAGGGCACGTTGCACAGGTATGTTTTGAGTGTCTCCAGAAATGGAGACCCACCACCTCTCTGGGCAGCCTGTTCCAGTGCTCTGCCACCCTCAAAGTAAAGTTCTTCCTCATGTTTAGGTGGAACTTCCCATGTTCAAGTTGGTGCCCATTACCTCTTGTCCTGTCACTGGGCACCACTGAAAAAAAGACTGGCCCCATCCTCTTGACACCCATCCTTTAATTATTTATAAGCATTGATCAGATCCCCCCTCAGCCTGCTTTTCTCCAGACTAAAATGATCTAAGTCCCTCAGCCTTTCCTCGTAAGAGAGATATTCTAGTCTCCTAATCATCTCAATAGCCACACTCCAGTCATAGGATTTGTCCCATCGAGTTTCAGTAACGGCCACTATATCATAGCTTTCTAGCAGCACAGTAGCTTCCAACTCCTCTTGTTTGTTGCCCATGTTGTGTGCATTCATGTAGAGGCACTTCAGCTGAGCTGTTAGCTGTGCTGCCTTCTGAGGGAAACACCCTTTGAGGTGTCTCACAGGTGTTTCCCTGTTGACTTCAGCTACCTCAGGAGCCCCCATCTCCATAAGATTTTGACTGAAGTGCAGTGTCCCCAGCATGCCTCAGGACAACAGGTTGAAGGCCCTTACTAGCAACCCATCCCTCTAACCCTGATGTGTTATCCCACAACTTGTCACAGACAAGCCTGACATTATTATCCCCCTCCCCCCTCACAACTAGTTTAAAGCCCTGTCAATCAATCCAGAAATCTCTTGGGCAGACCTCTTCCCCCTTCACCCATTTGATGTCAACAAGCCCGGTGCTGTGTAGGCCATCCCATGGTAAAAAAAACCAAAATTGTGGCTGTGACAACAGCCACAGAGCCATGTATTAATAAACTGGGTCCATCTGTTCCTCCCAGCGTCACTGCCTACAATTGGAAGGAGTGAGGAAAAAATAACCTGTGCCCCAGATTCCCTCACCAACCCTCCCAACTCCCCAAAGCCTCTTTTTATTGCTTTTGAACTATGAGTCACAGATTCCTCCCCACCTACATCAATAATGGGTACTAGTCTAAGGACCGTACCAAACCAGGAAGTTTTCTGGCGATATCCTTAACCAGAAAGACAGCAGACTTCCTTATGAGGAGGGTCCATCTGGCATATTGGGCCCTCGGTTCCCCTCAGGAAGGAGTCACCAACTATTATAACCTTTCTAATGAGCGTGGTGGTGATATGGAGGGTACACTTTTTTTGACTGTGGAGGCATCTTTGATGAAACTTGCTTGTCATCCACATCCTCACTTAACTGGCCTTCCTCAAGCAGAACCTCATATCTGTTCTTCAGAGGTAGCTGAGGGGGTGAGGTAGGCAAGGAGTGTGTTCATCTACTGCCTTGGCCATAAACTTGCCTCCATTCACTCTTTTCATTTAGGCTTCTACCTTCTACCTGACTGGGGCTCCTTTACCCTGGCTACTTTTTGATAGTTGCTGCTCTTTCTGTTTCAAAGACAGCAGAGCCTGGCTCCACCAGTCTGTTTCTTGTCCAGACTCCCTAATACACCTCAACCTTTTGACTTCCTCTTACAGCTCAAGAGGAATCCAATTAAATCCTCTTTTTACAACCAATCATTTCATTGTAAACAACCACCAGGGTAGTCAGGCACAATTTGGCTTTGGCAAATATCCATGCTAGCTGTTCTCAATCACCTTGTTGTCCATTAGATTTGTAGAATAAACCTTCCATGAGGACTTTCTTCATAATCTTCCACAGGACTGAGGTGGTGCTGACTGCACATTGCACTCACATGTACACTCTTGTACTCCTTAATCCTTTTTTGAAGACGGGTATAAACATTTGTAATTCCTATTCAATGGAACTTGAAGTCAATGAACTTCCTCCAGTTTCCATATGCTCTAAAATATTGCAGAGAGTGTTTTCATGATGATGCTAACCAGGTACATTGTATTCAGGTTCATAAGCATTTCAATTTGTGTTTCATTAGATAGTCCATAACTCATTCCTTCTCTGCTTTTGAGTAGTATCTTTTCCTCCTTAACAAGGCACAAACATGTGTGAGGCTTAGGGACAAACTTTGTCAACAAAGACTGGAGAAAAGTGTACATTTAGCACCACAGCTTTTTCCATGTCCATTGTCATTTGCTTACCCTCTTCATTCAGCAAAGGGCGTTGAATTGGCCTTTCTTTTGCTACTTCAATAGAAGTTATTTTTTGTTGTCATTCATATTCTTCACTAGTTTGAACTTCAATCAGAGTCTGAACCTCCTAATCTTATCCTTGTGTGTCTGGCAAATGCTTCTGTATTCCTCTCAGATGGCCTGTTCCTGCTAACAGCCTCCCTACACTTCTTTTTTGCCTTTGAGCTCCATCAGGTCACTCAGCCCACTTCACTGCCTGCTCCATTTCCTGCCTGTGAGTATGTTCCATTCTTGCCCTTACAGGAGCTTCAACCCCTTTAAACCTCCTTTCAAAAGTGTAGCCAGAGCTGCTTGTGTTTATGGGTTTATATGCCCTGAACACGCATTATAATTAAATCAGTAACCTAGAAAGCAGGAAACATTTTACAATTTGCCATAGGAAAGAAGTAAGTGTTCAGGAGAATACATTTTTAGCCTAATTCATCTGTACATCTCTTAAATGTAAGGAAAACAAAATTCCATTATGGAACCTAGAAAACTTCTTTCCTTCCATTTCCTTCCATCTATTTTCCTACACTCTAACTCTTAAGTCATAGTAATCTAATTGCTATATCTCATGGTCATTCACATTTTAATTATACCTTTCTGTTCAAAAGAAATAATTTTCTGTATGTTAGAATAGATTAAGAAAATTATTGGTTTCCTCCTACTCTACATTATCTGTTGATGAAAAATCTTTTGGAGAAAATATGTTTGAACCTGCTTTGGCAGAGACAATTTTTTCGTTTTGTTTTGTTTTTTGGTTTTTTTTGTGATGGCTTGATTATGCTTAGTGTATCCATCAGATTTTGTGAAATTCAAGAGAAAATAATCTGGGGTCAGGTTTTTATCCCTCCAGTAGGAGATAACCAGGAATGCTTAAGTTATAAGATAAAGGGAAAAACAAATTTTTTATGGCTTGATTCTTCAGGCACTTCTTTCAGACGTACAGCTGTGAACTTCTTTGGTGAACTGAATTGATCCTTGTTTGTGTTGACTTTTGTTGCTGAACTAGCATAAAAGCATTCACAGTAAGAAAACTCTGGAAAACTAATGATCAAATTAATCTTAGTCCATTTTAACCCATCTAGGATGTGGAATGTGTGGAAAATAACTTCCTGACACAGCTGGTGAGGGAGCCAACAAGGGAAGGTGCCTCACTGGACCTGTTTTTTGTGAACAGAGAAGGATTTTTGGGTGACATGGTGGCTGAAGGCCAACTTGGGCATAGGGATCACGAAAGATTTTTTGATTCTTGGCGAAGTAAGAGGGACATCAGCAGAACTGTCGCCTTGGACTTCCGGGGGGCAGACTGGCCTGCTTAGGAGAATGGTTGACAGAGTCCTTTGGGAGGTAGTTCTGAAAGGTGAAGGAGTCCAGGAAGACTGGATATTCTTTAAGAAAATCTTAAAGTTTCAGGAGACTGCCATCCCCATGTGCCAATAAAACAAGTCATCAAGGAAGACAACTAGCCTGGCTGAACAGAGAGCTTTGGCTGGAACTCAGGAGAAAAATGGAAACTTTATGACTTTTGGAAGAAGGGCCAGACAACTCAGGGGAAATACAAGGTTGTCATGAGCTTACACAGGGAGAAATTTAGAAGAGCCAAGTCCAAATAAAACTTAATCTGGGCACTGCTGTAAAAGACAGTAAAAAATGTTTCCATCTTAATACCAAATAGAGAGCTAAGGAGAATCTCCATCCAGTATTGGATACAGTGGGAAAGCATAGTGATAAAGGACAAGGAAAAGGCTAAGGTACTTAATGCCTTCTTTGCTTCAGTCTTTATTACTAAGACCAGTTGTTCTCCAACAAGGACAAGAGAAAATGACCTCAAATTGAGCCAGGGGAGGTTTAGATTGGATACTAGGAAAAATTTCTTTACTGAAAGGGTTATATCAGGTATTGGAACAGCCTGCCCATGGAAGTGGTTGAATCACCATCCCTGGAGGCATTTAAAAGGAATATAGATGTGGTGCTTAGCAAGATGGTTTAGTGGTGGACTTGGCAATGCTAAGCAAAAGTTTAGACTTGATGATCTTAAAGGTTTGTTTTAAGCAGTTCTAAATCATTCTGTGACTCTAAGACTCTAAAATAGAAACTAAGTAAAATACAGTTCTCTTACTTTTTTTCCATGTGGTCATAGTTCACATCATTGTATTAGGAACTGATAGTCTCAAATGTACAAAAACTCAGCAACAAACTTCCCGCAGTACATCAGAACAGAAGAATGGGTGATTATTCATATAAGTAAGAAGGTTTGTAGTTCTATATCACTTTTTGCTGAATAGTCATTTTATGGTAGTGCTTATCAATCCTAACATATTCTTTACTTTGACCAGGTTTTCAGGAGAGACACCTAGCTTTGTATTTGTAGGCCTCAGTGAGGTTAAGGTCGCTGGGCCCTAGCAGAATACTAATGCTAGTATTACCAGACCTCCAGATGCACCCTTACTAAAATTCTTTATGGGCAAATTTAGTGTAGCAGTGCGACAGGACACTGAGATATTGGCATGACTAAGATTCCGTAGAGTAACTGTGCACATAATGTGCTTGCTTCATGCCTTTCAAATATGCTAGTTTTCAGTGTATTTAACATACCATATCCAACATTGCACAAAAAAAAAAAACACCTTGGCAACCCAAACAAGTTAATGAAACAGAAATAAATGCAGAACATTTTTTTTCTGAATAATGCAGAAACTCCCCTCTAGATGAGGAAGTCTTTGAACTGTTTGAAGTTGTGAGTATACCTGGAAAAATTTCTATGTTTGTCCTTAACTTATACTCTTTTCCTTGGCATCTGCTTTTGAGTTCTGTTAGAGACAAGACACAGTGGTCTGAATAGACCTTTGATAAATATTGGTAAGCCTGCTCAAGCAGGTTGTAAGTACCAAAATAGGGACAGCAAATGTGGAAGTGCCAGCCCCATTTTAACAGGCTATTCTATAAATAAGGACACTTCAGAATACTGGGATAGCCAAGAGTTCCTTGGAAAAGGAAAAGAGCCTGCGGAGGGAAAACTCATATCCTTCACCAGGATCCAGGATCAACTTTAACTCTCAGTGAACATAGGGAACTGAGAATCGTCCAGTGGACCTTGTGGTCCTGCCCCATGTTTATGCAGAGTACAGCTGGTACTGCTACACCAACCTGTCCAACCTCTCTCTAGGACTGTGCCATCTCTCCTGTGGGACAGGAAGAACAGGTAAGAAAACACTGTTCTAACCCACCTCACTTGTTTCCTTCACTGCACCATCTCTCCTATGGCACAGAAAGTAACATTATTTGTAAGATTGCATGTCTCTGTGATTAAAGCACTTTGGTATCCAAGTCAATTTATCTTCTATAATGTGATTTGTTCTGAAACCTCAACAAGGCGAGATAAATGGTTCCCAAAGATCCTGTAGATCAAAAAAAAAAAAAAAAAAAAAAAAAAAAGAGCTCAAGGGAGCAGACTATAGAATATACTTATCAAGTAACAATGTAGAATGGACAGGGGGAGAAATCTAGCAGTACCAGCTCCAGCAGGGTGGGTTTTTTAAGTGACACCAGGCTAAAAAACATTCACATGTTTTCCCTGTATGCTATTTTATGCTTTAACATTTTTTTTGGCATGAATAAAATATAGTGTTTTCAGATTATTTTTTTAATAGGTTCTTGGCAGAAAATACAGATTCTAGCAGAGAATTTATTCAATTTACTTAGTCATTTTAGCCCTCAGAAGCAGGTGAAGGGTCCAGAGAATAAGTCTTATGGGGAGTACCTGAGGGAACTGGGGTTGTTCAGCCTGAAGAAAAGAACACTCAGGGGAGACCTTAACACTCTCTACAACTACCTGAAAGGAGCTTGCAGTGAGGCAGATGTTGGTCTCTTTTCCCAACTAACAAGCAATGGAACAAGAGGAAAAGGCCTCAAATTATGCCAGGGGAGGTTTAGATCGAATACGAGGAAAAATTTCTTTACCGAAAGGCTTGCCAAGCATTGGAATGGCTGCCTAGGAAAGCGGTTTAGTCACCATCCCTGGATGTATACAAAAGACTAATGGGTTGCTTAGCAAGATAGATGGTTTATTGGTGGACTTGGCAGTGCTAGGTTAAAATTCAGACTTGATGATCTTAAGGATCTTTTCCAACCTAAACGAGTCTATGATATTATTGTTCTAAGATAACACTTTAAAATAACTTTACCCATCTCCTTTATTAGAGTTTCAGTTTTGGTGGAGTGTTCTTAAACTTTACAACATTTTCATAGATGTTATAGCTGAATTCTTATATTGTGTATAACATACAGACCCTCAAAAATATAGGAATAATGGGCTGCCCCTAAGCTGTTTATTTGAAATTATGTTGGCAAAGAAAAAAAAAACCTTCTTGATTTAACCTTCAAAATCCTTTTAAAGAGCTGTCAAAACATGAAAACTTTTAAAAGGTTTATTATCTATTTTTAACCTCACAGAATTTCACTACTTAAATGCTCGGAGAGCACATCAAAGCACGGTCCTTGTGTCACCTTGTAGCCCCATCGTTAGCTTTCTATCTTTCAGGGAGACTCTTCGTGGAATCTTTTTTGGGTCTTTTAACCAACAACAACAAAGAACCCCTGAGTTGAACCATAAAATCATAGAATGGTTTGGATTGGAAGGACCTTAGAGGTCATCTAGTTCCAACCCACCTGCCATGGGCAGGGACACCTCCCACTAGAGCAGGTTGCTCAAATCCCCATCCAGCCTGGCCTTGAACACTTCCAGGGATGGGGCTTCCACAACTTCCCTGGGCAACCTGTTCCAGTGCCTCACCACCCTCACTGTAAATAATTTCTTTCTAGTATCTAATCTAAATCTCCCCTCTTCCAATTTAAAACCATTGCCCCTTGTCTTTTCACTACACTTCCTGACAAACAGCCCCTCGCCGGCTCTCCTGTAGGCTCCCTTCAGATATTGAAAGGCCGCTATAAGGGCTCCCCGGAGCCTTCTCTTCTCCAGGCTGAACAACCCTAGCTCTCTCAGCCTGTCCTCATAAGAGAGGTGCTCCATCTCTCTGATCATCTTCATGGCCCTCTGCTGGACACGTTCCAACAGATCCATGTCCTTCCTGTGTTGAGGACTCCAAAGCTGGACACAGTACTCCAGGTGGGGTCTCACGAGTGCAGAGTAGAGGGGCAGAATCACCTCCAATGACCTGCTGGTAAACCTTCTCTTGATGCAGCCCAGGACACAGTTGGCTTTCTGGGCTGTCAGTGCACATTGCTATCTAATGTTAAGCTTCTCATCCACCACTTTTGTATGCTGAAAACCACTTCTGCACACTGAATGTATAACAAATATGTTTAAGTGCACCTTGAGTCAGCTTTTTACACAATATATAAATGAAATCACAGCCTATCCTTCACAATTACTTTTTTTCTAGATGGCTCAGTGTACGCAAATATCTTACTGCAGATGCTCCGGGGATGCAGGTTGTAATATAGACAACGAACCTTTAAAACCTGGTCACGTGGGTTATTTTAAGACTTTCAAACCTTGCCCACACATTCATACACGTTTCATTGCAGTGTTCTGCTTTTACACATACTTTAATATCATAATATTAATCCCTTTTCATCTGGGGTATTTAATGGGATAAAAGTTAAAAGAAGCAGCAAAATATTACAGATAGATAAAAACACCAGTGCATTTTGCAAATGGGGTTATAAAATGTTCTCAGAGGATCTTGACTCAAAGCCACCATCTGTTTTTACTGAAGCTTAATATGAACATATTACACAGTCACTTCACAAATAAAACACAAGACATTTTGAAAGTTTTCAATGTTCAAAACAAAGTCACACAGCACAGTTCATTTGTACTTACAGTTCACCAAGAAGACCCAGACTAGTCAATATCTCTGAACTTTCAAATGATGTAGAAGGCAATATTTTAAGGCAAATTTCAAAATTATGTGGGAAACATAGCTAGATCACTCCATTTATAAATGTGAATAATATAATGTGAATTGTTTTGATGGACCATAAAACCCGAAGTTTGATTGAGTTGGATAAAAGACAGAAAGCATGAACACTCTAAGTTTTAATAATGTTGTTATTCTCTCTGCAATCAGCCTACCATAGCTCAGTTCTACTGCCTGTCGTATTACATCGTTCATTAGGCAACAGTTGCTAGCATTCAGTAGTGTTGCCTAGAGAAAAGGATTTTTATTTTTTTTTTTATCCACTACACTCTCCCTTTTCTCAGTGTAATGGTATCGTTGAATGATCATTCTTGGATGCTTATTTTCTCTTCTGGCTTTTCTGCTGGGACTGGACACAAACCTTTACTCTGTGTTAATGGAAAATGGTAGAAAATAACAGAAGACTTAAATATCAAGGCATATTTAAAGCATATTAACTGTTCTTGAAAGAAGTACTTTGTGAACCGACAGCAGGGCACTGTACACTAATTGTGATCAAGTGAAAGTGTTAGAGCTGTGTCAAGCATAACACTGAACAACACATTTACAAGCTCAGTAACAATAAAGGTGAATTAACCAGGGTATAGTCTCATTCTTCTTTAAGAACTCAAGCAGAAACCTACATGGCGTAGCACCGATGCTGAAAATACTAGTTGTTAATAGGCTGCAAAACAGAGTATGAAGCTCTTCAAGTCCGAGAAGGGGAAAACCTAAATAAACAACCAGAAAGGGCTATGGCATGCAAGCAGAAGGCATAGTAAACAAGAATATAACATACTTAATATTACTTGAGCTTCTTATAACTGGAGATAACTTCTTGTTATGTATTGGCAGAAGGGATGAGGAAAAACTTTTAGTTATGAGATAAATGAGGGTTGCAGAACAAATGAAGCAAAGGGATTAATTATGTAACACAAAAGTAGAAAATCAGGCTCGAAGAAAAATGAGGATAGAAGTAACCTTGAAAGGTCATGTATTTTCTCTCTTTGACTGATACTATATTCCTGCATCAGCTATCTATATTCCCTACAAATATTTCTGAAACTTTTCAAAAATACCTTCATAGAATCATAGAATCATAGAATCATTTCGGTTGGAAAGGGACCTTAAAGATCATTGGGTTCCAAACCCCCTACCATGGGCAGGGACATCTCCCACTAGAGCAGGTTGCTCAAAGCCCCATCCAGCCTGGCCTTGAACATCTCCAGGGATGGGGCATCCATGACCTCCCTGGGAAACCCGTTCCAATGCCTCACCACCCTCACTGTAAAGAATTTCTTCCTAATATCTAATCTAAATCTCCCCCCTTCAAATTTAAAACCATTGCCCCTTGTCATGTCGCTGCACTTCCCTCCAGCATGTCAACTGTGCCACCAAGCTTGGTGTCATCAGCAAACTTGCTGAGGGTGCACTCTATCCCACTGTCCATGTCGCTGACAAAGATGTTGAATGGTACTGGTCCCAGTACAGACCCCTGAGGAACACCACTCGTTACTGGCCGCCACTTGGGCATAGGGCCATTGACTGCAACCCTTTGAGTGCTGAAGTGAAACCCTTCACTGCTGAAGTTTTCATAACCTATCCAGACAAATTACTCTTTGCCTTACTACATTTAAAATTGGAAAATGTGTTTTTTAATGTTAATCTTGTGTATCTTGTAATCTTGTGGAAGGTTAAAGAAAACTTATCCCCCCTGATGAGCAACAGTGGGGAACTTGTATGAACAGAGGAGAAGGCGGCGGAAGTTCTCAACAACTTTTTTGCCTCAGTCTTCACTGGCAACCCCTTTCCTTCTAGCTCTCATGTTGATGGGACACAAGTTGGAGACCAAGGTGACAAAGTCCCTCCCACTGTAAATGAAGACAAGGTACGTGATCAACTCAGGAGCCTGAAGACCATGGGGCCTGATGAGATACGTCCCAGAGTCCTGAAGGAACTGGCTGACATAGTTGCCAAACCACTTTCCATGATATTTGAAAAATCATGGCAGTCAGGTGAAGTGCCTGCAAACTGGAAGAAGGGAAAATATCACACCCATTTTTAAAAAGGGTAGAAAGGAGGACCCTGGGAACTACTCATCTGTCAGCCTCACCTCTGTGCCTGGGAAGATCATGGAACAGATCTTTCTAGACGCCATGCTTGGGCACAAGAAGGACAGGGAGGTGATTCAGGACAGCCAACTAGGCTTTACTAGGGGCAGGTCCTGTCTGACTAACCTCATGGCCTTCTATGATAAAGTGACTAGGTCACTAGATAAGGGATGACCTATGGATGTGATCTATCTGGACTTCTGTAAGGCCTTTGACACAGTCCCCAAATTGAAGGAGTACGGCAAGTCTTTTGCATCATCCAAATCATTAAGGAAAATACTCAGGATCTAGGCAATAGTAGGAAGATTATTTTTAATCTTAAAAACCTGAAGATTTTCAAAAATCTTGCAAATTCAAGAAGTATGAAAGGATAGCCAGTAGAAAGAGAGGATTCATAAAGACAGAAAAGAAATAAATTGTGAGATGACACTCGCAAAATGTATTTAATTGGTCTGAGGCACAACTGTAGCACCAAGGCTGGCAACAAGCTTGGAGAAAAGAAGTGACATGGAGGAGAACAGGTCTATAAAGAAAAGATGATTGAAACAGGAGCTGCAGGAAAGAAAGGGATCAAGGAGTTAATATTAAATCAGTTCTGAAGAATTTAAATTTAAGCTGATAGCATGAATGAAACAGAGATGACAGAGAGAGGCTAAAAGAGAAAGAGATGTTGGGAGCAGAAAATTTTCTGTGAGATATTACCATAACAGCTGATAGTCAGAGACCTTTAAGAATTAATCACTCAGAAAGCAATCAAAACAAATGAAGGTTCCTAGGAAGAGAACCTTTCATGTTTTTTCATTATCTGATTACTATTTTTGAATGTACATTTTGCAGTACAAAGAGAGGAGCTGAAATTGTATCTTCGTATAATTAGTTTTATAATTTAGTACCTTTCCTTCTCATTAACTCCATTGAAACAACAGGTAGCTGTTTTATGAAAATAAGCATATGATTATTCATGTAGTACCTACACTATGTAAAATTAAAAATTTTAAGGTTGTGGATGCGCAGCATTTGTACTCTTTGCTTTAACATGATTTTCTGTCTAATTACCAGAAAAAAAGACTATTCATCTTAACTGATCTTCAATCCAGCCCACTTACTGTTTGCCCTTAGACCCAGTTGCCAGCATTAAAAAGATTATTTTAAAAGAGGATATTTAACTGTTGATGATGAAAATGTATCACTCTCTTGAGCAGCCTTTCAAATGAGCAATATAATAACAAGTCTTAATTATTTTTAAGCTCCTGCTGATTTTTTTACAGAGCCTACCAATACCTTTAAAACAAGGTAAATTTGTTCCTTACTTTATAAACATTCAATCTATTATTTAAAAATACATCTGGTTTATTCTCCTAATATTTTGGTAGCAATGACTGTATAGATTCTTGCTGCTTTTAGTGGCAACCTAACTTTTCATTGCTACAACACCACAAAATGCAAAATACTATTTGTAATTACTGTTGGTGATTGCTAACTTTGTGAAGTCTGATCACAGCTGGGGGAATGGAGCCTGAGAAAAGATGGAAAGATTTTTCCATTACCGAAGAAGTGAAAATTAACTTTTAATTGCAGGGAAAAGGACCTCTCAGAAAAGGTATTTTGCTTTCTTCATATCAGCTTACTGCTGGTATGATAAATGATACAAATGTTGAGAGTTTTCTATTTATCTAAATACACCTCATCAGCTAATTTTTGGAATATAAGCTACTTTTGGAACATGGTGTCAGCTCTTCCCCATGGTCACTGTGCTCCAGTTAACTGCACTGAATGCCCACAGTTCTGCAGTTATGAAAGAAAAAAGCACTCCTGGAAGTTAGTTGGCCAAGATGCTATCAAACAATACCTATAACACAGTCATGAAGTCTGTTCCTTGAAAGTCAAGGAACTTACTTAACAGATAAATGTCTTAGAAAACTCGTTAGTCTGTATTAGGCTGATGTAATATACGTATTCTGTTTATGTTCTTATACTAAATGTATTGTTAAATTGTTCTATGTTCATCTTAGGAAACTGACAGCCAGATGATCGTTGTACTATCAAAATAAAGTTCCATTACAAGGGCTCAAAAAAAAAAATTAAAATATTTTCTCTGAACTTAGCAAATGCCTGTATATATATACATGTATTTATATAGAGAGAGGTAAATATCTCATAATATTTGTAAGGACACATGCATGGATATCATCCATAAAAACAAATCAACATGAAATAGAAATAAAAACACACTGTGTTGAGTAAACAGTGTAATTGTTTTAATAATCAATGTCAGAAACATACTTTTTCACCTGTTTTTTCATCAGTTCATTTGAAGTAGTATTATCTATTACATCTTTCCTCAGACTAATATTTATGTCCATTGTACTCCAGAAGGGAATTACTTACTGTTGAAGGGGAAACAGTCAAAGCTAGTTTGCTAGGAGAGATTTCCCCAAGTTTATTTCAGCCTCATATATATGAGGTATCTCATATATATGTATATGAGGTAAACATGGAATAAATTCTTTCCTCGAGTAATGAAGAAAAAAACACAGAAAAGATACTACATGCTCCAGTTTCTTGGAATCTGAAGTCTCCAAGGAGCACCTCACATTCTGACGTTCCTGTGATATTATATTTACTCCATTCATCCCTATATTATTAACGTAACAAACTGGAAAAACGATATACTCTAAAAATACATATATGTAGGTATATATTGTCTTTCTTACCCCTGATGCCTATATACATGAGCAGGATGTTGCATTAACTCCTTTCTTTAATGACTACAATAACTTAATAATTTGCCTTGGCTTTTTCCTGAAAAGGCAAATTTAGTAGATCTTTTTAACAGATTCTTATGGGAATATGTTATTCTTAACTGAAGAAAAGGAACAATTATATCTTTAATTGCAGTGGTATTTGAATGTTCACCCAACACGGTGCTTTCCCTGATGTATGTCGAACCTACCAGAATGTTTCAGTTATGTTGTCTAACTGAGAAGTGTACTGAAGAATACATATTTTGACTTTACCGCATCGGAGTATGGTAATTCAATAAAGCATAAAAGCACAGATAACTATTATATTCACAAGAAAACCAGAGGTCCTCTGCAACAAACAAGTGCTTGCAGATTTTGAAAGTGCATATTACTGGCTAGGACAAGCCACATACAAGAGGCAGAATATCAGCCATTTTGTTCTGTTTCATTAGTTAACAAACCTATCACTTTTATGAGCTTGTATCTGTGGAAAGGAACAGAATTGGATGTTTTGAGCTTAAATTTTACCTATTTCTTTTCACAACTATGTAAAAATATGAATTGATAAATAAATAACTTTTTTTTTTTTTTTCCAACTATGAGAAACATTGGTCCCATAGCTGGAAAAAAGAACCACACTTTCAAGAAACAAAGTGTGTCCTTCCTACTCAGCTTTTAATGTCACTTTTCATTTCTTCATTCAGCAGGAAGAAGAAAAGAAAAACCAAAACACAAAAAAAACATGTACCCCTTAACACGCAGTGATGTCTATCTTTACTTTAGAAGTTAAGTCACTGTAACTGAAGTGAATGTCATTATATAGATAATTATTCAAGCTGAAACTGTCCTTGGCAGGACTGCACAGGGCAATCTTTCCATAAGAATAAACAATTGTCAAACAGTTTCTCCAATCTTTTAGGCACAAACGTATTTCTTGGTAGCACAAGGCACACAGGTTTCTCTTCCAGTTACTTTTATTCCTTACACAAATGTTTGTGAATGTTTATCAAGGACAAATCTGAATAAATCTCATTCTGTGTCTGTATGAGTGCTCTCATCTCTCTCTTTTACGCTACTTCAGCAAAGTCAGGTGGTACCGTCTCCTTTAATAACCTGAATTCCAATCAAGTTTCTGCCCAAGCATCTAATGCCACACAAAAGCTATTAACACAGATGAACTTTCAATACCAGCACTTAACCACTGTCAATGCCAAAATTTGGGAAGTTGCTGTCATACGTAGAAATAGACCAACTTCTTTACCAAATGGCAAAACTGGGTAACAGCAACTCTTAAGATAGTTTGTATGTTTTCCTCTGATGTAAGCATGGATAAAATGTGTTTGGCAAGCTTACCCCAGTGTAATGCAATTTTCATTCTGTGAACTTTGCACAAGACCCTTTGCAGTGGTGAGGCCACATCTGGAATACTGCATCCAGTTCTGGGCTCCTCAGTTCAAGAGAGACAGGGAGCTACTGGAGAGAGTCCAACATAGGGAAATGAAGATGATTCAAGGATTGGAGCACCTCCCTTAAGAGGAAAGGCTCAAAGAGCTAAGGCTCTTAAGCCTGGGGAAGAGAAGGCTGAGAGGAGATCTCATCCACATTTACAAGTATCTAAAGGGTGGGTTGGAGGATGATGGAGCTAGACTCTTCAGTGGTTTCCAGCAATAGGACAAGGGGCAATGGGCACAAGCTGGAAAATAGGAAGTTCCATTCAAATATGAGGAAAAACTTCTTACGGTGAGGGTGACAGAGCACTGGGACAGGCTGCCGAGAGAGGCTTTGGAGTCCCCTTCTCTGGAGATTTTCAAGACCTACCTGGATGCAGTCCTGAGTAATGTGCTCTAGGCAATCCTGCTTTAGCAGGGGAGTTGGACTAGATGATCTCTAGAGGTCTCTTCCAACTCTGACAATTCCATGATTCCATGATTCTGAGAACAAATGTTGCTAAGTGCTGTACAGTGCATAGGTTAAGCGTTCAGACCAAATGATGAGATACACACAGTGAATTTCTACTAAGCAGTGTGATTCCATCTTGGTTACATTTAACCTGATGTTTTGTTGTGTGGTGTGACCTGGTTTCTCCCTGTATTGCTATAGTGCACCTCAACTTGCGTCCGGGCTGGGAATCTGCATTTCCTGTAAGCAGGAACCAGGATGCATAAGGCAGCTGTCTGTCTTAGTGCTCACTCTAGAACAGGCAAGACACATGAAATAAACTGAACAGGTAGGTAATCTAGATGTGTTTTAAATATACATAAACAGAAGACAATCAACTGTTAAAACAGCCTACTAAAACGAAATATTGTGGATTAATTTTAATGAACTCAAAAAAGGAAGTGAGATTAAATCAAAAAGCATCCTAACAATTTGATTTCCATTAGTATAAAAAATTTTTAAAGGCCAAATAACTGTAAGATGCTTTCAGGATATACACACCTTCTTGGAAAAATATGTGACATACCCTTATTTTCTGTATATGTCAATCTAATAGGGAATGAGCTGGTGCAGTTCAAAAGTGAACTATGTGTCAAGTCATCCTGAAATCCAAATATGAAAAGTTTTCAGTTAAAAAATGCATTCTTAAAAATCTTTATACTTCTCTAAAATGCTTGGATTTTCCAACCGTAACTATCTGAGCCCACGCTAAGATAGGTCACAAATACTAGTGTAATCCAAACAAAAGTAAGAAATAAGGAGAATACTCATATATCACTTTCTTACCTCAGAATAAAAAAATGTTCTAAGAAGCAATTCAGATATTCCAATAATGACAGAGATATGGAAAAAAGATAAATTAAAATCACATTGCAAATTGTTGCCTGGATTGATAGTGTGTCTAACAGAGTATAGACCTAATAAAGGGAGAAAAAATGTCTTGCTTCTATATCTTTTTGTTTACCCAGAGGCAAAGGCAACTATGTTAAATAAAGTATTACTTACAGAGAATCAGGGAGAGTAAATAAAGGACATTCAGTAAAAAATCATCAGATTTTGAGTTCTTTCCTCAGATTTCTTTAATGAGACCCAGGTTAACTCCTTATCCAACTTAAGTTTTAATGTGGTGAATCATCTTCATGTGGTTAAAGAGCCAAATCAAAACATTACAGTTTTCTGTCCTTAGCCTTTGCTCCCATTGCTATGTAATCTGCAATACATTTCCACTTTGTGAACGGCTGTTTTGGAACACAAAGATTGCTTTTTACACATGATAAAGTCTGTGACACTACACTCAGGAAAAAAGGTTTAAGTCTTGCCCTTTCATGCATCTATCAGAATCACAAATTTGAAGAAGTATTCATTTTTAATATATATTTAATTTGCACATGCATACACATACATGCACGCACTGCAATAAAGAAAAGAATGTTCATAGAACAGAATATAGCAAACCTAAACACTAATATTTATAAAATACCGTTATGAAAGTTGGCTATGTGGTTTTCATTTGATCTCTTTGTGCAAATGTTATATTTTGTCTTTGTGCAATATATGTTGTTAGATTCATTCACATCCAGCAGAAAGGGAACAGACAGTGCTACTGAACAACTGCTTAGTCTATTTGTTCCATTTTTTCCCCTTTCCTAACCCATCTTACATGTAGTTCAGTATTTTACTCATTAGAAACTATAAAACTAGTTCTGAATAGAAAATAAAGAGATTCAGACAAAAAAAAAAAAGGCATATTATAAACATGAAACCCTAATCGTAGTATTTTAATGAAGTTCAAATTTTACAGCAAAGAACTGATACGCAACTTTGTACTTTTTTTAGTCTAAGACATATCAGAAATTATTTTTTCAGAACTGTTTACCATTTTGTATCAGTAAATACTAGTAGAATTTAATTAATATTATTTGTAAAAAGGCCTTTTCATCTATTCAGAAAATCTCACCCTTGTATCTCAAAACTGACACCCAGAAAATGGTGAACAGACAGTTAAAAACCACTTGTTATAAGTAATGATGATGATATCTCAGCATCAGACAAGAACTCTTTAGAACAGAATTTGATTTATTAGAAAAATAAGTAAATCCCTTAATAAGATACCTTTGTCTTTCTGTCTTCTGCCTGATTTACTGTACTCATATCTACTACATGCAGGTTCTGAAGTAAAAAAATAGGTGCTATATAAACAAAATGGCCTTAAATGTTTAACTTTGATTCACATCAGAATGAACCCTAAGTTAAGTAAAGCAAATATCCCATGAAAAATTAGACAATGATTCTACATAAAAGCTTAGGCACAATGACAATATTGCTGTGTTAGCATTCTGTCTCTTCTTAAATTTTTGAAATATACAAACTGAAAACAGAAATCTGAATGCTGTGGAGTCAGACAGAAACACAGAGTCTTTTTAAGCAAGATTTTCATTCCTCTTCCACAAATTTATCTAATTGCTCTATCATTTGTGTAAGCTACTTTCACAAGATCCTATGGCAACGTACTACACAGTCCTTATAATGCATGAGGACCAACCTGTTTTAGACTGTTTTGGAACAGACTATACTTCCCCTTTCCTAGTTTTACATCAGGAACAGTAGTTCTCATATTTTTGAGAATAAGTGACTATTTTCTAGTTCACTTTTTTGGTACTACATGTATTTTTATAAACCTTTACGATTTGCCGCCTCTATTTTCTAGATTTAAGTACCCCATCTATCATTTACTCCTTATACAATAGGTTTTTATTCCATGTTTATGGGGTATTTTTGTTACTTTTCTGAGAAGCTTGTACAGTCCTACTAAATTTTCCTTGAGATGTGAGGACCAGAAATGTACAATTTGTAAAATGGTATAATGATTTTTTCTCCGGTTTTCATAGAATCATAGAATGGTTTGGACTGGAAGAGACTTTAGAGATCATCTAGTTCCAACCCCCCTGCCATGGGCAGGGACACCTTGTCCTTTCACTACACTTCCTGACAAAGAGTCCCACTCTGGCTCTCTTATAGGCTCCCTTCAGATATTGAAAGGCCATTATAAGGTCTCTCCGCAGCCTTCTCTTCTCCAGGCTGAACAACCTCAGGTCTCTCAGCCTGTCCTCATAGGAGAGGTGCTCCATCTCTCTGATCATCTTCATGGCCCTCTGCTGGACACGTTCCAACAGATCCATGTCCTTCCTGTGTTGAGGACTCCAAAGCTGGACACAGTACTCCAGGTGGGTCTCACGAGTGCAGAGTATAAGGGCAGAATCACCTCCTGTGACCTGCTGGTAAACCTTCTCTTGATGCAGCCCAGGACACAGTTGGCTTTCTGGGCTGCTGGCACACATTGCTGACTCATGTTAAGCTTCTCATCCATCAACTCCCTAAGTCCTTCTCCTCAGGGCTGCATTCTAGCCATTCTCTGCCCAACCTGTATTTGTGCCTGGGATTGGCATATCCCAGGAGCAGGACCCTGCACTTGGCTTGGTTAAACTTCATGCAATATGCACGAACCCACCTCTCCAGCCTGTCCAGGTCCCTGTGGATGGCATCCTTTCCCTCCAGCATGTCGACCGTACCACTGAGTTTGGTGTTATCAACAAACTTGCTGAGGATGCACTCTACCTCACTGTCCATGTCTCCAACAAAGATGTTGAACAGCACTGGTGCCAGTACTGACCCCTGAGGAACACCCCTCATCATTGGCTGCCAATTGGACGTGGGGCCATTGACCACAACCCTTTGAGTGCGGCCATCCAGCCAGCTCCTTATCCACAAAGTTGTCCATCCATCGAATCCATTACTTTCCAATTTTGAGACCAGGATGTCATGCAGGACATGCTTTGCACAAGATTTAAATATTACAATTCAATATTATAAGATGTTTAACTCTCCAGTCACTTTCATCTTTACTGCTTTGAATGTCTTTGTATCTTTATAAAGTTTTGTTTCTTTCTTGAGGAGAGGTCTGGGAAGAACCCATGAAACTTTAAAGTATCTATTTTTGCCAGGCTACTGCCATCTCAATGTTAAAATGACGTCTATCCTCACAATGAAGTTTCCTGTTTCTCTTCTTGTAATACCCAGTATTCACAGAAAGATAAAGCACAGAACATAAATAACATAGGGAATGGTGTTAATTTCCTGAACACATTTGTGCTTGTGCTTGTATTTAATAACATGAGTTTTCCCACTAATTCCAATGGATATGTGCAAATGCTTTTAAGGACAAATCACATGGGCATCTCTGAATATTACAAAATAGCAGCCATAAAGTACAATGTCTAATCCCATACCTTGTTTGTTTGTTGCTTTTTTTGTTTTGTTTTGTTTTGTTTTCCTGTAAGGTCTATCAAATACTATTACACACAGTTTAAGAATAACTTCAATGGGTACTGGAGAATGGGAAGAATAATTCAGGGGCTCCTCATAGGCTTTCTTTACTGAAAGGCTTTTTTCCCTTCTGTGTCCCACAACCATGGGCCTAAGGGTTTCAAGTATGATTGTACTGAAGTTCTCTAAAGTATACTTACTTACATTGCACATAAAATTCACAATTCAAGCCAAAATGTACTTAAGCAGTCCGTGTTCTTTTCTGGTTATAAGATTTTTAAGCTGAAACATCATAAGATAAACTAAAACTTATATATGAAGCAAAATTTCCCCTACCTGCCAGTAAAAATGCTAGACCACTATATGACTTGGTGAGAGAAGACAGACATATAGTATGGAAGAATGAAACCATTCAGGGGAGCAATATTAAAAGAAAAAATTCCTAGAGCAGACAGCCTGTACAGTTAAAGTAGTTAAATATAATGGAAATGCAGAAACATTTAACAGTATGTTTGGGGGATACAGTCTGTTTCCAGTGTAGTTGAATTTGAATCTGTAATAATTACACAACTGGTGTTTAACATAGAACACTCCAGCAGAACGGAAATGATGAAATTAAAACCTGTGATATACATTGTAAAAAACCAGACATTAGAAAAAAATACCTCCCCCCCCCAAGAGAGTGGAAGACTTTTCAGCAGAGAATAACTCTTTAGCTTTTGTCTAAATTTTAAAGCTTTATTCATTGTATTTTCTGAAGTTAATAATTTTCCTTTTTAACTGAAGGCTTTTCTCTTTTCTTCTCTTTTCTTTTCTGCCATTTGTAATGTGTCAGGTGTTAAGAGAGTCTAAAATGACAATACACATTTGCAACCAGGTGTTTGAATCCCAGACTGAATTCTATTTCTAGGTCTTAATTCAGTTATACGTGCATAAGGGTCTAGTGTCCTTTGAGTAAATGTCCTATTCTCTTAGGTCAATAGTGTTGGTCTAAATTTGAGTGGAGGAGCTAAGGTCTTGACTGTTGCTAGTACATTTTCTGTGTGTTGTAGAATATGAATCTGAGAAGAGAAATGGCTATTAACCTGCTATCTATATTTGCTTAGTAAATAAGTTCTAAATGATATGTCATTGAGTGGCATGATTCGGTTCTTGTGACAACCCCACCTAAATTTCCCATGCCATGTCTGTATAGTTTTTCGGCTGCATAAGGCTGAACATCCTAAACATCCTTGAGCATCCTGGGGCACTTCAAATAGTGTTAGACACTTATATGTAGGCAACTAAACTGAATCCCTAAATACCCTCAAGATTGTTGAACAGATATGCACCTCATAGTGCTGTTAACTTTTAGTGAAATTTACCTCTAAATGAATTGGGTAATTTTGCCTGTCAATAATAGCACTTTGTAAATATAGGATAAATGTATACTTACATTCTCAAATATTTTCCTAGTGGTAAGGAACATGCACTACATTTGGAATGCTTTATTGCATTATAGGATGATGTCTTATGAAGTAAGATGTAACTTAAAGTAAGATGTAAGTTAAAGAGTGAACCAATTTGTGTAATCCCTCTGCCTATAACAGCCAGTCAGGGGGCTAGGGCTTTTGGAGGTGAAAGGATAGATTTCTGTCAAAAAAGAATGTCAGCAGAAGTCATTCTTTTTTCTCTTTTTTTTATCTTTTAATTTTCGACAGCCAGCTTTTGCAAATATGGAACTTACACTCTTTGTTTCTTGTCTCATTATGAATGTGACTGTTGTGACAAGATAAACAACTTAAAACACACACCAAATTACTTTTAGAAAGTTTCAAACATAATTAGAAGTTCATGTAAGTCTTTGAAGCACCACCTTTATCAAATATTTGTGATACTATTAGCCCTTTCACAATGTATCTAAGTTAAGGTAGTCTCCTTACACTATCTCCCTTCCTTCTTCACAGCTACATATTGGTCAGAGGTGATAGGAAAAGGAGGAGACATGGAGGGGTAGCCCCTTACGTTAGGGGTTGTTTTGACTTAGAGCTTAATGATGGTGATGAGAGAGTTGAGGGTTTACGGTTAAGAATCAGGGGGAAGGCCAACAAGGCAGATATGATGATGGGAGTCTGTTATAGACCACCCAAGTGGGATGAAAAGGCAGATAACACATTCTATAAGCAGCTGGGAGAAGTCTCAAAATCTCTAGCCCTTGTTGTCATGGGGGATTTCAACTTAACCAGATATCTGCTACAATACAGTAGAGAGTAAGCCGTCTAGGAGGTTCCTAGTGTGAAAGAGAACTTCCTGACACAGATGGCAATGGAGCCTATTAGGGAAGGTACACTACTGGACCTATTGTTTGTGAACAGAGAAAGATTTTTGGGTGATGTGGTGGTTGAAGGCCAACTTGGGCACTGAGATCACAAAATTAAATCTTTCAATTCCTGGAGAAATAAGGAGGGGCATTAGCAGAACCACCACTTGGAATTCCAGAAGGCAGACTTTGTCTTGCTTAGGAGAATGATTGACAGAGTCCTTTGGGAGGCAGTCCTGAAGGGTAAAGGAGTCTGGGAAGGCTAGACATTCTTCAAGAAGGAAGTCTCTAAGGAGCAGGAGCTGGCCACCTCCATGTGCCAAAAGACGAGCTGGCAAGGAAGATGACCAACCTGGTTGAACAGAGAGCTTTATCTGGAATTGCGGAGAAAAAAAAGGAGAGTTTATGACCTTTGGAAGAAGGGCAGGTAACTCAGGAGGACTACAAGGATGTTGAGAGGTTATGCAGGGAGAAATTAGATGGGCCAAAGACCAACTAAAACTTAATCTGGCTCCTGCTGTAAAAGAAAATAAAAATGTTTCTATAAATACATTAGTACCAAAAGGAGAGCTAAGGAGAATCTCCACCCTTTATTGGATGTAGGGTGAAACATAGTGACAAAAAATGAGGAAAAGGCTCAGGTACTTAATGTCTTCTTTGCCTCTGTCTGTAAGAGTAAGTCCAGTTGTTCTCTGAGCTCAAAGACAGGGACAGGGAGCAGAATAAACCCCTCATAATCTAAGGGGAAATAGTGAGGGATCTTCTTCAGCACTTAGACACAAACAGGTCTATGGAGCAGGATGGGGTCCACCTGAGGGTACTGAGGGAACTGGTGGAAGTGCCAATCCACTTTCTGTCATTTATTAGCCCTGGGAAAACAGGGAGGTCCCAATTGAATGGAGGTTAGTAAATGTGACACCCATCTACAAGAAAGGTCAGAAGGAGGCCTGCTGGTCCTGCATCAGTGACAGGGAAAGTTATGGAGTAGATCAACTTGAGTGTTACCATATGGCATGTACAGGACAACAAGGTGATCAGGTCCAGTCAGCATGGGTTTATGAAAGGCAGGTACTGCTTGACTAACCCAATCTCCTTCTAAGACAAGGGGACGTACTTAGTGGATGAGTGTAAGGCTGTAGACTTTGTATACTTAGATTTTAGTAAAGCCTTTGACTCCATCTCCTACACCATCCTTCTGGAGAAATTGGCTGTTCATGGCTTGGACAGGTGTAATCTTTGCTGGATGAAAAACTGGATGGATGGTCAGGCCCAAAGGGTTGTGGTGGGTGGAGTTAAATCCAGTTGGCAGCCAGTCACTGTTTCCCCAAGGCTCATTACTGGGGCCAGCTCTCTTTAATATCCTTATCAATGATCCCAAAGAGGGATGAGGGGATCAAGTGCACCCCCAATAAGTTTGCAGATAACACCAAGTTGGGTGGGAGTGTTGATCTGTTTGAGAGTAGGAAAGCTCTACAGAGGCATCTGGACAGGCTGGAATGATGGGCTGAGGCCAGTTTTATGAGGTTCAACAAGGCCAAATACTGGGTCCTGTGCTTCAGTCGCAACAAACCCATGCAACACTACAGGCTTGTAGTAGACTGGCTGAAAAGCAACCTGATGGAAAAGTACCTGGGGCTGTTGGTCAACAGCTGGCTGAATGTGAGCCAGCAGTGTGCCCAGGTGACCAAGAAGGCCAACAGCATCCTGGCTTGTATCAGGAATAATGTGATGAACAGGACTAGGGAAGTGATTGACCCCCTGCACTTGGCACTGGTGATGAATATTGTGTTGAGTTTTGACACCTTGAATATTGTGTTTAGTTTTGGGCCTCTCAGTACAAGACATTGAGGTTCTGGAACATGTCCAAAGAAGGACAATGAATCAGGTGAAGGGTCTAGAGAATAAGTTTTATGAAGAACAGCTGAGGGAACTGGGGTTGTTTAGCCTGGAGAAAAGGAAATTCAGGGCAGACCTTATCACTCCCTAGTACTACCTGAAAGGAAGTTGTACTGAGCAGGTGTTGTTCTCTTCTCCCAACTAACAAGCAATAAGACAAGAGGATATGACCTCAAGTTGCACCAGGGGAGGTTTACATTGCATATTAGGAAAATTTTCTTCCCTGAAAGGGTTGTCGGGCATTAGAACAGCCTGCCTGAGGAAGTGGTTGAGTCATCACCCCTGGAGGTATTTAAAAGATGGGTAAATGTAGTGTTTAGGGACATGGTTTAGTGGTAGATGTTTGGACTTGATGATCTTAAAGGTCTTTTCCAACCTAAACAATTCTATAATTCTATGGTTCTATGATTCATAGCCAAAGAAGCAATTGAAACAGTAACCTACAAATATAAAGCAATTATTAACTTGTGACTTTTTAGTTTTTATACCTATCTTTAGCTAGAAGTTTAAGATTTACTTTTCTCACCTTTCTATCACATCACAAATTTGAAGTATTTGCTTGTAAAAGTCAAATGAGTACATACAGAATCCAAACCCTGGAGACGTGTACCTTTCATTTTAACAAAATTGTTTTTCTTCAGGGTTTCTAGGATCTGTAAATTAATTCAGAGTAACAGAATAATTCTTTTTACATTTCTACACTTCTTTCCAAGTCAAGGCCTTACTTTAAAGTAATTTTAACAATTGTGAACACAGCAATAAAAGCTATCTTGAATATACAATTTTATTATGGGTAAAATAATTCTTGGTTGACAGAGTGTTATCTAGTACAGATGTGGAATTTTCCATGAAGCTGAAGTGAAGAAACACTTATGCCTATTAGAAACTGCTATGCCAATCAGAAGAAGAGTGTTTCAGTAATGGTGATGAAAGTAAATTACAGTTACAGAAAAAAATATGAGAAAATAGATTGCTTATGTCACAGAAAGATGAATAAGGGCAGATGTCAGCAAAAATATACACAAAAGAGATAATATAAAGTATCATGTATCAAGAGCTTCTGTTCTTTTTTTGTTACTTTATTTGTTAAGAGAAGCTCAATGGGACCATCAGTGAAATTAAGATAAAAAAACTTAAATAGAGATTTAAGGGCACTTATTTTTCTCCTTCACATTACATGACATGGAATTTCCACTGATTGACCTTGAAGTAAAAATGTCTAGGCTCAGAGGACTTAAACATGTAGAGATATGAGAAAATTATCCTAAGCACTTCTGGTTAATGCAGACTTTGATGTTTGGATGTTGCTGTGTCCTAGTGAAAAACAATTTCTAGTGGGTAGAGAGTTTGAGTATGAATGCCAGGCAAAAGATGGAGTGACGAGAAAGTAGATTATTCCACATTAACTGAATATAAAGTTCTATGTATCTTCATTGGAGCATCTAATTCTGGTTACTTCACTAGATAATATCATGTGTTAGACCTGTTTTTTATTAGCGGAATCAATAAGAAAATAGATGAGTCTGGAGACATAATTTTTTAGTATTAGGTAGGCTGCTATTACAGATATGCAACTGTTAAGTATAGAGTTATATTTTTGTAAAACATTTTCTAACTTTCATACCAATTTTAAGAGAACACATTCAATAGAACAGTTTGTGGACCTTCTGTGGATAGAAACCACAGGTCTATGAGTAACTTCAGATAATTTAAAATGACCTGTAAATAATTTTTCAAAAGTATAGTCTTTTTTGTTTACAATATTTTGTTCCTTTCCATTTCTTAACAGAAATAGAAAGTCAAAAGTCAAAAGTACAGTTAAAATAATATTTTAGCTTCTCATACTGTTGTGTGATGAAAATTCATAAAACAACTTAAGCTCTGAAAAAAAATCCTGAAAATTTGTTAGTATAAAAATACATCAATTAACAATGGAAGCGATTGAAGAGTACAAATATGTTATTCAGATAGGGAATTCCCATATAATACTAAGGTAAACATACGGAGTAAAAAACTATTTATATGAATCATAGAATGTCCTGAACTGGAAGGGATCCAATGAGGATCATTGAATCCAACTCCTGACTCCACACAGGGCAGCCTAAATCTTAAATCATATATCTAAAATCATTGTCCAAATTCTTGCAAATGTTGATGTGGTTGGAGCCAGGACCACTTCCCTAGGGAGCCTCTTGTCGTGCTATACCACAAGCCTCTGTGAAGAACTTTTTCCTAATATCCAATCTGAGCTTCTCCTGACACAGTTTAAGCCATTCCCTTGCATTCTATCACCTGACACCAGAGAGATCTGGACCTCTCTCTCTGCTTCCTCTCATGAGGAAAATGTAGGTAGCAATGAGGTCACCTCTCAGTCTCTTCTTCTATAAGCTGAAAAAAACTGGTATCCTTAGCGGCTCCTCATACATGCATCATGCCCTCTAATCTTTTCAATGTCTTTGTTGCCCTCCATTAGACACTGATAGTTTTGTATTTTTGTATACTGTGGAGCCCAAAACTGTATTCCAGGTGAGGCTGCACCAGTGCTGAGTATAATGGGGCAATCTCTCAACAGTTTAGCTATGCTTGTTGTGCTTAATGCACCCCAAGATACAGTTGGCCCTTCTGAGCACCAGGGCGTATTTGTTTACTCCTACTGAGCTAACCATCAACGAATGCCTCCGCCACCCCCCCACCCACTCCCCCCAGGCCTTGATCTCTTTCTACAGGGCTACAGTCATGTCCTCCAGCCTTACATACATCCAGGATTACACAATCCCTGGTGCAGAATCCAGCAGTTGTTCTTGTTAAATTTCATACAGTGGCAATTGCCCAGCACTCTAATCTGTCAAGATCTGTCTGTAAGGCCTCTCTACCCTCAAGGGAATCAACGGCTCCTTATAATTTAACATCATTTGCAAATTTACTTGGTGCGCACTCAACTCCTGCGTCTAGGTCATTGATAGAAATATTAAAGAGAAGTGGCTCTGAAACTGAGCCCTGGGGAACACTATTGGTGTCTGATCACCAGCCAGATGTTGCCCCATTTACTACAACTCTTTGAGCCCAGCTGTTCAGCCAATTGTTCAAGCTGTTTTAGGAAAAACAAATCTCTCCAAAAGTTAATTGTATCTTCTGAACACTACTGATAAGCTGTCTTGTACTGATTCTCAAAAACTTCTGAAGATCAAAGGAGGTCCCCTGATTGTCTAATTTTCTGTCTGCCTTCAAATGTTTTTCTAGCAATTCAGCTCCTCATACATAGCTTTCAGTATAGAGAAAAAAGAGACTTCTATTACCTTATTCACTTTTCCTTTTCACTGCAGAAGAAAAGTGGGAAAGAGTATCAGTGAGAAACTTAGATATTTTTTTTCTTATCCTTTCCTTTCTGTTAAATTGTCTGTCCACTAATACTCTACTAATAAAGTCCATTTGGGTTTTTTGGACTCTGTTCTGCGCATTTAAGAAATAATTTAAGAGTGAATGGAGAACAGTCAATTGACTAGCTAAGGATTAGTTGAAATACTTTCCATAACAATAGAATATTGATATAAATAATTTGAAAAATTAATAAATGTCATGCGCCTATGAGGAATATAAAGGCTTTTATGGAACAGCTATACATCTGCACTTCAGAAGTTATAATTATCGGTGTTAAGCACTTGTATTGTACAAACTGTCCATCATTTTCTTCAAAGAGGAATTAAATTATTTTGTCTTCCAGTGAGCCAAAAAGTCTTAGAGCAGAAACTGTTTCTTTTCTTGTTTCTGACAAAGACATTAACTATGTGACATGAAATTGAAGATAGAACATGGTTCCAGACATTAGATAGCTTATATGTCAGGTATAAACATTGCTTCTGCAATGTTTTAGTTATCAGTTAACAGTTTAGTTAACGGTTTTAAATTGGAAAAGGGGAGATTTAGATTAGATACTAGAAAGAAATTCTTTACAGTGAGGGTGGTGAGGTACTGGAACTGGATTTAGATTAGATACTAGAAAGAAATTCTTTACAGTGAGGGTGGTGAGGTACTGGAACAGGCTGCCCAGGGAAGTCATGGAAGCCCCACCCCTGGAAGTGTTCAAGGCCAGGCTGGATGGGGCTTTGAGCAACCTGCTCTAGTGGGAAGTGTCCCTGCCCATGGCAGGGAGGTTGGAACTCAATGATCTTTAAGGTCCCTTGTAGCATATGAAGGCATGGATCCCTGTCGGTGACGCAACCTTTTTCTCAGCTATCTGCAAGCCTGCTCCTTAGACAGCAAGGTGGCTTGGCAGATGACTGTCTGCAGATCTTTGTCTTCTTACAATGGGGCCAGTCGTTCTCGTACTGAGTCATGCAAATGCAGCAGTTTGTCCTTTTGAGCAGCCTCCACAGTGAGCTGTGCTGATAATGCATCAGCTAGAGACTCACTCCTTGAGTTTCCGTGCGGTACTTCGGCGCCTTTTATCATATCAGCGATGGAAGGGTTCACATTATTAATTATTTGCAACATTTTACGGCAGTCAACGCTAGCATTTTCGAATGCTAATTGTTTCATAAGAATATCACAAGCTGCACAGTTATCTACTTATGTCTCTACTGCATTTTGGAGCCGATCAAGGAATATTATCTAGGGTTCTCCAGGCGCTTGTGTGATAGCAGAAAAGGAAGCTTCTGGAGCGGCTGTATCAGGTACCCATCTGATCGCATACAGTACAAGTTCTTTTACTTACTCAAAACAGTCTGTCCAACTGGGCTTGGGCATCGGGAGTGGCCTGAGGCCCTTCACAGATGAGCTCATTCACACCAATATGATTTAAATTGCCAGTGAAGTTATCCAATGCTTTAGCAGTCGCAAGATCACGGCACTCAGTCATGAATATAGCATATTGCATAGCCGACAAAAACATACACAACAACAATTTCCAATAATGAGGAGTCATAACATATCCATTGCCAATAGTCACCAATAAGCTAAAGGTATATGCCCATTAAAGACCATAGTCCTTTACCGATTTTCTCAACTCTTTTACTGCATCATAAGGTAGAAATTCGCAGCAGGGTTGCTGGCCAGCTTCAGGAAGTCACAGGGAAAGGCTGTAGCCATTCTGTATCTCCCTGGGCTATAGCTTCTTTTCTACACTGTTCCAGATCACCTTAATACACTGTCCGAGTCAGCGCAACACCCCCAACAGCCCTCCTCAGCTCATCATCAGGGGGGTACACATTCGGCTCCATTTCAAGGTTCACAGGACCAGGGTCAAAAGGATGGTCCGCCCCGGGCTCTGATTTTTGCACTGCAGCGTTACAAGGCAGTGGCAGGGGTAGAGCAGAGGAGCACTCTGGGTGTCCAGGGGGATCAGGTTTTGCCTCTTTTCTACTGCATGTCAAGGCTTCTGACACTTGACGCCACACTGGTAAATGTTCAGTGGCTGCTGTATCTGTTCCTGTGGCCGCATCCCAAAGTTTTGTTCCTATCTTGTCCCACATACCCCAGTCAAAGGTGCCGGTCTTAGGAAACTCTGGGACATTTTTTCATACCCAGGCAAAGACAATTAGTAAAGACAGGGTAGGTACAAATCGATTCAGAGTTTTAAAAATGTACTCTAGTCTAGATTCATTTGCTGTTCTTTCGGCAGTGTGTTTCCCTACTCCTCTCTCGGCAGTGTGTTTCCCATAGTTCCCATTCACTCACCTCTGTCCTTCAGAAGGTGATGGACCAGCATGAAGTCAGTCCTCGAGGCAATCCCTGGTTCGATCGGTCTGTGCTACTGGTTGGGACGTCTTTCAGTCTCCTGTGTAATGCCCAACGTTGGCACCATTTCTAGCATATGAAGGCACGGACCCCAGTCGATGATGCAACCAGAATCGTTTATTATAACAAACAGGCAGCTTATATAGTACTAATGTATCTTCTTTCCCAGCCTACATGCCCCTGCAACCCCCAACCGCCAGGCAGGTGGAATTCCCTTCCATCAGCCAGGCTGTTAGGC
>JAOTQQ010000001.1:165863586-165881783 GCA_026546715.1 Gallinago undulata
ACTAGCCACACTCTTCCCTATGCAGCCCAGGATTCCATTGGCCTTCCTGGCCACAAGAGCACACTGCTTGCTCATTGAAATTTTGCTGAAATTTAACCAGAAATAGTTAATTAGCTGATCTTATCTTTGTGTAGGGTGTAGTTCAGATTGCCATCTTGAATTCCTTCCCAGCCTCACTTTACCCATCTATAAAACAATAAATAAAAAGACCCTGAATAAAACAGTTTCGTGTGGATCTGACTAGCCCCTTTAGAGCGTTTTTCTCAAAAAAAAGACAAAAAGGAATTAAAAAAAAAGGCAGATTTTTTGAGCATACGTACTAAAAAGCATTTTTGAAAAAAAGTTGATTTAGATTTAGAATCATAGAATCATAGAATTGTCTAGGTTTGAAGGGACCTTAAAGATCATCTAGTCCAAACATCAACCTAAACCTGACAAAAATCACTAAACCAGAAATCTAAGGACTACATCAACTCGTCTTTTGAACACCTCCAGGGATGGTGCCTGAATCACCTCCCTGAGCAGCCTATTCCAATGCCCGATAACCCTCTCCATGAAGAAATGCTTCCTAATACCCAATCTAAATCTCCCCTGGAGCAACTTGAGGCCATTGCCCCTTGTCCTATCTCCCGTGACTTGGGAGACGAGAGTGACCCCTGCCTCTCTACACCCCCCTTTCAGGTAGTTATAAAGCATGATAAGGTCTCCCTTCATCCTTCTCTTCTCCAGACTAAACAACCCCAGCTCCCTCAGCCTTTCCTCATAAATCTTACTCTCCAGACCCCTCACCAGCTTTGTTGCCCTTCTTTGGACTTGCTCCAGCAACTCAGTATCTTTTTTTGTGGTAAGGGGCCCAATTTTTAGATGTTGAAGAGAACCGTCCCCAGTACTGAGACCTGTGGGACACCACTTGTGACTAGCTGCCAACTAGATTTCACTCCATTCACCACCACTCTCTGGGCCCATCCCTCCAGCCAGTTTTTAATCCAGTGGAGAGTATTCCCATCTAAGCCATGAGCATCTAGTTTCTCCAGGAGGATACAGGACAACTGTATCAAAGGCCTTACTAAAGGCCTTTCAAATTTAGATTGAAAAAAAAATAGTAACTGAATAATTTATCATTTTCCCTGCCTGTTGTGTCCTTGTAACATGGGTCATACTTTCAGGCTTCAGTACATTCTGTTGTTTCTAGCTTGTGGAAAACTGCCAAGAGAAAACTCTAGTCCTTCATTACCTTCTCTTTCCATCCCCATGATAACTGGACTGCGTCTTTTTCCTCTTACCCTATTTCAGCGTCTGTGCCCTGCTGCTACTCCAGACTCCTGGGTGTTACTGAGCCCTTTTCACACTTTCTAATAATTGTATTTTGTGTAGTTGCCACCTTCCAGGTTCTGGAACATCTCTCCTGGGGCATGCCTACTTGTTTGCCAAGGAAGAAGCAATTTCTCTAGATGTTTTCTCCCATCCCAGACACTCTCTTTTAGAAGAAATAATACACAAACCAAGAACAATAGTAAAAGAAATCTTATTAATTAAAAAAAAAAAAACAAAAACAAACAACCAACCAAACAACAAAACAAATGAAACCACCAAACAACTTTTAATTTCCTTATTTTAAATTTTTTGGGGATAGTCACTGGTAGAAGCTTCTATGTAGCACTGCTTTGAATGCTCCACTTTTCTCCAATCAAGTTCGAAAACACTGCATGCAGTGGGTACATGTCTGTATTAGCAAAGTAAATATGCCAAGGTCTGTTCTCTGTGTGGAGGCCAGCTGGCATGTAACAAAACACTTTAACACTGTTAAATTCTTTTACCTTCAAAGGCTGCATGATCCAATAAATTACCTATTGGGAAAAGAAAGTGGAAACAGCCAGTTTCCAAGCCAAGCCCAGACGTCGTAGCTGTCATGAGCCAAGGCTATGCCAGGGCCCATTCCAATAATTTTTTAGTAAACATGGATGAGTTCCTGTGACTGGAAATATTCTCTGGCACCTGATAATTTAATGGAAGTAATCAGTCTGTCTGCATTCTGCACAAGTTGAGACTTAAGCACTCAAAATGCACAAAGGTAATCAAAGAATCTTTTAAACATATATCCCTACTATCCAGGGACTTAAATATATTTTTCCTCACTCCCCTGTTTATGCTTAACCTCATATTCTCCGAGTATATACTTTTAGGTACCCAGGAGTTTTGACAAAAGCCTGTTCTAGGAAAAAGAATGGTTTTCTCTCTTAACACTTTTTTGTAAACGACGTTAAAAGAACAAACCTGAATCCCAGCAAATTCCATACAAATCTGTGTGTGATAAAAAATGCAAAAAATATTGTGAGCAGTGTTGATGATGCACATTTTTCTACAATAGTCCAGTTGTTAAAGAAGTTATCCAGAAATGGATAACCCTGGTTTCTAAGACCCGCTAAGTGTGAAGGGACACCCCTAAAAATTATCTTGAAAGAATCAAAAGTTACTATATAAATCTGGGAGCAAAGATTAATAATTCTGGAACTTGAGCTGTGTTTACACTACCCAGTTGAGGGTTATCCTCAGAGAATAACAGTTGCACATAAGACATGCATTATTAGCATAGCTGGCTAATATTGAGTTTTTCCCCCTTCAGCCCGAAACGCTTTGGCTTTTTTACAATATGAGCAAGAACAGATCCCACTTCAGAATAGTGGAATCTTTAGAAAGAAAATTAGAAAATTAACAAAGCCCTCAGACAGATATAGGCTCTGAAGCGTCCTGAACCTATGAAGTAAAGGAGTATTTATAGAATGGTTGTTTAAAAGAGAGAAAGGAGAATAATAGGCAGGTTTCCCAAATGTCTTGGATGTCTGTGTATTTCTCCAGGTAATATACTGAATGAAGAAGAAGAGCTGAAAGTGGCATTACTTGATTATGAATGAAATAAAATAACAGATTTGGTGGCACAGCTTACATGATAGGAATAGTAAAATTTTTTTCTTCATTGCTTAGGATGATGCAACAATGGAAAAAGGATCAATTATTTTATATGGTTAGAAATAATTGCTCTGTGGACTGGAAAGTAAATGCATATAATTCTGAAATAACCCTAAATATAGTTTATTTTGTAGTGGCAGTAACACAGGCAGGGCAGATGAACAGTCTTTGAATCTGTTCAATATTACTAGTAATGGCAGATGTGAGAAAGAAATAAAAAAGCCTTTGATCATGAACAGAAAACTTTAGGTTTTTGTGCCAATTTGACCCTTGTTCTGGAGAAACGATGCCTGCTAATTGAAAAGAAAAGAAAATATTCCTTTATCTAGAATTGCAGTTACGTTAATCCATTTTTCAGTAGTTTACTATTTCAAATAAATATTTCACTAAAACAGTAACCTTTTGTTAAAACACTATTGATCTTCTGTCCAAATGGCTTGTACATAACAAGCTCTGAAAGTATTAGAAGAAGCAGCACCATCAAAAATATATGGTACATATAAAACAATTGTACTTTTTAATTTACATTTTTTATTAAGTTAAACAAAAGGGATAGAGTTGGATCTATTATTTTTATCTTCATTAATATAAATGAAAATTAAAAACTCACTCTAGTGAGGTGCTAAGGTAATAGGTTTCACACTGACACTGATTGAGAAATGAATGTCATCCAACTTCTCTATAAGTCAAGTCTTTAATGTAGACTTTGTTACTACTTAAACTGTGACAAATGAATATATGTGTTCTTTTAACTCATTGTAAATGTGAGATAATTTCCCCTCTATTGTGTTCTCTTCCTATTGTCTCTTCTTCTAAAAGATAGGCTATTTTACTCTCACTGGAGACCATTATAGGAGAAATATGGATGATTATTATGGAGGGGCTGATGTTTCGTAATTGTTACGTCAGGAGCTTTTTGAATCAAATACCTCAGTTTCCTAAGCTGAAAAATAAGCATGCAAAAAAACCCCAAAACTCAAAATCCACCAACTTGTTATTCATTATCGTAATATGTTTAAAGGCCTAAAACATTAAAACCTGGATGCACATCTATATGAAATCAACTGTGTCTTTAGAACTGCATTTTTAAATGAGCCCATTTACTTTAAGATTCCTATGAAAAAAATGTGGTCTTTCAATGAGGCAGAATGAAGGAAATGCTTGAAAAAAGATACTGAAACACATTTACTTATTTATAACAGTAGGAAGGCTGATGTTTTGCATGAAACAGTGAAGACTTGATGTTTTTCAATTAGGTCTAACAAAACTCAAAATCTTAAATCTGAAATCTGGGTACTTTAGAAAAACATGGACAAAATTAAGCCTCATCAAAAAATTTCTTCTCTTATTATGCATGTAAGCCAAGCTTCTTTCCAATCCCCAGGTGATATGCACTGGTTTATAAACACAAATTTGTGACTTAATTTCCTTCTAAACTCAGCTTTGTTACCATCAATATTCACTAGTATCAATCAATATGTATTTAACTTTATACAAACAAAATTTCCTTCTAGACTGCTTCAAGGCCCCACTCAACTGACTATGAAATGATATGATTTAATTTAGGAGGATTTACTAAGTGCCTAAAATTTAGATGTAAATTAAACACCTCTATTAGATAGATTACACAGACTGTACCTTACATAGGCTGTACTCCGCTCAGAATGACTAGTGACAGCTGTGACTCCTCTCAAGCTCAACAGTGCTTTTCATAAAATAGTGTGATTTAACTACTACTCCTAAGTAAATGAGAGGTCATCTCCTGCTACTGCTATCTCAAAATTCAAATTTCTATGTGAAAAATCCTTATTTTCAGTATAATTTTGGTAAGCAGTTGCAAATTAAACAGTGGATCAGGGGTTTTAATTTAAATGAAAATGTTCCTTTATGAAAGTAATAACACCTGTGTACAAATGTAGATAGCTTCATATATATATTCTGTATTCTGGGTCTTCATCTTATCATTTAAAACTATGTTCCTAACTGGATGAGCTTGTTTATAGCTTTCAAACGCAGTGGTATTGGGCATTAAAACTTCTTACATGTATATTTGTATAAATATCTACTGCTGGTGGTCCAAAATTGATTGATGCTCTCAACAAAACCTCTCTAGTCTTTCTAGACTGTTTGGCCAATGTAATAAGTCTCCAGGCAACCAAATCTGTGGTGTATCTTTCCATGGATTATAACAGATGATGCATGCTGTCTCTTTTATACTTGAAGCACATATCCTTTATGTGCAACTCAGCTTTTTTCTTTTATTACTTCCTTAACACAGCTTCTTTGTGGAAACCTTCCCAATTATATAGTGAGATTTTGCAGTTTAATCTACCTTCTTATACAGTGATGACCAATCTAAGTGCTAAACTGCAATTTATGACAAGATAAAAATACATTTACTACTCTCTAAGTGTTGGGAAATGTAGACAAATAATTAGGAAAAATCATTCTAAACTATATATATTCCTATACTTAGTGCTTGATTACTTTTTAATTTGTAGATGCACATTTTAGCACATCTTAGTTTGCCATTAGTATATTCAAATTCTGTTTTTCTTTATATTTTATGCCTGCAATTTATTTAGAACTAGATCATAAATTTGAGCAAATTAGATTCTATATTTATTAATATGAACTCTGTTTCTAATAAATGAACTCCAAAGTTTCTAATATTAAATAGAGCATAAAACCCAAAACCCCCCACAAAACCAAAATGGATCTTTATGAAATTTGTCACTACTTCTCTGTTACTAGAATCTGTTACTGTGAAATGTCAGTTGTTCGATTTATACTAAATAACCCTGGAATTAGCAAAATGGTTATCTTGACATAATTGAAAGGACATATATACAAAGTCTACTTCATTCTGCTGAGATACTGTAGAAGAGAATGCATTTCCAGTCCAATGCATGTTGCATGGTTGTGTAGTTTAGTTTAGGATGAGAGGAGGCAGAAGCAGACCTATGCAAAATTTGAGTAAATTGGTCAACAAGAGTATCAGAGAATATAGCTGAAATGCATTCATTTGGAATTTGCTTCTGGGAAGGTTACACTGCCCTGTCAACACAAACTATTTACCTATCTAATAATGAAGGGAACAAAACTAAGCTGCATTGTCAGGCTTAAAAAAAAAAATAAATATATGTCAAAATTTTGACATCATGTTTTCTCGGTATATGTACATATTCAATAAAATTTGCCACCAACTGGAGGATCACTGAACAGTAATCCATGTGACAGTTAAGCTCAGGCATGAAATTTAAATATTACATAAATCCTTCAATATCCTGTATTTCTTTCATCCATTTAGTTGGCTCAATTCAGTGGCAGTGTTTACTTTCCATAGATCATCATTATTACATCATAGAGATTCATTGATTAGGTCCCAGTGAGACACCAAGGAGCTGTTTGGTGTTTTTTCTGAAGAGGCAATATAGAATCATAGAATCATTGAACAGTTTGGGTTCGAAGGGACCTTAGAGATCATCTAGTTCCAATCCCCCTGCCATGGGCAGGGACACCTCCCACCAGACCAGGTTGCTCAAAACCCCATCCAGCCTGGCCTTGAACACCTCCAGGGATGGGGCATTCACAACTTCCCTGGGCAACCTGTTCCAGTGTCTCACCACCCTCACTGTAAAGAATTTTTTTCTAGTATCTAATCTAATATAAACTTTATATTTGCTTATCCTAAGGTTATTAAACATGTTAATATTGAATTGGCTGCTCTCTTATGAGCTAAGATCAATTCACACTAATGTACACAGTATGGGGAATAAACATAATGAGTTAAGACATCTTTGTGCAGTAGCAGGGCTACAATCTTACAATCTTGTGGGATCATGGAGATGTAATAGGATGGTTCCCATGACTGGAGTGCTCCCATGAGGAACAACAGGTTGGGGTGAGGAGGGGGAGTTGCTCTTTATGTGAGAGAGCAGCTGGAGCACATGGAGCTCTGCCTGGGGGTGGATGAGGAGCCAACCAAGAGTCTATCAGTTAGGATTGAAGAGAAGACAAGTAAAGGTGACATTATAGTGGGTATCTGCTGTAAGCCACCTGCTCTCTGGACATAGTCCTGGGTTACCAGCTCTAGGTGGCCACGCTTGAGTTCAGGGTGCTTGGACCATAATAATCTTCAGAAGTCTCTCTCATCCTCAGCCAATCAGTGATTTGCAATACCACTTTAAAATTTCCTTCAGAATTTGGTGGGCTTTTTTCTTTTACAAGATGTATATCTTGGTGTATGAATTTATTGTAACCAAAAGTAACAGAGATAGATGTTTGTTGGATTTTGTATATAGGAATATTCCTTATTTGTCAATATTTTTTATTTTCATAAGAACAGATGGAATAAGCTGAGATGGAATAAGAGTGTGGCCACAGGTTGAGGGGGGTTATCATCCCCCTCTACTCTGCCCTGCTGAGGCTTCATCTGGAGTACTGTGTCCAGTCCTGGGCTCCCCAGTTCAAGAAGGACAGGAAACTGCTAGAGAGGAACATCTCTCTTACGAGGAAAGGATGAAGGACTTGGGTCTTTTTAGTCTGGAGAAGACAAGATCAGATCTGACACTATTTTAGCAGTTATATGACATCTAAACCAAGCTAAACATTTAAGCATCAATGTTTGAAAAAAGTGCAAAGGATAAATATGTCAGTGCTTTGCATACAATTTCACTCAAAAAAGTAAAGTATAATTTTAGTAAAACTACCAAATAAAACCTGCATAAACAAGCAGAAAGAGTGGTCATTATGCAAAGAACACCCTTCATTTACATACTGCAGAACACAAGGCAGAAGACATCATCTTTAAAATGGAACTGTTGATACAATCTGAAGTTAGAATCCAATGAGCACAAGATCAAAAATTTAACTTTGATGATCATCATTCATCAAAGGAAGTTACATCTAGTCCTGTTTATTCTCTAAGGCTTCAGAGATGAACAAATAAATTTATCTATGCTATTCATGTGAGTCCTCTCTGTGGCAAATTTTCTCCTAATTTCATGACAGATGAAACTATTATCAGCCATTTCTTTTTGTCCAGTCTGGATATTCTAGCTCAACTTATAGTAGAATTACTAATAGCAGATCCTTAATGACAGGACATACCAACTCACTTAACAGTTCCTTGCTTAAGGTTATATTGCATAATTTATTCTGTCAGTTAGTATAGTGTAAATTGGACTAAATGGTGTGACAGGAAGGTTAAAATGAGTGTCCAGTGAGAGATGCAGACATGACTTCAAAACCAGCAATTGGGGCATTCAGTGACCAGAATTTTGACTGTTTTGTTTTTTTTTTTTTTAAATTCTCAGACTTGCACAAACATATACTCCATGTTGATTTCAGTACATAAATGAGAGGTTTATGTTAAAAAAACTGCTTGGGTTTTTTTTTTTTCATCTTCTTCCCCTGCATACACCTTCCCTACTTCATGTACCTGATTGATGTTTCTGCTTATCAAGAAACTTTCAGAGAACTGTTTGAAGACTTTGGGGTAAAGTTTAATCTGAAATTCCTTCACTTCCTCTAAACTGTACCTCCTTGGAAGGAAAGAAGCACAAAGCTTATGTGCCCGTTGATTTGTTTCTTAACTACCCCAAAAATTTTAAGTCACTGCATATGATGTTTACTTATGAATCACCATCCTCTCAAAAATGAAAATCAAAACCAAAACCATAACTTTCCGTAGATGACTGTAAAATATTCTATCGGAACTGATACACCACTTGGAATCCAGGAAGAGTGCTGTTAATTTCACAACTAGCATTGTGCAGTGGGGTTACCATAACACAGGACACAGCTCTGAAAGAGCCGACTAAATTGCTGGAAACATTGCAGCTGAACAAGCCCCCTACACGGCTCAAGATAAAATATCCTGCTTCTTGCCCGAGTCAATTAAAACTGTGTTGAAAGCTATGCTAGCACATTGATTCTTCTGGTGGTACCCAAACTAGCCTTTTTAGATATACCTAAGTTAAGCTTTTGTAACCAGGCGCTGGTCAAGCAGACGCAGGCTTGATGCACTTAACACTCATTGAGACAAAGAGCACTTAAATCAGTGGAGAACCACTTCCTTCTCCAAGAGCCTGATGCACACAGCTCATTGAAGTTGATATTAAAACTGCCATTGACTTAAAGGGAAAGTGAAGTCTTCCAGCAGTGGGTATGAAGCTGCAGAAGGAGAATAAAATCAGGGCAAAAGCAGTGCAATGGGGAAGAATGAAAATAGGCAAATACTGAATATTTTCTTTTTGTCTTCTCAGCAAAAGAAAGGTGGCCCTAACATAGCTATTATACTAGCAAATAGGAAACTCCAGCTTCTTCAAGCACTCATTGTTTTCACTAGGCATTTTAATGACTCCATTTAGTACTGCAGCATTTCTATTTTTCAGCACTGACTAATAACATGCTGAGATAGTAACACTCTTTGCAAGTGGAGTTTTACTGAAGAAGGGAAAGGTAAATGTCTGGGATTTACCTTTCAAAACTGAAGAGTACGCATTTTGGTTACAATGAAAAGAAAATTAAAAGGAAAGGTTAGTGAGGAAGATTAAGGGTGAAGGAGAGAAACAAGGGAAGAGCTAAAAAAGAAAATTTGAGATTTACTTTGCAGAACAACTGGTAGCAGATAATAAATCATGGTGCTGTAAGCACATGAAAGCTGAACAATAAAAATAGCAAGGTAGAAATGTCACAATACCCTTCTGGTAAATGCAAAATGTAATCTACAGTGTGCTGAATGCTGCAAAGATTCCACTATTTTCAAGTAAATGTCCAACTGCACCTTTCTTTCTGTTCTCTTTATCTTGGTAAACATGGTTTAGTGACATTAGTGCATGTGTAGAATTCTGACTGCAGCTCCTGCAAATTCAGGCCCTGAGCAGATATGCTTCCATCTATGAAATAGATGCTGACTAGTTCCTTACACTTGCTAAATATATATGAATCTGTCCCTAGTAATATAGGAATTGTATTAACACACACCACAAGTTACTAATGTATAAAGGTGCCTTTATTACAGACTTAAACCATCTGCAGATGATTTATTCACCTTTTTTAATATTAGTAACTTAGAAAGGGAAAACGGCCCAGCCATCTTAAAAAAAAATTGTATTTTACAGCAAATATACATAATTTTTAATAGTATATTAACATTTTAATATTTGCACTAGTCAGCCCTGAATACGTTTGAGTTTATTAATCTGTATTTGATTTTCTGATGGGATTTTTAAGTCCAAATATGAAGAAAAATATTTTAAAAGAGATCATTTAAAAAACTGGAGAAAATATGGTATGCCTTTATTTCTTAGCAAAATCAATTATATATTTTCCTAATAATGAATGCATGTATGCATAAATATTTTTGTGTACTGTTGTACCTGAGAGAATGAAGAGTGTAGTAACATTTGATTCACTCTTAATGTTCACACTACCTCAGAATATGCAGAATATTGTTAATCAGCAGCCTGCTCCTGGAATATTCTGGAATTTCTACTATTAAACTCTCTCTGTCTTTGTGTATATATACACATATCTATATGTAATATATATACATATATGTCCTATATATGGGGCTATATTAGGGCCACAAAGATGATTAGAAGGCTAGAGCACCTCTTCGGTGAAGACAGGCTGACAGAGTTGAGGTTGTTCAGCCTGGAGAAGAGAAGGCTCTGAGGAAACCTTGTAGCAGCCTTCTAGCACATAAAGGGGGCTACAGGAGAGATGGGAAGGGACTTTTTATCAGGAAGTATAGTGATAGGATGAGGGGTAATGGTTTTAAACTGAAAGAGGGGAGATTTATATTAGATCTTAAGAAGAAATTCTTTACTGTGATGGTGGTGAGGCACTGGAACAATTCCAGAGAAATTGTGGCGGCCCCATCCCTGGAAGTGTTCAAGGCCAGGCTGCATGGGACTTTGAGCAACCTGCCCATGACAGGGGCGTTGGAACTAGATAATCTTTAAGGTCCCTTACAACCTAAATCATTCTATGATTCTATGATTCTATATGTTTTGTATGTTTGTGAACTGAAGCATTCCCTTTGTCTTGAAGTACATAGATTAAACTAGGTTATGCATAGGCAAGAAAAATCTGATTATGTCCATATTCAATATCACTATAACCTGCTAAGGGGTTTCAGTATTATTTATTGTTCATTTATTTTGCTGGCAGGGTGTGGAGAAAGATTAAACCAATCACAGAATCACAGCATCACAGAATGATACGGACAATCAATTTATTCTTCTTTGACAACAATCTCAGCAATGAAGGAAGGGATGATGATTTATTTTGGGAGGAAGAATTCTACCTTAACTAGCATCAACTGAGCAATAAGCTTTATGATATCTGTGAATAACAATACCATTTTCATTTCAGGATATTTCTTTTTTGTTCATTTGTTCTTGGTCACCTTCCTTCCAGATGCAGTGATAACTGCTACAAACTGCAGTTGCAGATGGTGAAAGCGGCAGACCTGAATTATATGTGTTCATCATATTTCTCACAACAAGCAGTTTCTTTAGGAGCTACAGGAGTCAATTTTACCAGTTTGTAACTAAGGATTGTGCTGCTCAAATCTATATATTTTGTGGGACTGAGTCCATAAATTTTAAGTAACAAAATTGACAGGACTTTTTTGTTAGAAGAGTTATCAATATATTCAAACCCACTTAATGACATCCTAGATTTGCCTCAGCAATTTTTTGACATTATTTGAGATTTTCCCATGTAAACTGACATTTCCCTCTGATAAATGAATTCTCCGAAGATGAAGAGGAAGAACATTTTATTTTTTAGAGTTTCTTAACACAAAGATATTAAATCCCTGTTCCATGCTGCCCATGACAATGTATTGCACAAACAATGCAACATGAATGAAAGCATAAAACTATATTATGTAGTTAATAAAAATGTATATAGTAAAGTTAAATGAAAACTGGAAAACCTGACACCACTGTGTGAGGTAACTGATGCTCACAGGTGTTTGAAGCAGAAATTCTGTTGATAATATTGGAGAATCTTGCAATTTATTGACTAAGAAATTTTCATTTGGCTTTTATTTCTGTATGCAGAATTTGTCTTGAAAATTTGATTGGATCCTGCCATTTGTATGAGCAAAGAGATATATCACAAAACTGCAAATCCATTTATGCCATAAGCACCTGAAATAAGCACATGTGAAATCTACATCCAGAAAATTTTGGTTCTACCAGCCTATATCAGAGTAACCAAGCCTTTTAAAGCCAAACTGAAGACATTCTTTTCAGAAGCCAACTCTAAAAAGGAAATGGATTAAAGTGAATAATGTTGTAGATTCCAGTTAGTTTGTGTCAGACAGTTTCCTGAACAGATAACAAACAACTTTCAAGCTAAGGATTTTCTACATATTTGAACTGAATAAAATTATAATAAAAAATAAACTAACTCTCCAAATTGAGTACCTTGCACTGATAGAAAGACACTCAGCAGTAACTTCTGGCTGCATTTTTATCTCAATTTTTAAAAGAAAAATGTTTATAGAAGACTTAATTTCAAGTTTAACATTGGTTAAAAAATTATTTGTAAAATTTTTCACAACCTATTAATTTTTTGCTTTTTTGTCTCCCAGATAAGAAAGCTAGTTTTTCATTTGTTTTGAGCAAATTAATTTTTTACAGTAAAAAAGTTAGAAAATATCTGCTAGAATACTAAAAAAATAAACTAAAAACAAATTTTCCAAAATATAATTGCAGTAGCCACCAAAGTCCTATGAATTAGGATGATGTTTTTGGGAAGCATGCTTTTATTCTTTATTAGAACAGACACAAGACTTAGAGAGAATGATCTCTGTTTTATCACTACTGTCTGAATAATAATAATTTGCTTTTCTGCAGCTTTTTGCATTGATGTCTGGTAAATGTCATGATCTGTTTAATAAAGTAAGATTCTGTTAATTATGGATTAATTTTAAGACTAACTGTACTCTGAAGCATTCAGGTTCATCCAAGAAAGAATTATGTTGAAGCGTAATGTTAAAGATTTGGATTCATCTATGTCTCTTTCAAGAAATGATAAGGAATTTTTCAAAATTTCATGTACATTAATTGATAATTAAGGTCCTATAGTTATAAAAATGGTAACAGATCTGATTCCTGGAGCATAGTTTTGAGATATCACTAGTACAACTGCTCTTATTGCCAAAATAAGGGAAAAAAAATAAAAATCCCTTACACTCATTTACATTTTCCAAAATATTTTTCACTAGCATTTGCTTTTTGTGAAAACAGTTTTCAATGAAGTTATAGGAAAAAACCAGAAGTATATATCCTCATAACAACTTCATTTTTCAGGGTTTTATGATCTTGTAAGCAATTGTACTATTACAATTTTCCTTAAAAATACTATACACTTTATGGGACTTGAGCAGCAATGGTGCAGGCAAATAAATAAATGCATAAATACGTAATGATCCTTAGAAATAAGGATAGCTTGGAATACTTCACATTTTTAATGACATCTGGTTTGGCTTGGATTTGTTTTTTTTTATCTCAACTCTGCTTCATTTGTGTCACTTTTCTGTGTAAAAATAAGTTAATTTTAGGATGTGACTATCTGAAACTCAGCATACAAAAATATCTTCTAATGTTGGTCAGCAGCACATAGTAATATATGATTATCAGAAAAAATATACCTTCTCAGAAAACTGATTTCAACCTTGCCAGTCATAGATTGAAGAAAAAATGGTAAGGCAGTTCTTCACTTTCATTTGCAGATATACATGAGTGTTACAGCCACATTTAGCTTCCAGCAGGGAGGTTGCTAGGTGACTGGGAGAGGCTACAGATGCACAACAGCACTACATAAATAGTGCTTCTCAGAACAGAAACATTTTTCATTACTTTTCCTCATTCATTTACTGCTGTTAGTAAAAATGCCACCTTTGGAGATCGTAAGGAGATTTGAGACATCTGCTCTTGGATTAATATTGCTGTAGATGGTCACAGCCATCTATAATACATTCATTTACTATGTATTCCATCTGAGAAATGCACTATATTCTTGATAGTCAAGTGTGAACATCTTCCCTTCCCAGACTGCTCCATAAAGGACAGAGATATGACTGAGTGTAACAAGACGAAAGGGAATAAACAGTGTGGTAAAAAGCACATACTTTTAATTCCACAATTTCTTAGATCATAGCATTTTTAGAGAGTGTTTGATTTGTGGTTCTTCTAGACATATTGGTAAGAAAGTTGTTGCATTATTAATTGGATTTCATTTATTAATATGTTTTAATATATTTTAATATATTTTTGCTACCATTAATAGTTTAATAAGTGAATAATAGCTACTTTTATTTTCTAAATCTGGATTGCTGTCTCATCTGGTAAAAAGGTTAATTTAAATGCAGATCCATCAGATATTTCATGTATTCTATATGAATAAGTGATTTCAGACAAAATGTGTCACAGCCCTTGAGAGCACTAACAGACTTCAGTGACTCTGCCCATCCAAACCTGGGGCCTGTACCCACACAAGCCCAAGGGCTCATTTAAGCTCAGGCCTGGGTATCCAGTCTTGCCCTGAGGTATGCTGTAGGAGTGCCTGTGCATAACCCTGCCTCTGGAACTGCTTCCTGGATGTATCTTGGTCCTGTGTTTCAGGTGGATTATCTCCTAGATGGGTCCCTCAGACCTATGTTGCACCCTGTCTCAGGTTTGGTCTCCGATGTTGCAGCCTCTTCTCCTCTCCTGCCTCTTGCCCTGTCTCATTTTGCTCCTTTACCTCCTGGAAAATCCCCGGCCTTTGCGCACTTATTGTCATCCTTGGGCTGTCAGTAGTCCCCATTACCAGGGACTGTGCCCCATCATTGAGGACATTGCCTACGCTAGGGTCATCCTTGGTTCTGTGCTTGCTTGCTGTTAAGAAGCAGCCCTGCTTCTGCATCTCCCTGATGGTATGTTACTGTAGCCTGGCAAACATGATTTTGCATTATTATTGAAAGCCCACAGGCCTGGCAGTTCAGGGCCCCTGGACTGGTCTGAAATTGTGGTTTGGTATGTGGAATATGAGAGCATCTGCTTCATTAAGTAAGTTCTCTGTTTAACGTCTACTCGGCATAAATGAAATAAGTTAAAAGGGAAGTGATAAATTAAACATGCAGACATACAGACCTAACGAGCAGGTGACAATGGAGACAATAATGAAGACCTAAACTCTTCAGCCATTGATGGATAGGCCATTAACAAAATTAGTCAGGCATAGCCTAGCCTTCAAAAAGGTCAGGTTGAACTTTGGAAATGATAAGAAGGGTGAATCAAGATTAGCATAATTATTATGAGGTACCTGAGGAAGGGCCTCTGGACTGGTGAAAAACTTCTTATAGGATGTTTAGGGGAAAGGCTGAAAGGGGGGAAAGGGTGAGTCAGGGATGAACAACTGTTGGAAAAATGGGAAGTAGGATGAACAAAATGGATCTGTCGCACACAAAGAATACCAGTCAGTACATTTTCTTAACTCATCCCTATGTCTGTCTATTGCAATCTATCCTATGTTCTTACTAAACGTTTCAGGTTGGTTTTTTTAAACCTTTTATGTGTAACCTCTCTCTTTTTTCTGCGTGTGAATACTTCAAAACTTAAGTGTTGGCAACTGGAGGAAGAGCTGTGGTTCACAGCTTGGTGCCAACAACTGGAAGGAGCACGTGCCATCAGGCTTGTAGGTCTGCATGCCAGCAACTAGCAAGATGAGCATACAAGAGAGGTATGTGTGGGGGAGGGACAATGATCTGTAGGGTTTATAGTTTAAGTTTAGTTAAGTTTAAGTATAAGTAGGGTTTATAGTCAACTATTAGAGAGGGACTGGCATGTGTGCAAGTAAGTGTAAGTACCAGCAACAGGAGAAGAGACTACGGGTCATGAGGGTCTCAGGTCTAGGTGCGAGCAAGCAGAATGATGAACATGCAATAGATGTTTGGAGAGTGAGCAACTAGGGAAGGACTGTAAGCCTCAGTGCCTGTAGATCCAGATACTGGCAATTAGAGGAACTCAGGGTGTGTGCTGCCACGTGTAAGTGACATCAGCTGGGGAAAAAGTCACGGGTCACAGAGCTGTAGGTCTTTTTGTCAGCAACTGGAGGCTCCAACATGAAAGAGAGGTGTGGATGCCAGCAATGTGAGAAGGGGCTACAGTTCACAGGGTCCTTGGGTTTGCGTCAGCAATAGGAAAGGTCAAGGTGTGTATGTGAAATGACAGCAACTGGAAAGATTCAGCTGTGTTTATTTTTCCCCATCGAACTTTATCCTGTGTGTGTGGGGGGGCAATTCAATAGTAAATTTCAAGCTGGTCTAGCTGGCAAGGAGGAAGAGACCCACATGCTGGGTAAGGGGGCCCAGTGTCTAGACATGGTGGGGCATGATAGTAGATGGGCTGAGGGCCCATGATGATCTTCAGAAAATCACAGAACAGTTTACGCTGGAAGATACCTTAAAGATCATCTAGTTCAACCCTCCCTGCCATGGGCAGGGACATCTCCTACCAGACCAGGCTGCTCAAAGACCCATTCAGCCTGGCCTTGATTCAACGGATCTGTGTGACTATAAGTGTGCTTGGGAACCTAAATAGTATGGGGAAGTGTGCTTACACTGGTGAACTTCTCATTTATGAATGGCTTACAGCAATTACAATATGTAGAATTTATACAAGTTGCATCCTCATGTCTTCAGTTAATGAAATATTTTATATAGTAAATCTTAAATAATTTCCCTCTCTTTTCTGTTTGTTTAGTTTCCCCACATCATACTTAAGACCTGAAACTGATGTGTTCTTTTGCAATAAATTCTATAGAGTAGGCCAGGAAAACACTTTTAATTTGAAGTATTTGGAAATTTAGTATCTGAACTTGTTTCACAGTGATATGGACTCTTTTTTTAAAGGAAGACTACAATGTTAGGACTGTATTCACACACATCCACACACCATCAATGGATTATTTAAAATATGGTGTAACTGAAGACTTGTCAAACTTATTTAAAATTATGTGTACACTGAGGCTACTTTAGGGAAGTAGGTATTTTATTAAGTTAGGTTTGAAACAGATGAAACATCAATGGAAGAGCCTAGCTGTTTCATTAAATCAATTTCATTCCAAGAGGAACAAAAAAAGACAAGTGTTACATTTTGTTTTTGTTAAAAAAGGGGTTATGGCAGATTCTAGGAAATCATTGTTAAATAACATTGACATCTATGTCAAGAAAATTGGACTAAACTGTAATAAAAATAGAATTAGTGAATATAGAGAGAAATACAATCTCTCACCACAGAGTTTTTGGGAAAGCTAAGCAAATGAGATAAAGTTTATTACATCTATACATAGCTGGTTAGTAGACATGAAAAAAAGTGCTTTAAATCATTTGAATAATTTAATTACAAGAATCTGTGCTGGAATCTGTATGATACAGAAAAAGTCAGGGATTGTGATGTGATGAAATCGCAGATGATATTGAGTTATTCTGAGTACTAAATAGAAGGGCCTACTCTTCAGTGTTAGAAGGACCTGATGGAACTTAACAATTAGTCAATAAAATATCAGATTAATTTTGAAGCAGATAGTTACTAACATGAATTGCTGATTGATGTCCATTCAGAGTAACAATCTTAACCTTACAGATAAAGCAATGGCATTAGAGATGGCTGTTGCGTTTAGACTAGCTCTTACTAATATTCAGTAGAGTCCAAGAAATGAAAACAAAATTTTTGTGATGTTTTAGGACTGAAGAAAAAGAATTATGCCCTCAATAAATAGGATACAATAACAGGATAATTCAGATTGCAAGGGACCTCAGGACATCTTTAGTCAATTCTCTTGCTCAAAGTAGAGACAGCCATGAGATTAGACTAATTTACTCAGTGTTTTAGCCAGACAGGCCTTGAAAATCTCTAAGGACAGAGAACAAACAGCCTCTCTGGGAAAACTACTCTAGTGTTTGATTGTCTTCACAGTGAAAAAGTTTGTCCTTAAATTGAATCTGAACTTTGTTTTAAAATTTTTGTAGCACTTGCATTACATTATACTGCACATGTGTCGTGGTTTAGCCTCAGACGGCAACAAAGGACCAAGTGGCAGCCACGTGCACTCAGCAGGGCGCTAACCGCCGCTGCGGCCAGAAGGGGAAAATCGAAAGAAAAAAAGGCAAAAACTCGCGGGTTGAGACAAAAGGCACTTTAACGGAACAGCAAAGGGTG
>JAOTQQ010000001.1:165881883-165897080 GCA_026546715.1 Gallinago undulata
TTTAACGGAACAGCAAAGGGTGCAAGAAACAACAACAATAACACTGACAGAGAAGTATACAACTGCGATTACGATACTGCCGCTTGCCCACTGCACGCGGAACGGACCCGACCGCTCTGCTCCTTCTCCCTCTCCCCGGGGGATCTTCCTCTTCTGGTCCCCCCACTTCCGGTCCCTCCCCTTTTCCCGACTAGCTCCGCCCAGCCCCCTGGGCATGGCCCACATGGGATGGAAAACCTGAGTCCCTGCTAGGTCCTGGGAAGAAATTAACCCTTTCTCCACCAGACCCAGTACAACATGCAGTATATTAAATTAGGAGCAATTAAAATTCCTCAACAAAAAGTATATGACAGAAGCAGAAAAGGTGAAGAGGATGATAAGGGCTACAGCATGATTTCCCTATATGAGGAACAACTAGACTAAGATCAGAATTTTGGTGTTGAAAAGAGACAACTGAAGTCTATCAAACTGTGAGTGGCATGGAAAGGATGAATATGCAGTCATGGTTCTTTGCTTTTCCAAAGTAGGAGCTAGCTGAAACTGAACCTGGCAGGTGCGGGTTCAAAACCTCCCCAAAATAACATTGTTCATTATGCAAAGCCTTTCAGCATAAAAAATCATGTCCACCTAAATTCCTCAGCTGAGGTCTATGGTACATGTTCATCATGGCAAAAGGTGTATGCCAAATGTTACGGTTAATGAGCAGAGAGGACTGTGAACAGAGGAAGCCAGATCGACTGAAAGAACAGCTTCAAAATACCTTTAGGCATAAAAAATTTATTACAACATGGGGACAAGCCATCTGAATTCGTAGCAACAGGATAGCAAAGTGAGAAAGGGGACAAATATATCTGAACAACAAACACCACGTGCCCTTTGGCAGAAAAAGCAGGCAAGGCAAAGGAGGCATCAAAAGCTATGCCTAGAGCAATAAACAGGCTTATGCACTGAATGTTCACATGAAGAGTGTGAATTTTACTCTGCATAGACTAGTACAGTCTGCATGTTGACCCTCTGTAACACATCAGCTTCCAGCATGGTGTAGTCGGGGTCAGATACTAGACACCTCATAAAGATATACTTTAATATAGAATTTTAAGTAAGTATCCTTAGAGTTGTGGGCATAACAATTATTGAAAGGTATAAAAAGATTGCACTATTAGTTGCACAGTTTAAATGTAATACATTAATAGTCAGACTTCTTTTGAAAGTATTTTTTGCCTTAGGATTATAGTTTGATCTTTCTTCTTTAACCATTTGATTGACATAGCAGCCTTTCAGTTCAACTTAATAGTAGGGTTTAAATGATTAACAGTTTTCAGACATCTTGATTGGCTTTTCACTTGCAACAGATATATTTGTGATGGTGGGTGAGTCTTTTAACATCACGGTGTGATGTATTAAAATAAATAATCAAAATGTGAGAGACAGTTACCTAAGCTGTGAAAAGATATCATCAGGATATGTTGTCACCAGTTTGAGAAAAAGTAATCAGTAGAGCAAGGTTTATGGGATAGTTTAAATAACTGATCTTTAAGGAGTTTGCTTCAAGCACACAGGCTGCAACTTCTTAGGTGTTTGAATTTCCATCTTTCCATCATTCTTTCTACTTTTTCCAGTTGCTCTTTCAGTGAATTACAGAAATTATCTCCAGGGCAGAGTGTTCTCAAAGAAGATATCAATAAAGAAAGAACATTTTCTACTACCATGGTAAAACTGTTTATTTCTTAAGAAAAATAAGTTTTAAAAATAAGTTTGACCTTTTCAAATTTCAGGTTTTAGGGAAAAAAAATATTGCTTTTTGAAATTGTATGTTTGCACACTGAATTGCTCCATATTTCTGATCCTCAAGTTCTCTTCCCTTTTCAATTCCCTACAGGGATGTTTAGACTAATACTGTGGTCCTCAATGCCTCACTGTACTGTTGGGGGGGGGGGAGCAGAAATAAAATGCTTTCTATGGCAGCACTTTTTAAAGACTTCTATGGCTTCGGTGAAAGTCACTTTAAAAAAATAAACTACACAAATCTTTTTTCTATAACCTTAATTTAGAACTATTCACAGAAATGACTGACAGCTAATAACTTTAATGTTTCCATAATTTTCTGGTACAGTAAATGTCAATGTAATTCAGCCAATCATGGCAGCTTTTTACTAACTTTTTTAGTCCTTTCCCCAATGTTTCCCTCACTCCCAACACATGTGCGCACGCACACACACACACAAACTCCAGGCTGCGATATTAATAGCCAAACTCTTCTGTTAGCTGTAGGATCTGACTGTAACTTTTTAATGAATTAAATTATATTCTTTTCTATCCCAACTTTTATGTTCATTTCCCACAGATAATATTTCTAATTGACTAATTTTAAATTTCTGTCTGAAAATACATCCTCTGAGAGATTCATTCAGGAAACTTAAATGATAGTATGCAATTTAACAAATTACAAGGGACACAAATAATAAATTTTTGCTAATACAATATGTATTCACTTTCAGTAGGTTTCACTAAGTAACAGTTCAAGAGAGAAATTTTCATAACCAGCAACTGTAAGAAAGTGTGACTTAGGTACCCTGCTGCTAGAAATGGTGTAAAATTGATTTATTATCAATTTATTTTTTAGTTTTAATCAATATTTTCTGTTCACATTATATTTTAGGATTTCTACAGTAGATTTGTATCTAGATCACTGAAGAATATTTTCATTAACACCATCTATTTTTCAGTAGTTTATTTAATTCTATTTCATGACAAACCCCAGGTTCAATTCTTCATTTCCTTTAGCCTGACAAATATTCTCTTTTCTTTACAATGAGCTCTGATTATCTGTTGTGTGTTATGGGGGAAAGTAAAACATCTTCTAAACATGTATCGAAACTTAGATTAAGACTGATTTTTGGAAACTGTTATCAACTTCTTCAGGTGCTATATACCGTCTAGATACCTTCTTCCAGTATATTGCTTAGAAAAAGCACATGTTTACAACAATAGAAAAGTATTATCATTTAACTTCTGAGAAGCTTCAGTACTGTGACGATGCTCATTAAAATATTGGATAAGTATATGTTTAAGATTCCTTGTAAGACTTAACAGTAAAAAAAAAAACAAAAAAATAACCAAACCTTGCAGGACAATGTACTTCAAAAATTGTATCACCTAACTTTGATAATTTTTTTGGTGACAGCAACAGGAAAAACTTTTCCCCTTCAGTGTTTCTTGAATCCTGGTTTACCTCGTCAGCAAAAAGAAAGAAACAGTGTACCACTGGGATTTATCTTTAAGTCAACAGAGGAAAAGATGAAAGTGTAGAGAAAGAGAATCATAAGGATTAAAAAGGAAAAAAGAATTTTTGTGTGACAGGTGCCTTAAAAATACAAAAAAATAAATGGTAGGAGGGTGTCTTGTTTTATTTATTTCTGGAAGGAAAACACTTCCTATGCCTTAATAACAGGAAAGGGTTGTTGTTTTGGTTTGTTTTTTTTTTTTCCTTTTGGTTTCTGGTCACAAAACTTGTTTACCTTGCAATTCTGTAGGAAATGCTAGATTTCCTCACTACAGCGGGCACTCTGACTAGATGCCTGGTTTTGTCATATACATTTAAATTCCTTCATCTACTTAACTAATATAATTGTAATTAATAGTGCTAGAGAAGAGAAATTATTGTCTTCTACATCACTGATTTTCTTAGTTTTATAACTAATTTTTTTCTGAAATGAAGTTGTCTATTATCAGAAGCTGAATTTCTCTTTGCTTTGTAGGACTCGGAACTCCATCCCTAAAGCAAAGAGAAGGTTCAGAGGTAGTAAGTCTTTTACGTGATTTAGATATATAAAATGGACTCATGTCCAAATGTTACCTGAAGCGATACATTTTCCAGCAATTATGTTTTAAATTGAGTAATGAGTTCCAAGAATTCTAGCTAGAATAGCCCCCTTTTCCCTGAGAATTGCTCCTCACAATGACAATGATATCAAGCAGGTGTAGGTTCAAGAACTCTTCACTGTGCACTCCCCCATATGCATGCTAAACTATAAAAAGCAGAGATAATATTACACTACAGCCTCCACATCTAACTGATTTAAATGAGTTACATGGGAAAAATATTATGACTTCACCTATTTTTTTTTCCTCTCGACTAGCTGTAAAGCGTTATTCACTAGCTTAGTATGTTTCTAAACAGGCTAGCTCTAGGCTAGGTCCACGCATGATTTCGACCTCTGAGATACTGAGTGTGTTTGTTAAAAAATATTTTTAGGACTGCTCAGTTACAAACATCGGGGGAAGAAAAACTATTATCTTCATTAGTAAAGACAGAGCATAATGCCTTTTCAGAAAAACAAGTTGTTTTGTTCTGCTTCTTTGTTGTTATTTTTTTTTTTTTCAGTTTTGTGGAGTTTACAAGATTGAAGCTTCGTGAAACATTTTATTTTAGGTGTTTTTTTTTTTCTTTTTAGTTAAAGGTGATATTGATAAAAATATGGTATTGATCATATAGTTTGCAATAATCAATAAATGCACAGAGTATTGCTGGTTAGGGAGAAAAAAGGGCTATATATTCACAGAAGTACTTGTGGTAGCATGTATCTTTTTTCTCTAATTGCTCATTGATTAAAGTGAAAAACAAAGGGCTATTTTTTTAAATTTAATAAAGAGAAGAGAGGAGAGGAAAGGGAAAGGCAAAGGCAAAGGCAAAGGCAAAGGCAAAGGGATTATCCTTTCTCCCCATTAGCATTCTGATTTGAAAAACAATCTATACACACAGTTTTAGCTGAGAAACTTTCAAGAGCCTTGCCTTGCAATAGCTGGTGTATCTTACATTCTAAAAAAAAATAAATTAAGAAGCCTAAACAAACGCGTGCAGTTGCCTTCTTCCATATTCATACACGTGCAAACATTCCACACAGAGAGAATGGCTAGAAAAACAGAAAGTGCTGTAAAATTCTTGTGTGTTATTTAGTGTATTTAGCATCCCAATATTCTTTCATCCTTACTGTTGAAGTACTACTCTGTATATATACATTTTTGTCTTTCAGGCATACTTAGAGCTCAATACAGGAGCGGACCAGAATAATTGTACTCAAAACATGTCCATAGATAAAATAATTTTTGCATACCCTCTTTTGACTTTTAGTCTAATCAGATGCCCTTATTGTCCATCAAGATTTTGTTTTCCCATGACTTATACTTTCGGCTTCTTTCAATTTGCTAATGCACTCACTTGATCATTCACCAGTATTGTGAAAATTACTGCAATGCTTTACATTAATTTTTGATTCTGACAGACATAATGTGTTGGAATAATTTAAAAATGGTTGCCAGGTTTACTTGTAAAAGTCTTCTCTTTCTACTGTCTTCCTCAAACAGCCTTTTGTCTCTTTATTTGAAAAAATAGATGCAGGACAATACTGTGTATGTTAGAAATGCTGTGTTCCATCCCGCCATACAGGATTTTTTTTCATGTTTAGTGCCAATACTTATTAAAATTCAATAATGTTAAAGAATTATTTTGTTTATAATCTGTACTTTTCACAATTGCATTAATAATATAGACCGTAAAATCATAGAATGATATAGGGTTGGAAGGGACCTCTGGAGATCATCGAGTCCAACCCCCCTGCCAAAGCAGGTCCACCTAGAGTGCTTTGCACAGGATAGCTTCCAGATGGATTTTGAATGTCTCCAGAGATGGAGATTCCACCACCTCTCTGAGCAGCCTTTTCCACTGCTCTGCCACCCTCAAAGTGAAGAAGTTCCTCCTCAAGTTTAGATGTAACTTCCTATGTTCAAGTTTGTGCCTGTTAGCTCTTTTCCTGTCACTGAGCACCACAGAAAAAGACTGGCCTCGTCCTTTTGACACCCACCCTTTAAGTATTTATAGACATTGATTAGATCCCCCCTCAGCATTCTCTTCTCCAGACTAAAAAGTCCCAAGTCCCTCAGCCTTTTCCTCATTTCTCACACTACACCACATTATTCAATCTGCTCTCACAGGTTTCAGGTTGAAGAAGAAACCACTAGGACTCCAATGGTAATGATTTTTTTCTTTTTCTGTCCAGAAAATCCTTTTTTCTTTGAGAACTTAGAATATGTCTTGGCATCAATGGAGCAAGACAAAGAAATCCAAGTGCACACTCAGAATACAGAATCTACATAGATTTTAAAGCAGCTGTCTTGTTCTTGGCTCATAACCTATATAAATCTCCTTTCTTCTATAGAATGTTTTTGTGGATGATGATCATGCTTATGATGATGAGGCACTAAATCCAGGCAAAAAATCTCTGTAGAGCTAACATGTTTATTTAAAGTATGTTTGCAATACACTCAAATATACATGCAATAGAGGAAATTATTTCGTTATTTCAATTAACTATGCATTTTCAACATATTGCATGTATACGAGTTAGAGAAGAGATACAAGAGTTCAGAGGTCTCACATCAATCTATTATTGTCTTAGTCTTTAATGAACACAAAAATTATTAATATAATATTATTAATTCTTTTAGAAAAATATATACTAAAGACAAAGAAGATATTATTGTGGTAAAAAGATGCAGTTAGTCAAAGCAGAAAAGTAGGAGTAACTAAAACAGATGGATAGAGGCCACTTATAAAGAATTCTTTTAACTAAATAAACAACAGATATTTTATTTATCGCACTTGCTACTGTCTAGATCCAGGGCCTGTGTGCTCTGGAGAAACATAATAAGTGTATAAGAATTTCTGAAATATCTTCTTAAAAAAAGCAAGCAACAACAACAACAAAAAGACAACAAAACCCCCAACTTCAAAAGTGGTGTTAAGAAATAACTGCCAATTTTCTATAATCTCATTTCAAACATGGTTTGCTCCATGCTCCATTGAAGGTCCATTCTGTGAGTTACAATTCTGATGCTGTAAGAATAAAATAAGTGTTTATCATTCCTTTTTAGATGCGTAATATGCAAACCTTTGGATGGTCTGTGGCAGGCTTAATCTTGAATGATCCATGACTCCATTTAATCTCAGACACTGATTCTTGGCTAATTCTCAAGAAGACAGATAGATACATAGATAGACAGGGAGGTTACCAGTTATAAAAATCACAATCTGTTCTTGAAAACATACAAACAAATAACAAAAAAAGAAGAAAATCTGGTCTTATTCCAGTACACTTAAGAGACATCTCAGCTGGAATAGACTAAATAATGTTAGACTTTCTAAAATACATAATCGTTTTCTAACCAGTAGCTGGCAGTGGTACACAGAGAAAGAGTTACTATTAAAGAAATTTACATTTAAGACAGATATCACTCAGTCCTGGCGGTAGATCAGCTAGGTCAGAAATTATCTACATGTGTCTGTGTATAGGTACCATTACTGTCTGCTGAAGAACAACCTGTGAGATTTTGTATGCTTATATACATAAGTATCTGTGTATACAAAACTCAGACACGTATTTGCACACACAAACACAAAAAAAACAGATAATAATGAGAAGTCAAGCCAGTATTTGAGTGACCACTTAATACTAGTCACTAAATGGTGAGAAAAGATAATTCAGTCAAACTGGACAAGAAAAGCTGGTGAACTAAGTGAAAAACATAAAGTAAAATATTTTTTTTTAACTTATCCCCAAGATATCACTCAAACTAATTTTGACAAACAATGTCAAGACATCCACCTTCTTTTGCCCAGACAGGTTGTGCAGTCTCCCTGTTTGGAGATTTTCAAAAGTCATTTGGACATACACCTCTGGGTGGCCCTGCTTATGCAGAGGAGTTGGACAAGATGACCTACAGAGTTCCCTTCCTACTTCAACCATTTTGCAGTACCTTCAAGTTCTGTGAAGAAGTGGGCAAATGTTGATTCAGAGCAGATACCAGCTTTTGTAAAGTATGCTTTCTATAAATTACTCTCCATTAAGCCTTATGTCTGTTGGTGTCCTGTAGATCAGTATCTCCAAGAAAGGAGTAAAATAACAATACAGACATGCATTTTTTCCTTTGCATCCTGTGAAGATAATATGTAGTATTCTTACTAATTCTAAACATATCCTAAAAGATGATTTCTGGAATCTAATTTTTCTTTATTGGAGTCTGTAGAATTTTGTAATGAGAACTTGTTCATACATAGAAGCGCACTAAAATACATGCAGACATTGAGACTGTCTGTAGAATTAATTATGTCAGCAATTGCCTTCAAATGAGCAGGTAAACAGATAAGTCATATCCAAACCTTGCTATATTCTTGACCATTGAGTTCTACAGAACAAAAAGATATTTGATTCTTCTTCCCACTGCTAATGCAGGGAAAGAAACTTTTCAATAACTTATATAATAAGAATAAAGAATAAGAATAAATAAGGAAAACTATATTTTTATCTATTCATATAAAATATTTCAGATTGTTATTTCTGAGAAAAATACATAAAACATAAACAAGCTTCTATAATAAAGCTGAAATGTTGACAAGGAAACAACTTGTCCCCTGTATTCTCCTCTGGAATTACAACAATATAATCAACAAACCAGTACTGAATTTCAAAATATATTTTATAATGCATCATACTATTTGTACTAAAAGATTGTGTTTTAGATAAAATGCGGTTTAAGAAAACATCCTTTTTTTTACATTTCTCAGAAAGTGGACTTTCCCTTTAATATATATTTCAATCTGAAGAGCGACATGCTGGCAAAATGAAAACAAATGACAGTGCTATCTCCAAAGAGACAACGTATTATTTCAAAACATATGAAAAGGCCCTTGCTCTGCCCTTATGACAGTTAAATGCTCAAAGTGAGACAGGCAAAAAACATAGTTAACTTATTCAAGGAGACATGAAAAGTGACCCTCCTTTTTTTCTTCAATGTGGAGGGAGAGGAGGATGGGGAATGAGGAAACAAGTTTTTGCGTGTGTGTTTTATTGAAGGCTCTCCATGCGGTACAAAACATTAAACCGGCAGATCTGAATCAGAAAAGGAAGTTTTGATTTACGTGATGTCCAAATGCCAATTAAAAGAAAAAAGATTTAATTTTAACACGACTCACCTCATATAAGGATGGGAATATAGCTAAAATTAGAATAAAAGTAAAAGATAAAATCCTTAGATTAGATGATGGCCACACTGATGATGAAGTCAGTGAACAGTTGTGTTGTAGTCCAATATGATTTCTTATTTCAGGATTGAAAACTTTTTGAAGGCATACATTTACACTAGAATCAAGCAGAAAATTTGTTTCATTTTCAGTTTGGGATCATGTAATCTTATTCATTTTTCAGTACTTATAACCCTCTCTTTTGAGTTGTTCTGAATAACCACTCATTAATATTTGAATATGTTTTAAGATCTTTGATTCGAAAGTGCTATGGAAACACCAACAGACATTGTCCTACAAATTGTGGAAAGTAGAAGTGATTTAATACCTTTAATACAAGATCCAGCTTGTCCTGCCTCTGACAGCGATCTGGTATTAGATGTTTCAGGGGAAGTAAAAACCCCACAGAAGACATTTGTGGTTTAGAATCATAGAATCCTTTAGGTTGGAAAAGACCCTTAAGTTTGTTGAGTCAACCATTAACCTAGCGCTGCCAAGTCCACTACTAAACCATTTCCCCAAGGGCCACATCAACATGTCTTTTAAATACCTCCAGGGATGGTGGTAACCACTTCCCTGGGCAGCCCATAACAATGCTTGATAACCCTCTCAGTGAAGAAATTTTTTCCTAATATCTAATCTAAACCTCCCCTGGTGCAACTTGAGGCTATTTAGTCTTGTCCTGTCACTTGTTACTTGGGAGAAGAGACTAACCCCTACCCCACTACAACTTCGCTTCAGGTAGTTGTAGTGAGTGATAAGGTCTCCACTCAGCCTCCTTTCCTCCAGGGTAAACAACCCCAGTTCCCTCAGCTGCTCCACATAAGACATGTTTTTCAGGCCCCTCACCAGCTTTATTGCTTTTCTTTGGAGGTGGTCCAGCACCTCAATGATTTTCTTATAGTGAGGGGCCCAAAACTGAACACAGTATTTGTCATGAGGACTCACCAGTGACAAGTACAAAAGAACAATCACTTTTCTAGTCCTGCTGGCCACACTTTTTTCTGATACAAGGTAGGATGTTATTTGGTTCCATCCAGAGTCAAAAAGGTACAAGATTGCTCTAACAATTGAAGCATAAACACCTTTACAGAAATTTTGTCTAATTACATCATATAAAGATGTTCTTGTTAATTATTGGAACATTCATGTTAACATTTACAAAACCTCCTCTAGATTCCACTTCTTCAGAAGTGGAAAGGTGATCTTTATTTCATTAGTAGAAATCATATATTCAAGCATTTTCTTTGAACTGCAAATGCAAATATAAAAGTCATTCACCGAACCTACTTTTTAAATAAAGTATTATGAACATATAGGTTATCTCAGATCCTAGAGATATATTAAGTATGTATGGAATAAAGCCCTTATTTCAAATTTATATAATGCCAACCTCATTGTCTTTTGATAAGTTTGCCAGCGGTCTGATAAAAATGAAACACTAAAATGAAGTTATTCCCTTCTCATATTCATCTTAAAATGGTAGTTCTGTGATTTTCTAATACGCATCATTCTGGAATTACACCATATTGTTTAGCGAAGAGTATATCTACTTGATACTTACTCACAAAATATCCAACATCCTGAGTCTATTAATCTGTTAAAGTAAATCCCTACAGTCTTATAAATGAAGTGTTCTGGTACTTGCTGGACAAAAGATGAAAACACAGGTCTTAATGCCAGAAACACTATAAATGATATCAAGTTTAATGATCAATATAGTGAAGAGGAAAATAAGCATCCAAGAATTGATAAAAAATGTTGAAACCTAAGAAATTATGAAAAACTAGTCTCCATCTGCTAATTCAATACTGTGTATTAGGGTAATAATAATTACTCCAAATTAGTAGCAGAATATTTTAGCCATCTCCTTCCTCTTTATAATCCAAACTGACCTAGAGTTTGTCACAGTTTCTGATGAGCTAGTTTAAGTTGAATAGAGACAGCTGGCATTGTGCAAAAACCTACTGTATATTTTTTGAAGGTTCATGAAATGTAACTTTGCATCTGTTGGGGTTGGACTAAACCAAGAGAACAAGCAGTATGCAAAAATGAGAAGTAGAAGCTAAGGCATGGAGAAGAATATCTGTTCACACGCATAACAAAAAGCATGACAATAATGGGAAGGAACAGAGAAATGGGGAGAAAGTAGAAGTGAGGAAGAATAGTTTTGTAAATTTTCATGTTCAGTTGTAAAATTAATACTCACAATAAATATTCTAGCTTCACCCCAGCTCCATACTAGAGCAAGAGGTATAAATGCACCATCCTGCTCTGTGCCTTGGTTTCTAGGAAAGAAAGAAGCAAAGACAGAAATCTACTTTCATAAATAAAATAAAGTCATGGAGTGCAACCAACACAGCCTAGACATTGAAGATGTGTGTTCAAATACGTAAACGTAGAAGAAGTTGTATAGTATCTCTTTTGGACAGATGGAACAATTTGCAGGCAGACAAATTACTCTTTCTGAAGAATCAATGCTGGAGAAGTAGTCTGCATTCTTTGAGCAATTGTAATAAAATCTTCATCATTTCCCCCAGTGTGAAAGAAGTATTAGAAAAACTATGCTTGAAGCAGAGTAAACTTTGATGTCCATTTCCCATACTGTTGTGGCGGTTTTCTTTCTTTTTAAAAACTAATGTCACAAAAACACCTATATGTTGCAGATATACAAGTCTATACTTAAATAGTTGTTTTGTCAAATAAAACATCACTAAGTCAAATCCATTGACATATGAATACATTCAATTGATTAGACAAATTATACAGGGCCATCATATTCAGAAAAAAACCCTGAAATTCCTTTCACAATTATACTGTATTTTTAAAACTGCTTGCAATACTCCTGTGTGCACACATCCTCAACAAAATAAATGTATAACACTAGAAAACTTTCTTAGTTTATGATATTTTATAAGAAATGGATTATAAAAATTAATTTCAGTGTTAAACAATGCATTTAAACTAGTTTGTAGAGCTAAGCACTGTTTGGACTTTATTTCAATTTAAATCGCAACATGAATCACTCCAAATAGTCCTCTTTTTCTGTACAGACTGAAAGTGTGAGGTGATTGTTTACAGTGTGTGGAATGTATCTGACATATAATATGTGGATGTGTATCTTTTTAAGAGCTGAGTGACAAGCATGAGAAATGGTTCTCAGTAGTGATGACTGCAGTCCTAGCCCAGATGACAAGTCTGTAGGTATTTCCCTGGAGGGCAGTTTGAAACTGAGAATCACAGTAGTGACTAGACCTAAGCTAAAGAAGAGCACTGCTATTACCTATTTTATGAAAACCATATTATCTGTGTAATCTGGAAATAGATACTTACACTTTAGATTGATTGCTTTTATTTTTTCCAAAGATCAAAAGACAACCCTGGCATTTTAAAAAGGAAGTCACTCTGCAACGACACTTACCTCTTTTTTTTTTTTCTTTGTTACTATAATTCTCATTTACATAGTTCTGTTACAGTCTCCTGAGGCATAGATGCACTAAAATTGTGATAATTCATCAAAAAGTCACTGATTATTTTAAGCATAATGTATTTATATCTATACATATGCACTGTTTCCACACTGAATTCTCATTTCCTGATGAAACAGAGCCATTTATTTACTTCTTCAATATATTAATCAGTATTGCAAGCCATCTTTTCAAGTCAGTGAAGAAATCTTTACAACATCAAAATTCCCATGTAAAAATATTCAATATCACAATCATGAATATTTCAAAGTCTCTGTTTTGTTCTTAAAAGCATATTATTTGCACATATGTGCAAACAGAGATGCACAAAGGAACTTCCCGTAGTTTCTCCGTAACAATTACTGTGGAATTCTCATATATACTGACACAAGTTTGATGAGCAGCTGTTCCTTTTTTCTTTCTCTCCTCCTTGTTCATATTCCCTTACATCCACCTGTACCATAAAGGTGTTATTGCTGTGTTTGTAATTCTCTTTTTTTCACCTTTCCATTTGCCTACCATTAACACAATCACAAAATCACAAAGAGACTTAAGTTGGAAAGGACCAGCTGCAAGAATGGACCCACTGCAGGACATAATGAGAGTGCAAGGAGTGAAAATGAGCCTGTAAAACAGCACGTTAGGGTGTAGGGGAAGATGTTTTAGTTTTGGGTTTTTTTTTTCCCACACTACCCAAATCTATTTTATTTGGCAATAAATTATTTTTCCTGAGTTTATTTTGTCCATGATGGTAACTGGTAAGTGATTTCTCTATCTTTATCTGGATCCATAAGCAGTTTTGTCATATTTTGTCCCTCTGTCCTGTTGAGGAGGGAGAGTAAGTGGGCTGTTGTCCAACCCATCAAAAACCTGCTGCTCAAAGATGGCCCAGTTCTACCACATTGTTGACAGCATAAGCCAGCCAAGGTTTGTGTATCACTAGATTCCACACCTCCCTCAGAAACCCTTTCCAGTATGCATCAATCCTTGTGGTAACTCTTTTTGTCCTCCATCAAGTGAGAATATTCTGTGTTGTAACTATTTGCTTCTTACCCTGCAATTGCACAACTCTAAGAAGATCCTGGGTACACCTCTCTAAACTCTGCCATTGGATATTAGCATTAATATCTTTCCTTTCCCTTTCCCTTTTCTTCCAAAACCCAGTCTACTTAGGCTTTTCTTGTACTTTATGTTATTCAGTCCCATGAACATTTGGTGGCTCCTTGCTGGGTGCACTCCAGTATGTCAATGTCTTTTTTTCTTGTGCAGGGAAGTTCAAAATTAGATGCGACACTCCAGATGTAGCCTCACAAGTAGTAAATAGCGGGGAAAAAAATCATTTCCGTCAACTCACAGGCTGCCATCACACTAATGCAGCTCAAGATGTTGGTAAGTATCTTTGCTAAAAGGATGTATTGCTAGCTTATGTTTCAGGTCATCTACCTGGGACCAAACGTCCAGTTCTGTAAAGCTGCTTTACAGGCATGCAGTCTCTATTGGTGCATGGGATTATTCCGACCCAAATTTGGGACTTTTCATTTGCATTTGCTGAACTTCATGAGATTTCTGTCAATCCTTTTTCCAGCCTGTTGTAGTCCATCTGAATAGCAGCTCTACCCTCTGTCATACTGACTGCTCCCCTGCATTTGTCTGCAGAGTTGCTCGGAGTCCACTCCATTCCATCATTCGAGGTTTTAGTAGATGGGCAGTGGTGGCTGACCATCAGATGGTAGTCAGTGGTGGCTCAAGTATAGATCCTTGAGGGGAAGCACTAATGATGAGCTAGACTTCTGTAGTTACACGTTGTAGGAACAATTGCCACACTTTGAGCATGATGGTCTAGTTAGTTTTCTGCTCATCTTACTTTCCAGTTATTCAGTCTATGCTTCATCATCTTTGCTACGAGGATAATAGAGGATATTGTGTAAATTCCTTGCTGAAGTCATTATGTGACGTCATATAAATGTCATTTCTCTTCCACATTATATTTTGCATCATCCTGTTATATAGTATTTTTCCTATTTCTTCTTGTCTTTGAAGCATTTTTTTCCCCTGAATAACCTTTATTAGATCTGTTTCTCTGTTTCTCTTAGTTTTCAGTCCTCTTTTGTAATGTTCTTCTCCTCCTGGTTTCTTCTGCAAATTCAGTGCTCAGCAAGTCCATATTTTCAGTAATTTGTTCTGACTTTTGAGTAATAAAAGGGCCAGAGCAGGTTCAAACTCACAGCTAAATCGTAATAATATTACTTTTACTTACAGAAAATGCAGGAATATGTGTTCACATTTCTCAAGGGACAGTGCACCTTTGAACCCTATAGTATAGGTAGAAGACCGCCATTTCTGATGTAAACTCATAATCACTTCTAAAAATCAAACAGGCTTCCCAATCATTCTATTGAGTGCAACCTGCCATTTCAAGTCTGTTGATAATAGTGGAATGCTACATTTTTAAGCCAAGGCTATCTGTTGCAAATTTGAATTGCAAAAAACATTGCAAAGATTGAGATGCACAATCAAAGGGCAAGAACTGCAACAAGTGAATTCATTGATCTCAAAGCCTTCAGGAGGTTTGAAATGTTTTTCACAGAATCACAGAATTGTGGTGGTTGGAAGGGACCTCAGAGATCATCGAGTCCAACCACAAAAAAAAAAAA
>JAOTQQ010000001.1:165897180-165907455 GCA_026546715.1 Gallinago undulata
TGCCTGATAACCCTTTCAGTAAAGAAATGTTTCCTAATATCTAACCTGAACTTTCCCTGGTGTAACTTGAAGCCATTTTGTTGATCTATTTCTAGCCATGATAAATGAAAATGAGAATTGGTTTCTGACATTTGTGTGGTTTATTGACTGGCTGCTTTTTGACATTAGTGTGGTTACGTGGTGAAGAAACAATAAAGTTGTAAACATCTGAAAGAGACTTCTTTATAAAAAAATTACTTGCAATGTGTTTGCCAACAGGCCCTAAAAAACATGGTTACGTGAGATATATGAAATTCCAGGATGGGCAAGCTGTGCCTCGGGGTTTTGGGGTGAGCTTCAAATTGATTTTGCTTAGAGATTTGTTGAACAGTAAACACAGAGTATGGTTTCAGAATTTCCTTGCATTTTTAGCTTGCATTTATTTGATTTCTCAGCTATACTTCGCATAATTTGCTCTGCTTAGCTGAAAACAATGTACTCATCTAGTTTGCAAGTAGAAAAGATTTATTTTTGCATGTATATTTAATTCCTTACAGCCAATTCATTAGCTATGAGGCTGAGAGGATAATTCTGTGTGTAAGAAGATTTTGAACTGCACTAAACTGTAATGACATCACTTAAAGGAATGAGTAAATATCTATTATCAGAACAAAAAAAAAGTATAAATCTCTGAATTTTAAAGTTCAATGCCATAGGATCAAGCTTACTGTAACTTTACTCCAATTTTCAGGTGAAATAGGCTGTCATAATTCAAAGTCTCTTCAGTAGGAGCAGTTCACTATGGAAATATGTTAGAGGCAGAAGAGAAAAATATTGATGAACAAGATGAACAAGATAATTGTCACTGAGATTAAGGATTTCTCTGATTTTGTTTGTTGTCAATATTACTACAGTTACAGACAGACATTGATAACAAGTTATACATTTATATTGGATTTTCCAAACAGAGAAAAAATGGAATTATATTACTTTTACTTTCTTTTTGTTGTATTTATGGAAACACCAAATCAAACCAAAGAAACAAAAAACATGCAGTTTCTTATATTTGCAGGATGTAGTGATTTGTCAAGCAAAAGTAATGAATTAATTTTAAGGAAATAAATATCAACACAGATATGTCTGAATTTGTATTCCTGCTAAAATAAAAAATATTTTTCTCGAGAAAATAACTTTTAAAATCAGTTACCTTTCTAATTACGGAGCCTAAACTAATAATTACACAGAAAACTATTGGTTGTAAAGGAGAATTATATACCTACACTGTGTAAATTTTGGGAATATCACATTACAAATTTAGTATCAAGATGTTGTCACCATCCAATACCATGTCTAAACTGTTGGATGAAAACTTCAAAATATATCTCCAGCGATATAACTATACCTATATCATCTATATCTAAATTTCTGTCTATAAAATCTGTATCTATATCTATATATAATGAGATAGATGTACAACCTTTTACAACAGAAAAAAATACAGAAAAAAGAATCATTTATTTTATCTTGAAGAAGCTATCCTATCATCACAGTACAAAGGTAGATAGAAAGATAGGGAAATGGGTAAGGAGGTAAGGAAATGTTTTCGTCTTCCCAGGAGTACCTGTTCACATTGGAAGGATTTCTGATCTATATGACCATTAATTTTTGTATTAACTGGCATCATCAGGATAAGGTTCAAACTCTTAAACCATTATGGTGGCAGCAAGCTAAGTATCTTGATGGTCTTAAATGCATATGCATAGAATGTATGCTTATTTGCTTCCTTGTATATTTTCTGGAGAAGAAAGATCATTGCAAGGGAAAATATAAGAAAGAGAGGCTGAAATATCACATTTTTATTCTGATATCAAATGCAAATTTGAACATTAAACTGTAATTTCCTGTTAACATTGGATAGGACCTATGCTACATTTTCTTAAGACTTATATAGTTTGGAAATACAACTGTACATCTCATACTGCTAGCACTGACTTTCTCTACAATAAAATAGAATAAGATGAAATTCTGACCTTTAATACAGTGCAGTCATATCCCTTTCAAAATATATTTATTTATAAATAAAATATATCAAAATATATTTTTAAAACATATTTAAAATATTTCAATATATATTTAGCACAATATTTTACTACAGAAAACACAACTGATTATAACAAATAGGGTCCAAAATGAAACTTAAATATAATGTAAGCACTGTCTAAAATCAAATTATAGCCTGAAAGGTGAAAGCAAGTCCACCATGCTAAGTACTGGGCAACCGAATCAGAAAATCTTGCTGACATATTTATCTTTCTTTTTCTTTATATTTTTTTTTTCCCTTCAAAGACCAAATTAACTTCAAAATATTTTAATGGACTACAATATACCTTCACCAGGTTTGTCCTTCACCAGGAGACACAGAGAACTTTCAATTGCTGCACAATCCAAAACAGTTTATAAGCTCATATTTGGGATAATTTGAGGGTAAAATGCCTCATGAACTTGGAAATTACTTTGATTGAGGTATTCATTAAATCTCCCATGTTGTTTTTTACTCAAAATAAAGTATATAATGGAGAAGGGAAATCCTCTGGTTTATATTTTAAAAGAAAAGAGTTTTCCTTTGGTTAGAGAAATCCTTGTGTGAACTCAAGCATAGAAAATAAAACTAACTGTAGATAAACATAATACACAGATATATATGTTAATATATATAATATAGTATATTTAATATAAATATCTATACTAATATATAGTATCTATATATGTATATATATATATATGCAAATAGGGATTTTTTTAATCTAACAATTTAAATATAAAATAAAAAATTAAATATATTTAAATAGAAAATAAAAAAATCAGTTTCTAGTTCATTGAGAAACCTGGATATCTGGAAAAGTGTAGACTTCCACAAATCAAAAACCCATTTTCCAATGTGAGGCATAGGTACAAATCTAACTAGCAAATTTTCTGTGATTTCATCACAGAAACTTGAAACACAGATTCAATCACAGAAATATTTAAAGTGACATATTTTCATCAAAATATCTACAATTTAAAATGTACCTCAAATCTCATATTAGACATCTCTCATAAACATCATCAGCCATGATAATGTTATGAAAATTTTCAAGGCCTACAAATAAACTCATAAAACCTGTCCAGAATTTAAGTATTAATTGATTCATTTGGAGCAATTAGAAAAAAAAATAAAATATTTTCTGCAACACTTCATTCTCTTTTCTGTGACGGAAAGGAAAACTGGTTGACTAGTATAGGGGCTAGTTCTCCAGGAAACTTGAGACTACGTATTAGCCACGGGTTATATCCACAAAAAAATTCTGTAAAGGACCTAAGATTCTAAATACTTACGTATTCCTTGCCTTACCTTACCTTAATATCACTTTCCCTTCCCTCACCTCACCTTATGTATATAAATATGAAATTCATGATCAAAAATGTCTCTTCATCGCATATGTTCCAAACTAAAAAAGTTTTATAGACTTCGGTTCCCTAGATATGTATGGCAGATGCAGTAGCACTTAGTCCTTGATCATCTTAGAAAACTTAGCACATATCTGATGCTTAATCTGATGCTTACACTTTTCTGGTTTCAGAGATTGAAATTTCCTCTTTCTGTCTGCTTAGCGCATTAAAGCAGACTGTCACCTGTGCTATGAGATTGTGGTTCAAATTTCTGTACTGCCTGACACTGTTTGGATCCAGGTATGGGTGAGGAAGACACATTCCTTGAAGCTGTCCCTTAAAGAGAATTATTAAATAATCTCTTGGTCAGGATAAAGAAATAAGAGTAAGAAATCCCCTGAAACATTTGAGACTTTGGCTCAACTCTGCAACATTTACTGTCTTATGAAGGAAGGAGCTTTTAACCTAAGAGTGTGGTGTGTGAATCCTGAATCAACATAAGAAAAATACTGAGGCTCAGTTAGGCACCTAGCCCCTGGAAGGAAAGGCTTAATGACACAAATTTTCTTCAGTGTTTCTTACTGATTTATTACTTTGTACAGAGATTATTGTGAATTCCTTCCTGAAGTGCCCAGTTCTCCTGCAAAGCACAGGTATATTTACTTACAAATATACCAAGATTACAGACATTTACAAGACTACCAAGAAAAAGATGAAAATTCTGGGGAAAAGATTTAAAAATCCTTAGCCAAAAATCCTTAAATTTTTAAGATGTCTCTTCTTCTTTGTATACAGCGTATAAGACATTAGGTTCATGGTCAGTGTCAGTTCTTTTGTTCCACATAAAAGCTCATGAGGCTTAGGTTTGGGTGAGCTATTTGGTTTTTTATGACTCAGCTCCACCTTGAGAGTTCTTTGGGGCTTAGAAAGCTGTCAACAAGATGCTAACTGACTGTATATTAAAACATTCCTTTCTGCCTCAGTGGGCATTATTCACATTTCATTTTCATCTTTTCAAATGCTGAACTGTGCATTCAATTCAAAACATAAAACTTGACATTAATATACATTTATATTAATGAGATTAACACAAGATGTTTGTTACTAGCTTTAATTTCAGCGATCACATCTGAGCCAGCAGACATAATGCTAACCAATTATTTTGTGATGAACTGAAATCCATCCCTGTCAATGAAAAAACCATGTGAAGACTTTCAGAAAAAAAAGATCCCTCATCCAGGAAAGTAAGTACTTCTATTTCTTAGCAAGTTTATCCTAAATTTTAAATACCACACTTCTTAAAAAAAACCTACCTGAAAAAATAGGTAAAGTGTTTAGGTGTCTTCAAGCTAAACAGGATTCCCTGAACATTCTCACTTATACATGGTTTATTTTATAGATTAACTATGATTTACATTGGATAAATTAGAATATTCTAAAAATGTCTTCTTGGCAGTTATTTCTACAGAAGTAATTCTCTACAGATTAAGACATATTTTTATCCTTAAATAAATCTTATGCACCCAATGAATGCTAAAAATGGTTTTATTTGCATAATTCTAGAGTTGAGAATACAATTTCTTTAATCACTCTCCAACACCCTATTCAGCTTTTCCTTTGAACTGATATGACTCTACACCCTGTTATAACAGCTTTTGTTGAAAAAGTTTAGTGTAAATACTACTGCTGAACTGAAGTACCAAAACTTAGTAAGACGTGGGCCTGATATTCTGTACTCACTGCCAAGTTATGAGATTTTAGAGCAACACTCCAGTAGTGTTCAGTAGCATCACGCTGCAAAGTAGCCAGATGATCTTTTTTCCTGCCTTCTGTTGGTTGTATTCAACTACAGTAAGAGACCTGCTTATCTAGAAGAGCCTATGAGATACGAATAACTGCTTGGAATGCCTGCTATTATCTGTCTGACTGCCACGGCAAACTGAAAGCCATGGTCTTGAAAAATGTACTAGAAGTGGTACAAACTAACCTTTGCCATAGCTAGCATTTGGATTTTATCACCAGTGTATTTATGGTTTCTTTTAGTTTTTAATTCATATATAATTGAGAGGTTTCTGATTTGTGTCTCAGCCACTGCTTGCAGAAAAGGTGACATTGCAAGTATCCTAATGTATTTTGAAAGCCTTTTTGTGTTGATTCTCTAACTGTGGTTATGATAACATTTAGAACAATGTTTGGGTTTTTTTTAGAGAAGAGCTACACTACAACTTCACATTTTCTTTCAAAACTGGGTATGTGGTATCAATTGCTAACAAGCCAAAGATCTTTCTGAATAAAAGATCTACAGCTGCAGTGAAGAATAAATGACATCAGTTTACGTTTCTAATCACAGAATCACCTAGGTTGGAAGGGACCTTTTAAGATCCATCTAGTCCAACCAAAGAAAAAAAAAAAGCCACAAAAAAAAAGCACCCACAAACAAAAAACCCCACACAAACCACACCCCACACCCAAACCAACACCAGCCCAACACTAATCTATATCCCCGAGCACCATGTCAACTTGTCTCTTGAATACCTCCAGGGATGGTGCCTCAACCACCTCCCTGGGCAGCCCATTCCAATGCCTGACAACCCTTTCAGTAAAGAAATATTTCCTAATACCTAACCTAAAGCTCCCCTGGCACAACTCGAAGCCATTTCCCCTTGTCCTATCATCTGTGATTTGGGAGAAGAGGCTGACCCCCTCCTCCCTACACCCTTCTTTCAGGTAGTTGTAGAGATTGATAAAGTCTCCCCTCAGTCTCTCCTTCCCCAAAGTATTCTTCTGCTGAAGGTTCCGCAGCTTCTGTATATGTGAAGAGCTGGACTGAAAGCAGTGGGAATAAATTGTAAGTGGGCTGTGGATTTCAACAAGAAGTTAGGTTCAAAAGAGGAGTTGAATCTGAACCTAAATGGCTAAAAGTGAATTACCCAGTTCTGGAAACGAAACTTTGCCAGTGCTGACTTCGATATCTACAAGGTTATTGATATGTCTACAGTAGCCAAAATGCAGAGATTAATAAGACTAACATGTTTAAAAATCCAAGATCCAGAAAATAATCTGTTCATTTCACCTGCTTTCTAAACCTGCCTACAGCTGTTGATGCTAATCTGTTTATTTTGAGAACTATGGGATTCCTACAGTTCTTAGAAATGGCTTTTAGTTAAGGTAGGTGTTAGACTTCCATGTAAAACCAGGGTGCTACCTGGTAAGGGTGACATCCACCTTTTTATGATGGCTTAGAAGTAAGAATGGCCATGACAAAGTGAGTGTAGTTTTCCTGTATCTTCAGAAAACTACTAAAGAATAATCCAGCAACATCTCAAATAAAAGAAATGCTCTTTTGCCTATTCCCAGCCCTTATTTGCCATCCTAGCTGAATAAGCACTCCGAACTGGATTGAAGTTAGTTTAAAAACTTACATATTCTGCTTTATCTATTTCTGACAGTCTGGTGCTTTAGCTTCCAAAAGACTTGTGAGGAAAGCAGAGCAGTCTAAAGACATTTTGCAAAATCAAAATCATCCTAGAGTGAGAAAGACCTAAACCTCTCATTTTGTGAACAAGTGCTGTAATTACTATCTTGTTACAGTCCTACTGTCTGGGTGAGTAACCTGAGTGAGTGAGGCATACCCTAAATTTGCTGAGATACTCGGACATTTCCAGCAAGCTATGTGAAGGGAAGACTATTTTATGCCTTTTCACAGGAGGTAGCTGCTGATCTAATCTGCCCTATACAGAGATAGGTGCAGTGCAGATTTACTACAGTAAAATTTATATGCCAGAAAAATTCTAATTGGAAATGTGATGCATGATGGGCACCAGAATCACCTTAGTAAACTAGGGAGTAGACTCCTGCCTAGTGTTCTTGAACTTCCACATTCACAGACCACTTTAAAACCCTAAGTGCTTTTCTGGATTACACTCTTGTTTTTTTACATGCCTAGCAGTTTAGCTACACATTCTTCATTGTTTTGCACAGTGTGGTAGTTGTAATTCTGCTAAAATTTCATTTATCTCAGCATTGTATAAAACAAGCATGAACTAAAAATATAACTTGCAGTTTTAAGCCAGTTCTCCATTTAAGACTGATCTGAAGAACTTCCCCAGAGTGGATTAGATAACCTAGTTCAGCACTGACACCTTTAACTTCCCTTTGAGTAGCTACAATCTGGTCTCTGCTCTCAGCTTGGTTAAAAAGAATGAAAAAGAGTGAAATCTGCAGTTTCACTGCACTTTTCTCTTCCCCCTCTATATACTTAGCCCCATCATAGAACCTGCTTATATCACACAATGTAGTCACAGTGGGAATAAATCCTTTTCCCCCATGTTTATTGTATAGAGCTAAACATTAATCAGTTTATGTTCCCAGATTGCCTAGAATTCTCAACTTGGTGAAGATACTTGAGGCTTAGAATTTATCCCCTAGTTAGAATTCTCACAGCTATCATCTTGGAGGAGTTTTTCAACTCAGTGACATGCATTTTTAAAAAGTTCTAAATAAGTAATGCACATTTAAAAAAGACAGTGTAGGGGAGCCAAAGTGAAAAAGAAAACTCACAAAAGCTGACAACCTCAAGAAATGCAAAGCAAATGACGCAGTCCCACATCTGTTTCACACTGCACTGCAGAGCTATTTCAGGGACAGTTCACCAGTCTTCCAGTAAGTTGTATTTGTAAACAAAGGTCAGAAAAAGTATAGAAAACCCCCAAACTTCTGTTTATTTCTTCAGGTGATTTTAATAATATTTGCATTATTTTGAATCTTTGAATATATAATGACTATGTATGATTTTTAGCTATTATGTGTTGTTCATGTATGGTTTTACGAGGTTTTTTACTTCTTTACCTGACTTTAGTCTACAATATATTTTAGGGCAATAACCTGGTTTTAAACTCTTGTTGTCCTGAATATCTAATTTCAAAGTGGAGAAATATCAGCAGGGAAAGAATTTGAGCTCTACTGCCTCTAGGATATTTTAAATTTTTGTGCAAAATATAGTAACTTGATAAGCAGGATGCTCTTTACAGAAGAATTGTGCCCTGGTTGTGGACTGTACTGAGTGAAAATTGTAATTCTGTATCCTGGGTGAATAGGCTAGCCACAACATGTCAGTTAAATAAGCTGGGTTGTTCCTTTTTTTTTTCCATGTGCTTTTGTATAGGGTCTGCCTTTCAAGATGTGGTCTAACTAATGATGACGGGATTGAGCTTCAGGGCCACAGAGGTGAAGAAATACTTCGTTGATCTCATTGTAGTTGTAGATATGAGTAGAAACTGCACTGCTTTCTGTGTGTATGAATAAAATACATTTGAACATGCCTATTAATAAATATTTTGATCCCTAAAGAACTCCAGTGATGAAAATATAAGAGTTAATAGATTTTAGCTTCCTTCAAAACTAAACTGAAATTTAAAGAATAACAATTCTGACTGTAAACACTAAAAGTCAAAGCTGGTCAGTTCTTGAATGCTGTAATACTTTTGTTGAACTAAGTTGTAGGGACTGATAGTTTTTAACAGCTCAGGCCAGCTTTTTTTTTCTCTTATCCTATTATAATTCAAGCATAACTGTAACGGTATTTCCACTACTCTAAGCATGACAAAACTTTATCCCCAGATATGCAATTGCTTATCTAATTTACATAGGAGTTTAATAGATAAATATTCCTAAATCAGATAGGTGTCCTTTTTCACAAGCTAAAAATCCTTGGGACTCATAACTGTGCTAATTCATTCATTCTCACAAATGTTTCCATGATTTAGAAAATCAAGTTCTTCTTAGTTTTGTTTTTCTTAATTCAGGAACTGGTTGTTAACTACAAGAGACATCTTAAGGAAAGACTGCTAACATTCAACACATTGTTTTTCCTGTATCTATCTATCTGTATTTACTAAGGCAGGTAGCTCTGATGTGTTTAGGCAGGTCAGATACTGTAAGTTCAAAAAAAAAAAAAAAAGAAAAAAAAAGGAAACCTTTTTTTCGGGGGAGAGGGAGAATGTAGCTATTTCAATAAGGGGTTTAAGTCTTGACTTCTTTTTAGATTCTATGAGCTCTATGAGAATGTCTGCATACTCTATTGATTACTCTGTGGTTGGATTGTGAATAATTTGCCCTATCATGTTGTCCTTGGTACAGAGATGCAGAAATCCATTTGCCCTATGCTTAACCTTTCACACAGCTGCTGATTTTAGTTATTGCATGTACGGGGCTTGGGAAGCAAGTATATCCCTATGGGAAAAAACGGAAATTGAAGAAAAATGGGTACTGCAACAAGTTTACAAGTGCAATGTCACCTGGCACATATTGTAAAAAGTTCAGAGTTACATCTCTGTTAAAACTACTAACTTTTCTAATACAATTTAGCTCTCACCAGTATTTTCAAATGATATCATCTATTTGGTTTTTCAAAATAACAACTGCATTGAAAAGGCTCCTGTGATACCATGAATTATGCTTACCTATAGTTCAGAAGACTGCTAGACAAAACCCCTTGGGAGGCTGCCCTTAAGGATACAGGAGTCCAGGAAGGATGGGTATACTTCAAAAAAGAAGTCTTAAAGGCACGGGAGCAGGCTGTCCCCATGTGCCGAAAAACAAGTAGGTGGGGAAAGAGGCCAGCCTGGCTAAATAGGGACCTTTTGCTGGATCTCAAAAAGAAAAAGAGAGCCTATGACCTTTGGAAGAGGGGGCAGGTCTCTCATGAAGACTTTAAAGATGTAGAGAAGCTATGAAGGGAGAAAATTAGGAGAGCCAAAGCATAGCTAGAGCTCAACCTAGCTGCAGCCACTAAGGATAATAAAAAATGTTTCTATAAATTCATTAACAACAAAAGGAGGATTAGGGAAAATCTCCCTCCTTTATTGG
>JAOTQQ010000001.1:165907583-165925110 GCA_026546715.1 Gallinago undulata
TCACCATCCTTGGACGTGTTTAAGAGTCGTTTAGATGTGGTGTTGGGGGATATGGTGTAGGGGAGAACTTTGTAGAGTAGGGTAAATAGTTGGACTCGATGATCCCACGAGTCTTTTCCAACCTAATGATTCTATCGTTCTATGCCCCAGTGTGGTGGTTCTGTAACAGCTTGCTATCTTTGGTTTAATTCTTGGATTTAGAGCTAGGCAAGGCTTCCAACTGACTCAGAGGTGCACCAGTCAGAGTGACCTTGACAACTCACAAAACAAAACCTAAAAAAATACTATCTGGATGGAAAAAAAGGGGAGTAAAATCACATTTCAGGCTATCATCTTTTGACCTTCCAGTAGCAACCTAACTTGAGTCTACAAAACACTTCCTGTGTGTTTCATTTTCAGCTTTAATCATTTGCTGGCAGTTCTTCTACATGCTAGTATTCCTATCACTAGCCAATGTCATTGTGAGAAATAGATGTCAACTTTTTCCCTGCCATTGTAAGATTTGCATCATCGTCATGCATCCCAGAGCAGCTGTAACTTTCTCTTATCTGTGCAAAGGCCTTTTGAGTATATATCCTTTGTCCAGTTTATGGCAGTGAAATACCTTCAGATCTGTTTCTGTTTGAGAATAACATGTAGCCATATAACAGACTTTAATGCATTTCTGTCAGTTCATAATCAGAGAGAAATTTTATTAGTGGTAAAGAGGCTTGATCCCCAAAAGTGAATTTTATGAATTATGAGACTTCCCAATGTTCTCACAGACACAGAAAAATAACATAATTTTCATGAAGAGGAGATGGAAATGGAATCTGTTGATGTATGTTTCTTCAGTGGCTGAACAATTTTTCAAACACAACAGATGGTGGTTGCAGCAAAAAATCTGGAGTCAGAGGAGGGGATTAATTTCACCTAGCTGCATGCTGTACTATATTATTATCTATATCTGAGCTGAATACTATAAACTCCTTTTAAGTTAAGTGCGGAAAAATTACACTTTAGGAGTAACATTTATCTGACCTGTTTAAATTTCAAATTTTTACTCTATTGATTGTAAAGGTGACCAGTCCTGATATGTACCTTACACATGCATTACCAATGTTTATTTAATCTAATTGAGCCCTACTCTGAGTAACTAGGAATCATGTTTTATTTAGAAGAGCATACATCGGGCCCTGGATAGTTTTCCAGTTGTGAAGTATCTTGTCCACCTAGTGACAGAACATGAAAGAGAATTTTATCCCATTTCAGCTCCTAAAAAAAATCAAAAAACATATGGCTCTCAGTCTTTATAAAATGTAAAGAATTTTTGCCACCATGGAAGTGGACAAGCAAATGCTTAAGCTATAATCCTGGCAAAAGTCCTATTAACAATGCTAGAAGGCTTTCTTCACCTCCCATCTTCTACATTGAATAATGTGAATGCAAAAAGAGCCAATATATTAGTAATTTGTCTACTAAAAATCCCACCATTTTAAGCTTTGAAACTATGAGAATATACCTATGGGCTTTTCCTGTTAATAAATATTGCAACTCTATAGGGAACTTCCTACTAGGTTCCTAAATCGTTTTAATTAATACTTGATTTAAACTTTTCATTTCTCTATAAATATCCCCGATTATGTTACACAAAGCTTTCACAGGTGAAACAACAAATGTAGTGGAGCATCCTAGGGAATAATTTTACGATACTTGTTTTGGGTATCTTGTTAGCAATTTCAAATACAAGAAGCAAGCAGTTCTCAATGTATTCAGTATCTACAGATTTTAGACTTTTATATAAATCAGTGCTCTGTAGTTCTTTGGACTGGTGAAGAATGAGCATTAAATTCTATCAATCTTACTGGGTCCAATTTAAATCCTTTTTAAATTATATAGATGATTAGATAAAAGGCATCATTCTCTTAAATGTTCAGCGCTGATCTAATTTTTGCTCCCATCAAAGTCAGCTGAGAAACATTTCATGACATTGATTGGAGTAAAACCAGGCAAGTGCAGCGTTACTGTTGCATATAGTTTTCTTTGAAGCAAAGCAGAAACCACAGCTGGTTGCAAGGAACAAAGGTTAGGTGTTCTTTTGACAGTGACTAGCAGGCACAGTGAATATTTTTGCCTTGCCATTGGAAGTCACCATCTTTAAAATTAATCCAGGAAGATGATCAGAAGACTTTATTCTGTTAGCATTAATTATAATTAATTCAAGGGGAGTTAAACTGCTGGGGACATAGTTAATCACTTCTGAATCATAAATTATTAAAAATAATCTCAGTTTCAGGTAGGGGTTGTATACTTAAAAGGTAATTTAAGCCATGTGTTTTTATGCATTGCTGAATGCCTGGTGAGACGGACTGCTTAGAGTCCTCTGATTTCCTTTACATAATATGTTGAAAGAGAACTTGTCTCCTTTAAGTCCTTAAACAAACATCTAAGCTGAAAGTAGTGAAATGTTTATTTTGCTACAAGAGTTCACAGGGGAAACTTTCATCTGTATGGTTTCAGAAAGACTGAATTTGTCAATTAAACACTAACACATAGTAAAATATGACACAAAAATAAAAAGTTAATTAAATAGAAAACTGAAATCAGTTCTCCCAAAATAACACCTCCCTGAGCTTAATTATAAATAAATAATTATAAACCACTATTATATTATTATAAACATTTTGTATCATTAACTCTGCCTTTGAGAACATCTACATTTATCTATGGTGTGCAAAATTCCCTTTAAAATGCATAACTAAGTGTACCCAAATGTAAAATATTGACCCATTTTCAACTGGAAAACAATAGTGATTTTCAGTTTAGCGTAGGAGCAGATAAAGCTCACTTTCAAATTTAAAAGATAACAAACACACATTGTGGTTACAGCATTATTATTTTCTTTTTCAGTTGAGTTTTAGGGAGAAGCAAGAAAAGAAGTGCTGTCATTGTTATGACACGTTTAGGATGATCACATCACAGTAGCAGTAGATAAGTGAAAAAAGAGAAAGAAGCAGTAGGGTTCATGAAATGAAATTCAAAACAGGAAATATTTATTCTTTTCTAAGTCTATGAAGACAAAATCATCATGCTAAGCATCTTTCCTTATAAATTAATTAGTTATTAGATCATTTTAGTAAGTGAAAAAGTGTATTTCTACCCATAGTTTGGTTTTTTTTTTAAAAAAAAATCTTTTTTTCTTTCTAACTTTAAGATAGATATTGAAACCAATGCATTTTATAAGCAAAATTTCTTTCCTAGGTATTTCTTTCCAATGTGAATGTTAGCAACTAACGAAAAAAGAGAGGAAAGTATCTGTAAGAGATCTGGTATATCTTGAAAAACGTTATTTAGTAATCATCATGTTCTTTCATGTTCTTGAAAGCAGAACTCTTCTCAGAATCCATATTCCTGTGTATATATCTCTATATGCAAATTTGGTCAAGATTTCTGACTGATTCATTATTTCTTTACTTTTAAAGGATATTTGTCAAGATCAATTCTGTTTCCATAAAACACGTCTGCCTGAAAAAGCCCAGAAAAATAAAACGCCCTGGAAACCTTTATACTTCCCTTAACTTGTTTGCTGGGTAAATATTATACACACATTTAACTGTAGACAAATAAATCTTAAAGTATATACATCACAAACACACCACAGTCTTAGGGAGGAAGTTCACATATATGCACACACACTTCTAGATCTACATATTTATTACACATGAAATGAAGAAAAAAAGTACCAAAATAAATTTTCAGAGTACCTGAAAGAAAAGGCTATGCATATCCTAGTTTGAGATGGAGCAGAGCCAACTTCCCATTCACTGAGAGACAATCTTCCTTATATTTGTTGTAGGTGCAACCAGGGGCAGCTGACGTGGTTGTTTACCCCCTGGAGGGGTTGCACCTGTGGGGAGAAATGGACAAGTCAGGTAACCCAAACTGACCAATAGTTTATTCCATTCCATATGCCATGCTCAGTATAAAAGCCAAGGGATTTACAAGTCAGCTTTTCTTTGGTAGCTTGCTTCTTTGGTGGTGTTTTTTCTTCTATGACTAATAACTGAGGGCTATCCTGTCAGATTGCCTGTGTTTGATGCTGATCTGTGCATTCCTGAAGCCAGATCTTGAATCCTGTTCCTATCTGTTGCTGACTGCAGCCTGGGACTTCCCCAGTGCCTGCTGGTGACTTCTTCCTAGGAGCTTGATACAGGTGTTTATATATATATACATATAATCTATTTTAGGATTTCCCTTTTATTTTATTATTAATATTTTATTGAAGTAGTTCAGGTTTTCCCCTAAACTGATTAATCTTTGTATGTCTCTCCTTCCTCTCCTTGGAACAAGAGGTGAAGGAGAGCATCTGCCATCTTATCATTGGCCAATATGGCCCAAACTGCAACAGTGTGACTGACGGAACAGATACGTATTCTGCTGTTCAGTTTAATTTGATAAAAACCTGAATTTGTACGATAAAGTTTTTCAGCCCTTAAATAATATATAGTCAATTTCCTTGCAGTTAGTCTCTCTGCTCTTTTCTAGCTCTCTTGAGCTCTGTTCCTGTTGTCTTTACTATTTTTTATACCTTTTTATTGTTTTTCATCATTGATTCTTTTGCTTCACTATTTGCAAATTCTTCCTCATTTCTAAAATCCTCACTGTTTTCAGCTTACCTTCTCAAGCCTACCAACTTGAGTTCTATCAACAGGACAAGATTTCTTATGCCTTCTAGCTGCACTTTCTGTATTTATCCAGTTCCACAAGGTTTGTTTGTTTTCCTTGTGTGGGTTAGAGTCATGGTGTTCTACCAAAAGCCATTCTAAGGTTTTCATTAGTATTGGAACAGCGCTTGTTTGCTGTTATTTCAAATGCCTCCAGTCATGGCAATTTTTCCCCGGGTAAGAACTTAAGATCAGCGTTCGTTTTATTTAATGTTTTCTTTGCCCATGTTAAAGGTCCTTTGGCTGCATCTTGGGGAAAGCATTTATCTTTTTTCTTAACAAAACAACTCATCTCCTATCCAAAGCAAAGTTCGTCCATTTCTTTGTTAAGCAGCTAGATAGTCATTCCTGGTTTTGATATCTAGCAGCTATCACAGTAAACAGCTTTCCCTTTAGCTTTCTTTTACTCTACAGAATGTTATATGGCTGCAGGTTTAAAACAAGTGTAATCACTGCCAACATTGCTGTAGTATGCATTTTTTCATTCCCTGAAGTTTTTAGAGTGATGAATTTGCAGCTACTTCTTCAGCAATGTAACTGGATGGCACATCAACCTAAACTGGTATCTCGTTTGCATCACCTGGTTAGCTTAGCAGATAATTATTTTTATGTAATCCAATCACATACTGCTGGAATGCCAAGAGTATGCAAATTAAATCAGAGGGTAGATGCCAGAAAAATGAGTTCTTCACTGGGGACAGAAAACATTATGATGCATGATACGTTTGAGTTAACCAATACTGACTTTGAATTCTTGCTGGAGAATGTTTTGCACTTGTACTGTTTCTGGGACTTTCAGTTCAGAAATTTCCCTTAGTAACTGTTTTTCCAACTGTTCTTTCAGCACATATAGAATCTATAACTTGCTCTAACTCTTGAATATGTGCCCTTTTGGGTGCACTGAATTGTTTGTGTTGAATTAATATGTAAATCCTTCCATTCTGATGGACTTTTTAATGACACATTTGCCCCCATCATGATTCGATCCCTTCCAGGAGGTCACAAGCTTTTTTTTTTTTTTTCTTCCAATCCTCCCCAGGTCCTTTCATACAGCACAAATATATGTCTAAAATCTGCAATGTGAATTTTCCTTATATTTGCTGTATTTGCTGATAATTCCTAATTTACTTTGCATTCTTATCTCTTATTTCCAAATTATTTGCCATTTCACAATTCTTTTACAAGATTCAAGGAACTCACATGACTGCCAAAAGTAACAACAGTTTTATCTGAAATTCAGACCATGCCAGAACTTTGCAAGTGAATAGGAAAGGCAGATGTAATCAACTTCTAGCATATTTTCCTCCGTCTTTCCTAGAGAACCTCCCACACCACATGAAATAAGTAAATCCTGAATTTAAGATGACCCCCAGTTATCCAGTTCAACTGCCTTGAGAAAAAAAAAAAATCTTCCTTTCAAATAAAGTAAATAAATTCTTAGGGAAAAATCCATCTTCACTCCATTTGGTTTTGTGTTCATGTATCAATATGCAAATGAAATGCAAAAAAAATTTAGAAAAAGAAATGATTTTAATAGACAAAAAGAACAGTATTTTTAATCCAACTCTGCCAAGCATATTTATTTTACATTATTATTTTGTTAAATGTTGGGAAGCGCAAAACCGTGAACAGACGTGAAACCAAAATTACTAATTGCATATGTTTCAGAAGCAGCTTTTCATTAGCTGCCACGATTATATAGCATATTAAAGATTTTTTTTCTGGATACTGTAGTCACTTTCATCGTTAGAGAGTATAAGAAACTCATTAATTACCTTGAACTGCCAAGTTACTTTCTTCCTAAATCACATGCCTGTTTCCTATTTTATGTGGAAGATTTTTGTTTTCAAGATAAAATTTAACTTTTTTTTTTTTTACTTTAAAAAAGATTTACTTAAGCAACATGATTAACTTTATAATTAAATGTTTTGACGTGACAAAGCTTATCTGCTTTCCTGAAGAGAGTGGGTGTAGATCATCCGGTTATACAAGTCTTTATCATCAAGTACAGGAATATGAATGCAGGATTGGTTATAAATACTGAAATAGTCTTTTAGCCAATTAACAATTTAAATGCTTTTATAGAGATTTGAAATAGTGGCAGACAAGAGAATTTAATATTCCATTTTCACTTAGTCACAAGGCTGAGCACCAGATAACAATGAGCACTACTACCATTATGAGTAGTTGATTTCTTTGAGCAGGCAAATAAAAAATAACAACAGGGTAAGCAAACGTCCATCAACAAAAACATTTTCAGTTTTGAATTAACACTTTTACCTGTTCTAAATTTATATATATTGTCTGCCATTTGACTGAATGATAGTAATCCTTTAATCCTGAATAAAATTAACAGTGTTCTCACAGCTGGGCTTAGTAGACATTTAACTCTATAGACATACTTCTACTCTTGCTAGTGAATTATGAGTTGTCATATTTCAGAGATGAGTGGTTTTCAGCATCATATCATTGGGTCTTTCTGGCCCAAAATTCAGCATTTCCCAATCAAGTCACTATACAAGATAGCACTGTGTTTGGGTTGCTTTTATTTCTGCTTCTGGAAATGTATTCTTCTGCTGCAGTTTTTGTGCCAGTGATTTTCAGACCATAAAATGTTACTGAAATGCCTTCTAGCATTACTCCTGTAGGAAAGATCTGGAATGAAGTGACTGTTTATGCCAAAGAAGCTTTCAGTGGTCAGACTTGGGAACAGTTCTGTTCTCTGTTATTCTGTCTAAAGTGTAGATGTGGGAGAACATAAATTTAACTTTCTTGTTTCCTTCAGAAAGATCTTTTGCTTTTATAAAACTTGTATGCAGCTGTGCATGATACAGACATTCAGAAATTTTAAAGCATTTTTTGTATATTTCATTTTTTCAAGTGTTATTTTGTGTATCCATAACATACTCAGTATTTCTTAATGAGTGTTCAGATGCCATTCTGAAATAACTCAGTGTGCCATAGCTTGCATTTTTTAGCAAGGAAGAAGCAGTCTGGAAAGCAGGCAGGTAGACAGTTAAAGTATAGTTTCCCAGAATCATAAAAATAGTCTTTTGTCTCTGAGTATGTTTAAACATTATAAGACAGTCTCGATTACAAGCTTGAAGCTCTGCAGTGGTCATATATACTTAGGAGGGTCAGCCATATTTTGAAGAAAAAGGAAAGTGTACTTAGCATTTTCTACACAGGAGTTAAAAGACGAAAAAAAAAAAGAAACATATCTTTCTGGATCATACATGAAGTCATATCCTGGGATATTCAGCCATGGAATCTATAGATTGACAGACTTGAACTACTCATAAAAAAAGACCTTGATTACTGTATATACAGAAATTTACAGGCAGTGAGATCTAAAATGCTTTTTACTTTATCATTGAAAGTAATATTAAGAACAAGCTGACTCCTTAAAACCAAAATTCAAAATTACAGTTTTTATTTGAGTGTCAAGATAGAAAAGGGGCATAAAGTGCCTGAGGGATTCTTTATTTCTGACTGTTTAAAGAGATTAGTTTGGACATATTTCTGGAAAAATATGCCTTAAGCAAATATTAAAAGTTAACCCAATATTGTTGTAGGGTTGAGATAGGAGAACAGATGAGATGACCTAATCTCTTCTGGTCTTCTGTGAAAATCTGTGAAAAATGTAACTGTCTTTTGAACTCAAATTATAACTTATGAGATAGCTATTTAATGAAATGCATTATCAGTTAAAGGAAATCCAGCATGTTCTGTGACATTAACCTATCAAAATTAACTGAACAGATATTGTGCTTACTATCTTTAGATGTTCCAAATTAGTCTCAAATACAGTTCATTGTAAATAAATTTCAACAATTCAGTCTGAGAACTTAAGGATATTGATGTCTAGATAGAAGTTCTATAAAGCATGCAGCATATGAGCTATGAGGGACAAGTATCCTTTTGGACTGTGAACTCAAGGCCAGGAATGGTATCGAAAGGCATCTAAAATGTCTGCAGGAGTCCAAATTGAACTTGAATTCAGCCTTAATGTCCCAAACCAGCAAAATGTGTAGATAGATCTATTTCCTGCAGATACAACTAATAAACATTTGAAATTCCTGTATTATTCACAATGGCTAAATTTAAACCCAATTAAATCACATTTCCCGAGTTTAATCTTACCTTATTTTAACCATCTAAAATTTGGTTTAAAAACAGTGCACAATTCGGTTACCTACAGATGGACAACTGTTGTCACTGTAGATTCACTAGGGTATCCTAGGCAACTAAGTGCAAGGGACTGGTAGATGTGTTTTAGGACTAACAGGAAACTTCTGCCCTTCTGGAGCAGGCACTGGAGACGATATCTCAGGTCATGTATTATAGCTATGAATTTCTGCTGTTAGGGAATTGAATTGCATTTCTACATTTGTATTTATCTAGAGATTGTAGACGTGTAGATGTAGGGATCTGCATTGCTAGTGTTTGCACATGTATTAAGTGTGAAATCAGTTTCCATGCCAGTCAATGGAGATGTAATAAATCCAATCACAGAGTCTATACAGCTAATATGCTCACAAAATATTCATGTCTACACTAGAATAAACTGTTTAGTTGTGCAGATTGTATATGAGGCATCCACAGTAGAGATGGCAGATACAACAAAAGACCAATGTAGAAAAGACAAGACCTCCAGACCAAAAGATGGTATCCAGGCAGGATATCCTATGACATCTCCAATGCCATCAGCTGCTTAGGTATGAAAAGTTCCAGAGAAGGCTAAATTTCCTCTGACTGTAATAGGCACTTAGATACTAGCTTTCAATAACAGTTCCTAAGCATAGGCGACTGTATTAATTTACATTTACCATATGGCTCTAAATACTTCATGTACTTTAAGTTCATATATACATACACACATAGTCACTGGAGAGACAGATTCATTTAAAGAGAACCATTCATGTTGGGTGGGATGCATCATCTCCTAGGGGTACCACTAGATGCCCACCCCTCTCAATTGATTAAAAGCAAGTAGAAATAACAAGACAAATCAGACTAATAGCTGTTTCGTTAGAAGGAGTCCTAGCAAAGCCTACCATACGAAGGCAGCAATTAACTGAATTTTAAGAATAATCTGAAATTTGTCAGGAAACACTTGAAATAACTTTCTATGGTTATAGCAGGACTTGCCATCGTTTTATGTCATCATTAGTACTATAGGACCATGCAGAAGCATTAAAAGTAGCAAGTATTCTGTAAACATGAATATAAACCCTGATCTGCTTATGGAGCCTAAAATCTGATCTACAGCAAAATATCTTCTTTAAGCAACTGCTGCCCTGAAACAAGAGCTGCAGCCCACTGGGAAACTGAATAGCTGAACTGGATTTTTCCTGAGTTTTTTTTTATTTGGTATCTTTTCCACTACTCAAAACACCAGTTACAAATTTCAGCAGTAAAAGAGAAAGGAATGATATTAACAGATTTTTACTATTCATATCTCTTTAGTAAAAGTTCTGGATATGGATTCTATTTCAGTATGAATAGGACCTTATTATTCTCTAGTTTTAATGATCCAGCCTAGGTTTAAAGATTCAGCACAAGAAAGCACTTAGACATCTAAGATTTTAAAAAAAATAAAACCCAAAAGAACACCCCCCCAAAAAAAAAATCCCAAACACAAAACAAAACCCAAGTTTGTTAAAGATTTTGATCTTTTAAAGGAAGTTCAACTGAAATACTCTTGCTGTTAATTTTAAGCACTGAAGCAGATTTGGCATATAATGATTTAATAAGTTTTCAGTGATGGGATGGTAAAAGCTCTTTTGGCATAGCATATCATTTGGACTTAAAGTGCTATGGACTTGAAAGTGGATTAAAAACTGAATTGCTGGACTCAGAGGTTTGTGAACAGCATCCATCTGAAAATCCATCTGAATCCCAGGTACTGACAATGTATTCGAGAGGCTGATGCTGGGCCCAGTACTTTTTAACATTTTTCTTAATGACCCAGATGATGGGACAGAGTGTACTCTCAGGAAATTTGCAGATGGTGCAAAACTGGGAGGAATGGCACCACCAGGTGGGTGTGCTGCCAGTCAGAATGACCTTGACAAACTCGAAAAAAGGCCTCACAGGAGTCTCATGAAGTTCAACAAAGGGAACAGCCAAGTCTCATACTTACACAAGAATAGTTCAAGGCACCAGAACAGGCCGTGAGAAGTACTGGAGAATAGCTTGACTGGGAGTGGCCTGGGAGTCTTGCTGGACAAAATGTTTTCTGTGATGCCCAAGGGAATATGAATAAAATTGGTCAAGATCAAGATGACAACTTGACACCTAGTTAGCTAGATTATGCATTTTGACTCCCCATGTGCTGTGCTAACAGTTCTCTCATCCAGTTGTAGAAAACAATAATGATATTAACATTTATTATGGAAAAAGCCATTTGTGCAAAAGCTTAAAGAAAAACATTCAAAGTTTCCCTTTTTTAATAGATAGATTCTAAAACATATATGAAGAAATAATTCTAAATACAAGAAGCTTGTGGAATCCCAAGGATAAAATCTAAAATGTATTGGGTTAAATTAGATAGAGACTAGCACAGTCTAGTTAAAAAAAAAAAAATAAAATAAAGATTTTAGATCTCTTCTGTGTGAAGGGGAAAATTCTTTGCAGGAATTTTCTTTTATACTAGTAAATAGTAAAGTCTTTAAGTAAGCTGTGAACAACTTTAGTCACTGCAGTACATAGTTTATCAGCTACATTACAAACACATGAATTCTGGTAATGCTGATTAGCACAGCATGATAGTATCTTGTGCTTGATGCTAAACCAATTTTAACATACTGCTCCTCAGAAATTTGACCTTGTAAAAGAAAATGTAACTTTATATTTGTAATAGAAATAAGATGTCATATGGCTGAGCAAATGCAGTGTGTTCTGTGAGTAACCACTGAAATTAAAAGTCAAGCTATCAAGTGCAAACCATCACACAGCTTAATGTTAATTAAAATTCTCTTTTCCCATACCTCCAGAAGGGTTGGTGGTTGTTGTTTTTTTTTTGACAAGAAATGTGTCTCAAGAGATATTTCCTGTTTTATAAGGAAATGCATCTCTTATGCCACATTGTGTTAAAAATTACATGTAAAGGTTTTTTTCAGATTTTTAAGAAGACAAACACATTACTTCTGAATGCTCCTCAAAAAAAAAATCCTTTTATTTCCAAATTAGTGCTAATGAATCTTTCTTTTGAGTTAGACAAGAATTTGATTAACTTATGACATTTTTTGTTGTTTTTTGTTTGGTTGGTTGGTTATTTTTTTCTGCTTAAAGCAGGGTCAGCTAGAGCAGGTTGGCCAGGGCTGTGTACAGTCAGGTTTTGAGTATCCTCAAGGAAGGGGATTCCACAACCTCTCTGGGCAGCTTGCTCCAGTGCTTGACATCCCTCACAGTAAAAAAAGCTTTTTCCTTATGTTTAAGTGGAGCTTCTTGTATTTCAATCTGTATTTGATTGGGAACCATGGAGAGGAGTTTGGCTTTGTCTTCCTGAATCCCACTCCCATAACGTATTTATACAGATTGATAAAATGCACCTGAGCTTTCTCTTTTTGAGGTTAAAATATCCCAACTGTCTCAACATCTCCTCACATGTTAGGTACTCAAATCCCCTCAAATCATTTTACTGGATCTAACTCTAGTACAAAATAGAGATACAGTAAAAAAGGCAGTTACTGCTCAAAGCTCCCAGGAGGAATATCTACCATAGAGATATATTAAACAAAAAGCTGAACAAATAACTGGGTTTGATAAATAGAAAGTCACAAGACAAAAAGGAGAGCAGAGATGATGTCAGTGAAGCCAGCTGAACCAAGATACCATCTTATTCAATTCTTAGCCACTGTTTTTAGACATCTAATAAAATTTCAATGAATTTCACTGAATTATTTTTAGAGTTGGAAGGGACCATAGAGATCATCTAGTCCAACTCCCCTGCTGAAGCAGGATTGCCTAGAGCTAGAGCATGTCACTTAGGACTGCATCCAGGCGGGTCTTGAAAATCTCCAAAGAAGGGGACTCCATGACCTCCCTCGGCAGCCTGTTCCAGGGCTCTGTCACCCTCACTGTACAGAAGTTTTTTCTCATGTTTGAGTGGAACCTCTTATGTTCCAACTTGTGCCCGTTGCCCCTCGTCCTCTCACTGGCGACCGCTGAAAAGATTCTGGCTCCATCATCCTTCAAACCACCTTTTAGATACTTATAGGCATACAGTATACACCTTTTAGATACTTACAGGCATACAGTATAAGGACACTGAAGAAAGTTTTTCTCACTCATAAGAATCTGAATAGTAAGTAACTTTGTAAGCATTTGAACTGTGAAGACAGAAAATTGGAAAGAATTTGGAAGCTAGAATATATTTTGTTAGAGTTAGCTGAAAACTGCCAAACTTTTCCCACATCTAGCTGCTGGGCTGTAGACAGAAAAAGTTTGAGTATTAGGAAGCCTTCCTGAAGATCATAGTAATACATGTTCAGCTGAGGTGAGGTCAATTGGCAGAGGTAGGTGTCACAGCTCATGCCTCTACAATAATGTATCAACCTACATTGTCACAGTTCAGCACAAAGTCTCTGGAAAACAGAGACAAAGGGAAAATGTATTTAAACGTAATTCAGTGTAGAGATCTAACAGTAAGCTATTTCTTGCTTTGAATTAATGCCAGACATCATATGAGGAGATTTAAGATTTTTCATTTTGGATTTCATCTTATTACATCTGACTGTCCTTTACATGCTTGTTTCCTGAAACTGTTTACAGTTAACAGTTGTGGGTGAATTTTGTTAGAGATTCTTTAGTAAATCTAAGCTAATAATATTCCCTAAAACAGTTTCCTTACAGATTGTCCTATTCTGGGCATTGTAAAAAAGTGTTTTCATTGTGTCATATGCAGAAGTTTCATAGAAAATATATTTTACTGCTTTACTAACATGCTATATAGTGTATTCATTTAATTTTCTATTTACTGTAGTAATTGGAAATAGTTTTGAAATTTACCGTATAAGACAGAAAGTATTCTTCCAACCACCTCTAGAAGAAATCCAAATATATCTTAAAGACATGAACATAGAACAAGAATCAAATAATTTTATAGTAAAATAGTTTCCCAAAATAGTAAAATAAAAAGAAGGATTTCACCTTCAAGAATTTTAAAACTTTGGTTAATCTGAGTAATACATTATTGGAGCTTTCTCGTTGTCTTATGGCAGTCTTTCAAGGCCTTCACATCAGAAGAAAGTATTGATTTTTTTCAGTCTTTGTTTATAAAGGATATATTATCAGCTGCAGTTTTATTGTTGTTTGTGCAATCTTCAGTTCCAACATCTGTATCACTTGAACCTTAAAGAAAAAGGACATACATAGTTTACATTGACTAAATTGGGCAGCATGTTCAACACTCACTTAATTTAACTTTGTCTGTAAATCAAACATCTAGATTAAACTGGCTGTCTAGATTCTATTCATCTGTGGTAGCAGTGCTTTTCTATGAGACAGGTGCCTGACTGAGTGACAGCCAGTAAAAGGTTTTGCACAGTTAATCCTTGCAGCTTGGATCAACATTTAGCTGGCTAATGTCAGGTTGAGAGAAACCTATTCACGATGCCTAAGTGGGTGACACTTTCTAAATCATAGAATCATAGAATCATTTCGGTTGGAAAAGACCCGTGGGTTCATTGAGTCCAACCATCTACCCTACAAAGTTCTCCCCTACACCATATCCCCCAACACCACATCTAAACGACTCTTAAACATGTCCAGGGATGGTGACTCAACCACCTGCCTGGGCAGCCTATTCCAATGCCCGACCACTCTTTCTGTGAAAAATTCATTCCTAATGCTCAGTCTTAACCTACACTGTTGGAGCTTGAAGTCAGTCCCTCTCGTTCACTCACTAATTACCTGTGAGAAGAGACCAGCACCAACCTCTCTGCAGCGTCCTTTCAAGTAGTTGCAGAGAGTGATGATGTCTCCCCTCAGCCTCCTCTTCCTCAAACTAAACAGTCCCAGCTCCTTCAACTGCTCTTCATACAGTTTGTTCTCCAGGCCTTTCACCAGCTTCGTTGCCCTCCTCTGCACTCGCTCCAGCACTTCGATGTCTCTCTTGTATTGAGGTGCCCAGAACTGAGATATTGAGATACTTTCTCTACCAACTATTTAAAGCCATTTTATTTTGATACTAAAGTTATTCAAGTCTCCTAAGTAATCCTTTCAGTGATGGCTTTATTGCTTTCATTAATTAAGCTTCCTTTCAAAATAATTTACTGTATCTTTACACTATGGATTCTCAGCTAAGAATCACAGAATCATAAAATAATTTAGTTTGAAAGGGATTTATGGAGTTTACCTGCTTCATAGATATAGATGCAAAGATATTGAGATACACGTAATCACAATGGAGAATCTTCTTTGAAATCAAATCATATGAGAACCAAGCAAAAATTCAAGAAGTATTTTGCTTTTTCTGCCCAGGTAGCACAAATAGGGAAACCAGAGAGAATGATACATCTTTGATTTGTTCATCTAGCCTGCCATAAAAGGTATTCCTCATCTTCAGAGAGGTAGGCATAAGAATCTCATGTTCCAGTTCTTCAGCATTCCCAAATGTGTAGTGAGTATATTGCATTGATCAGTATATGATCTATGCCATTAATGTGTAAAAATGTTCATTTGTTAATTTGTTCTAACACAAAGAGAATCCTGTCTAAATCATAGCAGGAAAGTGTCTTTTTTTAAATGAACAGAGTTTTTGTCTTTCACTTTATAAAACCTATAAATATTATACATAAAACACACTTTGCATGTTTTAGAAACAGACCTTGTCTGCATATCTAAAACACATCTTATTTTACTAGAAGCCTGACTAGGGAATTTAGATCTTAAAATTTATTACCTGTGGTTAAATTTTTTTTCTAACAAGTTAGTTGGAAGCAGTTGGAGTCAAACCAAATAATTTGAAATTATATTCAGTCTATGCCTCAGCTTTTTGGCAGATACCCCAAAGCTGTGTATGCAGCAATTGGCTGAAGGTGATTTAATGGTATATATTTCAGTAAAAATCCCAAAAGAAATCACAGTGTATGAAGCAATAAATGTCTTCTATAGCTCTGATAAACATGACATCTTGCTGAGTACACCACAAACTGCCCTGAGATCTCTGCCATTGGAAGTATCAGATGAAACTCTAAAAAAGAAAATTATTTCTTGGCTCAGAAAATGTTTATTTTAAGAGATCTCTGGTTATAAAGACAATAAAATCTGATCATTTGAGTCTGAGAAAAGTTTTCAGCATCTGTAAATCAAAAAGTTCAATCTGGCAAGAAGTCTAGTTACTGTCCAAGATGGATTTTTTGGATGTTAGAAGTTCTACAAGTTCTTAAGGCAGACATTGTGGTGGGAGTTTGTTATAGACCCCCAAAACAGGATATAAAGGCTGATGAAATATTCTATAAGCAGCTGGCAGAGGCCTCACGATCACTCTCCCTTGTACTCATGGGGGGCTTCAACTTCCCAGATGTCTGCTGGAAATGCAACACAGCAGAGAGGCAACAGTCCTGGAGATTCTTGGAGTGCATGGAAGATAACTTCATAATGCAGCTGGTGAGAGAATCGACTAGAGAAGGTGCCCTACTGGACCTGCTGATAGTTAACTCGGAAGGTCTTGTGGGGGATGTAGACGTTGGAGGTCATCTTGGACAGAGCGATCATGAAATGGTACAATTTTCAATTCTTGCTGAAGCAAGGTCGGGGGCCAGCAAAACAGACACATTGGACTTCCAAAGGGCACACTTTGGCCACTTCAGGATCATGGTTGAATGTGTCCCTTGGGAGACAGTCCTAAAGGGCAAAGGTGCCCAGGAAGGCTGGTTGTAATTCAAGGAGGCACTCTTAAAAGCACAGGAAAGAGCCATACCCAAGTCCCAGAAAGCAAGCAGGAAGGGAAGAAGACCATCCTGGCTAAATAGAGAGCTTTGGCTGGAACTCAGGAACAAAAAGATCTTTGATCTTTGGAAAAGGGGCCTGGCAGGCGAGGGGAAATACCAGGAAGTGGTGAAGATATGCAGGGGGAAAATTAGAAGGGCCAAGGCTCAAGCTGAGCTCATCTTGGCCACTACAGTTAAGAACAACAAAAAGGTTTTTTTTCCAGTATGTAAAAGGAAGATTAGGGATAATATGGGCCCACTGATGAATGAGATGAGCACCCTAGTGGTGGAAGACATGGAGAAGGCAGAGTTGCTGAATGTCTTCTTTTCTTCTCTCTTCACTGCTAAGGCTGCCCCTCATGAATCTCGGGCCTTGGAGGCAAGGGGAAGGGTAGAGAGAGAGGAAGTTTTTCCTCCAGTAGAGAAGGACCAGGTTCAGGACCACTTGGCCAAACTGGACATTCATAAGTCCATGGGCCCTGATGGGATGTACCCACGAGTGCTGAGAGAGCTGACAGATATTATCAGTGGGCCTCTCTCTATCATCTTTGAAAGGTCATGGAAAACAGGAGAGGTACCTGAAGACTGGAGGAAGGCCAACATCACTCCTGTCTTCAAAAAGGGCAAGAAGGAGGACCCTGAGAACTACAAGCCAGTTAGTCTCACCTCTGTCCCTGGGAAGGTAATGGAGAGACTGATGGTAGATGTCATCTTCAAACAAGTTGAAGAGCGGGGGGTTATTGGAAGTGGGCAACATGGGTTTACCAAGGGCAAATCACATTTGACCAATCTGATAGCTTTCTATGATGCCCATGAAAAGCACAGTTAGGACTCTAAATTTTAAGAAAGCAAACTTCCAGCTCTTCAAGGAGTTAGTAAATAGGA
>JAOTQQ010000001.1:165925210-165950719 GCA_026546715.1 Gallinago undulata
AGGGGAGTTGGACTAGATGATCTCTATGGTCCCTTCCAACTCTAAAAAAAAATTCAGTGAAATTCAGTGAAATTCAGGTCTGTATTCTTTTTGAAAAATGGAAGATTTGTCTGACCTTTAAATTATGCAGTTCAAATAAATGATGTAGTTCAGGCTAAAAAGATTAGACAATGTTAATGAGGATTCCATTGCTTAGTATTTGTGCCTATAAAACAATTTTCTTCCTCAATACTTGAGCTGTGAATTATTGCTTGAAATTGATTAACATGTTCACCACTCCCATTATCTATTTGATTCTTCCTAAGAGTAAAAATTACTTTTATCATAATGTATGCATAACACTGCAGAATCATTTATATGACTCAGACGGAATGATGATATAATTTTAGCCAATTCAGATTATTATTCAACTGCCAATTGGTACAATTGGGAATGCTATACATTTCATATGTGATCAAGTGGACCAAGAATAGAGCCAGCTGTTCCCTTCATTGCACTTAAGTCAACAAATGGATAGCTCAAAAGCAAACAAAAAAAGCCCCAAACAAATAAACATTCATCTGTGCCAAACAGTTTTATCTGTTGCTTCAAGAAAACAGAACTCACATTTTTAAAAAATTAAAATATAGAGAGTTAAATGGCAGTTTAGATGGAGATAACATTTTTTCCTTGCCTCTGCCATTCCCTTTTCTGGCAATAGATAATGGAACTTACCTGCAAGTACACCAGCTACCTAACAATATGCGTGCAGAGTATTGAATGAATTCACTGGAGCAGTTTGCCAGAGCTGAGGCTGTGACAAAGTGATTAAAAAGCCAGCAAAATGTTCCTTTAGGACAGAATGAACCGTTTCCCTATGTCTACAAGATGATAGATGAAGTTACTTATGCATCTTAATATCATATAGGTTCCATGCCAGTTCTTTGTTGCACAATTTTTGTCAAGAGGGTGTAAAGATCTTCTTGACACGAGGACTGGAAGAAAATACATATGATATGAATGAGATCTGGATATTTAATCATGATTAAGAGACAGTGCAGTGTTAGTGCTGCATGCAGAAGTATGATGAAGCAGAAGGTAGCAAACTGGCAATCCTTCAGAGTTGTTCAGCCCTCAAATAGCTGGCATTTATAATACAAAGCTAGACTGAAAAGTGCATCCTTTGCAGTTGCTAGCACATCCAGTGAAAATGAACAAAAAATAGTCTATGGTCTAGAAACCTGGAATTTCGTAGTTTTCAGGACTTGAGTTTTATCAAGCACAGCACATGTTTTACTCTGAGTTAAGAATCTGGGTTTTTTTTTGTAACTAAACATTTTAGTTATTTTAATTAGTTTTCTCTTTACAGAAGTTAAAACTGATATATACACCTCTTTTTATTAGCTGCCTTTGGAGATGACTTGTTTCAGTTCCATGCTATGATTCTTAAGAGTTTCTTTCTCTTTGTGCACACTTTTAAAATGAAATAGCTTTGAAGCCATAGTGAATAGATGTTAATGTAATATATGTATGCTAGTAGGCTATAGATGTTAATATATCCAGTGATAGTAAGGGCAAACGTGGTTTCATGACTGATTTAGTAGATGGTAATTATAGTCATTCTAAGAACTCTGCAGAGCAATGCCATGAATTTACCATTTACTGCACATATACTGTTCTTTTCCTATATTCCATATATATCCTATATATGCACAGAGTTGTCCCTGCCACACTTTCCAAGTCATTTTCTTCTTTCTAAACAAGTCATTAACATTTTAGAAGTTACAAGCACATGGAAAAGCTGTAGCTTTCTGTCTGATACCTTCCCTGGAAGCTGCTTAACAGAAGGCTTTTCCCATGTTTAAAACTTTGAATTTTACTCTAAATGGATCTTTACTTACATGGTATCTCTAAAATTTCCAGTTATACCTCCTGACTTAAATATTTCACGCTTCCAGTCAGCCGCTCTAAACCACTTTTGATTTCTGGCTAGTTTCTTCATAAATTGAAGTAATCTTAATTTTGTACTCCTGGCTTTTGAAGTGTTATATAGTCACCTAGAGGGGAATAGAAGTTCCAGATGAGGTACAGGGAGAGGAATCAAGGCGCTTTCTTATACTAGTGGATACCCCACATGAAAAACCCACCTAATCCTTCTCCCTATGCCACAGGTGTCTGACTCATGACTTCTGTCCTATTATCAGTATTTATATTCCTTTACCATTCCTATCTGTATCAGTCCATAAATAGGCCCTTCTTTTTCTTTCACCTAACTTGGAAACAAGTGACAAACTAACCAGAGAAGTAGAGATCTAGAATATGCTGCTCTCTCTTGTGAAGATCATGTGATTACATAATGAACAAAAATAGGCTTGTAGTAGGGGAAGGACTTTAAATACATGGAGCAGGAAAAAAAAATACATTAGCAGTATTTTGTTAATGTGTTTTACTTTCTTCACCATAACAACTAAATTTTCTAACTTGGTGAAAATTTCAATGCTGAAGGTGCCATATTTAATCTGATAAAATTTTGGTTAGCAAGAAGGTAGATGCTATATGTTTGGTAATTTCGTTGTTGTATTGGGTCTGGCTAGGTTGGAGTTAACTTGCTTCATAGCATCCCATATGGTGCCATGTTTTGTATTTGTGACTGAAGCAGTGTTGATAACACATCAGCATTTTGGCTGTTGCTGAACAGTATTTGCACTGTGTTGAGGCTTTCTTTTTCCCACTCGGAAGACCCAGAAAGTAGGCTGGGAATGAGGACAAAGCTGGGAGAGGACACAGCCTGGACAACTGACGCAAATTAAATGACAGGAAATTCCATGCTTATGAAGAAAACAGAGGGGAACAGGGATGGGACTGGTCTTGCACATAGCCACTACTCAGAGCCTGGCTGAGCATCACTCTGCTTGTGGGAAGTGGTGAGTGATTGCCTTTTCATCACTTCTTTTTCCCCCTTTCCTTCACTTAATAAAATGTCTTTATTTTGACCTACAAGAATTCTGTCTGTTTCTTCTCCTGTTTTCCCCTAATCTCAGTGGGTGGGATGAGTGAGTGAGCATGTGTATGCTGCTCAGCTGCTAGTCAAGGTCAACCCACTATGGTTATACAGTAAGCGTCTTTAATTATGCTATAACATACTCAGATACTGGTAAATGCTAAACGTTTTTCAGAATAGGTTGTGTAAGGGTATGAGGAAGGAAACAGCGTCTGCTTGCTGAAGGTTATCTGATTAAGTACTTTGTCAAATGGAATGATAAGGAAGAGGGGGGAGGCACTAACAAAACATAGAGAGACACAGACCTGACAAACAAACAACAATGAAGACAAGGACAAGGAACCAACCTTGTCAGCCACACTAACTAATGAGATATCAAGAAATTGCAAGCATCACTTCAAAGAGGGTCAATCTGTACTTTGCAACCAATAAAGATGCAAACCTGGGGGTCCTGGATATTTAGAAGGTTGGTGGAACATCAGCAGAACTGCAAGCAGACGGAGGAATGTGCAGGGGAAGGGTACTGGGTTAAAATAAAGAGGGTAATAGACAGAAAGGGGCATAAAAGGCTTTGATCCTGTGTAAAACACAGCCAGTCAGTAAGCTTCTCTGGCTGAGCTGTGTGCCTGATCACCACAGTCTGTGCTATTTTCTTAGATCTTTTTAGTAAATTTTGTCTTAATGATCTCTCTGCATAATCTCAGTCTCTGTCTCACGTGTGTCAGTGCTGCAAGGACTCAGTGCCAGCTACTGGTGAGGGGACCAGGATGAGTGAGGTGAGTGAGTGGTTCAGTGCTGGGTCAGGACTGTGGGTCACAGCCCTTGTGCTGAGTGCTGGCTGCTAGGAATGAGTGGCTGGACCTTCCTAAATCTGGTATGTCGGGGGTGTGCATATAGATTCACAAGAAAATTCCAAGCTGGACCACCCAGGAAGCCCAGATCCAGGCAAGGGTATCAGGCGGGCAGATGGTCTGTGCTGCTATTCGAGGGGACCCGTTATAGTGGGGTGCCTGTGAGACAAGTATGTGAGTGCTTCATGTGTGCAGCAAGCACCCAGTTGGACCAGCCAGTGAGTTGCGGACCCATGGTGCAAGTAAGGGGGACCAGGATCTGAGCAGGGGTGCTGGGCAGACACGGCGACCATGCTGGTGCTTGGGGGATCCAGGAACGTATATGTGCTTGTGAACCTGGAGAGTGTGGTGTATGTGATGCATTAGTGTCCTTCCCCATAAATTCATATTCTTTTTTCAATCTCATCCTGCTTTATACATTCTTGTTTCCATTTCTGATGGTATGATTTCTCTTTAATGTCAGGTCACTGAAGATTTTTCATGCAGACATGTAGGTATCCACTTATCCATATACAGCTACCTTTCTTGCTATTGTGCACACTGGAGTTTGCCAGCTGCTGTGAAACTCCATTTTTTATTTTTTATTTTTCGTTAAAAATCGTTCCCTTGCATCATATCAAGCAGTTTCCAGAATTTCCTGATTTTTTTCTTTTTTTAAATCCATTGTCACATTTTTACTGCTGTCATTCATTTCTTAACTCACAGTCACAGACTCTATTATTTCATTTCCACTTTCATCCTAATTCCACCTTCAGATTCTGAAGTAGTTTCTCCCATTAGTGAGAATCAAATCTATTGTCAATCCCAAAAAGCTAAAAATGCATGAGTCAAGACCCCAAACTTGTAAGATTGTTATGAAAAAGAAAGTTTCATTTTTGTTACATTTGTGTTCTGTCTTTTCAGCCCCTAGGGTGCTCTTGGGTTAATTTTTCATGCATTTCTCTGAAGTCTAGAAACCTCTGCAGGGCTAGCAACCTGTTATTTTAGAAAGTGGAACTTGAGATTTTCATCTACTCTTACTCTTAAACTTCATGTCTTTAATACTGATCATCATGAGACTCTTCACAAAATGAGGATTTTCTATATTAAGTCCATTTACCACTTGTGAAAAAGTAGTATTGTATGAGTATTTGCAATCTCCTGCTGCTGTGTTTGCAATATTTTATTATTGAAAAACTCCTCTTCTTCAGCTGTTTTTTATTTCTTACATTGAAAAAAGTTGAATCTCCTCTTCCTCCATGAGTAGTTTTTACTAAATTATGTGTCCTAAGGCTTTCAATAAACTCAGATCGTGAAGGCAGTAATAGTGGCATTAACCTTTAACATAGCATAAAACTCAATGTAATGAAATGAAATAAAACATACAGGATAGTGGCAGGGTCTAATTTGCTACTGTGTATAATTTCATAAAAATCTGTTTTGTGGTCTAATGAATAAATCTCTATATTATAGTATGAGGTATAAAAGTAATTGTCCCCTAATTGCTCTTAGAGGACTTTATCTTTTTATTTGGATGCTATAGTTGTAATAGTTTGCGAAACAGTGATTTTGTCTTTCTATAAAAATATTGTAGCCAACAATTTCTGTTGAGTTAGATATTCACTTTATGTAGGGGATTTTAGCTTTATTTTATATTAGTAATCAAGCATTTGGAAACTTACATCCAAAAATGTAAGTGTGTCACTACTTTTCAAGAGCCCAGGGTACCACAACTCATTGCTACTCTTTCACATAGGCGTGAATGACACCATAAGACAGAACCTGGGCAGAAATAAAGAAGACTACCAAGCCCTGGGAGTGCAAGCAAAAAGTATTGGTGCCCAATTTATCTTTTTTCCACTTTACCAGATAGGGGAAGATGTGCAGCCAGAAATAGACGTAAAATGCAAATCAACTTCTGGCTTCATGACTTCTGTCATTGCAAAGATTTTGTTTTTTATGACAACAGGACTATTGATGACTATAGCCTGCTAGGGAGGATAGAACCCACCTGTCTAGAAGAGGCAAGGGAATCTTCAGCAGCAAGCTGGCCTACTTGGTGAGGAGGGCTCTAAACCAAAGGACTTGAGGGGCATGGTCCAAGGTGGCAACACACCAAAGCATCAAATTGGGCAATAAGTTATGTCAACTGCAGCAGCAACAAACCTCCCTTAGCTGCCTCCCAAGATGTAAACCAGAGTAGCAGCTCCCTCAAGTGTATATATACCAGTGCTTGTAGCCTGAGGACAAACAGGAAGAACTGGAGCTCCCCGCCCAGTGAGAAAGTTATGGTATCATAACTGAAACATGGTGGGACAGCTCACATGACTGGAAGATTGTGAAGAATGTCTATAGGCTGTTTCATAAAGACAGGCAGGATAGAGGAGTTGTGCTCCAAGGAGAAAATTGGATGTATAAAATGTATAGAATTGAACTACAGCAATTGTGGAAGACCTTTCGAATGCCTCTGGGTTAAGATCAGAGGGGTCATCTCTAAAGGGGATCTTACAGTAGGCATCTGCTACCAACCTCCTAACCAAGTCAAAAAGGCCAATGAAGCATTATTTGGGTCACTTAATCAATCTCTGGATCAACAGAACCTGATTCGTGTGGGTGACTTGAACTACTCAGACATTTGTTGGGAGAACAATATACCAGCTCACATGTCATCCATCAAGTTCTTGGAGTGCGTAGACAACAGCTTCCTCATAAAAATGTTTGATGTGTGTACTGGGTCTGGTGGAGAAAGGGTTAATTTCTTCCCAGGACCTAGCAGGGACACAGGTATTCCATCCCATATGGGCCATGCCCAGGGGCGTGGCCAGAGCTAGCCGGGAAAAGGGGAGGGATCGGGAGAGGAAGTTCCCTGGGGAAGGAGAGGGAGCAGAGGGGTCGGGTCCGCTCCGCGTGCGGTCGGCAAGCGGCGGTATCGTAATCGCGGTTGTATACTTCTCTGTCAGTGTTATCGTTGTTGTTTCTTGCGCCCTTTGCTGTTCCGTTAAAGTGCCTTTGTCTCAACCCGCGAGTTTTTTGCCGCCTTCTTTCGATTTTCCCCTCCTGGCCGCAGCGGCGGTTAGCGCCCTGCTGAGTGCACGTGGCTGCCACGTGGTCCTTTGTTGCCGTCTGAGGCTAAACCACGACAATGTGCCAACCAGGACTAAGGCAGTTCTGGACTTGCAAGAAACAAAGAAACCTGCCTTGTAATATCTAGGTTAGCGATAGCCTTGGCTGCAGGGCTCACAATAGTATGGAGTTTGGGATCCTGCTGAACATGCTGAAGGTTAATAGTAAGACAAAGGTTTCAGATTTTAGAAGAGCAAACCTCAGCTCAGTCAGAGCTGGCAGAGATTCTGTGGGAAGCTTCCATGCAGGATAAAGGAGATAGCAAGTGCTGGGAGTTTTTCCAAGAACACTCTCCTGGAAGCACAAAACCAGTTCATCCCCTTTAAAGGTACAGGAAGTAAGTGGAGCAAGAGAACCCTTGGCTAAACTGTGTGCTTCTGAGTCTGCTCAAAATCAAAAAACAAGTGTACCAGAAATGGAAAAGTGGACTAATACCTATTGAGAACTACAAGGGCATTGCTAGGCCACAAAGAAGGGCTGTTAGAAAATCAAAATTTCAGTTCAAATTTAAATAGGTCAGAGATGTCAAAAACTACAAGAAAAGTTTTTTCAGGTACGTAAACAACAAGAAACGGAAAGAGAATATTGGCCCACTGGTAAACAGGAGAGATGAATTAGTTGTCAACATGCTGAAAAGGCAGAGGTTCTCAACAATTTCTTCACCTCTGTCTTTACTGCAGTCTTGGGCTCCAGGCCTTGGGAACAACAATCCAGGTTGATGCATGCACAGAGCCACCATCAGTGAAGGAAGAGTTGGTATACAAACTGTTACAGGAGCTCAACCCCTAAAATCAATTGGCCTGGATGCTATCCACCTGAGGGTGTTAAGATTGCTGGCTGACATCATTGTGAGGCCACTCTCCGTAATCTTTGAGAAGTTGTGGAGATTGTAGGGTATCTCAGAAGACTAGAAGGAGGAGAATACAGGAAATTATGGACCTATCAGTCTTATTTCAGTCCCTAGGAAAGTTATGGAACGAAACCTCCTGGGGACTATCACAAGTTGGGCAAATCATGCTTTACAAACCTGATCACCTTTTACAACAAAGTAACCTGCTAGGTTTATGGCAAGCAGTGAACATTGTCTATCTGGATTTCTCCAAGGTTTTCAGTATGGTTTTCCACATCTTCCACCCAGAGAAGTTGATGTGTTATGGTCTAGACAAGTGGTCTGTGTGGTGGGTGGGGAACTGGCTAACAGGCCACACCCAGAGGGTGGTGGTAAATACCTCCTTTTAAAACTGGCAACCTGACACAAATGGGGACCCCAAGGACTGATACTGGGCCCAGTGCTGTTTAATGTCTTCATAAATGATCTGGATGATGGGATTGATTGTATGCTAAAGAAGTTTGCTGGTGATACCAAACTAAGCGGGGAAGTAGACGCTTCAGAACGGAGAGCCAACCTGCACAAAGACCTGAATAGGCTGGAAGACTGGGCTAACAAGAACCTTATGAACTTCAACAAGGGCAAGTGTCAGGTCTTGCAGCTGGGAAAACATAATCCAGGAGTGCAGCACAGACTGGGATCTATTTGTCTGGGGAGAAGCTCTGTGGAAAGGGACCTCAGTGTCCCGGTGGACAACAAGCTCAAATGTGCTTTTGCATCAAAGCAAGCCAACATGATGCTGGGTTGCATCAACAAGAGCATCACCAACAGAGACAAGGAAGTCATTATCCCACTCTATTCAGTGGTTGTCAGGCCACACCTGGAATAATCCCTGCTATACAAAAAAAATGTGGATAGGCTGGATAGGATCCAGAGAATGGCCACAAAGATGATCAAAGGACTGGGAAGCCTGCCATATGAAGAAAGGCTGAGAGAATGGTGTTCATCCTAAAGAAAAGAGGGCTTCGGGGAGACCTTGTCATCAGGTACCAGTATTTAAAGGATGGCTACAGAGAAGATGGAGACTTCCTTTTTACAAGGAATCACATAGAGAAGTTAATGGGTACAAGATACTCTGGGAGGTTCTGATTGGACACGAGAACAATTTTTCACAATGAGAACAATCAGCCATTGGAATAATTTCCCCATGAAAGTGGCAGATTCCCCCTCATGGACACTTTTAAGATTCAGCTGAGCAGGGTGCTGGGCCATCTTGTCTAGACCATGCATTTGCCAAGAAAGGTTGGACCAGATGATTCCTGAGGTCCCTTCCAACCTGGTATTCTATGATTCTAAGAATCTTTTTTCAAGAAAATTTTGTTGAAAATGAAGTATTTTGCAAACATTATAAAAATATGACTGGCTTGCAATTTTTATCTGAACAGCTACTACAGTATCAGTTGCAATTAACTCACTAAATGCCAAGCAGCTGGACATACAGGCTCTGTCTTTACTTTCTTCCTGCCTTCCAAGTAAATACTTCCATTATTTTTTCTGCCCGGTCAGGGTGTTAAAATTTAAGATACAGCCTCATGTCATTCTTCAGTTTAAACCCAAACTGCATGGTTTGATACATCATGTTTTAACAACCTGTTTTACTCTCCTTTTGTTCTACGTGTTTCATCAATATTACGTTACTTTAACACTAGACTACCAGTACTTCTTAGTACACTTTTTCCATTGGCAAATGTCACAAAGTTGGATGGGATTTGTATGCAGCCTGTGATTAAGATGCTTGTGGAATGGTGAGGACAACTGCCATCAAACTATCAGTCTTCTCCATAGGCCAAGATGGATTTTTTCAGCCAGTGAAAGGCAGCTGGCTGGAGACAGAGACTTCTCTAGATTTCTGAGTTATTTTGTTGTCTTCATACACAGAGAACTTTGCCATATAAAAATATAACAAAACAAATAATCATTTTTTTCCTCCAAAATTCAAAGTGCAAAAGTCTCATTAAGTAGTAGGTGTAGTGCAGTTGTAAGCAGTACATATAGGAAATACTTATCTTTATAAGACTAACAAATGAAAGAATATCCCACAAACAGATTTATCCTCTAGGGATAAAGGTTTGTAAGTAGCATGGGTACAACTAAAGTAGAAAATGTCAAGTTAAAACTTTCTCTCTTTTCTGCTTTTTCATTCAGGAAGAACTTTGAGTTACAGATTTTACTTACAATATATAAGTTAAAGAAGGCTTTTGCTTGCACACAGCAGAAAAGAACAGACTGTCCTGATTGATACTACCTTGAGTCTTGCTTTTCTCCTGGCAGCTCCTTCTACAAGTACTGCTCCCTGCTGAGTCCATCCTCTCCTAGTGAGAATCAAAGCCCCATCAAGCAGAGTTGTGGGATGCCTCCTGTTTTGAAAAGACAGGTCAGGCAAATAGACTCTGAAAGGTACCATATGATTCATATGACTACTTTGGGGCCTGAACGATACTTCGAGGTACTTCATATACTATGGAGCAATAGTAGTTCGTTTGTTTATCAAAATGAACTAATAAAATTAATTAATTTATGTAAAACTAACTTACTATATTAAGTCTGTTAAGATTAAAATAAGAAGGGTGTTTTTGAATTCTGTGTATTTTCCAAACATCTCTCTTAAAGAATTCATTTAACGTTGTTACTTGATACCCGGTAAATTTAACTGTGAAGATATTGAAGAATCTTCATTTAATGAGAGAAAGTTTGGGATTTTTTCTCCAGAAACCAAGATATCTTGTTAAAAAATGCTGAATTGGAATGATCATGTTCTTTCACAGTATTACCGTTATATGAAAATACAGAATGATGGCTTTCACTTATCCCATTGAAACATTGGAAAGTGTAATTCTCCACTAAATTCTGAATTGTTCTGAACAATAGGTAAATACAGCCTTAAATTGATTTAAAATGGGTGTACCGTAATTTTTCTACCAAACCCAGAATTTGAGAAAAGTCCTAATACCCAGTGACTGTCCACATGGAGAATAAATGCAAGATGTACCATGGGTCCGTAACTCTTTAAGCAACCTTGGAATGAAAATATATGAAAATCTCTTAGTCATGCAACAGATCACCAGTAAATTGATCACCAAGTGTTATTTATCACCAAGGCTGTTTAAGCTTATATTTTAGTGTGCCTCACTATCCATTGTTGCATTCAAATAGACCTGAACTGCTAAAGAGTTTTGCAGAAAATGTAAGACTCTCAGTGGTGGTAAAATTCACATATATAAACAGGCTGGCATTAAAGTTTGTATGTAGAATTGGGAATTTCTTCTAAAATTGGAAGCCAGTATTGCTGAAGGTCTGATTATGTAGCTGCAGACGTGTTCACAGAATTAGACCTCCCAGCAGTATCACAATAATGAAATCTGTCCAGATTGAAATAATGAGGGGAGCCCTGCTGTTTTGGATCATAACTGGGCCACAAAAGTCAGCTTTATCTATTGAGGGTTTATGTCTTGGAAAATACCATTGTAGGTCTAGTATTCCAGGTATAGACTCTATAATGACAGAAAAATACACTTTCCAGAAAGAACTATCTACATGACTACAGCAGGTGGACCAACAAAGTACAAGTTGTTGTGTCAGTCTTTACTGATTTGGGATCACATATCTTCATGTGCAATAATAGTACCTTTAGATTGTCAATATAATATTAGTAACCACACTCTCAAACAAAGAAAGCCCGGTGGCTAGTGACAAAGCAGAATATTCACAGGGACATTTAGCACCTCAGCTTTACTGAAGCACCTATTTTGTATGCACGTGTGAACAAGATGTACTACAAATTTTTTTAATTTGTCTAGGAGAACAACATTTGGTGTGAATACTTGTGGCCATACAGAACCATAGAATGGACAGAATCATAAGGGACATTAAAGGTCACCAAGTTCCAACCCCCCTGCCATGGGCTGGAACACTTCCCACTAGACCAGGTTGCTCAAAGCCCCGTCCAGCCTGGCCTTGAACACTTCCAGAGATGGGGCAGCCACAGCTTCTCTGGGCAACCTGTTCTAGTGCCTCATCACCCTCATAGTAAAGAATTTCTTACTAATATTTATTTTAAATCTCCCTTCTTTCAGTTCAAAACCATTACCCCTCACCCTACCAATCTACTCCCTGATAAAGAGTTCCTCCCCATTTCTCCTGTAGGCCCCCTTCAGGTACTGGAAGGCTGCTATAAGGTCTCCTCAGAGCATTCTCTTCTCCAGGCTGAATAATCCCAACTCTCTCAGCCTGTCCTCGTAGGAGAGGTGCTCCATCCCTCTGATAATTTTTGGTGGCCTTCTGCTGGACCCATTCCAACAAGGTCCACGTCCTTCCTTTCCTGAGGACTCCAGAGCTGGATGCAATACTCCAGGTGGGGTCTCATGAGAGCAGAGTAGAGGGGCAGAATCATCTCCCTTGACCTGCTGTCCATGCTTCTTTTGATGCAGCTCAGGATACATTGGCTTCCTGGACTGCGAGCGCACATTGTCAGCTCATGTCCAGCTTTTCATCCACCAACACCCCCAAGTCCTTCTCTTCAGGGCTGTTCTCAATCCATTCTCCACCCAAGCTGTATTTGTGCCTGGGATTAGTCTGTGGGTTTGAAAATTTCATTTAAAAAATCCTGTAGATCAAGACATATATTAAAACTCTTGGAAGCACCATTAATTCCTCTTAAAAAAAAATTTGTTCCTACAGTGACTGATACAGCTGAGAAACCTCTAGATCGGGTAAATATCAAGGGAAGCTAGAGTGAGAGAATGTTGCAAAACTGGGATTATTCTTAAACACATTGCACATTGTGTACTTTCTATCTAAGAGACATTAAAAAATACATATTAATGTATAAGTACAGATATCAGCTAAATGTTTTCTTGGATACTTTTGGTCTAGAAGACATGACTTTCAGGTTTCTCTGATATACAGAAAACACAGCAAATGCAGTCCAGCCACAAGTGCAGGGATTGTTTGTAATTATATCAACATAAAGCAATGTCTTTATATCCACTTGGAAAAATGTCAGTCATGTTTGTACCAGGCCCAGCTATGGTATGAGGACAAAGTCTATTTTGTTCTACGTAAGGCACCACAGTTAGAATCCACGGTAACTGGATTCATGACATTCTTTCTGTGTGGATGATCTACAGATAGCATCCTTCTGCTGTGCAAGATGTTTCTGCTGACATCTGATCAGAGTGCCAGATATCTTCCTGAGCAGATTTAGTAGTCTGATGCTTCTTTTTCTGACTCTTGGTCACAGCCATCTGAACCCCAGAACTGCAGGTAGGACAGGAGTTAAAAATAAAAATAAATCTACAATCCCATAAAAGGTAAAAATAACTGCAGATAGTGTTGATAGCTGTTGAAATATGATGCTTGCTGTGTGTGACAAGAAGTAAGAGACTAAGTGTCATTTCACCAGGTGTTTTTGATGAGATGATGTGGACTTGGTAAAAGGTGGTGCCACATTCTACTTCTTCATGTCAGTCATCCTGTCTATCATAGATTTTTCTTCTCTAGTTCAATGGATATTTAAATGTTATCTTTCTGCCTTACTCTAACAGTACCTGTCACTGAAGGAGACTAGTCACTCTTGAAAATCTTGGCTGAAATCAACTTCTGCAGCTTCATTGTTATAGTTCATAGGATTAGATGTTTCACTCAATTTATAGCAGCACACCAACAATAATAGCAGTTATTAATTTGAATTATGAAATCAATATGCCTTTCCACATTAAATTTTGTTTTCAGCCTTTCTTATAATTTTTAAGAATGTAATTTTACTGTCTACAATGAGCAAAACTTCAGTACATATAGGTACATTAATATAACATATTTACTATGATTTTCACACCATTTAACCTTATTTTTTCCATGTGATTTTTTGTTGTGGAGAATGCCTAAAAACTCTGCAATTGTTATGTAAATTATGCATTATATTATAGGGTCCTAGCTACCACATGTATACTTTACAAAAAATTAACTCAAAGGATTAATTCATACTGATGTGTTTTTAAGTTACAGGAGCAGTATGTCACCTATGTACAGATAATGGTGCACAATTTTCTTCTTCTTTGCTCGAAAATATGTGCATTCCTATTTCAAAAATCCAAGCTATGCTGTCTGAGTTCTTGAAGGATGTCAGCCCACTGTTTGTGGTTTTAGACACAGTATCGAATGGGCAGTTATCTGGCTTCCTAGGACCAATGAAGTCTGAGTTTATTCATAATCTCTATTGTATTTCTTATTTAAAGAGTGCAAGTTTTAATCCAGTTTTGATGATGATCAGCATCCACAGCCCTCCCTCACCAACCTTTTTCCCTTCCTCCAGCTAATAGATTACCTCCATCACTTCCTTCAGCAGCTGCTGTAATCCATTGCCCTAGTTGATGCATCAGCAAATGTAGCACTGAGCAACACTCCAGAATTGTTGAATTGTTTTTCCACCTTTAGTGTAGTCTGAATATTTGTGTTCTTTAGGTGATTACTGCAGCAATCAGCCAGATCATCATTGAGACCTTTACCTCCCTCCTTCAAAAGACCTTTTTATTAATACTGAATGTGTTGGCATGCCTCAGCAGAAGATGGTCCCAGGATTGTGGCATATCCTACACGTTATTCCTTTTCCATTAACTCACCTGGAAAATAGATTGTAGACATATATTCAAAAAAGGAAAGCAGACAATGGGTGTTAAGATTGGGCCTAAGATTTGTGGATGAAACAGCAAGATTCTGATGCAAAGGACCACCACCTGATGCAAAGGATCTAAAAGATTTGTTCAAAACCTCAGTTGCTAACACCAAGAAGAATCCCAGAAAGGCAGTGAAGACTCAGTAGCTGGTGTGCCTTTTCTTCTGTGGCACTAAGAGGTGCTGGCCAGATCATTAGACACATATGTCTTTATATGTGTTACAAGGGACTGAATGCATGATATTTATGATGATAAACACCAGTAGAAACAAATTACTTATTCATAGTTTTAGTAAATAAGTATCACCTGCCTCTTTTATAAGTTCTCATATTAGATTTTGTTATATTAATTTCCCAAATTAGTACATTTAGGGATCTATAAGGAAACTGTTCATATGAACTAGGTCTCTGAGCACTTATAACAGTAAGTTCGGGTCTGTTCATTATAAACTGAGAAAGGTATTTAGCTCATTCTAAATTAGGAACTTATTATCTGAATAATTCTCTAGATGCAATTAATTATATTGACTAATATGCATTGGCTTAATTCAGGTTCCCAAAAGTAAAAGTTTAATATGATCTGAGATATCTTAAATTGTCAGAGAAATATGGCAGTTATGACACCAGAAGATCTACACTGCTGTGGACTGACATCTGGAAACCTAAGGAATACCTAGACCATACCAAATGGTATGACATATATATTTTTATCCAAGCAAGTCAAGTTGATCTCTTTTAATCACAAGGGTAACTTACAGCCCTTCTAGATACCTACCTATATCTACATGCTTAATTTTCTACAGAGATTAATATGATCTTAGAGCATTAGAATGCTGGTCTCTTCTGCTCTGATTAAGACCCTAATGACCACAAGCATGAATATGGGACACTGTCTGATAGTTTGCTACCACAGGTGGAAGTAGTTATAATTTTAGAAACTGCACCTCCTTTTGAACACTTTAACCAACATGCAAAAAAGCTGGAAAGTTGAAATTCTGAATGTAATTAATGAATTGCAGTAAAGTGGTTGTTTTTCAGATCAGATGCTACCTTGGATCTTCCAAGATGCTACCTTGTTACTTCCAGATCTGACTGAAGTAGAAAAAGCCAGTCAAGTAATATATTTATGGTCGATGTAACTCTGAGAGAAGGTGCAGCAGAGCTGCGAGCAGGTATGTAACAAGCATTTCAAGAATCAGTTGTGATTTTGACTGAATGAAATTGAGAACAACTTCAATGCAAAAATCTGTATTATTATACAAATCTTTTTGTCTTTGGTGAAGATCAATCAGTCTTAGAGAGACAAGGGTTAACTCTGAGAAGGAACAGCAGTGCTATAGTGCCTTAGTACTAGAGCTGATTCCGGGAGGAGAACACTTAACGGGAATTAAATACAGACCTCCTCAGTAATGTAAGTACAATATACATAAATAGATAAAGCAGACCTTTGTGGCCCAATTATGATCCCAAACAGCAGGGGTCCCCTCATTATTTCAATCTGGACAGGTTCCATTATTGTGATACTGCTGTTCTCATCTGTGTTATTCTCCACCCTTCCTGTTCTTTCTCTTCCAGTACAAAGCGATACAGCATTCAGCTGTAGTAAAGGTTCCATTAGTTTATAAGGCACGAAGAGCCTACTGTGACTGTCTGCTTTGACACCCTGAGTTACTTCCTCCTTAAATGGGAGAATTTTTTTTTACTTTTTTTTGTTTTTTTTTTTTTAACAAATATATTGCATAGACACCAAACATTACATTGGTTCCAAGGATTCCCGCAGTGATGTCTCCGTGAAAATTTCCAAGTGAATACAAATAGTTACAGTGATTTATCATTCCTGTTGTCTTATTTTCAAACTTGTTCCAGTTGAATTTGTCTTCCTTCAAATTCTGTCTATTAGATCCTGTTACTTTTTGACCTTCTCTACAGCTTCTATACCAATAAGGTACCTGGCCTACAGATCAGTTATTTTGGCACAGTTCTCTGTTGTGGACTGACACTCCTTTCTTCTATGAAAGACCTAGCTTGTTCATTCCCACTCTGTAGTCCAAACAGTAATGGAGTCTGACAACATATCATAATACAAAGCTTTATTGACACAGTAAGATGATGAGCAGTCTTCCAATACCCAAAGGGGGTCTACAGGAGACATGGGGAGAGACTATCAGAGAGTGCAGTGATTAGGATAAGGAGTAATGGTTTTAAAATGAAAGAGGGGAGATTTAGAACAGGTATTAGGAAGAAATTATCTACTGTGAGGGTGGTGAGACACTGGAACAGGTTACCCAGAGGAGATGTGGATGCTCAGTCCCTGGAAGTGTTCAAGGCCAGGCTGGATGGGGCTTTGAGCAGCCTGGTCTAGTAGGAGGTGTCCCTGCCCACGGCAGGGGTGTTGGAACTTGATGATCTTTAAGGTCCTTTCCAACATGAACCATTCTATGTTTCTATGAACAACAACACACCCATAAGGTGACTCACCCGATCACTGATATCAAACACAGGATCATAAGTGATGCCATGGTTCCAGTGAACTATCACTGATACTTAGTGTGCTGGTCATCTGGCAGCAGCAGCCAGTCATACCAAAGCCTTCCGAATGTGGGTAAGAGTCGTGACACCCCTTGTCTCCACAATGGTAATATGATCTTATAGAAACATGCTTTACATTAATAATGTGGGTGGCATCCTGCCTACACTACTGATCTCCATCAAGGATCAGGGTGTCAGGAAGCAGGATGATCGGCTACCAGTCTGAACTTAAAAGGATAATTATCATTTTCCCCAGACAATCCACATTTTCAGTATTAATTTTTCATCTTCAAGAGATATTTTCAACTTTCTTTTCAAAATGGTAATCTAATTGATTATCTTTTGGAGTCTTATGTAGCTTGTTGCTTTTTTTTAATGCAAACTGAAGTTATTTACATGTCAGTTCCATTTGGAATCATCATGAGTGCAATTACTGAAGTTCAAAGAATATTCAAAGATCAACCAGATGCAAAACACTCCAAATATCATAGCCATCAAGACATGAAGAAATTTTTTATGTGTAGGACTCTAAATCTAAAATGCAATTCAGGAAAAAAATAACAACTAAGCAAAAATAAACACATTTTTCTTTTTTTCATACCCCAAGACCTCATGTCTCATTTGAACTAAATTAAAATTCAAATTTCTTTTAGGTTCTGTTGTCTCCATCCCAGAAGTAGTTGGTTTTGCTTATGCCATACCAAGTCTCAGGTGTGAATCTGAACTTCTATCTCTACCAAGGAAAGAGAAATGACCATTATCCAAGGCTTGTTTTTCATCAGAGATAGTAAAATGCAGAAACATCTATACAAAATTGTTATAGATATTTGATTGTATGCAAGTAAAGAATGATTCCAGTGGCAAAATTGTTCACAAGCTTTCTACACAAAATGGACAAACTTTGCACATTAAAGTAGTAAAATTAAAGTCACAAGCATGTTTCTTCAATTTGCAATGCACAAGCAGCATAAAAGAAAAGGTTTGAAAGTGTAGTGCAAGTTGTGTGAACCTTAGTCAGTAAGGTCTAAACGGTATTTTACAGGTGCAAAGTTTTAAATGTGATCTCCTATGTCTTTTTGCACCCTGTGATGTCAACTATCATGCTTTCAGTAACAGGATCTACCTCAAAGCCTTTTTAGCACCATAGGATTTCTTTCCGCCCTACTGGGACTTCTCTCTGATCTTGGATAGCCTTTGGATCACAGTAGGGATGAAAGATCTTGAAACGGAATGAATTAATGAACAAGCAAACTTTAAAGAATTCAGGTCTTTGTGTCTTAATATGACACAAACTACTTGTTCTAAAATTCCCCCCTGACATGAATAACTTTTCTGTCATTTCCCTGTGTTACAACGCAAGGATCTGTGCAAACGCAAAGCTTTATGCTGATAAATTACTGCATTCAGTTCTTGTAAGAAAACATACCTGTCTTCAGAACTTCATAATGCCTCATGAAATCTGCCGAGGCTTAACATTCTATTCTATGAAGCCCGAAAAGAGTTTGCCATTATCAAAAACCATTTTTACCTTTGCTTTTAATATTTCTGACTTAAAAGCACAGACTTGTTTGGCACTTGAATTGTACAGTTTGAAGCTGGCTGGTAAAAACATCATTTGTTATTGTCCAGAAGTCATTGTCAATGAAGTATCCAATGCTTATGAAACCACATCTACTGTAAAATGACTCTGTAATAGATGGCTTGAGGATTTGTAGCTCTCTTGTGACTCTTGTTTGAGATCCTTTCCTAATAACCACTTATACATAATCAGATGGACTTCATGCAACCTCATCCAGTAAATGGGCCGTGTGCATGTTTCTCTATTATTGCTTCATAGCTCGCAAACTACACAACAGTTGATAGTAATTCCATGCAAAAACAAATTACTGTTCTAACAATAGAAGTCTCAATGGCCTTGACACAAGTCATTTCAAAATACAGTGGAGCCTAGATCTAAAGGAGTGCTTTTAGGGACAGAAAATTTGTTTGTTAGACTGGTTAGACTAAATTGGTCATTGCACTATTCATTCAGGGAAAAAAAAAAAAAAAGGAAATTAGTTTGATAAAATGGCTAGGCTCTTAAATTTATGCTTCTCAAATAAATCCTTTACTATGTTGTTTTCACAGCTGCCCAGCAAAAACATATTTTTACTTTGCATCTCAATATCAAGTGAAAAATGTTTTGTCACACTGTTTATAGAGGGCAGCCAAATATATCCCACTGCTTCGAATTACTTTAGATTATTAAAAGCTATGTCTTGTACTTATGAGAATAATATGGATATGGCCTACTGTTAAGTTGTTTTGTTTGATTTTGCATAGTGCAGGGTATTTAGTAATGATTAAGTAGAGTATTTTTCTGCAAATCTTCTGTCCATCCTACTTAACAGCTGAGAAATCAAACAGCAACATAAACCAAACAATATGCAGGAATCAACATAGGTACTGTGAAAAGACAAAATGAGCTTTCACCCCATCACACAATTTACGATATTCATTGCTGTTAAGCAGACAACAATTGAATACACGCTTTTTGATTCCAAATTGTCTGTAATTTTAGGGTTGCATTTGTTGTTTATGATTCTGTGCTAAAAAGCTATTGGCTAGCTATATTCACTTTTTCTGTCAGACTTGCCTCAGTTTGGCCTGAACTTTAATTTTGGTTGTAATATGATTTTTATCTGTAGAGTTACCAAAGTTTAAAATGTTAATTTGTTTTCATACAGTGACTGAAAAAACATATATCATACCATGTGTTTTGAATATCATGAGGCAGGCTCTTGACAGGAACTAGTGTTCAATATTAAACTCTATCCAACTTCAGACAGACAAAGGAAGGCTTTTTGTCTGTTCACTCAGCTACCAAATTGTTGCAGTTACAATCCTAAATATTTCCTAAGCTTGTGAAGAACAGCATGGGATCAAAGCCAGCTAGCCAATATTAAATTTGAGAAAGATTAGTCAGTGAGGTTTGTCCTATTATGTGATTGCTATCTGCTATATGTGATTTTAAGTTTTTGTCAGTAACCTGTTTATTAAATTTGTGTGTCCATAATTATTTTTAAGAGATATATATTATTATTGACATACATTTAAATTTGAGAATCATATTACATGAATTTTCCCAGCTTACGCTCTATCACAGAAAAAAAACACTAAAACCCTTAGATGATGTATGATGTTTGGATTTCATAGATTAAATTTCAGCCAGTCTCTTGCCATTTACATTATGTAAAATTATATAAACTCAAGTAAATTTTATCACTTAAGTTTTCCAGTTATGTCAAGAAACCATGCCATTTTCATGGAAAGGACCATAGTTTGCCTTCTATTAACCTTGAACTTAACAAAAAAACTAAAAATAAATAACGGCAAAGGAATTAAACTCAACATGTTACAGTAGTGCAGATAACAGCTACACCAAAATATAGTGCTTTGTCTATACTAAATGGTTGTTTTTCTTTAATATTATTATGTCACTTTGGAGAAGGTAGAAACTGAAGTAAGCTACTTATCAGTGCTAGAGTTGTCATTTGCAGTATTGCCATACTTACATATTACAAATCAGTCGTACAACATTATTTATGTACTTAGGTCTTGCTCCGTATTTATGTTATTGTGGGACTATTTTTTTCATTGACCTCTGATAATAGATTTTAGTTCAGTTTTGAAATACAGGTAGCACTTTGGTTTCAGTTGAATAAAATGGATTTGTTCTGATACTTGTATCTCTAACTTACAGTAAGGCATATGGTCAGGTGTTTCATGCAGTCAGGAAGTTCATGTTCCTTTGTCCAAGCAACTGGTAAAACTTCAATCATAGCAAGAGGGAGAGAGAGAAAGAGAGAGAAAAAGGTTTCCTCTGTTCATTTCACTATCCCACCTAACACCATTTTTTTGGAAATTGTGTTTGCAGTCACGCTTTTCAGGACACAAGACAAGTATATACTGACCATACTACTGCTCTGATTTAGCAAATAGAAATATGGGTTGAGCAGCGTGACATCACTATCTGTTGCTGTGAATGATGAAAGAAACAAATGCAACATTTTATATCCTATGGTGTAACATGGTGGAACAGTATTTGTAAAGTAGATTTTGGTCAGTACATAACAGTTGGCTTCGCCACTTCTTCCTCACACTTTTTCTTTACTCCACCATGCTCTTCACCACAAGCTTCAGGGGAATCTCTGCTTTGCACCTCCTGCCCCTCCTTCTTCTCTCACCATGGTGTCTTCAGGATTGTTTCTCTTACATTTTTTTACTCACTATCCTCTCTGCTCTGCAGTGTTTTGCCCTTTCTTAAATACTTTTTCCCCAAGGCGCTGCCACCCATTTCTTCAGGGCTCAGCCATGCCCTTCGGTGGGTCAGTTGGAGCCAGCTGTAACCTGCTGTGTCTGGCTCGGGGCATCCCCAGCTTCTCCTGACAGAGGCTGTCCCACATTCCCCCTTGTCAGCACCTGGGCACCTGCACCCAATATAGTATGTTGTATTGCATAAAATATAATTAAAATATGCAAGTTACAATTTTAAAATATATGACTTAAAAATTTAAAATTCTAACACAAATTTTTTTATTCTGCTGAAGGAAAACTGTTTATTTGAATACTATTATGAACCACAAAAGTGGGTCTTTTTCTTTATTTCTGTTCTTTTTTTTTTCTGATTTGGTAGTATCTTCATCAAGTTCCTTTTACTTATCCTATTGTGTTAATTTTAATTAATTAATTCTAGTAATTTTTTTTAAATATAAAAAAATATTGAAAAATATTTTGAAACTTCAGTTTAGTAAAAAGACGAAATATTGAAACTCTAACATCACCAGTCAAGATATCAGCTGTGTATCTTATTGTTATATTTCTCTGTGTGTATTTATAATTATTTAAAGTCACCTTCTGAACAAGTAGGTGGGAAATATTATTGATGAAAATAAGTAGAGGACAATGACTCTAAATGGAAACAAAAAGAGTGAAAAGCAAACTCCCAGAGACTGACAACTGAAACTTGCAGAGTTCAGGTAAAATTATGAGATTTTTCAATAGTTAAGTAGCTCACAGGATATTTGATTGCATGTTTTGATCTAGCCCACCTGTGCTAAACACAGAGCTTACCCAACAGTGTCACCCTGCGGTGAACTTACACTTCTTGGGGTTCTTTGGGAAAAAAACCAAACTTTTGGCACTATTGAGGCTCTCATTTCAATTTTTATAGTAAGAATCCATAGCAAACCATTGAAGTTACAGAACACTATATGGTTCCAGCTACATATTCTTTCTCCCAGGAGGATATTAAGTGCCTGAAATAACAAAAGTTGTGATAACATGTCCTGTCCTCCTTGTGAAGCTTTCTTCTGAGAAGTAAATTATAAAGCAGCAAGGTTTGCAGGACTGGAGGGGTTTTGGTGCTTTGTTTTGTTGTTTGTTTTTTTTTTTTTCTTTTTTCTATTGTTAGAGTGATGCAAAGCATCCAGGAAGAGAAAACAGAACATGGTTCTCTATTTTGAAATGGAAGATTGAGCATTTACTGTAATCTCAACGCTGAGAAGATGCATATTTTAGAATAGTTTAATCTGTCATCTTCCTTTCATTTATTGAGTATTCATTATTATGTCCAAAAGTTGATGATATCTTTTCTTTTTCTTCAGTTGCTTGGGTTTTTTTTATCTTTTCAAACATGGAAAACAGAATACAATGATAAAAATTATTGTGTATTTGAGGATAAATTACATTTTTATGATAAGAAAAATGTATCTCCAGTGTGGAAAAATGCAAAGAAATAAATTATGTAAATGTGAAATAAAAATTGTGTACTGAAGTGTTTTTGACTCAGAACAAGGGGGAAAATACTGACCCGCTGGTCGAAATCTTGTGACCTTTCTCCATTGTGTGACCATTCTCCATTGCCATTACTTAGACAAGTGTTCATACAAGCTATTTAATAAGATCCAACTATGTAATATAAAAAGTTTCTTGCTTTATTTCATCAGATGCTGGTTCACATCCTACACATGAAATAATTTATAACATACTTAGACTATATTATTTATTTTAGTCAGTGCAGCTAATAAGAGATTTGATTGTGTTGATTGTTTTTATTTTTTTTCATAAACTCATTCAGTATGTATAGTGTTGCAACTGGGATTTATACCTCAATTGTAAAAAGCATTCCAGCAGACATGATCCCTAATTACCTTTAAGTTTTACACAGCATTTTGAAAGAAACCCTTATTTACAGTGGAATTATCCACTAACCACATTAAGAATGTGCATAGGTTGCTAATATTTTTTAACAGTAACAATTACATATTTCTTCTCCAGATTTTACAAGCCTGCCTATGTCCGACTAATCTGATTTAATACACCATACTTAGGGCCTGCTTTGCATTTGAATTGTCTAGTTTGTTACAAAGGACATACAAAAGCAAAAGTCCTTTTAACAGATTCACCTGCAATTGTATATAATTATAAATAATTAATAACTGGTTTTGTAATGCAAAATTTCCAACTGAATTTAAAGGATATAAAAGAATATTTCCATGGATATTTCAGTGCTAGTCCGTGCATAGACAAAGTCAACAGATTGTCAGGATAAAGGAACCTTATTTCTTGTGCGTTAATAGTAGTTTTGTTGAAGGACTGTTTATGGGATTTTATCCAACACATATGGAAATAACTTGCAAGGAAAAGCCCATGTTAGAAGTTATGCTCTGTATTTTTAATAAAGCAAGCAATTTTTTTGTATTTGCATATACACATGTCTATATTTACATATATGTATACATATATGTATATTTATATGCATGTATGAATTTATATATGTATATTTATTTTTTTTTAGAGAATGTCATCTGGCAATATTAAAAGACAATTATCTCAAGGTAAAACCAAACATATTTGGGGTGAATAGTCTTCTCTAACATTATAAATATTACCAATTTACTTCTTCATCTGACTTTCATCTCCAAAATAGGAATGTACTAAACACTTTTAGATGTAAAACAGCTGAAGCAAGCAGTTTATTAAGTTTGATTTATTTATTTCTATTTTAAACAACACCTGTACTGTGCTTGGAGCACATTAAAACTCTGATAAAATTTAAAACAAAGATGATTTATCTTTCTAGATCTTAAAAGCTACAACTCATTTGCCATTTGATAAATGCTAGCCAGAAGATGCTCAATATTTTTCTAAACTTAGCAGTCCCAATAGTATTCATTTCTGAAGACTTTTGGTCCAAGATTTGATATCAGTTTATTTTCCTTTCTTCTGTGTGATTTATTATTGATTCCTATATTTTTTTTTCCTTTTGAAAGCATGCACACAGTAATTATTTAATAAATGAAGAAAAAATAAACAGGGAAAAGTAATTAACAGTTAGCCTGGTCAAAGTTCAAATAAAGTATTTTCTTACAAACACAAATTGTCCATCTTGCTGTCCTTTCTATTAATACACCATACAGATCATGAAAGGTAGTATCTGACTCTTCAGCATACACCCACTAAGATATTCTCTTTTTAAACTTCCGTATATTTACATTCATCTCTCCAAAACTTGATTTTAGTAATGAATTTTTCCTCTCTAATAAGTTCCTGCTCAGCCAGTTATGCAGTATTTGAACTCCTCTGACAAATATGTATTGAACAATAAACAATACTTTCACTGCCATTCATTATCCCTTGATCTGTGAAGAAATATTAGCTGTGACAGAAACTTTCAGTCTGACAATTCAGTAGAAGAGAAGATTTAGGGTGACAACAGAGAAGCAACACATCTGAAATACCACAGAATATAATAACAACTGCATGTGGGGAGAAAAAAATTGAGATGTTGACACAAAGTAGGGTTGAGAAACAAATTATTGGGAAAGAAAAGATTGACAGTATAGGCACAGCTTGAAAAGAGTGTAAAGACTTTTCTAAACTGGTGTTTTAGAAGAACAGCAACGACAGCATGGAGAATTGAAAGTAAAGAAAAAAAGAATCATTATGCCCTGAACGGGTTATTAGCTGAATAGACAGAATTAGAAGGGAAAGACTGTGTAAAATATTGAAATCACATGACTTTCTAATTTCAAATATAGGAAGACGTGAAGGATGCAGGAAGGTGATGCTTTGTAGGTAGTTCCCAACCAAAGCATTCTCATTATTGTTGAAAAAAGAATGGGGGAAGTGGTTACATAATAGTATTATCATTGTGTCAGTTTGTTAGTAAAATAATCTGAATAAAATGACAGCAACACAGACAGCCCGTGATTTATAACAGTATTTTTTCTATCAAGTAATGCTACTTTGTTGGTGAAAATATCTACTTGTATATTTCTGCTAAAATATAAAGATCAATCCTATTAATTTACTAATTAACTAAATTAATTAAAGTAATGTCTATGTGTCTGGTATATTAAGGTAGTTTTATCATAGAATCATAGAATCATCTGGGCCAGAAGGGACCTTCAAAGGTCATCTAGTCCAGCCCCCCTGCAGTCACAGG
>JAOTQQ010000001.1:165955773-165971592 GCA_026546715.1 Gallinago undulata
GAAGGAAGGAAGGAAGGAAGGACGGAAGGAAGCAAGGAAGGAAGGAAGGAAGGAAGGCAGGACGGATGCGGAGGGCAAACCCTAAATCTTGCATCTTGGGTCTGGATAAGAGGAATATGGAGTACCCACATCAGCCCAGCCAAGAAAGCAAGTCTATATAATTAGAAACGTGAGATGAGTTTCTGTACTGCTTTCTAAATTATAGCATTATGCAACTTGCCTAAACTCCAGTTATGTTTCCTTGTTTCTTTTTTTTTTCTTTTCCTTCTTCCAATTTTGAGCTGTAGCTCAGTTCATCAAAAATATGCCTAAATACACAAATTCATTTCCTATACCTAACTTCATATTGTTTGCAATTAAAGATGAGATTAGAGCTGCAATAATTTGCTTGCTATTATGACATTATAGAACATTATAAACAAAAATTTTTTCAGTTTTGCAGTTCTGCCAGTAGGTGGTACTAGAAGTTTCTACATTTGATAATAAATGTCTAACTTTTATTACATGTTCCTGTCACAGCAAGTAGGGTGCTTCTACTGTACTGAAAATAAGATATTATTTGATGTACTTGCACTCAAGGGCAGATTTTAATTCAGTTACTGTTTCTTTCAGGGGTGATGTCTGTAAAATATTCTTTACAATATACAGTTTAGAATCTGTATGATAAATGATTACATCTATTAGTCAGCTTTCAATCAAAAGATAATATTTAAAATGTATTTTTTAAGTAGTGTCCCCAGTTTTACAGCAGCTGAATCTTCAAGATACAGCTCAGAAGTAATCTTAAAAATTTTTTTTAGCAATATTCGCTCTCAAGATTTGCTGAGGTGAGTCAGACAAGTATTTTTACTACTTCTGTTTAACTCACTATACAGGCTGTTAGGTCTCGGAAAATTACATGTTGTTTTGCTGTGTAGGTCTTTTTAGCATATAGGTATACCTGAAGTAAAATGCCTTTTTTTCTTCCCTCTTGATGGACAGTTGGAATCAAATAACTGCAGAGACACAAAAATAATACCTACAGAAAATATTCACGCAAGGCAAGAAAATAACTATGTAAGGCCAGAACACTTAAGTGTGGCAATACTAGCACTTCTGGCCTTGCTAGCAGATAACATATGCAAGAAAAAAAAAAGTATCTTGCTGCAGGCTAGTTTCTCTTAATCAACAGAGATAAATACCTCTATGAAACAAAAGAAATTAAATCAGAATGTGAAGTTTCTTATCAAGGTTCTCTGATTTCCAAAAAAAATGAGGAGAAAATGCTTATTCGGGTGTAAGTGAAGGATATTTCCCCTTGGAAATGTGAAACAAAAATTAACCCCCCCCCATAAAAAAAAAACCAACCAAACCCTAGAAATTGCATAATGCAATGGCATATTACAGTAATATTAACAAAGGCATTATCTTTAAAGGGCTGATTTCACTCATAGATTTGTAGCCACCAGTTTTTCTCTCATTGTCATATTCAGATGTACTATAATAAGTAAAATGAGATAAAGTGATTTTAATAACATGTACCCTTAGTTGTATGGTCAGAATTCCCTGCCACATTGTGAATAGGTCATGGATCACTTACTGGAAAGACAAAGAGAGGCTTATGGACTTCTGTCACAATATTTTTAATGTCTTGATCAACTTCCAGCATTGTATGGCTTCTCTTAATAGTTGATATCAGTTCTTGCTGTGACATACATTATGGCTTTTTATAGATAAAATTAAACAGATATTTTTTGGCTATTATTTTCTACAGGTGTTTGGTAAAATCTGGAAAGGATATGTACTAAATTTTCTGTATTTTTATGAATTGCATGGAAAATGACTGAGCTATGAAGGGCTACTTACTTGCCTGCGAATCATTGTCTGTAAACTAATAGTTTATTTTTGGGGGGGGTGTTAAATTTCCATTCATTGCTGATTATTCAGGGAAAGGAATGCCCTGTTCTCTCAAGGAACCTCATAGGACTTTATTTGACCCCCTGATCACCTATAGGCATTTCACAGAGGTAACTGCAAGGGCTGTGTTTTGCATTTGTCAATGGTAACCAGGTTTTGTTCATGTGTGGTTCATGGCCTGGATTACAAACTTTGTAGGATCCTGAGACGTGAATGAACTCTAGCTGGTTGATAAACAACATAATCCACGTAAGAGTTGAGATGAGCCTGGCTATTGTAGTCTTTCTTCTTGTCAGGGTGAATATGCTGCAGAATTTCACAATGCATGGGGATTGTGCTCATACTGAAAATATAGCTGGTTGTAGCAGATGAAAGAATGTTTAATTATAATGTGCACATGTATATTATGTATTTGGTTTCTAAACTTCTTGATGGATTGTCATCAAGTACTATAATAAGTAATAAGGCTGATAGAGGCAGAAATCTCTGTTAATTTCAAGGGAGTAGCTCTGATAATTAACCGAGTCAGAACCTAAAAGGTCAGTGCTTATGTTGGGATGGTACAAGGACTTAAGCATGACAAGTCACCTTTAAACAAAGATTTCTGTCCTTTCTATGACAAGATTTCAAATGGGCAGTGTGATATAGAAACATGTAAAATGAGACCTCTGAAGGAATATGGAGACAGATTCTGGCCTGAATAAATGCCTACTGGGGTATTCAGGGAGCAAGGATTAGTAGCCATCTAAAAGCCTCTAGATCAAAAATCTTGAATATTGTCAGGGCACTGAGGATACCACCAGCCCTGACTGGCCTTGCCTAGCCTCTTCAGGGCTCCCCCAACCCTGCCTATGGCCCAGAACATCATGCCAGCTTCTCAGTCCCTGCCCCAGTGATGCCACGGCATGACAGGTCTCTAGCTCCCCACAGCCCTGCCCTGCCCAGCCATGGGCCACAAGGACCTGGGCCCACCTACAGGCCCACATCCCAGCCCAGATTTTGCATGTCCCTGTGTCCATGAAGGTGTCCAGTCCTCAGGGCTGGGGCAGCCCTGGTGTCCCCCAGCTGCCCTGCTCCTGGCTGGGGAATGGAACAGATCCTGGCCACCAGACCCTGCGCTGACAGACCTCAGGAGGTCCCCCAGCTCCCAACTCCCAGGAAGCCCCTAGTCCCTGCAGATGTACAAGAAATGCTGAGAAGCAGTTCCAGAGTCTCCAGCCTGGGACTGAGTAGAACTGAAGGTGAACTGAATGTTCTGAAGATGGGATTTGATTTCTCAGCATCTGAACTCACGCCAAGTTTTTAATATCCAATAAAATATAATTTATTAAGACCGTAATTTGTGGTGGAAAAATGAAGTAATTCTTTGGTTTCATGGCTGAATAACAGAAGATCTCCAGAAGGCTTTTTTTTTTTTTTTTTTTGAGACACCGAGGGAGATGTGATATCTGGATCCTATCTCCAAGTTTCATGCTATTACAAAGTCATGCTAAAGCTGACTAAATGAATCAGCACTTAAAGATAGTTGGCAGCAACAGAAATTCAGGCAGCATGATTCGTTTAACACATTGATCCATAATAGCGATGCAGACTGAGTCATGCTGACTATTATATTACAGCAAAAAATTCCATTATCCATTTGGTTACTTGCTGTTTCTCTACCAAAATCTGATATATCTGTATCTATACATACATTATATAAATATATATGTCTATAATATATGTATGCATGCATATATACATATATTTGCATTTATACATGTTTATACATTGATATATAAGAGTCTAGTATATAGTAGCCTATACCCTTAGATTATAACTATAACCTAAATTGGTTTTGTTATAAATATGTAGGGGATTGCCTCTGTGTTTATACTTAGGTATATACATCTGCAAACATAGGAGTCACTAAAAATACTGTGCATGGGCTGCTATTAGTTTAAGAAGATACTTAGTGCAGCTGAATCAGTTGTAAAAGGACTGTTATTCCATGGAACCTTTAGGGGAGCTTCTAGCATCACTAAATGCTGATATCTGTTTTAGAAGGGGGTATTGCTTGGCCTTGGTTTTATTTTGATTAGATATATTCTTTGGTTAAAAGGTAAGGAAGATTCACAGACTTAATTTCTAAATTGATTTTTTTTCTTTTTTTTTAAACTTTGGGCAGGATACTATAAAATTAGAAGGCTACCAAATTTCTGATAAATGGGAACACTTTAAAAACCTAAAACTATAGTTTTCTGGAGGCTAGTCAAAAGTATGTGAAAAAGAACCTTCTATGTTGTAGAAAATCACTCTTAGGAATACACTCAACTAAATCCAAGATATCAAGAATGTTCATGAGAATAAGGTCCCACCCTGAAAAACATTTATGCAAAATTCTTTACTTAATTTTTTAGGAATACTTGCCTTGACTCTAAAGCCTAAATTTTCTTAAAATGTTTTCAAAAATCCAGGCTTAGTATTTAGGCAGCATTTTACATGAAGACACTTAAAGGCATTTATACCTAAGATGCTTTAAGTTGAAAGAGTTTATATGATATTTATACTTTTTATAGTTCTGGACTATGAATTTTTTCTCTGAGGACTGCTATTCTAAAATTTTACGTTAACTTATTTTATCACCTTGCTTTCTCTTTTCCACCCTCTCTAAAAAAGTAGAAATGTCAATCTCTCACGTCATTTTCTGTTAATGTATTCCTTGTTTGTCCTTTTCACTCCAACAGTGATATTGTTTTAGTTGTTTAAGGTTACAGTTTAGAAAGATGCAGTATATGCATTTGAGTATATCTTAATTTTAATATTAAGATCTTCAAAAACTTTAGAAAGATAAAGCCACACTGGTTTTCAGAGAATTATTTCATTTGAAAGATAAACAACTAATTTCTTATTCCTCAAAGAGAAAATAAAGATGGAATAGTGCATCCCAGCTTTGCAGTAGTTGTTTACATGTTAGACTTACTTATGTTAGTAATATCGTTGGATAAAAGATATATAATTATGAAAAATTGCAGCAGGGATTTCATGTTTAAATCTGTGTCCAATAGTTTAGGTGGTGTTTGTATCAAAAAAAAAAAAAAAAGCAAAAGCAAAAAGCTTTAACTATTTTTGATTTGGGTTTTTTCAGTGTAGATTGCAATATTTTTTAATGTTCTCACGATATCATTTAGCATTAAGTATTTTCAATAACCTATCAATGATTTTCCTATTTTGTATATCATATTGTTAGCATTTCAAGCTAACAAAGCATCTAAATATATACTTAATTTTTAAGGATAGAAGAGGTCTATATGGTTTGGATTAGTGAACTCAAGAGGTCTACTAATGCTTAAATTCTGAACACAGGATTAGGTGTTTGGTACATTGTGGTAGTTTGTATTATGAGGAAACAAAAGCTCTTTTGATAAATTTTCCATAGTATTTACTTTTTATTATATGCAAGTTTATAGAATTATTTCTTTGCTAGTCATTTTAATTAAGAGGACATTTGCTATAAGAAAATCTTATTTTATTCAAGAATTACTTAACACAATTTTTCACTTTCTTGTATAAATACACTGTTGAAAATCTTGAACTACTAAGTTATGAAAAATGGTTTTATTTCAGTTTGAAGATTACTTAATCCACTTAATAATAAACTCGTTGGTACTAAAGATAATATTTTTTTTGCTTATCTGTAGACAGGCCATTAATGTGTATTGCAAATCACCAAGAACAAATAGTGTACATTCACTGTTGATCAGAAGTATTCACAACTATAAATGTTTCCCTTTTGTGTTGGATTTTGGTCAATGACTAGAAAATTCTTCTTGCTAAATAAAAACAATTTTATTTTTCTTCTGTCTTTGAAAAAAGCAAGAGGGGGCATGGCAAGCAGATCTGACAAACAGCTCTGACAGCTCTAGAGCTTAGGAAGCAGTTATATTTAAATCATCACTATAAATATTTAAACAATTTTAGCATCCCTTTACCATTCCTAAAAAGTCACCGAAGATTAATGAACTGAAAGTGCAAAAAACTCTCAGCAAAATTAGAGCATACTTTATATTCGAACTGTGCTATAGAAATCTTATGAGGTAAACATTTCATAATTTTAGCTCTGGTAGCAGAGAAACAGTTTATTGCTGTTGATGATACTAACTTAAAGAGGATAGAATGAAAATCTAGTTATATGACATACAAGATTTTTTGACTTTTGCTCTTTGTAACAGCAGAACTGTCAGTTTGGATGTTTTCATTTTAGCATCACTTAGATCCCAAAGCCAAAACCCATATTGAATAGTCAACACTTCTGAAATGTCTGGATAGCAAACTTTCCATGAGCTAGCAATGTGCCCTTGTTGCCAAGAGGGCCAATGAAATCCTGGGCTGCAGAGGGAAGAGTGTGGCCAGCAGGTGGAGGGAGGTCATTCTCCCCTTCTACTCTGCACTGGTGAGGCCACAACTGGAATACTACTGCATCCAGTTCTGGGCTCCCCAGTTCAAGAGAGACAGCGAACTACTGGAGAGAGTCCAACATAGGGCAACAAAGATGATTAAGGGATTAGAGCACCTCCCTTAGGAGGAAAGGCTGAAAGAGCTGTGGCTCTTAAGCCTGGAGAAAAGAAGACTGAGGGGAGACCTTATTTATGTTTACAAGTTCCTGAAGGGTGGGTTGAAGGATGATGGAGCTGGACTCTTTTCAGTGGTTTCCAGTGATAGGATGAGGGGCAACAGGCACAAGCTGGAACAGAGAAAGTTACATTCAAATAGAAAGAAAAACTTCTTTATGGTGAGGGAACCCTGGAACAGGCTGGCCAGGGAGGTCTTGGAGTCCCCTTCTCTGGAGATCTTCAAGACCTGCCTTGATTCAATCTTGAGTAACGTGCTCTAGGTAATCCTGCTTTAGCAGTGGAGTTGGACTAGATGATCTCTAGAGGTCCCTTCCAACTCTGACAATTACATGATTCTATGATCTTGCATACTGCTTTTCTGTTTGCCAAGGCAAATATATGTTTTTTTAGGGGTTTGTTTTGGGTTTTTGCTTTTATTTTTTCCTGGGCAGGTTCATATACAAATCCAGATATTTTGACAACTCTAATAATTGTTAGATATTTCTAATTAAATAATAAATTGACATATATGCTTTACCAGCAAGCATATATAAGTACAACTGTGATCTTAATTATTTTAGAAAGATCCTCTCTACTTGCAGGCTCAATGTGCAGTAGGAGAAAGTGTCTTTCAGTACGTGCCATAAACATTCACACATTATTTAAAAGTCTGTAAGTGTAGTGGTGCATGTGTAGTCAAAGTTATCGTTAAATTTAGTCAGCCACAGAGGCAACTTTCTCAAAAACATGAGTAACAAATTAAGTAAAATCACAAATAAAATAAGAAATTAATGATGACAAGTAGTCCAATTATTATACATGAAATGTTAAGCTTTTTAGGGTATGCATGCTTGTGCTGCTTCTTTGGGGATGGGGAGGAAGAAAAAATAAAGAAACCTGCATTTTTCTTCCTGGGAGGTATTACAGAAGAACAAGCGAAGCATAAAGTATTCATGCTGTAGGAGCCACATACTGTGGCAAGGCACAGAAAATTCTTAATTAATTGAAGTAAGGAGCAGGCTAAAATAGTTAAAAAGCACAGCTCTATCCATTTAGCTCATGTTTTTCTGCTATTCCAAAGCATCTGAGTTTTCTTTAAGTACATAACAAAAAAAATGCCAACACCTCATTTCATGCTGCATTTGTAAACGACTTCTTTAAGGCTAGAAGGAAGTAGTAACCTGTTAGCAGAAATCTCAGTTACTTGTCAGTAGAAAGGTATACTAAGAGCATCTAATAAAGCAATAATATTGAATACAGTGTTTAGAGCTTCTGCATGTAAAGTAAGATTGAATCAGGCACAATGCTTAGTATTTAAGCATTCAGTACCTTTTCAGGTGTTTATAAATGGTTTAGTAGAAAAAAAAAAGTGTAAGTACTCTATAAGCGAAAGAAAAAAATATATAGACTATTATGAAATTATGGAGGTTAGAGATTTTCTTATGTTATTACTGAAACTGAATGACATAAATGACAGAAACTTCTTCTTTATTAAAGACGTCCTTAAAAAGGGAAGTTGTCTAATGTAATTACAGTATTGTATATTTTTCAAAACCATTGTTTCACAGAATCACAGAAAGATAGCTAGTCCACCCCCCTGCCAAAGCAGGTTCACCTAGAGGAGGTTAGACAGGAACACATTTAGGCACATTTTGAATATGTCCAGAGAAGGAGATTCTACAGTCTCTCTGGGCAGCCTGTTCCAGTGCTCTGTCACCCTTAGAGGAAAGAAGTTTTACCTTGTGTTCAGACAGAATTTTCTGTGTTCCACTTTGTGCCTATTGCCTCTTGTCCTGTTACTGGTCACCACTGGCCCCACCCTCTTGACATCAACCCTTTAGATACTTATAAGCATCTCCTCTCGGTCTTCTTGAGGCTAAACAGACTGAGATCTCTCAGCCTTTCCTCATAAGAGAGAATTCATCTGCATTATTTTAGGTATCGGGTTTGCATCATTATTTTTTTTACATTATTATTTTAGGTAACAGAATATGTTTTCTAGCACAACAATTTTGAAAGAGGTGTTGTTACAACTTTTTTGTCCAGCTAGGATTCACCTCATTTACTGTTAGATGCCTTAAGTGCGGAGATAAGCATCTGTCACCCTCCTTTATGGTAAATAAAGAGAATCATCCAACATTTTCTGGGCAGCTATTTGAAGAAGAGAAATATAATGCTTTAAGACTTCCTTTTCCTCTCCGTTGACCATAAGAGGATCTCAGAATACCCCATTGTATGCAAATTTCTATACTTTAGACATTTGTATGTAGCCAGCTGAATCTTACAGCTAATATTTTGGGATCCCTTTCTACGGCTTTCTTCTTGCAAACGTGTTTTTAGTTGATGCTTGCTAGGGAAATTTTTCCATGTGTGTTGGCATATGATGACAGCAATCACTGTGTTGAGCACTGCAGCACAGTGGAAATTCACTCCAGGTGTCCAGGCTCCCAAATTAAATCAAGGGTGCAGGCCAATTTAGGTTTTTTTTTTAATTACTTTTTCTATAATTTTGTGTGTGAGACAGAGTACCTCATGTTTGTTGCATTTACCTCAGGTCATTTCATTTTGGGCAGCTGATTACTCTTAAAATTTAAACAAACACACACACATATATGTATGTATTTGCACAGAAAGAAAAATGGCTAAATTATAGATTACAAAATTGGAGTAGAAATTAAAATTACAAATCTCTATAAAGCAAAAACTTAGTTTACTTCACATCAATTTCTTTTCTGGTTATCCCTTGAGATATTTCTCTGTTACGGGAGGCAGGGACAATTCAGTAGTGCTGTGTCCCTTGAGCTTTACTTGAATCTCAAATCATCCCCTTTTAGGAGTTTATGTTACATTTCAAGGAGAGAGGAACTTTACAGTTGCTGTTCAGCGTTAATGAAAGAAAAAAAAAAAGGAGGAGAGGGAATAAATCTTTCAGCCCAGAATACATAATTGCTCAGTTTGAATAGAATGAGAATATAACGCATCTTTCAAATCCCTAGTTACATTTAAAAATTTGTAAAAATATATACTTTTAAAAACAATTAATTCTGACAAATGAAACAAACTTAAAAACTGAGTTGAAACTCAGGAAAAACCAAAAATGCTTTTATTTTGTTGACTTTTCTTGCCCCTTTGGTTTAACTTTTTTTTTTTTTTTTTTTTTCTCTGAGGATCAGTTAAGTTTTAAAATGAAAACACTGATTTCAGGTAAATTATGAGTCTTGGAATACAGCATGTCTGTATTCAGTGTTTGAAATGAAACATATTAACATTTATTTCAGCCCTTTTCTTGAAAATCATGAATAGTTTCATTCTTCCAAAATAGCAGGGTTCAGACTATTTGTTATTCATGAAAATAATTTTACCAAGCATTAGGTTTGTGGTTATTCCAGGACAAAACAAGAACACAGTTGAAACTTCAGGTGTTTTTATATCCAGCTCTACCGTTTACCTGTACGCTTAACCAACAGTCAACAAATTTCTATTCTTGCGAAACAAACATCTTCTCTAGCCCTTTTTAGTACAGATGGACACTATTCTTATTTTTTTTTAATTATTTTTTCTTAATCATTTTACCTGAATGCATCATTCCTCTCTGCACCATTTTTCCTTATTTCCTTTGTGATGTGTAATAAACATGCTTTCATTTCTATAGCTCTTCAAGATGATTTTTATACCACATAGGGTCTACTGTGAGATTTCACCTCCTGCTCCTAATTGGTTGATCATGGCCAGCCTCCATCATCTACTAGTCAAATTATAAAATAAAAATCTATTTGATTTCTCTTTTCTGATTTATTTAAATTTAGGAGGAATTATCTCATTAACGCCCCAGCAAATTTCTATCTAAAGCTTCCCTTTATATTATTGCTTATAGTAAACTTATCAACATTCAGATTTCTAGTAAGTTAATAACATTGACTTTCATCACATCTTCTTTTACTCTCACAAAATCAAAGAGTCACTGAATGATATCAGGTTGGAAGGGACTTCTGGAGATCATCTAGTCCAACTCCCCTGCCAAAACAGGTCCGCCTAGGTCAGGTTGCACAGTAACACGTCCAGGTGGGTTTTGAACACTTCCAGAGAAGGAGACTCCACTGCCTCTCTGGGCAGCCTGTTCCAGTGCTCTGCCACCCTCAAAATAAAAAAGTTCCTCCTCACGTTCAGATGGAACTTCCTATGCTTAAATTTGTGCCCACTTCCTCTTTTCCTGTCACTGGACACCACTGAGAAAAGACTGGCCCCATCTTCCTGACACCTACCCTTTAAGTATTTATAGGCATTGATAAGATCTTCCCCTCAGTCTTCTCCAGACTAAAAAGACCCAAGTCCCTCAGCCTTTCCTGATAAAAGAGATGCTCTAGTCCCCTAATTGCCTTCATAGCCCTTTGCTGTACCCTATCCAGCAGTTGCCTATCCTTCTTGAACTGCGGAGCCCAGAACCAGACACAGTACTTCAGGTGGGGCCTCACCAGGGCAGAGTAGAGGGGCAGGATGACCTCCCTCAACCTGCTGGCGTCACATTTATTGATGCATCCCAGAATGCCATTGGCCTTCTTGGCCACAAAGGCACATTGCTGGCTCATGGTCATCCGATTGTCCACCAGGACTTTTTCCTCAGAGCTGCTCTCCAGCAGGTCAGCCCCCAACCTGTACTGGTGCATTGGGTGATTCTTCCCCAGGTGCAGCACCCTATACTTGCCCTTCTTTAACTTCATCAGGTTTGTCTCTATAGTGGCACAGCCATCTGGTGTGTCAGCCACCCCTCCCAGTTTTGTGTCATCAGCAAACTGGCTGAGGGTACACTCTATCCTTTCATCCAAATCATTGATGAGTATATGGAAGAGGCCTGTACTTCACTCTGTTGTTTTTTGCTTATAAAGGATTTTGTGTAGGAGGGGTTTTACTTTTGTAGAATTATATTTATTTCAGGGAAAGGAAGTCTAATCCATAATAACAAGTTTCACGCTTTCATTCTCTATTCCTTCTCTACTCTATTCCACTTTTCATCTTCTCCACTACCCTACTAAAATGTTCTCATCTGAAGATAAGTCATTACATAGAAAAGTTTATCCACATAACATGTCTGCAATACCAAAAAATCTCCTTGAAAAATATCACTTTTAATCTAGAAAATATTATGTGTCAGTAACTTATTTTAAGAAAATACAAAATTGAAGAAGAAAGATTTAGTGTAGGTAAAGTTTCACTTATATGAGTTGCATTATCACGTGATCCTCTTGGTTATGCTGATGTATGAAATACGTTGATAAACTTCTTGAATAAGTGTGAATATGACTTTTTTTTCAATATTTTGAGGTCTTTATCTTTCTACTCACAGGAATACCTCTGAATTTCTATACCATTTTAACATCCCTTTTCACACTTTTTTTTAAGCTGAAAAACTCCAAACAAAATTTTCATCTAGTTACAACATGTAAATGTGGGGCTGGATTTCTTCCAAGTTCAGATATGATATGCCTCATGTTATTTCTGAGCCTCATTTTTAGTTCTTCTTTGACAGTATTACACAGCAAAAGTCCAGGGGATATGGAAGGAGACAGCGGAACTTGTCTCATCCTTTTATCAAACATAAATCCTTGTACATAGAAAAACCCAAGAAGTGGGGTTTCCTGAGAAGTGGGAAAGGAGAAAATGTCTAAATTTTGTATGGGTAGCTGAACCTTCAAGTTGTTTGGCAGACCACAATGCCTCTTAGAACATTAGCTTAATTTGTTTTTTCAACCTAATGTGAAGGCTAAACAGAATCATAGAGTCATAGAACATCCGAGGGTGGAAGGGACCTCAAAAGATCATCTGATCCAACCTTCCTTGGAAAGGCAGTTTAGTTTAGATTAACGTCCTGTCCAATCACATCTTGAAAACCTACAGTAATGGGAACTATCATATCCCTGGGGAGGTTCCAGTGAATGATTGCTCTCACTGTAATTTTTTTTCTTAGTTGAAGATAAAATCTCCCCTAGTGCAACTTGTACCACTTATCTCTTGTATTCTCTGTGACTCTATCCTCTTTGTAGCCACCTTTTAAGTACTGGAATACTATGATGAGATCCCCCCTGAGCCTTTGAGCCTTCTCTTCTCTAGGGAGAAAAGACCTAACTCTTTCAGTCTTTTCCCACAGGTCAAGTTCTCCAATCCTTTGATTATCTTAGTGGAAACACATAAAACTATTCATGCTACCAAGCAAGAGACACCTATATATTTGCTCATCTCCCCAGGATTCCCATTTAGTTACAAAGAAAGAGAGATGGATATTGCCTCAGAGAGCACTTCAGAGGTTAATGAGGCTCATATCCTGAATTCCCTTTTGAAACTGCTGTTTTCTTCCTATATGCATGTATGAGGGAGATTCAAGCTAAATTTCCGTGATCCCCTAGATTGTCTCTTTATCCTTTTCAAGTTTTCCTATTTAATGCCTGTTAATGTTTTAACTCCTTGCTGTCATGCTGAAGACACATCATAAAACTAATCCATGACTCAGATGCCTCATAAATTGCTTCCTAAGAAGGGAGGAATGGAACAGGAAATTAATTTACAAGCAGAAGAAGAGAAAAAGAGATTTTAGAAAAGACATTTGCAAAGGCAACTGAAATTTCTGAATGGAAAGTTGACTGAAAGATACATTTTAGACATATATACATAAATATCTATATGTGTAAATACATGAATACATAGATATATATAAACAGTGAGGAGTTAACATATTATAGTAAAGAAAATTTGAAGACATTGAACTTAAAGAAAATAATCAATTTTGTATATACTTTTTTAAAAAGGGAAAAGTGATGAAGTATTAAAACAAATAAAACTCTTAATTCGAGCTGACAGTCTTGGAGAGCTTGTGGAATGCATGGCCCAAGTCACCTCAGCACACCTATCTTGAGTGTCTGTGTAAATATTGATTGTCTAGTGTAAACTAGCTGCCTAGGATATTCTTCTACTAAATGGAGACAGGTACTTTAAGACAGCTGCATGACTCGCATTTTAGAAACTTCGGTGGATGAAATTCCCAACTAAGATTTTTTTTTTTTTGCAGTGCACTGTGATTTTAAAAGTCCAAGCTATGCATAATCTACATGATCTAATAGCAAATACTAAAACTGTTAAATGAAGAGGCCAATTCAGAACCCAATTCAAATATTTAGTACTACAAACGAGTACAACTAAATCACGGTATAGTGCACATTAAGATTAAATTGCTACCAGTTGAAAGCCTGATCAACACCAAGTCTAGACCCAGACAAATAAACTATGTTAACAATGAAAATGGAACAATTTGTGAGTTCTGAAGAGCATAATGAAATAAAAATATGAGCAGATATTCTGGAGGACTTAAAATATTTTACAAAAGGTTAAAACAGTTGAAGTTTTGTGGGTACAATACCGTTATTTATGCATAATAGTTAGTGTGGTTGCAAAAGGCAATCTTTTTCATGGAGCTATTCCTACCTATGCAGTGTTCATGGCTCTGAGAAGATGAAGTATGTAAGGGACAAATATGGCTTCCTCCCCCCAGAAAAGAAAGATGGCATAGAAAGTAATTCTCTAAATACTTAAACAGAGTACACAATGAAAGTTTCAAAGGATAAAACAGTTTTTAGGGAAAGACTAAAACAGATACCTGGAAGATCTGGAATACAAAGACTTAACTGAGTTACTTCTCAATTGCAGGATAAGAATGCTTGGCTGATGTTGTCCTGGTTTCTGTTGTCATGATTATGTAAACCATGGGCCCCAGTACAATATTCATTTAATTTTCTGTCTCTTGTGCTTCTGCAATTCAGTTTTCTTCCTTCCAGAGTACTTAAGCAAGGATGGCAGCAGATAACTAAATTTCCCCTTGACATTTAAAAGAAAATAACAAATGTGGTGTACGTGGGACCTAAGAAATAGTCATGTCTTAAAATTCAGATGTAATCTTTGAATTTCCAGGAGCTTTTTGGCCTTTAAAGACAATAAAACCCATCACTGATAATTTCCATCTGTTCTTTTCTTAGGATTTTTCTTTCACAAATAATTAATGGAAACTTGGACGGTTTTTCTAACTTTCAATTAAAATTTATGAAATTCAGATAAATTTGCTAACTAAAATTCAGTTATTTCAATACTCCAAAGGAACATAACCCTAGTGTTTAAGCACCATTTCCTGATCTGAGATACCTAACTTTGATGATAAACTGTGGATATCACAAGTACTGAGGCATTCAGTGATTCAGTCATATATGAACTCAACAAAATGCAAAAATTGATAAAGCTCTGTTCCAAGATTGTTACAGTGAATTTCTACTTAACTCTGCACAAGAAAAAAAATTCTTATTTTTTATTAAGATGTGTAAGAGTATCCCATAAGGACATACTCATACGAATTGCATGTTTACTTCTATATTAACATTAACAATAAAAAAAAAAAAAAAAAAAGAGGAATGAGGCCATAAAATACATCCTGGTGAGTACAGTAACAAAAATGTCCTGCAAATAAATTGGGGCACAGCAGGAAGGACTCTGAGTGTAAGCAGCAGGCTCTTAAAATTGATCGTCTGTCTTGCTGAAAGTTAATGGAGCTCTCTCAATATAGAAACAATATATTTAATCATGCTTCGTAGTATAATTAACTACTGACTAAAGTTGGAATGAGTTGAAAATATTTCATGGGTACAGCAGAAAGACAAGCAGAGTTAATGATCTTCCTGGTTCTGTAATATCAATGGGAGATGTTGAATGTCTGCATTGAGATATTGTATACCCAAGCAGGATACAGTGTTAAATTATTTTTACACTGTTGTGGAATTTGAAAATGTAACAATTCCTTCTACATAAGTTGATGCTACAGGAATTTCAAATCATATATTGTATCATGGAGATCTGTAAAATCCAGATCTGAATTTTAGTTGTGTTACTTAGTCATGACGAGTAAGTATAATCCTTCAGAAGTCCTATTCAAATTATTAAGAGTCTATCTCTTGATAATTTAAAAACTCAGGTGTCAGCATGTCAGAAAAAAAATCAAACAAGAGGTAATAATCAATAATAATCAAACAAGAGGTACTTCAGTGATAAGGATAAATTTAAAAATAATCTAAAACAGAGAATGATAAACTGTTTTGATGACATACACAATCATGTCAATCCGTCTTTTGAATATCTCCAAGGATATTCAAGCAAGGATATTGCCTCAACCATTTCCACAAACAAACCACAAAAACAAACAACCAAAAAACCCACACAAAAACAAGCAAACAAACAAAAAAGCCACCCACCAACTAAACCCCACACCCACAACCCCACGCACAACACCCCACCACAAACCAAT
>JAOTQQ010000001.1:165973371-165998113 GCA_026546715.1 Gallinago undulata
ATCTTGGCCACTAGAGCATGCCCTGAAGAGCCACGTCTACACGTTTCTTAAATACCTCCAGGGATGGTGACTCCATCTTCCTTGACTTCAAAAAGAAAAGGAGGGAAAAAAAACCCAGTAACTTTATGTATCATCACCATTAATAAATGGTATATTGTAAAATAAAATCTGGAGAGTGGATTGGCTCCCTAAGACCACTGCAAAGAATGTTTAAGCTTCCAATAAAAATTGGTGTCTGAAATTTAGAAAAATGTACTCTTTCACTTTTCTCTAATTTTCTTTATTTTTAAAGTAAAAAAATTAGGTCATCAGCCAGCAAGGTCAAAGCATGCAAACTGAAGGGTTTCCTTTTTTTTTCCCCTTAAATGACTTGTGTTTCATGTAATGACCTCGTGTAGTACTTGGTGAAATCACAGAGGGTCTTTTCATTGACTTTACTGAACAATGTTTGGGCCTTGAATTAGAATAAAAAGTAAAACTGACAGTATATTATAGGACCGACCATTGTATGAAAAAAAAATAAAAAGAGAAGATTTTTTCTGTCAAGGTAGAGCAGAGAAAATTATAAAGGCTCTTTAAAAAAAAAACAAAAAAACCCCAACAACCCAGTGCTTTATTTACCTTTCTCTTTCATTTCCTTCTGTTTGTACAAGTATATTGCATATGTTCTCTAAGTCTGGATAGGCATACTGTGAGAATAATTCTGTCCTTGCATTAAATAACCTAAACATCAGTATGATGACCTTAAACATATAAATACTGATGCATACCCTATTATGAATGCTGTTTATGTAATAGTTTGCCCTGAAGTGTGGAACTTCAGTTATAAAGATTTCTAGGTCATTTAAAATATGCAATTCTGTTAATAATTATAAGTTTAGTTTCACCACCCTTGAGGCGGTGATTTCTTTCAATTCCACAGCAACCTTTTTCTGTGTTTTAAGGTACTGAATTTGCATTAGAATTGTTAAAAAGGATTAGAAAATTATTCAGAAGCATATTAAGGACAGTATAAAGTTTTAAAAACCATTTCATACTAAAGCCAGCTAAAGCATGTAAAGCTTTAAAATTTGAGTGACAGTACAGTAATGAATGTGAAGTAGGTAACTGAGGGGCTCTTTCACAGTTAAGGGAGTGTTAGGGTTTAACCCCAGCTGGCAGCTCATCCCACACAGCCACCCTCTCACTCCCTCCAGGTGGGATGGGGTAGAGAATCAGAAGAGTAAAAGTGAGAAAAGTCATGGATTGAGATAGACATTTTAACAGGTGAAGAACAAGCTATATGTGCAAGTAAAGCAAAATAAGGAAATCATTCACTGCTTCCCATTCGCTGGCAGGCAGGTGTTAAACCATTTCCAGGAAAACAGGACTTCATCACATATAGTGGTTATTTGGGAAAACAAACACCTTTACTCTAAATGTCTCCCCATTCCTCCTTCTTCCCCCAGTTTTATATGCTGAACATGATGTCATATGGTATGGAATATCCCTTTGTTCAGTTGGGATCAGCTGTCCTGGCTGTGTGCACCCCCAGCCTACTCACTAGTGGTGTGGTGTAAGAAGCAGAAAAGGCTTTGGCTCTGTGTTAGCACTGCTCAACAATGATGAAAACATCCCTGTATTGTCAACACTGTTTTCCACACAAATCCAAAACATAGCCCTATATTAGCTACTATGAAAAAAAAATAACTCTATCCCAGCCAAAACCAGAACAGGAAGTACCTGGGGAACTGCTTTTTTCACGCTGCAGAAAATGCCATTCAAGAATCAATGAGCTCTGGAAGAAGCTATGGATGCTTGAATCCACTTACATACAAAGCCACCTTTATGTACTAACTGTGAATTTACATGATTCATTTAAAGTGTTCAGGTAGTAATATCTTTTAAAGATTAATATCACAGGCACAGTAGTTCTACCTAAAATAGCTGTCATTACATGGTAAATCTGAACACAACAGACTTTGTGAAGTCAAATTAGTTGATTAATGACCATTCATAATTTCATGATTACAGTGTACAAAGTGCATGGTTACAATATGAAAATTCTATCAAATGCCTTTTTAACTATCACTGTCTGTCTTCTCAATTATAAGCACCTCTTTATGGAATTATCATAAATTTCCTCCAAAATGTACACTGGCTGTGCTAAATAGTCACGCATCTTGCCAGGAAGAATGAATTTGGTCTTCTTATTTATTCTTCAGAGTACACCTAAGACACCATAATGAATATATCCCTCACCATGCTCTGCCTTCAAATGTAAAAATCATTACTCTGGGAAAAGAAAAACTCAATTAACACAAATGAAATTCAGATAAAACAGACTGTAGCCTATAGGTGGCAAATCACTGCAACTGTGAGGGAAATGGGAAAAGAAAAGTGATATACAGCTGTTCAAGATGGGTCATTTTGTAAACAGATAAGGCCAGAACTCAGCATCTTCTCTCAATTGCAACAGATGTTCCAATGTTAGGAAAAGGCATTTGAGTGTAACAGGCTGTGTTGTCTCTGAGTTGACTAGAAGAAGAGAGTTTTAAGGGTTTGGGTTAGTGTTCAGACATGAGCCTCTGATGCCAGCTGAGACATCCTACAGTATCCAAGATTTGTGTATGACTAACTGTGATGATTCAGGATTGGTGGAACTCTAAGACTTTCCAAAGTGGCAGCTAGAGAACAGTTTATAGCATCTACAAGTTCATTAGATGCCTAAGTTCAAGTGACTGAATCCTATTGTGACATCCAATCATATCTGTGGCAAGAGATGCTGGTTTTCCTTGTAGAGAATTAGAGGAGAGAAAGTCTGTCCATGTGGTATCAGTCAGGTTTCGTATGCCAGGAAAAGAAGACGCAGTGCGTGACAATTCACTCCTTGAAACAAATCTCCCCACCTTGTCTGTGCTAAGAATTTGGAAAGTGATAGGCTTGTTTACCCGAAGCGTTACCAGCGCCTCTGTGGTGTTGTATACTGTGCTGTGGAAGTGAGGGACAGGGCAGGTGCATAGGCCCTTCACACAGAGAGACACCAGAGCATTGGTGTACTCTCTGGCATAGTCCTATATACTTCATCACCCATAAAATTAGTTAAAAGCTCTTTTGCAGAATCAAATGGTTCTATGCAATGATATTCTTATTCCTCTGCGGTTAAGAAATCAGTTCAACTGCCTTGACACTGAGCCATTCCACTTTAGTGTAAATTGAGTATACTATGGAGAAAAACAGTGTCAGTATGTCTTATTTAACTTATATATGTATGTATATATGTGACAATTTGCTTAATTGGAAAGATCTTTTTTTTGGAATTTCTACAATGTAAATATGAATAATTCATATTCATATGAATCTAAAGAATCCAGGGAAGTAAGAGTCTGATGTAGTGTGTCTGGCAGTAAAATTTATTGACATCTATAGAAAAATTAAACACATAAACCTACTATTTTTAAGGTCATTAGTGTAATATATTTCTTTGCTTCCTCCTATCCTACCTCCAAATTATGTTGTTAGGTTTTGTCTTTTTTTTTTTCTGTTTGAAATTTTTTAATTCCCATTCTGTGCATTTACCTCATTCTTCTTTTGTCAACCATATACAGCTCTTTCATACTAAAACTGGATGATATCATGCCTATGCTATGTTCCTGCCAGCTTTCTGGGAAGGTTCAAAATATAGCTTCAAAGGATTAGGAAGGTTGTTTTTCTGTTTTGTTTTGAAGAACCTGTGGATAGTTTTATTGGAACAGAAACACAGTAGGGTTTCTCTGCTTACAAAACAGCCAGCTACTGAATATACAGAACTGTGTCTACAGACACAGTGAGCCTTACAGTTTTCCTATCTATCTAGCTGTTGACTTCAGCAGAATTTTTCCTGACTTAGCTAAGTGTAGCTAAAAGCATATTCCAGCTCATTGAGTTTATGAAACACCTAAGGTAAGATATGCAGGTATTTAATTTTCTTGTGGTTGATAATTTCTTTCTTCTTTTTTCTTTATTTTCTCTCTTTTTCCTCTTTGTTGTCTCCTGTCTCCATGCTCACTGTGATTAAGCAAAATTTTATTTAGGCTTTTCACTGTTGTATCTTAACACTAACATCTACTTCCAATAAGAAATTTTGTCTGGATTTGGCCTTCAATCTCAGAATGCTGTGACAATAATAATTATTAATGACATTTCTTCAGCAAGTCTTGATCTAAGACTGCAATTTTGAACAATCAATCATGAAAGAAATATGTTAGTGGGAAATAAGTTTTGAATATACATTAATTTGAAAAGACTACTGTGATCAATACTCAATTTAGACATTTCACACTGAAATTATTTTATGGAAAAACAGATTTTTATATTTTTCTCCTGGAGAACTTGCATAAATCTGATATACTTTAATATAACTGGTTGTACAAAACCAAATGTTTTGCAGTGATATCTGACCTCTGCTTACAGCTAGAAGTAGATGCTAAGAAGATTTCATGGTTTTGGTAGGACAGAAGAGTATTAGAAATCGCATAGCTAGAGAACATCCCATTACTTCTAGCCTCCTTCAGTCACAGATGGCTTTCCAACCCACAAGTTTCATCTTTTGTACTTAAGGCAATATATTTGTTTTTCTTATATGGTTTTATTAGTCACTTTCCGATCATTTTATACTTCTCAGTAACAAAAACCCACCTGTGACACTGAACCATACAATTCAATTATGCATTGAGAGAAATAATTTTTTGGTTTTATTCACTCTCTTTAAAATTCCCTATCATTGTATTTGATTGCATGTTCTTCTTGCACTGTGGTAAATAAAGGATAGTCATGCTTTATTCACCTTTTCTGGATAATCAGATATTTGATAAATATGTCTGTCATACATATAACCACTCACATTTTCTTTCAGGTAAATGTGTTCTAAAGTAACAAAATTTTGAGTCATAATTCATTATCTTGTGAAGTGTGTAGAAAATCCCATTGCCAGAGGTCAATGTTCACAAAGGAGACAGAGGAGTCCTGGAAATATTTTATTCGAATAAAGGGAAAGTCCACTGGGACATATGCCTGTGGGATCTCTCAAATTGCTGGAGGATGCAGCCTCCATTTTATTGTATTTTCCTGGCCACATGTAACCCTCTTCCTTTTCCCGTTGGCTGAGGTACTTGGAAGGTACAGACTTCCCAATCTGCCTGTTACATAAAAGTTTGACTTTTGCAGTTTTTCAATTGTCTAACTTTTGCAGTTTCAGTTAATTCCCCTATTTTTTGGTTATCTCTCTCCTGTAATTTCAGGAGAAATTAACTTCCCTTTTTGTGAAGACACTCATCGCTGTTTTATCATCTGTTTGTGAAGATACCCTTATCCCTATCTTATCAGAAGCTACACAGAAGCATTTTCCTCTATGATGGAAGAACTGTAGAGCTACTTCTCTTTCCATGATCAGATTAGGACATAGCTATACCTCAACAATTTACATGATAGTACTTAACAACCCAGCAAACATTGGGTGGAAGTAATATTTAGGAACAAAATGAAGCCTAAAATGTCATGAAATATAAGAATAGTGTAAGACAGGGAATGGATCTAAGCACTTAGGGAAAGATGAGGAAGATATTTTCATTTCATGGTAAATCTGAGAGACACTTTTAACACTTTATTTCAAATATCAGACATTTTTCTCATCTCTAATTTATTAATATAAGCTTAGTGGGTATTTAATTAATTTTCATTTTTAGGACTAAGATCCTTCAGTAAATTACTTTAGGACAGACTAGCTGTCTTGTGGACAGTCTGATTATGACATTACCATTGTAGAGGCTCACTGACTTAATTGCTGCAGTAAAGCATCAGCGCTTTACTCCAGCAACCTATTTCATAATAGCATAGTCTTTCATATGTCTGACTTTAAGTGTTATTGTTTTGATTTGGTTTGGTAATTTTTTGCTAGATTTAAAGTTTTTTTGGTGTTTTCCTTTAAAAAAATAATGATTGTGAAATGGGTGATGTATGGTGTCACACACCACTTCTCAGTAGATTTTAAAAATGAAAATAATAAATCCAATGCATTTTGAAGTTATTTTAGCCATTCGGTGTTTTTTATAGTAGTCATATTATAAAAAATATTTTTCTTTCTTTCTCAATGAAGTCTTGTTCAAATCATTTAAACTATACATCAACTTCACAAACCTGGACGCTGCTTCAAGACTGCTTTCTGTTTAGTGAAATTTGGTCCCCAAACAACATGTCATTAGCCAGGCATGACTTCACAGTTACACACCTTTTCAGCTGCAAATAAGATTGGATGAATCACAGTAACCGCATGTAATTCTGGACACATGTTGTCTTGCAGAACCCTCATCTGTAGAGATGTGACCTATTTACCCATTTCTGTATTCGAAATACAATACAGCAAAGCCCTTCTGCAGGACTCAGGACTGCATCTTGAAGTGTTATTAGAGATTTAATGCTCCTGATCATTGACTTACACAAGGAGCAAACATCTTCTTTTTATATATTATCCTTTCTCCATGTGTACGTAACTTGACATTCAAACTACATTGGCAGATTCGTATATGACCATATTAAAAATTGGTGACACTTAGATTTGGTGAAAGCAAACATAATCAGATATCAGCTGCAACATCCATAATTCACAGTTCGGCTATAGATAGATGCTTTTTTATTACTCTTCACCTAAACCAACCTGTTTTATTGCTTTTATGATGATGCGGACACGCACACAAAATAGGGTGGCCAAAGCCGAGACAATTGGACTGGTAGCACCTCTATGATAACATATTTAAGAAAAGGCAAAAACTGCTGTGGAGCAGCAGCTGGCGAGAAGAGTAATATGTGAGAGAATGTGTGAGAGAAACAACTCTGTATACACCAAGGTCAGTGAAGAAGGAGGCAGAGAAGAGATTCCCCTGCAGCCCACAATGAAGAACAGGGTGGAGAATTTTGTCCTCCTGCAGCCCATGGAGGTTCATGGTGGAGCAGATATCCAGCCTGCAGCCTGTGGAGGAATGCACACTCGGGCAGGTGGATGTACCTGAAGGAGACTGTTACCCTGTGGAGAGATATGCAGGAGCAGGCTGCTTGCAGAACCTGTGATCCTGTGGGGGACCCACACTGGAGCAGGTTGTGAAGGACTGTTTCCTGTGGGAGGGACCACACACAGGAGCAGTGGGAAGAGTGAGAGTAGGAAAAAGGAACAGAGAAAAGTGTTATAAACTGACCACAGCTCCCCTTCCCTATCTCCCTGTGCCACTCACTGGTAGAAGGCAGGGGAATCAGGAGTGAAGCTGAGCCTGGGAAGAATGGATGGATGGGGTGAATGCGTTTTTAGGGTTTGGTTTTTTTTTTCCTATTTCTACTTATCCTAATCTGGTTAATTGGCAATAATATAAATGAATTTTCCCAAGCAGAATCTGATCACTGCTGAGTGATCTCCCTGTTCCTTATCTCAACCCACAAGCTTTTCGTCATATTTTCTCCCCCTATTCCATTGAGTAGGAGGAGCGATAGAGCAACTTGGTAGGCACCTGGCAGCCAGCCAAGGTCAACCAATAAAACCCCTACCTTTCTGTGTTTTTTTTCCCCACACATTATTATATGTGTATATACATATATACACACAATACAAAAACTGCTGAGATGTTTATCAAGGTTAAAATAGGGTGGCACTGGGAGTAATTCCTTCTGAAAGAAGTAGGCTTGCTGTTTATTTGCACTGCTGTACCAGACACAGACAAATAGTAGATGCAGCCAAACAAAAATCAGAGTTTGGTATTCATGAACAAACCAACATTAGTTTAGAGTAAAAGAAAATGTTTTCATTGGAGGAGTGTAAATCTATTGGGTATTGAGTTTTTATTTCATTGCTATTACTGTTATTAGTAGTACTATTATTGTTGTTGTCATTGCTGCTGCTGTTACTATTAATTTTACTCAAAAATTGACTGTCCTCTGGACTTCAAAAAAAAATAAGATTAATGGAATCTTTGAATCCAACCTCAGTTGTAGGAAAGTTAAAGCCTAAGAGAGTTATTAAATGTCATATTGTTGCCACCTTATGTCGTCTTCTTTTGGGCTCTGTAGATTCCAATGGAACCAGATCACTTGCAATGTAACATCAATTTAAAAGACAAGCTGAAGTCCTGAACAATCTATAAGGAATTGTTGTTACAACCGATATAAAGGAGTTTCTTTTGAGCTGGTCATGAAGAAACTCCTAGAAGAACAAAATACTGTCATTTTCCATCCCTTTTCACCACTATTTATATGTGTGAGCCGATGCAGGCAGGATGCAAGAACAACCACAAAACCATGGATTAACAGTGAAGAAGAAATTTAATCTCAATACCTCATGGATCAGGGAACCTCTGAAGCAGCACCCGGGCAGGGGCAGGAAAGCAGGGGACACAGCACCGTGGAGCAAGCATCCTTATTAGCATGAGAGTCCTTGTTAGCAAGGGAGCGAGAGAGCGAGAGAGTGAGAGAGCTCCCACTTGCTGTTTGGGCCTGTATTTCAAGGATTCTGGCAGTCAGAGTTTTCCGCTGTGCTTTGGTCTCTTCAACAGCAGGGCAGGAATCTCAGGCATGTCTGATAAGGTGCCCTGAGTACATCCCAGGCCTATGTTATTTAAGTGTGGATGTTCTACCTGTTGAGCACACAAAACTAAGCAACAATTAGTGTGATATATATGTTTTCCAGCATCCAACATGTGAGTCACTTGAGCATATTTACAGTCCTTGCCAATCTTCCGTTACTTTCCCACAATACATATACAAATCATAGAATCATAGAGTCATATAGGGTTGGAAGTGACCTCTGGAGATCATCTAGTCCAACCACCCATGCAGCACATGAAGGACATGCAGGTGATCATGCCCAGCCAGCACGGGTTCAAGAGGGCAGGTCCTGCTTGACAAATGTGATCTCCTTCTATGACAAAGTAACTCGATTGGTGGATGAAGGAAAGGCCGTGGATGTTATTTACCTGGATTTTGATACAGTCTCCCACAGTATTCTCCTGGAGAAACTGGCTGTCTATGGCTTAGATGGGAATATTCTCCACTGGGTTAAAAACTGGCTGGAGGGCCAGGCCCAGAGAGTGGTGGTTAATGGAGTTAAATCCAGTTGGCGGCCGGTCACGAGTGGTGTCCCACAAGGCTCAGTACTGGGGCTGGTTCTTGTCAACATTTTATCAATGATCTGGACAAGGGGATCAAGTGCACCTTCAGCAAATTTGCAGACGACACCAAGTTGAGTGGGAGTGTTGATCTGCTGGAGGGTAGAGAGGCTTTGCAGAGGAATCTGGACAGGCTGGATTGATGGGCTAAGACCAATGGCATGAGGTTCAATAAGGCCAAGTGCCGGGTCCTGCACTTGGGCCACAACAACCCCAGGCAGCGCTACAGGCTTGGAGAAGAATGGCTGGAGAGCTGCCTGACAGAAAAGGACCTGGAGGTGTTGGCTGAACATGAGCCAGCAGTGTGTCCAGGTGGCCAAGAAGGCCAACGGCATCCTGGCCTGTATCAAGAATAGTGCGGTGAGTAGGACCCGATAGGTCATCCCTGTACTCGGCACTGGTCAGACCCCACCTCGAGTACTGTGTCCAGTTTTGGGCCCCCTACCATATAAAAGACATTGAGGTGCTGGAGCGGGTCCAGAGAAGGGCGACAAAGATGGTGAGGGGTCTGGAGAATAAGTCTTATGAGGAGAGGCTGAGGGAGCTGGGGTTGTTCAGTCTGGGGAAGAGGAGACTGAGGGGACATCTTATTGCTCTCTACAACTACCTGAAAGGAGGGTGAAGGGAGGTGGGGGTTAGTCTCTTCTCCCAGGTCACAGATGATAGGACAAGGGGTAATTGCTTCAAGTTCCACCAGGGGAGGTTCAGGTTAGATATTAGGAAATACTTCTTTACTGAAAGGGTTATCAGACATTGGAATAGGCTGCCCAGGGAGGTGATTGAGGCACCATCCCTGGAGGTATTCAAGAGACGAGTTGACATAGTACTTGGGGATATGGATTAGTAGTGGATTGGTGTTGTTTTTGGGTGTGTGGTGGGGTGTGTGGTGGTTTTTTTTTTGGTTGGTTTGTGGAGTTTTTTGTGTGGTTTTGGTTTTTGGTTTTGGTTTTTTTTTTTCCTCCATTGGTTGGACTAGATGATATTAAAAGGTCCTTTCCAACCTAGGTGATTCTGGTATTCTGTAATTCTGTGATACAGCTGGTTTTCTGGGCTGCAAGTGCACATTGCTGGCTCATGTCCAGCTTTTCATCCACCAGTACCCTCAAGTCCTTCTTGGCAGAGCTGCTCTCAATCCCTTCATCCCCCAGCCTGCATTGATATTGGGGGTTGACCAGACCCAGATGCAGGACCTTTCACTTAACCTTATAGAACCTCATGAAGTTCACATGGGCCCACTTCTCAAGCTTGTCCAGATCCTCTGGATGGCATCCCTTCCCTCAGGCATCCGAACCACACTGCTGAGCTTGGTGTCATCTGCAAACTTGCTGAGGGTGCACTCAGTCCCACTGTCCATGTCAGTGATGAAGATATTGAACAGTACTGGTCCCAATACAGATACCTGAGGGACACCTTTTCTCACTGATCTTCATTTGCATAGTGAGCTGTGCTCACCTTCTGGATGTGACCATCCAACCAATTCCTTATTCACTGACCACTCCACCGATCAAATCCTTACCTTTCCAATTCAGAGAGAAACATGTTGCAGGGGACAGTTTCACTCCATCATAGAAGACCACTAGGTTGGTCAAGCTGAACTTGCTCTTGGTAAAGGGCCCTGACTTGCTTTGGCTGTCTCAAATCACCTCCCTGTCCTCCAGGTGCCTTAGCACAGCTTTTAGAAGGAGCTGTCCCCATGTGCTGAAAAACAAGTGGTCGGGGAAGGAGACCAGCCTGGCTAAATAGGGACCTTTTGCTGGATCTTAAAATCAAAAGGAGAGTCTACAACCTTTGTGAGAGGGGGCAGGCGTCTCACGAAGACTATAAAGAGGTAGTGAAGCTATACAGGGAGAAAAGTAGGAGAGCCAAAGCACAGGTAGAGCTCAACCTAGATAAAGCCGCTAAGGATAATAAAAAATGTTTCTATAAATTCAGTAACAACAAAAGGAAGATTAGGGAAAATCTCCCTCCTTTACTGGGTGCAGAGGGAAACACAGTCACGAAAGAGGCTGAAGTCCTCAACGCCTACGTTGTGTCAGTCTTTAGCAGTGGAACTAGCTGTTCGCTGGACACCCAGCCTCATGAGCTAGGAGGCAGGGAGGGGAAGCAGAATGAGGGCATCACAATTAAAGAAGAAGACATAGTGACCGGCTACACCATTTGAATACACACAAGTTTATGGGACCGGATGGGCTACACCCAAAAGTGCTGAAAGAGTTGCAGACGTGCTTGCCAAACCGCTTTCCATTATTTACATGAAGTCGTAGGTAACTGGGGAGGTCCCAATGGACTGGAGGGTGGGAAATGTAACACCCATCTACAAGAAAGGCAAAAAGGAGGATCCAGGAAACTATAGACCTGTCAGTCTGACCTCAATACCAGGGAAGGTCATGGAGCAGGTCATCTTGAGTGAGCTCTCATGGCAAATGCAGGACAGCCAAGGGATCAGGGCAAGCCAGCAGGGGTTTATGAAAGGGACGTCCTGCTTAACCAACTTGATCTCTTTCTATGACCATGTGACTCGACTTCTGGATTGGGGGAAGGCTGTGGACATTGTCTACCTGGACTTTTGTAAGGCCTTTGGCACTGTCCCCCCCAACGTTCTCGTGAGAAAGCTGGCGAATCATGGCATAGACAAGTGTACTCTTCACTGGGTAAAAAACTGGCTGGATGGTTGAGCCTAGAGAGTTGTGATTGATGCGGTGAAATCTGGTTGGCAGTCAGTCACCAGTGGTGTCCCTCAGGGCTCAGTTTTGGGACCAATCTTGTTTAATATCTTTATTGATGATCTGGATAAGGGGATTGAATGCACCCTCAGTAAGTTTGCAGATGACACCAAACTAGGTGGGATTGTTGATCTGCTTGAGGGTCGGAAGGCTTTACAGAGGGATCTGGACAGATTGGATCAATGGGCCAAGGCCAATGGGATGAGATTCAATAAGGCCAAGTGCCAGGTCCTGCATTTTGATCACAACAACCCCAGGCAACGCTACAGTCTCGGGGAAGAGTGGCTGGAATGCTGCCCAGCAGAAAAGGACCTGGGGGTGTTGGTGGACAGCCAACTTAACATGAGCCAGCAGTGTGCCCAGGTGGCCAAGAAGACCAACAGCATCCTGTCCCTGTATCAGGAATAGTGTGGCCAGCAGGAGTAGGGAAGTGATCGTGCCCCTGTACTTGACACTGGTGAGGCCGCCTCACCTTGAGTACTGTGTTCAGTTCTGGGCCACTCAGTACAGGAAGGACATTGAGCTGCTGGAGCATGTCCAGAGGAGAGCCACCAAGCTGGTCACAGGCCTAGAGAACAAGTCCTGTGAGGACAGGCTGAGGGAACTGGGCATGTTTAGTCTGGAGAAGAGGAGGCTGAGGGGAGACCTCATGCCCTCTACAACTACCTGAAAGGAAACTGTAGAGAGGCAGAGGTTGGCCTCTTCTCCCAAGTGAATAATGACAGGACTAGAGGAAACGGTATGAAGTTGCAGCAGGGGAGGTTTAGATTAGATATTAGGAAGAATTACTTTCCTGAGAGCATGGTCAGGCACTGGAACAGCCTGCCCAGGGAGGTGGTGGAGTCACCATCCCTGGAGGTATTTAAGATATGCACAATCCCTGGAGGTGTTTAATAAATGACTAGATGTGGCACTTCAGGGCATACTGTAGTGCCTGAGATTGTTGTGGTGACGGGGTGTTGGGTTTTCTGTTTTGGTGTTATGGGTTGGTGGTGGGTTTTTTTTGTTTGCGTTTTGGTTTTGGTTTGGTTTTGGTTTTTTGTTGTTTTTGTTTGTTTGTTTGTTTTTTGACTCTATGATCTTGAAGGTCCCTTCCAAACATGATGATTCTGTGATCTGTTCCATGATCTACCCAGACACAGAGATGAGGCTGACAGGTCAGTAGTTCTCAGGATCCTCCTTCCTACCCTTTTTTAAAAATTACTGCAATTTTTCCCTTTTTCCACTGAGGGGACTTCACCTGACTGCCATGACTTTTCAAATATCGTGGAGAATAGCTCAACAACTACATCAGCTGATTCCCTTAGGACTCTGGGATGAATCTCTTCAAGTCCCAGAGACTACTGCATGCTGAGGTGCTTCAGGTGGAGATGAACCGAACCTGATCTTCTCTTAAAGGGGGAGGGACTTTGCTCCCTTAGTCCCTGCCTTATGGTCCATTCACTCAAGAAGTGTGGGAAGAGGGATTGCCAATGAAGGCTGAGGCAAACAACTTGTTGAGTAGTACTTCAGTCTTCTCCTCATCTGTTGTTACCAGTTTGCCAGTCTCGCTCATTGAAGGAGTGCGGTGAGAGAAGAGGGAAGGGAGTATGCTTTCTTTGTGTTTCCTTTTTTGGCTGACATACCTGTGGAAGCCCTTCTTATTATTAAGTTTATATAGGTTTTTATCTCAAAAGGCAAAATGGCTTTTTGGTACTCCTCAAAGATGCAAATAATGAACTTATGAAGAAAACAGATATTCTATATACTGACTGTGTGCTGCATTGTAGAAATATTTCAAATTCTTTATTTTTCCTAATTGTTTGGAATTTTAAGTTAGTTTTCTTCCATTTCTTTAATTTTGATTCCATTTCATTCTGTTCTTGCTTCAGCAGGTAATAGAAATGGATTTTTCTTTCTTTTCATTACTGACAAATTTTCTAAAGCTTGTTCTACATAATTTATTTTTTTTTCATTTTACAGCACCAAAGATACCATTCCATTGTTGCTTTCTTTTCCTTCTTATCCTAAACTGAAAAGTCAGTGGTAAGTGAGGGGAGGTGGGGGAAGAATAAGCACAAAAACCTCTTCATCAAGCCTTAAGTTGCTTTGTGAAAGCGGTAAAAAAGAAACAGTAAGAATAAGTATCTTAATTTATGATTAACAACAAAAACATACTGAGAAGTAGGATAATGAATTTTAGTTTTTTAATGAAATTCTGTAAAATTAAAAGTATTTTGAATCAAGAATTTTCAGCAGTGAAAAACTCAAAAATATATAAACCATTGCACAGTATATTTGAATATAAAATATCATGAACTATGTCACATAAAGAAAAATATATTTAATGTATTAATATCAAATGCAGATTTGGGAAGGCAAAGCATGAGAAAATGAAAAGTTCTTATTTAACACTGTGACCAAATTAGTCATTTGCTTTTGACTTCTCATCGCACTTTCTTTCATTATTGCCTGCTCTCACAGTTTTATCATCTTGTAACTCTCCTTTCCAATAGCCTCGGGGGGGGAGTAAAGTGTACACATTTGCTCAAAGCAAATCCATCTAATTCACGATTTCATTTCAGAAAGTGAGAATATGCAGATATCTGCAGTGGTTACTTTGACACTGAGAAACTGGGTTTGTTCATCTTAAAAAGGAAGCGAAGGGAAGATCTTACTGATGCCTTCATGGGTGGGCAAGAAGGGCACAGAGCCAGACTTTTTTGTAAAACACACAATAACAGGGCAAAGAAGCAGTGGATACAATTTTGAACATGGAAAATTCCAACCATATATAAAGAAAAGGTAAGTTTGTTGTTCGTCGTTTTGTTTGTTTTTATCATGAGAATGGTTAAACAGCTGGTGACAGCTTGTCCAGATAGGTTTTGGAATCTCCATTCTCAGAGCAAATAAAAACCTGAGTACACAAATTCTTAGGTTATTTGGTCTAATAGGACCTGCTGTAACTGGGGACTTGGACTAGAGGTTCTCTAGGGGTCCCTTCCAACCTAAATTATTCTATGATTCTATGATTATTCAACTTCTACAGGTCTACCACTTAGTGGTGAAGAACCACTTTATTTCATTTCTTTTCAGCTTTTCTCCTAACAGTTTCATCTCATGCTCCTAGATTTTCTGATGCAACAATCAACTCATATTAATCTCTACTGTAATTGTTAATATTCTTCTAAGCTATCTTTCGTGAAGATTGAGTGATCCTGGCTTGCTAAATTGTTTATCACAGAGAAGGAGTTCCATTTGATTATGTGGTGTTCCTCAGGGGAAACGGGACTGGTACTGTTTAAAATCTTTGCTGGTGACATGGACAGTGGGATTCAGTGCATCCTCAGCAAGTCTGCTGGTGTGGTCAACATTCTGGAGGGAAGGGACGCCATCCAGAGGGACCTGGACAGGCTTGAGAAGTGGGCCAGTGCCAAACTGATGAAGTTCAACTAGACCAAGTACAAAGTTCAGTACATGTTCAGCAGAAATCCTGATTTTAAAAATAAATTGGAAAATGAAGACACTGTTGTATATAGTATTACCTTTCAGGTAATTTTTTTTCAAAGGAGGTAATGTGAAGTTATATAATTTAATCCTGAGGTACTAATTAATGACATAAAACTTTGGTAAAATCGTGCCCCAAATATTTATTTGCTAAAAAAATTAGACCATAGCTATCAATTTACTACCTTTTAATATTTTAGTTTTTCAACTTTACAATTTATTAAGTTTGAACAGGTATTTTGGGTATTTTATATTGAAGTAGAAATTATTAAATTGCTGTATTGGGGTTTGGGTTTTTTTTTTTTCCAGTTTCTGGAGTATCAGCAGCAGCATTTGCAGTTAGTATAATCTAACTTTAAATTAATGTGATCACTAGGCCTAAACTATCCTTTGACTTGTATAGAAAAATGTTTTAGTTTTATATGTGAATGTATTTGATTCTCTTATGGGTAACTATATTATCAACTTAGTTGAAAAAAAAATACATTCTGTCATAGTTTCTCCTCTAAGATTTTACAATCAATCTGCATTCTTTAGTCCTTGTACATCATCACACATAAATCATGATTCTGCAGACAGTACTAATATTACATGTGTTCAAATTATACCCTAAGACTATGATCCTATAAACTACCCTTGGTGTGAACTGAAGTTATCTTGCAGGAAGCAAAGAGAAGTACAGCAGGTTGACTTCCAAAAAATTGTCTCAGAATCTTAGCCTGCTTTTTGCTTTCCTGATTATTTTTTTTTTTTATCAGTTGATATCTGTATGATTAAATATTCAGTGAATAATATTCTGGAGTGATTTTCTGTACATGGAAATATGGAAGAAGCTTACTTTACAATTCACTTGTCAGCATTATGTGTGTATTGTCATTCCCTCTGACAAAATAATTGAAAATATACAAAGGAAAAGAAAAATGTATATTGAGCAGCAATTATTTTGCATGATTGTCCTTGATATCCTATAAGAGTAAAATGGGTAACCACCCAGACAAGCATTAAGGAACATAAATATGGACAAATTATTAAAGTAGCAGACATCTGATAAAATGTAAACAAATAATAGTTATTTCCTGGTGTTTAATTAGTGCCATGTAATGCCCATTAGATGTGACAATTGAAAGAGTCCAACATACAATATTATATAGGTCTAACAGGAAGAAGAACTAATCCACTAGCACAGCACCTGGTTGTGTATCCTGTTTAGATTGCTTATCTGTAGCTGTAAACATTCAAAAGAAATGGTCTATTACAGAAAATTTTCTCAGTGGGGCATGATTTTCAGAATAATCATTCACACTACAGGACATCTGAACAGATGTGGAAAGTCACAAAACCTCTGTAAATCTGAAACTGTATGTCCTTTATTCCAACACTCATCTACTATTGAATGGAATACCCACGAGAACAATATTTTGTCTTTTTTGTTCTAATTTTTTGTTTCCAAGCATATGTGTAATTCAAATCAGTTTAGTGTTTCTGTATCTGCCAAAATTAAGACAATACACTACCTGGAAATGTGTTGTAAAGGTTACCAAGATAATTTTCATACTTTGAAATTGCAATATGCTAATAAAAAATGACCCCAGCTGCTGAAAGGGATATTCCATACCATGTGAAATCATGCTCACCAAAAACAAAGCTTATGAAAGAAAGAGGAAGAGGAGACATTCAGAGTTATGGCATTTGTCTTCCCAAGTCACCATTACCCATGATGGAGCCCTGATTTCATGGAAATGGCTGAACACTTGCCTGCCAATTGGAAGTATTGAATGATATTGTTTTTTCAGTATCGGAATATTTTGCTTTGCTTGCACATGCAGATTTTTCTTTCTCTATTAAATTCACTTTATTCACTCACCCATGAGTTTCCTTAATCTTGCCCTTCCAATTCTCTTCTCCATCCCACTGGAAAGGAGTGAATATGCATCTTCATGGGGCTTAGCTGTAAACCCACAACTATAAATATTGTTACTGTTATTGTTGTTGTTATTTTATTTACAGAGATCCTACTGGTCCTACAATGTGCAGATGACATTCAAAGCAAACCTTAAAAGGAAACAGAGAAAACTCTGATTAGGGCTCTAGCTTAGTTTTGCTGGATAGGAAATAGCCATAATAATTCAACATAGGAATTTAGTGTTTAAGTTTTGCTATAAACATAAACTTTGCCTAAATTTCTGATGTGTTATCTAAGTTGAAATTGTTTTACACTGTTTCTTTTCAAAAACAACAGAATCCTGTTATAACAACAGATGAAAAGTCTCCAATTTGTATGTTGATCAAATGAACCCTTTCTTTTAATATCTCGGTTGTTCTGAGACAAAGCTTGGAAAGTCTATTCGTTGTTCTCAGATTTACCTGAAAGTATCTTTTGGAAGGGAATGGCTACAGAAATTTAATTATTGGAAGTGATAGAAGATCTGTGGCTTGTGAGGTCACTAAGCAATAAAGCACAGAAAGGCTAATGTCCTTTCAGGTTGCTCTTCCTCACCTTTCTTCCTTGTGCTCATTTCCCTTTCTTCCTCCCCAGCAATTTGTTTTTGTTCAGTGGTCTGTACTGACTGCGTTGAAAATAATTTGATCAAATTTGTGTTAAATTGAAGCACACTCCTCCAAACAATATTTTCATAAACCTAGCACATTCTCCATTATTTGGGTTCAGATGGAATCCACTGATCTCAGTGAGAGCTGATGACAAGGTGAAATCAAATAAACATAATGTCATCTCCTCTCCAAACAAAAAATACCATCACTGTGAATTAAAGGATTGTGCCTGCTCCCTCCAGTAACCACTATGCTTACTAAGTTTCACAAAATCATCACAATTTCTAAGCACTAGCAGAACTTGGGAGAGGTGATGAAAGTTTTTATTATCGAAGGTGAATTATGCAATCTCTTCTCATTCCTTTGGAGAATTTAACATTTGAGAAAATACAACTCCTCATTATAGTTTATAGGCTGCCACACAATGAACTTCAGTTTACAAGTGGCTGCACTGCTGAGTTTATACTGCTTTGCATCCTATTTGTTTGAACTGTGAGCGCAATTCAGAACTATTGAGGCATCTGTGTACATGTCAGCACCCACATATTTATATTGTGTTCAGTGCAACTCATTTCCACCCTGATGCTCATGCAGTGCTCAATTCGTATTGTCCTTTGCAGTCGGCTGAACTTTAATACATTTCATTTCTTTTTGTTTTAGGGAATTCTCAGTCTTTGGATTGAGACATCACTACAGCCAACTTGATGACAGTTAAAAATATGAGATCAATTTAGAACTGTCATACTCAACATATATTTTAAATTTATAATTTATTGAGATGATTCAAATATTCATTTTGGCATTTCAAGTAAAAGAATACCCGAGGGGGAAATTTAATTATAATGATAGAATTGTTCTTCATAATAGGGAAGGGAAATTTGAAAATCTTTAAATTGGCTTATAAGAGCAACATAAACTGTAGTGCAAGGGTTTATTCCAACAGTCTTATTCCAGGAGACTTGTATGCTGTGCTTGGAAATCTTAAGGGTAAAATGCCTTTTTTTGTTTTGGTAAAATCATACTGTGGTCCCTTTTTTGCTTTATATACCATGAGAATTTGATTGTAATCTTCTCTGAATTTTAATATGATTCTGAAACTATCAAATTAGTGAAAGTTAATGGGTACAACCAAACAATGTATTAGCCAGCTGATAAGTAAAAGATAATAACAACAGCAAGTACAGCAAAAGAAATTGGTTGAGAGAAAATGTTGCTGGCTTAGTAGAATGTTTTCAGAAGTGTTTTCATTATAACTTCTTAGCTCCTTTTAACACAGTTTCATGTTATTATTAGGATTTCATATGTAACTCCAAATGCTGAAAATATATACCTTAATTTTTAAATTCAAAACAAAATTTAGGAGCGAAGGTTCCTAAATGATGAATTCTATACTAACACATCTATATGCATAGCACACAGTTTGTCTGGCAAATTAATCTTGCTGGTACTTCAAAAACATTTTGGAAAGCCTTCAGGTGAGAACTGGTTTTGAATGGGATAATTAACCTTGACAGTAATTTCTTCATATCAGAGCCAAATAGTGTTTGGAAAGATGTATTCACTTTTCACAGAGCGCTAGGTACTTATGGCCTGGAAAGAGGCTATAATGTGTTCGGAGAAAATGTATTTCAAACCAGCTTGGAAAAGTGTTCCAACAGAGACTCATCGATCAATATCCTGGAGAAAGGCATGATTCACACAGGAGGTATCAGAGGTTCTAGCTGGATGTTTACAATAAGTTATTTTCATTTCTAAACCAGTGTGATTGCTTCCTGAACTAGCTGATCAAACAATATAATTATATTATCCTAAACACTACTTTTCAGATTATTGGAAAATTAATCTGCATTTGTTTTTTCCTGAAAGAAAATTGTGAATAAGTACTTAAAGTTTTATCATCTCTATGGAAGTAATTGTGTATGTAAATCTGCTTGCAATGCAATCTAACAGATACAGTTTTCAGTTTTAGTGAGTCAAAACATGTCTAAAAGGCTCTTCCCACGTTTTTAATTCCTCATTTTTCATTAAGTAGTATTCTTCACTGTTTACATTACTATTCCATTGGTCTGCATATTTGTTGCTTTTTGCATTCAGATGTAAAATGCCAGTAAGTAATATATGGTCATATTTTGTCAGAAGGAAAAATAAAAAGGAGTTGGTATAGCTAATTAAGTTTTTAATATTCAAATTCAAATACTTTGAGCTGAAAACAACTCTTGAATATGAAGTGAGCTGATACTTATTTTTAAAAATTACTTATACAAATGTCAAAGGACAGGTCTCAACTTTTCCAATGGGTGCTGCTGCTGCTGCTGAGAAATTTTCTGAAGTAACATGCAAATATGTAAAACAGAATTTGATAGGAACAGAACTAGACCCAGAGCTAAGTGCTTTTGAAAATTGTATCCCCCATTTTAATGAACATTTTTTTAAAGTCATTAATTTTTCTCTAAGATGCTCTACTAACTGGGTTCTCAGGCAAACAATGGGTGAGTTCTCTTAAGATTATTTTAAAAGCTGACATAAATCAGGTTTTGATCTACTTACAAATTTTAGATAAGTAGAAGGGATGTACAGAAGGTGTAAATATCAAGTCTGTTTTGAAAAAGATACAACTTCAGGTTGTCCTGATGAGCTTTATCTTTCATATTTTGGTAGTGGATCCCAGCCACTGAAGTATTAAGAACTACATTTCCAGGAAAAGTCTTCATATTTCACATAAAGCTGAACAATTCTTTAAATTTTGATGACTGCATTGGTTAGTTCTCTATAAAACCATAATGAGAGTTGAGACATTGCTGAGTTAGCTATGGTTTAGAGTCCTACTCTACAGGTTCTGAATTCCAAAAAGCTTCCGTGTAATGTGAGCAACCATTATTGGGTAAATTGTGCAAATTAACTGCAGCAATAATTATGGTTGTAGCAATGGGAGCTACCACAAAAGAACAAGATAAATTTTAAAATTTCTTAATGGATAAATGTAGTAGTCTTAAATAACTTGCTACAGGTTGTAAACTGCTCTACTGATTTATTGTAATGAATAAATTGTCCTTGAAAACTAATGGAAAATTCATGCCAGTCTGTAGCTTGTGGTATGACATTTAATGGAATAGGCTTTTCCATGTTTCTTTCAACATTCAGGGACATACATCATAAATGGACAATTTGGACACTTGAAAGAACATGTGTTTATGGGTATGCTTTTGTTGCAGGGAAAGGAAGATATTACTGCTCCTCAACTGGCCTGTGATGCACCTTTTTGTATCTCTGTTCCCTTATCTGTGCCAATATCTAAGGAGATATGCTATTGTAAAGTATGTTGCTGTAAAGGAATTACCTAGACAAGCTTAGAGGTTTGTCTTTTGTAGTCCTGGTGATATCAGTGGAAGAATGCTAAGCACAACCTCAGGGCACCCATGAATATACTCTATGTCTTAAGAAGAAACAAAGACAGAATAAGAAAGATAAAGCTTTACTGGACTTTTTAACAGTGTCCTCTTTCTCAGAGGGTTCAGGTTTTCTGGTTTAGTGCACACATGTTTTTTTAAGGAAATAGAAAATGTGAAGAAAGATTTTAAAAATAAAAATAAACAAGTGATTTGTTTAGATTTCATTCTGTCTATGTGTAGACATTCTATCTTGGAAGTCACCTGTCCCAAACACTTATAAACTCCTGTGGCTGACACACAATAATTACAGCTGTAATCTTCAAAGGTAATTCCAGGAAGAGAAAAGAAGAATGAGGCACAAAATATGCCATATTGTTAAAGCTTTTATGTTCTTAGCAAATTTTTAACCTTACCTTACAATTCAGTAATAAATTATGTTCTTTGTACATTGAAGCTAGGTATTTCAGATTTGTGCCACTCTACCAGGAATCAGATATAGTCTCCTCTGTCATTCTTTAAAAGACTATATCATTACCCCAATGCTGTAATTCTAAATTAAAATTCTGTTCTCTTTAATTTATAAATAAATAAAAAAAAAATGTGAGGAGGGAGCTAAGTGGTTGGCAGTTTTCTTGATGCTACTTTTTCCACTCTCAAACTAGATTAAATTTGCTCTCCAGTTTAGGAAGGAAGAAGTATAAACAATTTCAGGTTTATGTAAGTAAATAAAACTGCCATATGTGACTTTGACAAATAGCAAAATATTAGCTAGGGTTACCTCATAGCTGAACCACTGCAAAGTGACATCTGCTGATGACAATTTTTTTTTTATTTTAAATTTTAGTTTGCACAGTCTGTATCTTGAAAACATGCTTTTCTAATTGTTTACTTTCTTTCCAAAGTTATTTACTATTTTGTAGTTATTATTATTGTTATTACTAATATTACTACTGCCACTGGTATTATAGGTGAAGGCATGTACACATTCATGAGACATTCAGAATAATTAGCTGATCTCATTCAATTTCATAAATGCCTCTTCAATTCTGTGTTTTTCATTAATATCCTGGTAGTGACAAGAAACAATTTTCATTCACCTAGTAAGAAAGATAAAATTAGCATCATACTTTAAGAACAGACTGAAGGATGCTGTGTTGGTTTCGAAATATAATAAAGTTTTATGTAGCACTCCTACATTTGCTCTCCAGGGCTTCCGAAGAGTGGAGCTGAAACCAGCTGTAAGGTGGTGACAGAGATCATCTTTCCCTTTGTAATAGAGAGTGTGTCATTACTGAATAGAATACAAATTGTCACTACTATTTGCTTTTACTATGTCAGTACAACATATCACACACATTTTCACAGTGTCATGGCAGAAGAGAGGTAAAATGTTTCTAGTCTGATTTGAAATGCTGGATGCTAGGTGTTGTTAGTGGTGGTCCTTTAAAAATATGAATAGGTAATTTAAGGCACTAAACCCACAGTTTTCTTGGTAGAAAACAGCTATTTCTGTACACTCCTTTTTAGAAATCCTACTTGAATGAATGATGCGTCCTTTGCTCCATCACAGGGTGTATATGGATAGATCAATAAGGTCTAAATACATAGTGCCCAGTGATATTGTTAAAAAAGTATAAACTGAGACCTAAATCAAAAGATCAACACAGCAGGACATAAGTAATCCTGGAGGTTCCTGGAGTGCATTGATGATAACTTCCTCTCCCAAGTGATGGAGGAGTGAACGAGATTACCTCATACTCACCAGCAAGGAAGGGTTTTATGAGAATGTGAAGATGTTGTTGGTTGCAGTGTCCATAAGATGGTGAAGTTCAGGATCCTGAGGACAGGGAGCAGAGTGAAAAGCAAGCTTACAACCCTGGATCTCAAGAGGGCAAACTTTGGCCTCTGCAAAGATGGAAAATTCTGCTTGCAAGCATCCCATGGGATAAGAGAGGGAAGAGGAGCCCAAGAAAGGTGGTTAATATTCAAGAACCACCTCCTCCAAAATCAAGAGAGCACTGTCTCAAGAAATATGAAGTCAGGCAGAAATGCCAGGAGGCCTGTGTGAATGAATGAGAAGCTCCTGGCCAAACCCAAACATAAAATGAAACATACAGAGGAAGCAAGGATGGGTAACTTGAGAGAAATACAGAAACGTTATCCAAGCATGCAGGGGTGAAATGAGGAGAGCTAAAGCTCAAATGGAATTGAATCTAGCCAGAAATGTCAAAGACAACAAGAAGGGCTTCTGTAAGTACATAGGCAAAAAAAGGAAGACTAGGGAAAATATGAGCCCAGTGCTCAATGAGATGGGGGACCTGATTACGCAGAACATGGAAAATTTGAAGTGCTGAATGACTTCTTTGCCTCAGTCATTACTTACAATAGATCTGACTTCAAGAATCCCATGCCTCAGAAACCAGACTGAAATGCAAGAGCAAGATGTACTCTTGGTAGAAGAGGATTAGGTTAGGAAACACTTAAGCAAACTACACATGCTTAAGTTCATGGTCCTTGTATGCATCCACAACTGCTGAGGAACCTGGCAGATGTCATTGTGAGGCTGATGTCAATAACTGATTATTCACAGCAACTGGGAGGAGTGCCCAAATATAACGCCTATCTTCAGGAAGGACAAGAAGACCAAGGGAATTATAATCTGGTCAGCCTCACCTTGATCCCTGGGAATGTGGTGGAGCAGCTAATCTTGGAAACCATTTCCAGGCACATGAAGGACCAGAAAATCATCAGAAATAGTCAGCATCACTTCAGAAAGGGGAAATCATCCTTGATCAACCTGTTAAGCTTTTATGATGAAAAGTCTGTGTTTGTAGATGAAGGGAAAGGAGTGGATATTGTATACTTAGACCTCAGTAAGTCATGGGCAACTGGCTCTAGGTGGCCCTTCTTGAGCAAGGAGATTGGACCAGGTGACCCACTTGACTTCAGAAAGTTGTATCATATCTGTCAGGTCCGTGCAGATGTATCTGTGATTCTGTGATTGATTCTGTGATTCTGTGATTCTGTAATTTTCCATTTTTCCCAGGGGACGGGGGTGCGGGGCTCAGAACCTGCAATACGTCCGGAGGTGCCTCTCACATGCAAGGTTTGTGCAAGAACAAGTGTTGCTTTTTTGGAGCTTCTCTGGGAACTACTGGCAATGCCATCCAGACTTTGGGGCTGCAGGCTTTCCTGTCCAGTCTAGGGTCAATATCATCTTTTCCAAAAAAAAAATTTAAAAATATATAAAAAAAAAAGATGATGTATTCTATAAGCAGCTGGCTGAAGTCTCTCAATCACCAGCCCTTGTTCTGGTTGGGGACTTCAACCTACCGGACATCTGCTGGGAATACAATACAGCAGAGAGCAGGCAGGCTAGGAGGTTCCTTGAGTGTATGGAAGATAACTTCCTGACACAACTGGTAGGTGAGCC
>JAOTQQ010000001.1:166001846-166038056 GCA_026546715.1 Gallinago undulata
AAAGATTCTGCATTCTTCTTGTCAAAAAAAAAAAAAAAAAAAAAAGCACAGAGACAAGGTATACTAGTTTTACTAGTTTTAATGAAATATGTATCATTGGGAAACAGTGACTAAAACAGATGAGTAGATGAGTGTATGTGTGAAAACACCATATCCCGCTGTTAGATTTTATTACTTGATTTTTTGCTGCTGTTTTGTTCTTCTTTTGAGATGTACTAATCCATGTACCACTTAAGAAAAACAGCACAATGGCTCCCTACCAAATTCAAATATGTTGAGAGCAACCAAGTTCTCCTGAGTAAGGAAAGAGTAAAGAGAAGGTCAGTATAACATTAAGAAAAAAGAAGAAATTACTAAAATAAGTTAATGAGAAGTATTTAAACCGTAAGTGGAAATCTAAAGATTCTTGCATAAAATAAAAAGTGGATCATATAACAAGTAGACTAGGAGATAATTAGTATATATTATGATGTAATCATTCTTTTTGTTTATTTGTGTTACTTGAGATAGTTTGAACAAGAGAGCAGGGAGATGGGGAGAGAGATGTACTAAAGCCATTCAGATAAATGAAGTGGTGGTGGTGGTTTATAAGAATGCAACTGTCTTTGGGACAGGCCATTATAACAGTATGTGGGAGAAGCAGGAAGGGGAGGGGAGGAGAGGGAAGGGAAGGAAATGGAAGGGAAGGGACAGAATTACTTTTACCAGTACTATTTTCTGAAATTATTAAATTTATTGAGCAGACACTAGAAGATGATCTGTAAATACCATTTAAAATACTATGAGATTGGCAAGCATTTACATTTCTTGGGTTTTATTGCTTTTTTTACAAAATAAATGTGCAAACATCTGACAACTGAATTTAGACTTTATCAATTCACAACTGCCTTTTGTGTATTGAGTTCAAACAGGAACAATTTCCTTTAGCATTACCCTGACTGGAATCATCCATACAGTCATTTGGAAACAAAGTTGATCTAAAGAAAAGGTCTCTCATGTAGCAGCTGATCATAAAAATGAAGCCACATAATTGAATTTAGGGAGATTTTGTATGGAACAGGGATCTTAGCTGATTATTAGAAAAGGATTGACTTCTGTGTATACTCAGCGTTTCAGATTAAACTGAGTTTAGGTTTATGCAGTGAAACCTTGTCATCTTTAACAATTTAATTACCTTTTACAGTATAATACTGGCCACATCTTAGAACATCTTCTGAAGTTTTCTGTTTCTACAAGAAAGTTTTAACTACCAAGCTTCCTTACTTAGTCTGAAATTTTGTTGCATTTAAGAAATATGACATTGTATTTGTATTCCAGCTTTTAAAAGCAAACCCCAAAAGCATATGAAACTAACGAGGTTTGTGAGGGAATAGCTTAAAGTCATGTCAGGGGAAGTTCAGATTGGATATTAGGAAAAAGTTCTTCAGTGAAAGGGCTGTCAAGCACTGGAACAAACTCCCAAGGAAAGTAGTCATGGTCCGCATCCTGTCTGTGTTCAAGAAATGTTTGGACAATACTCCTACATATATGGTTTAACTTTCAGACTGCCCTGTGTGGAGTCAACATTTGGACTCAATGATGCTCCTGGATACCTTCCAACTCAGGACATTCTATGATTCTAAAATTCAGAGAAATGGATTATATGGACAGTCTTACAGTTCTAACATCTAATCTTGTCAATTTTCTTAGTTGGGTAACTGAACCCATTTTGTCTCTATGCCTTCTTTACTAAGGAGAACCACCATAGGTAATAAGCATATTTCTTTTCCTTCCTTGATTGAAGTCATGGCTGGAAAATAAAAATGGGTCAGAGTTTAAAATGTGTTAGTTGATACACTGTACTATCTTTATCTCTGTAAGATTTAATATGGCCTCATAGGTCCACAACAGTCAGTTGATAGATGGCAATCTCATTTTAACATCACTGGGAACAAGGATAATTTGCAGCCCAAAATCTCTGTTTTTGAAATAGATGCTATAGTTTGAAAAACAAACTAACAAAAAAAAAAAAAAAAAAAGACAGCCAAGAACTTCTTCAAAAATAGACTTTACCATGAAAAATATCCAGAATTAATTTACATTATCAGTAGGTGGAAACAGTGTTCGCAACCATGTACAGAATACCTATATATTCTTCTTAATAGACTTTTCAGATTCTGCTTTTATTTAACCTTTTAAGTAACAGTCCACCATCAGTTCTGGATCCACAAGCCAAATGATAGACTAGTATGGGAGTAATGTTGCTTTTTCTTTTCCATTAACCCAGACAATTTATCTCATCATGTCCATTACAGACGAAACTGTCTCACACTGCTAATTAGCTCATATCTAAAGTCTTTAATTCCCACAGCTTTCTGAACAAAATGTATAGTCATCTTGCATTTTCCTGTTTTCATTTAGTGCCTCTTACAATAGAAAATATTTGAAAGGTCCATTAATCTTCATGCTTCATTGGACAAGCTGAACCAGAGCTAAGGTCAAAAAGATGTTTCCAGAAATGGTCTGACATTAACTTCAGTTGAGTTACTGTCATTTATTTATTGGTCTTGCTCTGAGGCATGTGGTACAACACTTCAGGGAAATAAGATGACAATTCTAAGGCATCTGAGTGATATTATTATTTTTAAATTACAGAGTAGGCTTCTGAATATAGATAATTTATTGGTTTGCTATATGTGCTGGGGGCGAGGGCTCTTTATGTTATATTATTTTAATACGTCAAGTGTCAATTTTATTATCTTTTTTCTTTGCTTCCTAAATTAGTATAAGCTAACATACTTTAATAAAGGCAATTACATCAAGGCAGATGAAGGTTGGTCTGATGAGTCAAGCTAAGACCAAAATGCAAAAAGTCTTTTCACACTGAAGATACATAGGTGAGATACCTTGAGTCTGATTTCTGATCATAATCTCCTCTTGTCCCCTTTTTAGCCAAAGGAGAAAATCATCATTTTAAAGGGCTATTTATGGTTACAAGGCTTTTCATTAAGGCACTTAGTAAAACATTGAAGTCTAGAAGTATCTTCAGACCTCTGTTGGGAGGCTTGTAGAAATGACAAAGGTTTTTCAGAGAAGGGCATGCCAAACTCAAAGAGGCAATTAGCACAATTTGTGGCAAAGAGAAGTCATGGATCGTGGAGGCTGGTGAAGATCTCTGATGACAGGAGAAAAAGGAAGCATTGCATTCATCTTCAGAAAAAACCCCAAAAGTATGGTCCAGAGAACTACAGGCCAGTCAGCCTCACTTCACATTTTGGGAAAATCATCAAGGAAGCCCTCTTGGAACATATTTCTGGGCACATTAAAAAGCTGAGTAGCTTCCATCTTTGGAAGTATTCAAAACCTTTTTAGAAAACATCCTTATCAACCTGGTATGACCTCATATTTGAGCCTCCTTTCAACAGGAATTTGGCCTAAATGATCTGCATTCCAGCCTGAATTACACTAGGATCCTATCTTTGGAATTGGATATAAAGATAAATAAAGAACATAGTGGACATGGAAACACAAGTACTAGAATGGTTTCCACAGAGGCTATCAAGTCTCAATCACTGTGTGTATAGAAGTTTACCAGACATGATCTAATTTTGAAGGTAAGCTTACTTTGATCTAAGAGTTGGATGAGATGGCTTTCCAGAGATCCCTTCCAACATGAATTATTCTATGATATCATGATTTAAAAATAGATGAGATCCATATAAACCATTAAAATAGAAACAAACAAACCCCAACAAAACATTTTAATAAGAAATGCACTCAAGTCTAAAACCAATATTTCCAGAACTCCAGATTAGCAGCAACCTAATCCTGGAAATGTTGGAAGTCTGAAAACGCTTTTCTGCATCAGTTTCTCAAATGCCTAAAGTTTCTATGGATGCAGAAATCATGAAAAGACAGAACTAGTTGAGCCAACACTAGTTCATAGTTCAGTCCCATGAGACTTAATAAAATTATTTTTACCTCAGCCATAACACATGAATTCAAACTGAAAGGTGTTTTTAGGAAATAACCATTGAAAGAAGCTATAAACAAAGCTCAGAGGCAAAGCTCATTTTCTTATACACCAGACAACGGACTTTCTGTTGTGATTTATCTTCCTCCTGCTTCTGTCATTACAAAAGGAGTAAAAATTGCAACTTCCTTCTCATGATTCAGCCCATCTTCTAGAAAATTATATATATATATATATATATATATATTCTATATAAAAGTTTAGTGGCTATTCCACACAGAAATAAAACCTTCTGAATACCTGTTGAAAGTTGATGATTACAGGGATACTTGAGAGTAGGGTAACACTGTCTGAATCCGAGCTTTGACATAAAAACTGTTCTAGGAAAATGAGGCTTGAATATTCACTAGGTAAGGAAAAGGAATGATTCCAAAGACTGTTTATTGTCTGGCCACTGGATTCTTGCATGCACTGGCAATACTACTGTTGGGGTTTTTTTCAGTGAACTTCTACTGTTTCCTAAAGAAACTGGGTTGTCATCCATGTTCAGGAAAGGATTTTGGGCAACTAGTTTTACAGAAAGGAAGACAGCAGACAGATAACAGCTTACTGGAAGGACCAGGCTTTAGACAGCTGACATGTTTTATGGAAACATTAACCCTCAAGAGCCAAATCTTGAGTAAAAAGGTTAATAGCATGTGATGCTTAGTGAAGGAAAGTTAAAGCACTGTGTTCAATTATTATTTCATCTTATAAACTGGATGTCTTATTTAAAAACTTATCAGTTTATGGGCTGCCACTGTCATTTTTGTGTACTGCAACACTATCTGATACAGACAACCAAAAGAATGAGTCAACTATGACTTTTTTGAGCAATGCTACAGCTAAGTAAAGAGTTGAGAAGTTACCTCTCTCTTAGTTAATGCTTTTGACCAACACGTATTTTTCATCAGATGACACTTTTTGCATTTCAAACCTGGCTAGTGTTGCTTCCTGTACATTTTTCTGTGAATTGACCAGTTGTTTGCCATTCTAGTTCAGCAGTCTTTGATTTTTAGTCTACAAAGCAGAACAAGGAACTGGTTATATTTTTAGCATTGCAGCTTTTGTTACTGCCTTCTCTCTTCACTTACTTGAAACTTAGAGATAATGCATTTAAAATAGGCTTTAGAGAACTTTTTTCTCAGGAAGTTTGTAGCATAACACACTGAGGTGGTTTTGTTTTATTTCTTACTTTATTCAAATTTTTTGCTCATGTCTGTAGGTTATGTCTGTTTTGGCTGGATACATAAACTGGATGGATATATGCTTCAGTTCCCTGCCTGGAAGAGGGAATACTCATAGTTACAAAGGTGAAATCAACCTTCAGAAAACAGTCTACCACTCTAATGGAGCACCAGTTGCAAACTCTTGAATTAGCACAAAGACAGAAGAAATTCAATTAAAATTAAAAAACAAACCAACCAACCAACCAAACAAAAAAAACAAACAACCCCCAAACTATTGTGAATATATCAGAATTTTTTCTAACATTATATTTTTATTCTTTTTAATATTAATGTTTATTAATTCTATTGGTTCTGTTTCTTACCCTGTCAGTAAGATTTTTTTGCTGGTCTTTGACAAGGCTCTGCAGGATTTTCTAAGTTTGATGCTCAAATTATTCCTACTTAGTAGCAGCTATCTGACCAGGGAACCTATGTCAGGAGCCCTTCTCTCCTAGGAGAGACAGGCCTATGTTTGGAGCCCCTATAGTCAGTCTCTTCTAGACAGCAACTGATTCCACTTAAATATAAAATCACCTTCTTGAGTAGCTAAGTACCATTTCTAATCTACTTATATAAACTATGTGAAGTATCTAATTTTGCCTGTGCATTTCATATTTTTTTTCCTCAATAACTATTGCTTAGTATTTAAACATTAAGCAAACATGTATGTACACATCATTAAAGTATATGTTATTTTGAATACTTACTATCTATAAAGTAAGATGTAGTATTACAAATCCAAAATCCAAATTTTATGCTCGTGTGCTTGCTTGAGTAGCTTTTCAGTGTAGTTGCAGGGTTCCTGGTTCTCAAAAGAAAACCTGCATTCAGTATTAGAAAAAATAATCAATGTACCACTGGATTCACATTTTCATTTTTTCTATTAGATTGGATACTATGAAGAAATTCTTTACTCTGCAGTTGATGAGACAACGGCATAGGTTTCCCAGAGAGGTTGTGGATACCCCATCCGTGGAAGTGTTCAAGGCCAGGCTGGATGAGGCTTTGAGTAACCCAGTCTATAAAAAGATGTCTCTGCCCATGGCAGGGGGGGGTGGAACTCAGTGATCTTTAAGGTCCCTTCCAACCCAAAACAATCCTATGATTCTATGACCCCTTGCTGTGAAAATTAGTGGGGTTTTGTTTATTTGTTTGTTTTGTTTCTTTGAAGCTGTGTTTTTCAACAGTGAACGGGGGGGAAGGGGGAGGGGGTCAGTCCTTTTTATCCAGGACATAAGTTTGACTTCACCAAAAGTTAGAGTGAACTAAAAAGAATAAGAAAAGAAGACAAATCTTCCTTATAAAGCAACAGTAATAACATTGACTTAATCTATAAGGTGGTGGTTTACTATCCTAGGTGAAAGATTAACTCCAATTCTTCCATTGTTTGGTTCCCTCTATTATAATAGATCAGATACCATCCTTATGTTTGTTTTTATTTTTATTAGAGGACTAGCAATTTACTTTCATTATAAATGTATTTTGATGTGCTTTCACGGATAAGTTTTCTCCAGCTCTGAAGAAATGTGAATCACTTCATAATGTAATTCAATACACCCAAGATACATTCAAAAATCTGTGTTTGTATAAACCAAGATTATTTTTTACTTAAAATGCTCAATCTGCTATACACTATTATTTTTAAACTAGCTATTAGGAAAAAAACAAATAATATATCAGTGGGCATCTCAAGGTTATATTGAGATAAAACAAAAGCAAAACAACAAAAAAAAAGGAGTAAAAAACCAATTCTTGCTTATTTGTTTTCCTACACTACAAATAATTTTTTGTCTTCCCAGGAGTGGCTTGAAGATCAGTGCCAGTGGCATTCCTTCTCACCACCCTGTGCCTAACTGATTCATGGGGGAAAAAAAAACAAACAGATTTTTCTTTATGTTTTACTGTCTCCATTGGTGAATATGAAGGTAATTCAATTTGGTTATCTTCTCAGCAATATGTCCTTGAATAAATAATCTTAAAATTAAAAGGGAAGAAGAACTTGTTGGAAGAATAATTCAATAATAATTTAACTGGACAAAAGCCTGAACAGAGAGTAAAATTATTTGTCCCTAACAACACACACCAGGAAACAGTTCAGCTATGCAGTTTAAGAAAAAATAACCCTAAAGGTTATGCCTTCTTTGCCATAAAGGCAAAGAAATTTCATAGCTATTAGAAAAAAGAAGTTAAAATCTGATCTACCCTCAATTTGTTTTTTAAGTCAGTGTTATTTTTTAATACAAGATAATCTGATCCACTTTGTGTTAATACAATATGGAGCCAAGAATGACATATAGCTATATCAACAATTTTTCAAACATGATAAAATGGAGTAAATCAATTAATTGCTATTGTTTCGGTTAACTAAAGACATCCAGGAAATATCAGTTTCGTTGGAGGAAAGAGCATTCAAAAAAATCTAGCAGATTCCTAACTGGGAGCTCGATCCTGCCAATATCAAAGTCAGATAACAAAGTTCTTGGAAAAGAATGTAAGATTTTTTTCCCCTCTTTTTTAATATTACCTATTTCTTGAATATACTTTTCAATGTATTGGACATGGTTTTGTAATTAATGCATGTGCCTGAGAGCCAGGGACTTTGGGATTTTGTTGTTTTTTTTTTTTGTTTGGTTGTTTGGTTGTGTTTTTTCTTAATCAGAATCTAATCCCATAGTGTTATTTTTTTATTTGTTTTAACTCTTGTCATTGATTTTGCAGCATTATTCCCTTAAACATTACTTGAATGATTCTCAAGTGTCACGAACTAAACTTCTGCTGAAATCAGTATGTCACAAACACAGACCTTCTCTACATCTTGCATCATCTTTTCTATCATCATTAAAAATGAACTGAGTTTGTGTATGTACTTATTCTGGTGAACCCTGGGCACCTGATGGTAAGTTAATTATACTTCGACACATTACATATAAAGCAAGCTTCATTTATGTTTAGCTTTTCATAGAAAGGCAATAGAGCTTTTCAGAACTTGTAAAAAAAACACAACCAAACAATGATAGCTAGATTTTTATTTAAATCAATTCCTCTTTTCAAATACTTTACAACTCTATTTACTCACTCAAATCCTTAATTTTAAAAAATCAGGTAAGTAGAAACCTATACTGCAAGCATGGCTATGTTTTAAAAATTATTTCTGTAAAGAATGGAGCTCTGGAATACAAACTTTATTGAAATAAAATCATTTGCATAAATTCTTTGCATAAATTCTTAAATTAGGAATAAGAGAATAGTGAGCTTCTGCTACGTACATGGATAGTAAAACATCTAATTATTTCTTTTATCTCTCTTACGACTTAGAAAGTTCAGATGAAAAGTTCTACTAATGAATTACCTTTACTTTACACTATAGGCTAATATTAAGGATTTTGGTAGTGTCATAGGTGGACACCAAGAGAAATAAAACCTTCCATAAAATCTGGTAGTATGCATGTTTCATAGAGAGACAAGAAAACATGAGAAAGCATTGTATGCTCCCCTCCAGAGGACAGCTAGACAGAGGTCTAACTGCCTTACTGAGCATTCAGATGATAACTGTCATGGAAGTTTTAGGGTGAGATATACGATATAGAAGATAAACAATACCTGCTCTTTACCTCTATGTTTGAGGGTCAGGACTTTAGCAAAGACATCGTCTAAACAATATAGAAACATATATATGCATTTCAATAATTGTAGGCAACTTAGCTTTTTTAAAGAAAATAAATACTAAAATAGAGTTCTGCTCTGAAGCTGAGAAAATTAGTTTATGTCAACCAACCAATCACAGACTAAATATATATCTGAGCTAAACTGCTTCTACAAAAAATGAAGAGAACCTACTACTTACTTTAATATATCAGTTGCTATGACTTCAGCACTAAAAGTGCTCCCAAGAGAGATACTAAAAGTATTCCGAAGAGAGATCCAGAGAGAAAAAAGTCAGTTCTCACACATGCTTCAAACTCTCTTTATAGAATGTTTACAATTATAATGAAGAAACAAACCCTCACATTATTTCAAATGTTATGATGATCCTGTGAGTTTAAATACCATGTGATAGAAGAAGCACAGGTCAGGAAAACAAAGGACTTCAGCAAGGAAAGAGTGAGAGAAGAACCAAGACTGAAGCAAGCAAAAATTCTTAGAGATGTAATGTTACAGACTCCTATGGAAAAATATATTAAAAGGAAGATTTAACATCTATATGGAAATTCTGGACTTAAGGAGAAATGAAACGTTAGAATTTTTCTTTAATGAAGTTTCTGCTATAACATTACCTTATCAAGAGAAGTCAAAGTTCAAATATTCAGGTGCAGAAATATACTTAAATTAATTTGGCACACATTTAGCTAGCGTAGTTTGTAAGATTCCATTACAATAGATTCCATCTGATAGTGGTTTGAATTGAAGAACCAAAATCACAGAAAAGGTGCCAAGACCTCTCCAAAAGCACTCCAAAAGCTTTTAGATTATATCAAGCTTTACAAATTGTTGAGGGTACAATGAAAACTCTGGAAGAAAAATAAGACAGTCCAGACAAAGTAGGCTAACTGGAAAGGAAGCTGGAAACTGAAAACTGCGACAAAGAGTGAGTTAAAATGGATTGAAAAGACCAAAGGTCAAGTACCCTCAAGGAAAAAGAATAAATAGAAAAATAAAAAATGATGCAATATTAAAGTATTTCTAGGTCCAAATAGACAACAACATTTAAAAATTGTAATTAAAAGTGCAAGAGAAAAATACATTTTTGGCAAGATAAGATAAGACATACTTTCTAAACAAAGCACACAACACTATGCAAAAATTCCATTTAGAGATCAAATTAACAGGACCTGGAATAAAGGAGTATCATTAGATACTAATGTAATACTTCAAACCCATAAACTGATTCACACCTAAAAGTTGCACAGGACCATAAACTTAACCTGTCAGTAGCTGAAATTTACTTAAAGGAAAATTAGGAACCAAACTGCCTAGTTTAATCTAACTGATAGCAGAAAGTATATATAATCTGAACGCAGAGAAAATGTTAATAGAAGCACACACATCGATGTATGAGAGAGTACAGGATACAGTTCAAAGATACTAAGATATCTGAAGACAGGAAATACAATTCACATAAGTAAAGACAGTCATTTGGTCCATGTACTAAGAAGGTTACTCTTGATGCCTTTGAAAGACAATTTGTAACAGACACACTAGAGAGAGATAACAGTTTATTTCCAGCCTAAAGTTCTAGTAGAGTGTTCTTCCTCCTCTGACCATTTAAAACGGAAGATATAATGTCCTGGATTGCATTTATCAGAAAGAACAGACTTGCCTTATGAATACTGCATCTGCAAGGATCCAGAGTTTTTTAAACTTAATATTATTTCCTATTCTCATTGTAATCAGAACAACAGTGTTCCACTTTCTCTAGGTTATAATCATTGTCACATGACTGAGGTAAGTTAATTTTATTGTCTCATATATTCTATGAATTCTAACAGTGTACTTCTCTATTCACCTTTATAGTATTCTGTTGTTTGACTGGCTGGACATTCAACTTACCTTCTTGTTTACAGCCTTACCAACATACTCATTAGACTCTGCAGGCTCACATAATGAGGACAGTAAAAACAAACACTAAGTGCTTATGTCAAATGTGTCAGATCAAACAGAAGTAGAAAGCAAAGCATTTATGCAGACTGTAAATGAGTTTATTCCCTAGTTACCAACTTCTAAATTATCTTCAAACACAGGTCTTTCTCTAATGTATTCCCAAAATATGCTTCATCATGTTGTGAAGACAAGAAACTTGTATGTTGACTGTGAGATTTAATTCATTTATGGTTATCTGAAAAATGAACAGAAGTTAAACAGAAAGTCAAAGTAATTATTCTGCCTTTTTTTTTCCTCTTTTTTTTTTAAAATAGTCAAATTATGTGTTTCCATCTAAAGATACTTGATTTTGCATCTGGTTTCAAAGCAGGAAGGCATTCCACTTGGGTATGGTAAAATGGCAACTTCTCTTGGCAGAAACAATTCCTTGTGGCATTTTTAAATTACTTCACATGGCTACCTAGGTCATTTACTGTTTGCTTATCAATTCTATTAATTTTAAATAAATCCCCAAATTAATCTATTTTTTTTTAATGGAAGAAGTGTTCTTGTTATCTGAAGTTGCACAGTCTATTCTTATGTTTATTTTTGTTATAATGAAAGAACCTATTGCTACAGCTCATTAAAAAGCTCCAACCTATTTTTCTTGTAGCAGTACTATCACCCAATCGTTAACTTCATTATAGTTTTTTTTTGTTCATGTGTTCATTTTCTTCATTTTTTTTTTTTTATTCTGTGATTCTGTAACCTAAAATTGAGCTCATTTGAAAAAATTGTTTGTTTTTCAGGCAGAAATTCTGTACTGGTTCAGATTTGACTTATCTTTTCCTAGATAATTTATGCAAGACTTGTATTAAAGAGTATGAAGTTAATGGTATAATGTCCATATTTATCTTTGAAAATATTTCTAAACAATAGTTAACAAAATCTGAAGTTTAGTATAGTCACAGACTCAGCACTACGATGTTTTTATTTGAGTCAAGAAGAACTGTAATGATGGTAGCTTTAGGTCTTGCAGCAACACATAGTAAGGGAAATACCAGAAACTCCTTTCTTTCTGAGTGAAGTAAGGACTAAAGACATACACATTTCATTAACCCGAAAGATAGAAGGTCAACCAGAAACAAAAGCAACAACATCAAAAACAACCAACCCAGCATCTATGCAATTACACAGGAAAACTTGAAACAGATTTAAAAAAAATGTTTCTGAGAGGACTCAAAAAGAATCTAGAGATGGTAAAGAGGATGTGATGCAATTTCTTCTTTGCCTACTTCCTGGTATAGTCCACAAATGACAGAGGCAGTGGTGAAGCAAATGAGGAGACCTTGATGTCTGGATCTTACACTTCTGTCATTTAGGGTTTTTGTTAGCAATATCAGTGGGACAGAAGGCAGATATCCCTTCAGATTATTTTTTACTCAAAGTTTTACTTTTCAGTTAGGTTTCTTCAAACTCTCTGAAACTAATGGCATATTTTTCAGAGAGTGTCCACTTCCAGACTGATAAGGCCTGATGTTTGTAGAGAATACCAAGGAATGGTTTGCAGAGAATACCAAGGAATGGTTTGCAGAGAGGGTCTTGCTTACATTTGCTGCTATAGCAATCAAGGTCAGCTTTGTTGTGCACCACTTTGGAGGTTTGAAAACAGAAAACTGTAGAGAGGTCACACCTGCGGGGAGGAGCAGACAGGACAGGTGATCCAAAACTGACTAACAGGGTACTCCATCCTGGCATCATGCTTAGTATAAAAGCTGAGGAATCAAAGGGGTCAACCTCTTTCTTCAATGGCAAGTATCCGAAGAGGAATTTGTTCATTTGCCTTTGATCCTGATGCTAGCATACCTGGACCCATTTCCTCACCCCAATTCCCATTCATCTCTGACTCTAGTCAGGAACTTTCCCAGTGCCTGCCAGTGATGTGATCATCATCCTGGAAGCTTGATATGGGTTGTATATATTTTGTTATTTTCTTATCATCTTTTCTTAGTATAATTTTACTATTATTTCATTAAAGTTGTTTAGTTTCTTTTTCAATTCATAAGTCTCTCTCTCATTTTTCTTTCCCTTGTGAGAAAAGTTTAAGAGAACATCTGTCGTACATTTTAGTGGCCAGCTCAGCCCAAACCAGGTCAAGAAATTAAACATATGCAACTAGTAAATTTCAGTTGATTAGGTTGGGGTGGTTGTTGTGGGAACGTTCTGTATTCTTATGAATATGTGTGTGTTTCTTCATGTTTCCTAAGTTACAAAAATCAAAAGGCAATATAAATATTCATATGTATTACAGTGTTAGTTGTTAAATACTATCAGTACTTAAAAAAATTAGCTGCAACCTAAAAGAAACCATGCTGCTTCAACATCACTGTGCAAGAAAAAAGAGAAGGTAGGACTGTGATTTCAAAGATCAAAATATTCCCAGCAAAGGAAAGAAATAAATGTTGGCATAGTCTTAAACAGAGAGTTTATAAAACGAATTCTTTGTTTGCTCAGGAAAGTCACTAGGTAGCAAGTTGGAGTGCAAATGCCCACCAAGTTCTCCCATAGTCACAACTTAAATTTAAAGTTATGAGAGAAGCAATACTTCTTAAGGCACTTTGCGCAGGAGTACACTTAGTTTACCTTTAGTGTTAGCATGCTAGATATTAATGGAGACAGTTAATTCCTCTTGTGTCATATTGTTCTTGTAGTGGCTAGATAAAGAAATCATAAGTGAGAGTTAGCAAGAAAACAGCTATCATTCTTTAAGGATTCTTTACAACTAAAGAACCAGATGAAGAGGAAGGAGAAAGAGGAAATAAAAAAGAGAATTCAAAATTCAGAAATGAAGCCATGTACAGATGAGAGAAGAAAGGTGGAGTAATTTCTGAATTCCTCACACCTTTGAATAAAGAATGTACAGTGATAAAAGGGAAGCTGAGGCACTGGACTGTGTACTCCTGTGTTTTGTTGTTTTATTATCTTCTCACGCTACCTAAAGAATTTTAGAAGGAGCTTGGGAACACTTGTAAAAACACAATGCAACTTTTTCTTCAGTTGTTATATATCGGTGTAAATTATAGTTCCTCATGCCAACATTCTGGTAAAGGATATTTGGGTAACTTAGTCTCTATGGAAGGAATTGTGAAAAAGATCTAACACAGTTGATTGAACTTTATGGATAGCCTGTGTGAGATTTATTTCATATAATTTTAGAAGTCTGTAACAGAGTCACCTGGGTTCCCTCATAGCTCATTCACAAAAAGAAGTATTTCCAACTTAACGTGACCTATTTTAATCATCCCGCATTCATCTGTGCCTGAAGGAAGGGACAAAGCTAAGGCAGGCAACACTCTACTGTAGGTCATGCTCTAGCTTGAAGAGTTTGGGCCCAGAGGATAGGACTCACATAAAGAACTTTACTAAGTGTGGCTGACTATAAGGTTTTCTCAGAAAGATTAAAGGGGTCAGCATTGCCTGTACTGCATTCAGTAGAAAGGAGAATGAGAGACTCTTGAGAAAATCACTGAGTCGTGTGCTGTAAACCCTATAACATCATCTCTATAAGAAATAAGCTCTTCTGATATAATGGTTCAGGAGTACTCATAGACATGATGTGATTGGCCTCTTATTTGAAAAACAGATTTCAAAAGTGTTTTATATAGAAAAAAATATTGTACATGATGCAGCTATTATATTATTCAGTTTCGTAGTTCTTATGATATTTGTGAATATTGAATGATGAGATTAAAGTAAATTAATCTAAATGTCTTTCTTGTAATCCTTTTTTTCTTTTTTTTTCTTTGATTTTTGTTTTTTTTTTTTGCTAAGTTGTTGTAGCCAATGTCAGTATCTAATTCTCAGATCAGTTTCAGAGGATATCTTTTGAGATAGCGTAACTCCCCATGGCACTAGAAATGTCACACACACACAAAACCCCCTATTTTTTCTTCTAATTTCAGTATTGAGAGAGTGACTATTTCTCCAATTTCCTATCCTGTGTTTCCTCTGTTCTTTCACTCTTGTCTTATAATAAAATAAAAATTAAGGCCCATGTTTTCAATTTCCCCTAAAGATGATTATATCTGGTTACAGTAAACTTTTTGTGTCAAAGACAAAGTACGATCAATTCAGGCTGCATTTGTACTATTAGTTACTGATATGGACTCATAGATTCTGATCCCCTAATAGTCCAGGTAGGAAGGAGCATGTCAAAGTTCCTTGCCATATGCATACCTGAGATAACATAAAGAGATGTAGCTGTGGGGTAAATGAGGGAGAGAGATAAAATTTATGATGAAAGCCCTCATATGCATCTGTTAGAGAATGTGGGGCCAGGACATGGACAGAGAGGATGGTTTAAGCTCAAAAACTTTTCCGTATGTGGCAGTTTGGTTTTGGTTTTGGCAACAGTTATTTTGAATCTTTAGCTAATGGTACAGGAAAGACGTTGAAGTTTATGCAGGGAAATAAAATATTGCAGAGTACCCTAGAATATTTTCTTAAGTTTAGGTAATGCTAGGTATCTGAATAGAGGGGGAAAGTGCACTATTGTGTTTCCCTGTGAAGACAATATATGCTGGTGCTCGCGTGTTAACATTCTAATAAAAATGTAACAGGTTGTTATAGCAGTCCAAAGCAGCAAAGCATATACCCCTTAGAAGCAATTAGATCCTTTGGCTTCCTGTGGCTCACTGTTAGGCAATTTAGGAACCTACAATCCAAACAAATATAGTTGTTAATATGTGAAACTGAGTGAAATGCATTGTCCACTGATGACACTAAATCATTTAACAGTCCCTCTGGTCCTAGATTCTAAGATTTTATTACAGTCATCTTTTTCCAGCTAGTCCAGTGTTCTGTTTCCAACAATGTCAAATTATTCATGTCTTCAGGAAGAAAAATAGTTAACTCAAAACAAATCTAACTAACTGTATATTATTCTGTGTATCAGGGAAACAAAATCTTTTTTAGCTCCAGTAGGAAAGTGAATTTTCGGTTCATTCAAGAAAATCAGTTAATTTTATTTCAGTAAAATATGAGATAATACCTGTTTGTTACAAACTAAGCCAAACCAACCTTTTAAAGAATTCCATTTCATTTCATCAGTATTGCATCAAAGTATTTTTATACTGTCTTTATGTATTATTTCCTTAATTTACTGGTCCTTTATGGTATGCCATAATATTTCATTAAAAGGTAAGCATTTGACATCAAATGAGTCACATAGTTCGACTATGAACTTTGAACACTAGCAAAGATTAAGGATGAGTTAATGATATCTGCTCTTCACTTCTGCAGCACCTCTCATCATTGGAAGTCCAAGTGATGTACAGGACTTGGTCATTTAGCCTGTGAGAGTGGTAGGTGTTAATAACATTCAGTTTACCTACCACTGAAATGCAGCAAGTACTCAACAACACATGTGAACATTACATGACAAAATGAAGCAGAAACTCTGGAAGAATGGCAAATCCAATTGACACCCCAGGAAATGTAGGTAGGCAGAATGTAATTATCCTAGCCAGAATGAAGCTATGACAACAGGAACTAGTCTAATGAAGTCTATTGTGGGATGTTTAGTTGCCTGATTCCCTGTGCTCATACAATGACACATTAAGTGGGATTAAATACCTTATCAACAGGGGATAGAAGGCAAACTTGTGCCTGCTACTGAAATTCAAAGTCAAGCATAGGGAAAAGGACACGACAATCTTATAGTTCCTACCTTAAGCAGCTCAGATTTTACTATTACATTCTTGTTAATTGTATCTCAGTAGCTTTGAGTTGTTTATAAATATTAAAACTTTCCTGTGTCAGGCACTACACTAAACCATTAAGGATGGAATTAATCACATCTAACTTGAGCCATTTGAAGTGTAGTCACCTAGACTTAACTCCCTCTTTATTCAGCAGAGGCATATTTCTCTCCCTCTCATTCTTCATTAAAGCTGAATATCTCACAAGATACCCAGCCTTTAGATGGCTAACATTAGAATAAAAAGACTACCTGCTGAGAGACTGACCTGCCCTGAAGGCCTTGCAATCTAAATTAAAAAAAAAAAAAAAAAAAGAGAGAATGAAAAAGAAGAAGGAAAAAAAAAAAAAGACAAGAGGTCTAGAATACCAAATAACGTTGTCATCTTTGTGAGCTGTAGAAAAGCTTGAATTACAGTTTATACTGCCAATACAGTGTCTTGTATCTAGATTGCCTCAGTTTTATTGTGTGGATATTGAGAGAAGGGTGAGTTTCCATGGTTAATCCTGTTTAAAAGGACAGCTTCTTTGTTCCTAATAACTTCATTTTTAATAATTCATCATAGTGGCAATAAAACATGCTCAGTGTGTATGTGACCTGGAAACCATAAGCTCAGGAGCATTACTCTTCAAATACAGAGATTGTTAGGTTGTTGCTTAGTATTTTATATAAAAAAGAAAATTGTTTATCACAGTTCTCCGCTTACTGAACCATACCAAGTTATCTTGTTTGACCTACCCTTAAAAACTAAGTGTAAGAGTAGCAGAAAATTATTTAATTCTGAGTTAGCTTTTAATTGTGAAAGATAAATACATAAATAACTGCCAGATCATGAATAAAATAAAATAAAAAAATATATATTAACTACTGTGGGTTGAATACAAGTAGTTGACATCAAAACCATGTAAATACAACTGTTGGAACTATAAATCAATTGAACATCTAAATGGGACCTTTTGCCCTGACATGCATATCATGGGAGAAATTCATGGGTTCTGAGGGACTTTGCTAACATTGTTGCAAGACCACTGTCTGTTGTCTTTGAAATGTATCCTCCTGGTGACCTGAAAAATGAAAATGTCACACTCATCTCCAAGAGTGGCAAGACTGACAATCTAGGGAATATGGTCAGTCTCATTTCGGTATCCGGCCATTCTCTTTGGATGTAATGCTGCTTACCATCAACAACCTGAGACAAAGAAGAGAGTCCACCAGCACGTCTACAGAAAACACTAAAATGGTAGGAGTATAGAAAGAGATATTAAGATCTCCATTTTAACCATGATGAATTTGGTTTCATGCACAAATGTGGAAAACATTTTTATGGGGTAAGAAAGAGATAATTCTTTAATGGATGCAGAGAAAGAAGAGGATTCTCTGAAGAGCAAGTTTAAAGAATAATTTGACAGTTGTAAAAACAGGAACAAACACATTAATGGAAACAAAAAAAGGGCTATATTTTAATAAAAGCACATTTAACAAGGTTAAAGGCAGATAGCCAGGAAAGGAAAGGATGGAGTAGTTGAAATTAGAAGGTAATCACTAAACAAAAAATTACTTTGGTCAAAGTAATTTGATTAAAGCATAAGGTAAAGAATTTGCTTCTGGGAAGAAAGGGGATACCATTGACCAGAAGAAACTCAATATGGATGGTATGACAAAGCATTCAGCAATGATAAAAAGAATTGAAATAGAAAAAAGATGTAAAATAAAGTGTGACATTTTAAGATTGCAAAGAGTATAATACATTTTCAGTTTGAGGAGAAAACCTCATTGGAGCAATTAAGTGGTAAAGACAGGTGTAGCTCATTACAAAGAATACCTGCATCTGAATCACTGGAAGAAGAAAATTTTAGAAGGCAAATGGAAGACAAGTTAAAGAAAAAGAGATGGTCACAATGTTTATTGTATATTTAGAAGGACAAGTATCTGTAGAAATGGGGAGACAAAGGAAACCTGAGTCTGAAAAAAAAAACAAACAACCAAAAACAAAAGAGGAGGAAAAAGTTGTTAGAGAAGCAGCAATAGTGAGAGAAAAAGGGGACAAAGAAGAAGAAAACAAATATAGCATGTTGTTACAGACACCCTTTTCAGCATATGATTTTATTTAAAGAGATTGGCATAAATGCACAAAACTGGAAAGACTAGCTGGAGGTGTATCTATTTAGCACAGATGTAAAATGATTTGTGTGGTTCAAGAAACCATACATTTGACTATTGAATCAAATTCACATAAGGGCACAGTATTGTCTAAGTCCATAAAAGGAAGATTTTTAAGAATCATCCGTGGTCATACTCCAGTGATGTTGTCTTTGTTCGTGGTTGCTTTTTTTTTTTTTACTTTTCTTGATTATACATGTGTATAACATTTTTGTGAATGCATTCTGATTATTATCAAGAGCTTCTGATATGGAATTTTTGTTTTGATATAACGTTGAAAATGTTTCATGGGACTGATCCAAAAAACTCCAAAGCAAAACTAAAGAACTTATAAAATTAATTTTAAAATATTATAAATTTAATCTGTGAGTTGGTTTTTTTTTTCATAAAGTAATTTCAGTGTTTACACATACACTACAAGTCTACACTTCCTGCTTAGTATAAAATATTGCTTACCTCAACACAAATTACAGAAATTCTAAGCAGCGAAAAGAAGGTATATAGACTCTTATAGAGGAAATGTGACTTTATCCCATAGTGTTCATTCCATCTGTAAGAGCTGAATGACGATGAGTACAATACATATATTGGGATTTTGCTCAAAGCAACTGGGCTTGAATTACTATACATGTAACTGTGGACTCCCTAGTTTTCAGAATTTGCTATTTCTCTAGACACAAGTTTCCCAAAGGATGTAAGGATGTACAGTGCCACCTTCTCTTTTGCACAAACATTATTTTTTTTGTCAATTAGTTTTATTTTAATGTAGAGACTAGACTGTGGACAAAATTGTTCATGCACAGAATTAGAAATGTATTGCATTCAAGGAATCTCACTATATCTGTGTTGCATGATAGTAAGTCAACATATGGTGCATGGAAATTAAATAGAATGTTATTATTACTGCTGCTGCTTTTTCTTGAGGACTTTGAGTCCTACAGTTAAACTTGACAATACAGAGAAAATAATAATTTTAAAAATTCATTGACTTGAAATAAATTATCATAATTATATTAGTTGAGAATGTGTTTCGTCTTCTGCCAAGTAATGCTGGTACTAGTTACAGTTTTCCATCCCTAATTTCTGTTTTCAGAAATACCATCTGTGTTGTCATTGCACACACCACATTTGGTGTCTTTCACTGCTTGCTGTGTAGAAGTCAGTGAGATGAAAGGAGCTCAAACAGGCAAAACAAAGACTCCAAGGACAGAGATTAGGAAAGCAAAGAAGACTAAAAGGGTGTTTGTGCGTACATCTGCAAGGGAGAGAATCTTCTTCAAATAGAGTTGAAGTTATAGAGCCTTTCTGCAGCAGCCCAAGTGGTGCATAGATGCTGTTATGCAGCAAGGTGAACACAATAAAGTTGCAATGGTAATGGCTGCATCACCCTAATAAATCCTAAGACCTTCAGACTCATACTCAGATAATGATGTTACAGCTACAGTTATGGCTTATTTATTTAACCAAGGGCAAAGTTGTTGAGATGCAGTTTCATTTTCAAGAAAGGCCTGACAAGGCAGATGGCAGTAACGGCACAGGACAAATGAACTTCTCTAGCCAGCCAATACAAAATAAAGCACAGCTCCAAAGGACAGAGTGCGTGCTCTTAAGAGGAAACACAAACCAATGAAATGAAATACCTACTGAGCATTAATAAACCCATTAGTGAACATTAATAAAATAAAAAAGCTTAGTCCTTTACAGCCTTGAGAGTCAGCAGCTCCAGTCTCTGTGAACTATTTAGTGGGTCTGGAAGAATGATTTGAGGGATAGAGCTGGGAAAATAGTAAATCAGTAGGCATGTTTTAGTTAATGGGCAGGGACTGAATATACCTAAGGGCTGAATCAGCTGAAATGAAGGTTGGAATGAGTCTATGAGGAAATTAATAATTCTGTATACAGAGAGGGTTTTCAATAGGATGCAGTAAATAACACCTAGGGACACACACTGAACAATGAGGATGAAACAAATCACTGAATAGCTGCAGTATCTTAAGTCACTGTCCTTCCTGCCTGAATGAGGTTGGGGTGAGGTTGAAAAAAAGTCTGTAATTAAATACCATATCAGAATGAGACAGTATCAGGGTTGTGTGGTTCCTTATTTGGTGTTACCACCCTAGTCTATTTGTCTTCCCAATCTTGACTGGATTTCTTTCATATTAGACTTACTGATTTCTCTCTCCTTTATTTCTCCTTGCTTATCTCCAGCCTCTTCTCTGTTCTTTTCCATTCTCTTCCCAGAGTTTTTCTCTCCCATCATCTAACTCAGGCACATATTCTCCTTTCCAAATCCAGTTGTGTGTAGTGCTAAGGGACTGTATCACAAAATCACAGAATGATAGATGTTGGAAAGGACCTTTGGAGATCATCTAGTCCAACCCCCCTGCCAAAGCCGGTTCACTTAAAGCAGGTTGGACAAGACTTATATAATTTAAATATGATTTATTAATCACATTGGTCTACTTCCATGGGCTTCAGGAAGAGCGTGGATTGTGTTTATACTATTAATATCCTGTTTCTGCAACTAAAAGTGCTTAAGATAACACAACAACGTAACCAGAATTGACTTGGTGCTCCAGGTGAGAACTCATTACCTTGTCATTAAATGTGCTGTTTCTAGTAGAAATACATTTTCAGATACATTATAGGATCATTTGGTTTATATTCCTGTTACATTGACAATTCTCTGTAATAAGATACTCCCCTAGGTATTTCCAGCTCTGCTACTACTCTCTAAAGGCATAACCATGCCTCTGTACTGTTAATTTTTATCTCATTTTTGTCTTAAACCATCAGAAACATTTAATTCTTGGACTATGGTAACTTTATGCTCTTCGCCAGAGAAATAACTTTATAGTAAGACTAACTTTGTGTGTGTGTTTTTTTCTGCAAATCATTCTCATTCTTTTATCTGAATTAAGCTTCATCCCCTTCACCACCATTAAAAAATTAAATTTAACAGAAAATGTCATCATCCAGCAGTTTTATTTTTTATATCCATCTCAATAAAAAGGAACCTTTAGTTAATGGAACATTTTTTCATCTTTTTTTTTGTGACAACTAATATCTGTTTTCCAACAGACACTTTGAGATATTTTGATTTATTTCCAGGCCCACTTTCCTCCCAGAATATTTTATTTCTTCTCTTTTAAGTTTTCTATACTTCCATAAAATTTTACAAGAATTGCTATATAACTGCAGAATTTGACCTTCATCATAAAAACTTTGTGTTAAAACATGATTTGAAATTTATTTAGGAGCTAAGGGAATTTGAAGTTAAAGTTGTCTCAAAGACATGATGCATAGGCAACTTCTGCCACCCAGCTGCTGGTGGAAATTCCCTAATATATATATATATAATATATATAACTCTATATTATATAACTGTTTAGAATGAAGACATTTCTTTTAATGGATATACTGCAACTTTGATAAGAGTAATAGAAAGACAATGCTTCTGTTGGTTGTAGTGGTGATGAGTGTCACACTGGTAAGTCAATACAGATTTAGCAACATAGAATTAAATCTGACTTCAGAGGGACTTCAGTGGGTTTCACATACACAAAAAAATGTCTTTCCCAGATTCTTAGAAGCGATACTTCTCAGTGTGTAACACAGTACACTCAAATCTTCTGGCATTTCCAAAGGAGGACAGAGGGTGGGAAATAACCACACTAAATTAAATAATATTTTCTTTTAAAAGACACATATGTATGTACCCTCTGCTGATGAGAAAAAGCAATTCTGCTTTTAACGAATGTTTCAATGATTTTTCATAATGTTGTGCTTTTGACAGTCATTTTAGACCTAACAAGAGCTTATATTGTTTGCTTCGTGCATCACCTGCTTTTATTACAATTTCAATTAAATCTGATGAGATGATTAAAGAATATAAGGAGAAATGGTCTTAATACATGTCTAGGTTTTTTGCTTTTTGAATTTTGTTTATTATTAGTTTATTTATCATTTTTTTTCCCTTTAACAGTGTTTTTGGTCAATCTATCGTAGCATATAGTTCATGATGCAGTGGTTTAAAGTGATCACCTTGTATTCATTATGTTCTCATTATCTTTTTAAGGATTTTCTCAGAAACCAGACTTCTTGTAATTCCTGTCAAACTCAACAAAAATTCACTTGTTAACTTCAATAGCTATTAGACTAGATATTTAAATGTTAGAGATCTAGCCTGAATAAAATATATAGAGCTGTATTCAGTTATATATTCTATTATGCATGTGGAATATCGTTATAGTTTTGGGGAGTTACCAATTTCTATTAGATATTTAATTTATTCCAACAATATCCCCCATCATCTCCACTCCATTGTAAGATATTATGAATTTAACTAACCCACATATAAGCATCTACCTTCAAGATTAAATTGGTGAAATTAATCACGTTCCTCAATACGTAATTTCTGCCTACAAAACTTTAATAAAGTATTTACTCTAAACAGTATTATGGGGTATGATAGCATATTTCATATTCTTTTACTCCTATAGCTTTCAAAAAAAATGGTAACATATTACTTATTATTTAATCATAAGAGAATAAAGAAAATACCAAATGTGATAAAAAGTGAACAAAGTGTTCTAATATAGCAATAATCCTTCCTTAGGCAAAAGGTATTGTTAGAAAAAGCATTCCATATTTAATTAACCATAGCATATGTGGCAGTTTGAAAAATATTTCAGAAATGTTACATTTTATTTTATAATAGTACTGTAATAATCAAGCTGACAGCCCACTAAAATGTTTGTAATCCTTAAAAATGTATTAATATGTTTAATATTCATATATTTATTCACTCAGGTCAAATGAAAAATGTGACTATCATAGAATCATAGAATCATAGAATGGTTTGGGTTGGAAGGGAACATAAAGATCATCTGCTTCCAACCCCCCTGCTACAGGCAGGGACACCTCCCACTAGAGCAGGTTGATCAAAGCCCCATCCAGCCTGGCCTTGAACACCTCCAGGGATGGGGCATTCACAACTTCCCTGGGAAACCTGTTCCAGTGCCTCACCACCCTCACTCTAAAGAATTTCTTTCTAGCATCTAATCTAAATATTCCCTCTTCATATTTAAAACTATTACCCCTTGTCCTGTCACTACACTTCCTCGTAAACAGTCCCTCTCCAGCTCTTCTGTAGGCTCCCTTCAGATATTGATAGGCTGCTATGAGGTCTCCCCGGAGCTTTCTCTTCTCCAGGCTGAACAACCCCAATTCTCTCAGCCTGTCCTCATAGGAGAGGTGCTCCATCTCTCTGATCATCTTCGTGGCCCTCTGCTGGACACGTTCCAACAGGTCCATGTCCTTCCTGTATTGAGGACTCCAAAGCTGGACACAATACTCCAGGTGGGGTCTCAAGAGTGCAGAGTAGAGGGGCAGAATCACCTCTCATGACCTGCTGGCCACACTTCTCTTGATGCAACATAGGATGCAGTTGGCTTTCTGGGCTGCCAATGCACATTGCCGGCTCATGTTGAGCTTCTCATCCAACAACACCCCCAAGTTCTTCTCCTCAAGGCTACTTTCTAGCCATTCTCTGCCCAACCTTTATTTGCGCCTGGGATTGCAACTTGGCTTGGTTGAACTTCATGGGATTTGCACAAGCCCACCTCTCCAGCCTGTCCAGGTCCCTCTGGATGGCATCCCTTCCCTCCAGCATGTCAACCGCACCACCGAGTTTGGTGTCATCGGCAAACTTGCTGAGGGTGCCCTCTACCCCACTGTCCATGTCTCCAACAAAGATGTTGAACATCCAGTATGGACCCCTGAGGAACACTCCTTACCACTGGCCGCCAATTGGACATTGAGCTCTTGACCACAACCCTTTGAGTGTGGCCATCCAGCCAGCTCCTTACCCACTGAGTTGTCCATCCATCAAATCCATGACTTTCCAACTTTGAGAGCAGGATGTCATGCAGGACAGTGTCGAACGCTTTGTACACGTCCAGGTAGATGACATCTGTTGCTCTGCCCTTGTCCACCAAGTCAGTGGCAGTAGGAGAAAAGGCCACCAAATTTGTCAAATTTGCTCTTGGTGAAGCCATGTTAGCTGTCTCCAATCACCTCCTTATTTTCCATGTGCCGTAGCAGAGATTCCAGGAGGATCTGCTCCATAATCTTGCCAGGCACAGAGGTGAGACTGACTGGCCTATAGTTCCTAAGGTCTTCTTTTTTCCCTTTTTTGAATATCAGGGTTATGCTCCCCTTTTTCCAGTCAGTGGGAACTTCACAAGACTGCCATGATTTCTCAAATATGATGGAAAGCGGATTAGCAACTTCATCCACCAGCTCCCTCAGTACCCATGGATGGATTTCATCAGGTCCCATGGACTTATGCACCTTCAGGTTCCTTAAGAGGTCTTGAACTTGATCTCGTACTGTGGGCAGTTCTTCATTTGCAGAGCCCCTTTTTTTGCCTTCTGTGACTTGGGCAGTGTGGTTTGAGCCCTTGACGGTGAAGACTGAGGCAAAGAAGTTGTTCAGTATCTCAGCCTTAGCCATATCCTGGGTGGCCAGGTCTACCGTTTATTTCCAGAGAGGGCCCACAACTTCCCTAGTCTTGGTTTGTCCCTGACATATCTGTAGAAGTTTTTCTTATTGTCTTTGATGTTCTTGGCTAGCTTTAGTTCTGCCTGGGCTTTTGCTTGCCTGATCTTGTTTCTGACCCACTCAGACCATTTCTCTGTATTCTGACCATTCTACCCACCCCTGCTTCCACCCTTCTTTTTTGGGATGAACCCCTCATGAGCTTGGAGGAGGCGATCCTTGAATACCAACCAGCCCTCTTGGGCCCCTCTCCCCTCCACTTCTTTTTCCTGTGCTGTCCTCCCAATCAGAACTTTCAGGAGACCAAAGTCTGCTCTTCTGAAGTCCATGGTAGCAACCTTGCTGCACACTCTCGTCGCCATCCTATGAATCTTAAACTCCACCATTTCATGATCACTACAGCCGAGGCTACCCTTGAACTTGACATTCCCCACCATCTCCTCCTTGTTAGTAAGGACAAGGTCCAGCACGGCTCCTTTCCTCGTTGGTTCCTTGATCATTTGAAGAAGAAAGTTATCATCAACGCATTCCAAGAACTTTCTGGATTTCTTGTGCCCTGTGTTGTCCTTTCAACAGATATCGAGGTGGTTGAAGTCCCCCATGAGGACCAGGGTGTGTGAGCACAATGCAGACCCCAACTGTGGTCCCTTTAATCCTGACCCATAAATTCTCAGTCAGGTCTTCATCCATACCTAGGTGGAGCTCCACACACTCCAGCTGGTCTTTGACATAGAGGGCAACACCCACTCCCTTTCTTTCCATCCTGTCCTTCCTGAAGAGAATGTAACCTTCCATTCCAACACTCTAGTAATAAGAGCCATCCCAACACATCTCGGTAATGCCAATAAGATCATAGCCCTGGAGGCGTGTGCACATCTCTAGCTCCTCTTGCTTGTTCCCCATGCTGCGTGCATTTGTGTAAAGGCACTTCAGCTGGGCGCGTAATGAGGCTGATTTACTGGCTGGAATGGCTCCCTTTCCTTCGTGTTGCTCTTCAGGTGGCCTTCCTTTGTGGTGTTTTGTCTGTGATTCCCGTATTCCCTTTGCCTCAGGAGCCTCAAGGACAGGTCTGATGTTATTACCCCCCTCCCTCTTCACATCTGTCAATCAACCCTGCCATCTCTTGGGCCAGAAGAGTCTTCCCCTTTTGAGAGAGGCCTCTTCCATTTCCTGTTAACAAGGCTGGTGCCGTATGGACCAACCCACTATCCAAGTATCTGAAGTTATTCTGGTGACACCAACCGCGGAGCCATGTATTGATTGATTTGATCTGTCTGCTCCTCTCAGCATCATTGCCTGCCACTGGAGGGAGTGATGAAAAAATCACCTGGATCCCAGAATCCTTTACTAAGCCTTCCAACTCCCTGAAGTCTCTCTATAGCTTTTGAGCCTTGAATTTCTGTCTCCCCTGCACCTACATGGAATATCAGTAGCAGGTAATAATTTGAGGACTGTACTAAACCAGGAAGTTTCCTGGTGATGTCCTTCACCTGGCGTCCAGGAAGGCAGCACACTTCCCTTTGAAGAGAGTCCACCCAGCATATTGGGCCCTCTGTCCCCCTCAGACAGGAGTCCCCAACAACTATAACCCTTCGCGTTTTCTTAGGGGGTATGATGGTTATCTGGGGTATGTGCTTTTTTGGCCTAGGAGGCATCTGTGTTGTAGGGTGCTCCTTACCTACTTTCTTGCTCGAATGGCCATTCTGAAGCAGAGCCTCTTATCTGTTCCTCAGAGGTACTTGACACGACAAGGCAGGTAAGGTGGGAGGTTGTCTGGTGCCCCAACCACGAACCTGCTTCCACTCACTCTTTTCATTTATGTTTTTCGCCTTCAGGCTGACCAGGGGCTCCTGGACCCTTGCTGCTTTTCTCCCTATTATTCCTCAACCTTTCCAGTTCTTTTAGTTCTGCCACCATGCTGAGCAAATCATCCATCTCTTCACATCTGAGACAGCAGTTCTCACAGCTATGTCTGTTTACAGTAAAAGGTCCTGGCACTCCCTGCAGCCTGTGACTTGGACAGCCTCATGTTTCTGTGGGAGCTCTGTCTGGTTTCCCACATCCATTCTGTTTAGGGTAAAACGCATGACCTTCCTCCAGGTGGAGACATGGCTAAACTCCTACCAAGGGGGTGAGGATAACTAGGAGGACTCACTTGTCTAGCAGACAGAGCTTCTGGTTCCTTCCCTGTGCTCCTGTCCACCCCTCATGCTTGCGTGCTTTCCTGGTGCTCCTGAGAGACCTCTTTTAGCTTGGGGGGGGAATGGTTCCACCTACACCGCCTCTGCAGCCCACCCACAAGCAGCCGGCTCCTGGCAGGGACCAACTTGAAAATTGAACTAGACTCTGTTAATTTTAACAAATCAATATGTCCACTTATTCAATTAAATATGTTCTCTATGCCTATTTCTAAGCATGAGCACTTAGTAAATTGTACAAAACTTAATAGAATACTTAAAAGGTGGCCATTTCTACTCATTTCTAAGTTCAGCCTTTTATCTCTGGCAGGAGCTGGGAAGAGAATATTTCTTAGCATTCCTCTTGCCATATACCATCTATTGTTCCTGTGTCATTAAATCCCCTCCTCCAAAAAAACCCCACCCAAAACAAATAAAAAAACAAATGCACAGTAAAGCAGAGCAGTAGGAGATGAGGCTTTGCATTTAGGGGATTTTTTTAAAGGTTTTCCACCAATGATTTGTTAATGCTTTGTTAATGTTCTGATACTCAGGGTCATAATGTCAACAGGCATTTTGTCATTTTGTCATGTAGTTCTCTGAGTGTGGTTATGAAGGGACAGTAGTAAATTGAAAAAACAAACCAAACCAAAACAAAAAACCCTCACTGGTGAATTAAAAGTAGGCAAACTCACCTACTTAAATGTTTCAAGATGGCCAATCATATATATTTGGGATTACTAAATCAACAAAATAATCTCCAATTATTCCTATTGGATAGTCTTCTTGCAGTAGTCACAGATTCACAGATTAGACAGAGTTGGAAGGGACCTCTAGAGATCATCTAGTCCAACTCCCCTGCTAAAGCAGGATTGCCTAGAGCATGTTACTCAGGACTGCATCCAGGCAGGTCTTGAAAATCTCCAGAGACGGGGACTCCACGACTTCTCTGGGCAGCCTGTTCCAGGGCTCACTCACTGTAAAGAAGTTTTTCCTCATATTTGAGTGGAACTTTCTATGTTTCAACTTATGCCTGTTGCCCTTTGTCCTATTGCTGGAAACCACTGAAAAGAGTCTAGCTCCAGTTGTCCTAGAGCCCTGAAATCTTTTTTCATTGCCCTCAGACTTCTCCTCACCAGTTCATCATTGTCTACCTGTAAGATCAAGAGGGGGTAATAATCGGAGGTCTGTAACAGGCCAGGAAGCTTCCTGGTAATATCCTTAACACAGGCCCCTGAGAGGGAGCAGATCTCCCTTTGGGAAGGGTCTGGCCTGCATATGGGACCCTCAGTTCCCCTTAGAAGGGAACCAACTATGATTATTGCCCTCTTTTTTTTTCTTCACGGAGGCAGTCTTCATACATGGAGCTGGCTACTTCAGCAGCTCCCTGGATGAGCCACTATCAGTATCTTTGATCCCCTCCTCCGCTATCTCCAAGGGTTCCTATCTGTTCTGTATGGGCACCTGGGAAGGCGGGGGAGGTCTGGAGGGGAGTCCCCTGTTGCTTCAAGCCAGGTACCTGCTTTCACTCCCCCTAACCCTCTGTTACTTCCCCTCCTCCTGCCTGGTGGCAAGAGGGCAAGGGGTCCTTTTCCCCTCGTGGAACCTTCCCCTGCTCCTTTTTCCCTAGGGATGGCACGGTGTTGCAAATGGTCCTTAGTCTTTCTACTTCCTCTTTAAGCTCAGCCACCAGGCTGAGCAGATCGTGGACCTGCTCACAGTGCACACAGGCTCTGTCTCTGCTGTCCTCCTGTAAGAGTGACAGACATTCCAAGCACCCTGTTGCCTGTACAGCTGCATGTTGCTGTGGCAGGTTGGTTTGGCATGCCCTGTTCCTTTTGACAGTGGTGCAGAACGAGTGGTGACCATGTTATCATTCTCTTCAGCCCAATCAGTCTGAGCTCACCTTGCACTCACCTGTTGCACTCTGCAGTCTGTGATGGCTGCCTGCTGCCACCTCACCCACCAACTGAGGGCCTGCTCTTGCTGAGTTTAAATCTCTGCGTGGCCCCTGGCCACGCCCCCTCTGTGCCTGATTGGTTGTTGTGGACTTCCAGGTTCCTGCTGGGGCTGGGGCTGTGAGCTGGGGGTCCCTGAGCTCGGAAACCCCTCTGTGCAGCGCCATCCAACTCTCTCCTCGGGCTCACCTCATCACCAGTACTGCCACTGCCACCACCATACCGACCAGAGTTTCTATAGTATTTCTATAGTATTAAGAAGTCACTTTTCTTTTTTAAAAGAAGTAGTTAGAAAACTGGTAAAAGACAAAAATTTCAGGTTAAGCTATCTCTTTGGAGGAATGGACTCATCAGCAAAGCCTGAGGAACAGTGTGCATTAGTCTGATGATCACTGCACAGGGAAATGCATGGATTTTTCAGTTGGATCAAGTTCCACTAGCAGATAATAAGTTGTCATTTTAGATGCCTCAGAAGATCAAGCTTGGCCTCTATTTGCCACTCCAGAAAGTCTGGATCTTGCATGACATGGAAGTCTCAGATAGTCTAAAGCTGATGTGGAAGCTGACATGGAAGTTTCAGATAGTCTAAAGCATCTGAAAAAAACCTATTTGGAGAATTGTGTCACTTCCAGAGAGATATATTTTCCTCTTTGCTTATTATCAGAAGATGTACTTATTGTCTGAAGAAAGCACTCAAACTCCATAACACTTCTGATATTAATAGAAAAAGATTGCAGTACCCAAGGTAACTTTAAAACATTTTTTAAAATAATAATTTATGGAGTGCCCTAGTAATTCTTATATTATAATGATATTTAATGGGTTATAGTTATAGAATGCCAATTTAATCTGAAATGTATTATGTACGTACCCTAAGCAGGCTTTCAGTACCATTACACAACAGATGTCATGATCTTTTCTGTCACTCATTGTTTAAAAGGATTAATATTTTCCCGTTTGTTTCCTGTGGCCACAGTATGTGCAAATTGAAACTCTTAGCATGTCTTTAATTGAGAAATAGTTACTATTTCCTGAATTACGCATGTACATTCTTCTTACAGATGGATATTTTAACACAACATAACTGTCATACTTTGCATCCATGATAAGACCACATATTGTTTATCCTGGTAGATATCCCTGGAAATTTCTTCAGAATTTTAGAGCAATAGATTTTGTGAGTTACATTAGGCTTATCTCTCAGCCAACACCCTCCAATTACCTCTCATAGATGGTTCTTTACCTTCAAATGAACTCCGTGTAGCCACTAGTAAAAAGGCAGTAGAAACTTAAGGCATCAATTATCCAGCACTACAAAGTGCTTAAATGCAACTTTAATACCTAGATAGATCATTTAGAACTGAAATTTAAAGCACAGTGTGCCCAATTTAAGCAAAATGTATTATAGATTGGGAAGAAAAGGCAGTGAGGATGATATTGAATGGTCAGAGATTTAGATTAGAAATAAAAGACATACTTAACAGATAAAGGACACGACGTTTCTGTGGGTGGAAGTGCCTTTTCAAAGACAAATATTCTGGAAGAAATGAGGACACCTAAAAGCCTTATATGTGGGCAGATATATGGCTACATATCACAAGACTTTAGCAGAATAGAGTAGTTGAAAAAACTGGATTATTCACATCCTCAAACTCATTAGCTCCTCTTGGTGCTCAGCAAACACCAAGAAATATGTGAAAAATCTCCTTAGAACAAGGTCAGAGCTAATCTTTAAGTTCTTCTGCAGCCTCAGGGAAGAAGCAGTCTTGTATCCTCTGCTCTTCTGCATTGCTATTACACTCAAGATAGCCACAAGCATCCTCTAAGTGAACATTTCCCCTTCATCACTGCACATGGCTATGCTTAGCAGTGTTAGTAAGCTTCTAGCTCTTCCGTGGAAGAAGGAGAATCTAACTCAACCTGAAAGGCTACACTAGACCTTTTTTCCAGTGCTGGCTTGTTCTCTGCTAACTGTAAAATAGAGATTATTCTTGTGGATGTGTTACATCATATACTCATGTGACTGAAAATATTGTCTATATTTTTGGGGAAATATTTGGGAGCAAAGTGAGTTAATATGAACAACAGATACCTGTACTAAGTAAAAGAATTAAAAGAAGAGGAGAAAAGTAAAGCTATTATCTCGATCTGAACAGAGTCACTTGTCTGTAAAGGAAGAGAAAATTCTAACCTGCTTTTCATGAACCTTGGTTAAAAGCATCTACTATTGATTGAACTCTGCTTCTTTTATGAGGAGTATATTAAACATAATAGAGTGCACAGGGTGATGCACTAAAAAGCCCTATATATTTTCTGTCCAGATAGATCTCAGTAGGTCATCACTTCATATTTGCTCTCTTTGCTGCACAAAATTTACTTTTGGATAGAGATCTTCTGCATTGCTCAGAGAGCAATTTTTTTTTTTTTTTAATCTTCAAAAGTGCTTCAGACACTGGCTCCATCTAAAAGTAGTTTTGGAGAAAAAATCTGTGAACACCTCTGAATAGGTGTTGTTTGTGGTCTAATTTTAGCTTATAAAATAATTACTTAATATATACACTACACATTTGTGTTGGTGGAAATGAACCACTAGATAACATGCAAAAATGTATTCCTACAGTCATTTTACCAATGCATCTGCTTTAGCTCTTCACTACAAAGAAAGATGTCTCTTCAGAGATAGTTTTGTAAATAACATATGGATTACTGAAAAAAAGTTTCCTTGTCAGTTTTGGCAATGTACTAACGAATTTGTTTTTTCATGATCAAAAATCACAGGCCTGCAATACTGCAGTACTGAAAGTACTGGTTGAAAGCATTTGAGACATGAAGAAATTAACTGAGCATAATTTGACTTCTGTCCCATTAATGGCACATTTTGCAATGTTTTGAGCCCTCATGTTTTCTTCTTTCTCAAGAGGGTAAGAGTCCAAACACCAAGCAATATAGTCTCCTCTCAAAACCTCTTTATTTGGTAGACTTTAATATGGACAGAGAAAACTAGTGCATTCACAAAGTCTTAGCAAAATAAAATTTAATTAAGTTTCATTAATGTAAGAATAATATCTTTTATGTATGAAATCTTGGACTGTAGTGTCAAATCCTTGCAGGTACTTTCCATTTAGTAAACTTGTAACTTACAAAATATTTGGCAAGAGACTGTAAAAGGGTTACACTAAGATACTTACTGTCATTTCAAATATCATTTTTACAAGATATCAAAGGGGAAGTACACATGTGTTTGTATGTGAAAGAAATTCAAGTGAATATGAAAGAAAAACAAGTGAATATTATCCTGAATATAGCCCAGGTCCAGGTCAGTATTGTTACGTAGACACTCACACAGCATAAAAGCAAGATGATAATTCTTTTATTTATTTATTTATCTATTTATTTCTATTTTGGGAATTCCTAAAGAAAAGTGACTTATGGTATGAAACACAGTATCTTATATGAGTGCTAAGAATTTCACAGCATTATGTTTGTGTGTATATACTCGGGTAAATTCTAGTTATTGTTTGAAATTTCTTTTTGAAAAGTATACTCTGAGAATGTTTTACATAGAAAATTTCAACAGAAGATTTCTATTTGACCAGAAACCTAGATGTGTTTCCAGTGCCCTCTAAATGCTGCTGGTTTAGCTTAGATTTGATCACTGTAAGTGGCTTTGATCAGAATTGAATTAGTAGCGAAAAATAGAAATCAGGATTCATTATTCTATTACTCAGAAGAAAAAGAACATTCCTCAGTCTGACATTAAAGTTAAGTTCTCCAATCAGTTGACCAATAAATGTTATTTTGTAAGGTGTAGATACTTCAGTGTTATCAGCATTGATGACCTAGTTTCTCTCATACTCACTTTTTCATATTGCGATAGTGGTGGTCACTGTTTCAGATATGGTACTAGTACTATTGTACTTAATATCACAAAGGTTTTTAAGAAAGTCAAATGAAACTAGCCATGAATTTTCAATACTGGGAAAAATATATTGTTATTTCATATTCAAACACATTCAGTTTCTGAATATATACATCAGAAATACATTATTGAGAAAATAACATTTTAAATTTAACGAAACAAAGAAAACTAAGCATTTTTGTTGTTGTTTAAATCGCTAAGTATCATTAAGTTACTGAAGTCTTTGGGGGCAAAGTTATAGAAAATGAAGATAAAAATAATGGAATACCACATTAAGAAGCATTAGATCAGAGGACTGATTTTTATAAATGGCTTTTTATCTCTTTTTCCCACAGAAGAGGTTAGTAGGGAAGCCATTTATGTAACAAGAAGTAATGTACAGTTTTAACACAGAAAATGATCAAGAGATAGGAGACCAAATGGAATAAACAGAGTAACTAGCCAAGTGATAAAATTTTAAAATTGACCACAGTCATATAGCTCAGTTAAAACTAAAGAACATTCTAAAAAAGGTTTAAAGACTTGAATGAAATAAAGTTGAATTAAGAACTTGTTATACACTTGAATATAATCTATATATGAGGTGAAATACAGTGATGGATATAATTTTTAACTACTGAGCTTAAATTCATTACATTGGCTCAGAAAAAAAATAATTGGTCAACATAGCAAAAATCTGTCAGGCACGCAGCAGTATTCAAACATTTAAACATGCTTCTGACGGTTAAAAAAAAAAAAATCTTATTGAATTGTTTCCACAATTATACTTTCTTCAGTAGAGTCTGTTAAAGGTTTTCATGGTATAGCTATCATGCATATGTTAGAACATGAACCTGAATATTTAAATTTTAAGAGATAACTCAGAGTGACTAATTGGGCAAAATGTGGAGCTGGGCTGAGGAGAAGCTCGGATAACTAGTCCTGGGCCTATGTTCATAGAATCACAGAATCATGGAATGGTTGAGGTTGGACTGGACCATGGAGGTCATCTTGTCCAGCTCCCCTGCTCAGGCAAGGTCACCTAAATCTAGTTGTCCAGGACCATGTCTAGCTTTTGAATATCTCCAAGAATGCAGACTCCACAGCCGTCCTGGTCAACATGTTCTTCCAAGGCAGCAGTTTTTTTCCAGGATTCAATTCAAGCAGTCAGTCTGCAGTCTATCCTGTGGACTCTAGGAGCTTTTCTCAATTTATGAGGCCAAATTACCTGTTTCCACTCCCCTCATCAGGCTTTCAAGCCTGCCTGACTTGCTAGATTTAATATGAGCCCCTGACTTTCCACACTGCTTATTTGCTAATTCTCTTCTTGGTTCTGTTTGGCCTCCTATGATTAAAACAAAATGCAGGATTCTTCAGGGAACCAACTCCCAGAAGGCACTGTGAACAAGAACACATCTGGGTGATTGTCTCTATTCTATGAAATCCTACAGTATTGGTCTCTGATCTTGCATCCTCAAGGACAATCATGGACCTTCATGCCACATACCAGTGTGTAATATATCCCTCAGGTACATGCTGCAGAAACACTCATCTGATAGGCTGGAAAAAAAAAAAAAGGTCACCACAACCTTTCAAACATATTGAACAGGTACAAAAATGGACAAAAATAGTCACATTGTCCTAGAGGACACTTGGGTCTCAGAGGAAATTGAGGCCCAGGTGCTATACAGTGTGCAGGCAAACTGTCCGTTTTAGAAGGAATTACCCCTAAGAAATCTGACTGTGGGCTAGTCTATGCCCTTGGCTTCAAGACTGTATATTGGTCCCCAAGACGTCATTTAGCAGTACAGACAAAGTGAGTAATTCCCCATTTTGTAGGCTCCAATTTGAATCTGGAAATTTTGCAGCTCTTCCCTAAGTATTTTATTCTTAATTTCGCTGGCCTCCTATTCTTTGAACAGATTAATTCCTTGAAAGAAAAATAAAGAGTACTAAAATATAATTTGGATATCACCCACAACTTCTGAAATAAAAACTGTGGAATTATAGAAACTTGTGTTTCCAACATCCCCCCAAAAAAATTCTTCTCATGTTCTATAAAATACAGTTTGAAAATATTCTTTTTGCAGTATACTCAAAGGTCATCATTTACAACCCTTTTGACTACAAAAGGGGTAGGTTGATCACTTGATCTGGTCAACTTGGAGAAGTTCAGAAGGCTGAAGGGGTGACCTCCTCACAGCCTACAACTTCCCAAAGATGGGCAGCAGAGGGAGAAGTGCTGATCTCCTCTCTCTGGTGACCAGCAATAGGACATAAGGATATGGAATGAAACTGCATCAGGGGAAGTTCAGTTTGGACATTAGGAAAAGGCTCTTCACTGAGAGAGTGGTTGGTCACTGGAACAGGCTCCCCAGGGAAATGGTCATGGCATCAAGCCTGCCAGAGTTCAAGAAGCATCTGGAGGATGCTCTTTGTCATATGATTTAGATTTGGGTACTCCAGTAAGGAGCAGGGAGTTGGACTCGATGATCCTACGAGTCCCTTCCAACTTGGGGTATGATTCTATGCCCAGAATGCACACAGAATTCCAGCTGATTATAGTCACTGAGATAAATCATGGGGAAGAAGCTTATTTCAGACACTTGAGTCCCAAACATTTAAGAAAATAATCTTCTGCACTTTTAAAAAGGAAATTGGAAGGGAACAGTAGTATCTACAGTAGCCTTAATAAATTGATTACTCCACGAGACAATAACAACCCCTATAAAACTAGAGACGTAAATATCTGAGAGACATCAGTTGTTCTGCCACATGAGACTGAAATCAGTCAGTGGATCCAAAACCTATGATAACCTATGATTACCGGGAAAGATCATGGAGAGGATCATCCTGAGTGAGCTCTCAAGGCAAGTGCAGGGCAGCCAAGGGATCAGGGCC
>JAOTQQ010000001.1:166046275-166135368 GCA_026546715.1 Gallinago undulata
TACTTGTCGGGATCACTTGTAGGCTGCAACAGTGTATTCCGCGGATTGCTTTTAAATTGCAATAGTGTAATCGTCATCGTACACATAAGACCTGCAATAGTGACGTATTGGACCTGTGAGTGAAGTCCAAATAAATTAATTTGAACCTCGCAATGAAGTCCTTTCTCCCCGTTTCGTCACACAGGCTCCCCGCCCCCCATCAAAACCTTGCCATCTATATATAATGCAAGTTATTACTGCAGAAGGTCAAATTTTCCCCAGATACTCAGAGTTATAAAAGCCAGCTCCTTTGGGGTATCTTGGATACTTTAGAATATCTCAATGAGACTAGACACCTATGTAAAGGTAACTGAAACAAGCCCTCAATCTCCTGGAAATTTAATGGCACTGCTTACATGTCAACTTTTACATTATAGGTCTCTAATGTTAAACGAAACAAATCCCATCCAGAAAATTGCAGCATATCTCAGTGCCTAATTAGACCATTACATCAAAAAGTAAAGGATGGCACCAACTAACCTTGAAAACAAAATATGAGTGCTGCTAATCTGCTCACTCACTATTGCTCTGTTTTTTTTTTCAGAGAATAGTTACAGTTGTCTACCAGGGTGTATGTAGCTCAGGGACATCAAGTTAATAAAAGACTCTAAGCTCTCCAGAGGAACACCATTTAGAAAACATTTTGGTCACCTAAACATTCTGCTCTTTGAACTATCACCTGGGGACGAGCATTTGCCTCTTACTTGCTTAAATTCTAAGTTTGCGACTAGACTGTAGTTAAATTTTAATCAAATTCACAATATTCACAGAAAGCACCAGAATACTTTAAATGGTGCTTTTCCATTCAAAAAATAGTTGAAGGATTCATTGAAATTGTTTTTTCTCTTCAATTCAGTCCTTAAAATCTCTGCCTTTGCCTCTGATATTAGCTCATCAATCTCTCCTCCTTTACATTGAGTGTTGTCATTTGAACTGTAGGCCTTAGGAATAATAATAATAAAAAAAAGATGTAACTGTGAACTGAAAGCAATAATAAATTTCCATTATTTTTGAGGGGAGGAGGAGTAGAAAATAATTTTGTGTTAGGAACTGCATGCTCAAATCGGCACGAATTTATGTCACTAGTTTTAATTTAATCCCTAAAGAGTCACAGATTTGTTTGGGATATTTTAGGGGGCGGGACATAAGATGCAATTTTAAACTACATACTTACCTGTTCTTACATTGATTGTATGGAATCTAATCACCCTAGATTCTTTCAGTAGGCAGAAACACAAACTTGTAGTGATTCAGTATCTCTACAATGTGAATTGTTCTTTGGAGAGACCTTTCTGACAAAAAAGGGTTGCCTGCCATAAGTAGGTACAAAACAAAGTGAATTAACTAAAGTCAGAATGCATGCCCTTAAGATGAGCTTTATCTTAGGAAAAGTTGAGGTCCCTCTTCGCGTCAGGTTGCCTGTTGCTCTGAAGAGATCTAAACCTCTGAGGACACCTAGTTGAAACATTGGAAATCAAACAGTATCTATACTTCTTTGGGTTCCCCCCTGCTATCCAGGTGAGATAAACCTACAGTACAACACATTTCCCAACAAACATGAGTCAATATCATATTTGTCAAGACAAAGATACAGTCAGTTATTCGTGAATATTTTTTAGGAGGCTGGAGTAGAGTGAGCAGATTGAACACCAGAAACCTAGAAGTATTCCCATGGTAAGGATGTAAAATAAGGCAAAATGAATCCAAACATTAACATGCAGGCAGTTCAATTTGTGTACTGCACCATTGTTGGCACTTGTTTTCTTACCCAGGACAACAGCTGCCAAACTTAGCGCCATATCAGACTGGTGACTTCACTGTACATCTCAGCTCACTTTTCTAGCTCTGCTTAAAATAACTCTTTGTCAAACACATTCTACTAAATGTGGGTGCTGTGACAATCCATCCAATGTGTGAACCAACTAAACTGAAGGCAAAGGATAACACCCAAGCTCATTGACCCATCTCTGCTGCTCTGACAAGAATACCAATATGGAGTTATATCCTGGTGTGCTATGGGAGTGCCAACAAGGCACTTTGCTCATTACGCTGCACTGTGGTATGATGCCAGACTGCTATCTGTCCTTCCTCTATGAAACAGACGACTTGACAGGAGGAAGTGAGTTGTTCCACCACAATGAGGTGAAACAAACTCTAAATAGCTTATACCTTCAATTCACCTTTCCCTAGATGAAATGCATTTTTCTATTTCTTTTTTATTTGATATCTGTCTTCCAATATTTTATTAAACCTTTCAGATCTATGGTCAGAGCAGGAGAGATTGGCCTATAAATCTAAGCTACACTTGCATGAAGCCTCATCTGAGTACTGGAAATGACAGAATGATTCAAACCAACATTAATTCACAGTTTCTTGGACAAATACAAGTGCATCGCTTGTCAGACAATGATTTGCTACTGTTCTATCTAGCTCCAAACTTAGAATTCTTAATTTTCCCTTATAGTAAAGTTCCCACAAATCCCAGTTTCTTTTCTTTCTAGCAAATTGAGACAATGCCAAATTCTCCTCAGTCACATACAGAGAAATGAAATGTATACATAAAGCCTGTCCTAGTATATCTAGTGTGGCTTCTTTACAAGAAAGTGTTATTTTTGCTGGTTTTTGTGCTAAGGATTTAAATTATATTCTAGACAGCAGTTTCCATTTGCAAGTATCTGTATGCTTTATATAGAAAGACAATAGCTTTTCTGTCTTTTAGCAATGGGAATAGCGAGGCACTAAGAGAAGAATGGTTTGGCCAATGTATTTCAACTTATTCACCACCACAACAGTACAGGCAGAGCCCAAGTACAATATTAGACTTATTATCATAATTGAAGCAGTTGCTTAAGCAAACAGCTTAACTTCCTGTAGTCCCATAGCGAAACTGTCAGTAGGGGAAAAAAAAAAAAGGGGGAAAAAAAGAAAATGTCAAGTTTTTGATTCCTTATATATATATGAGTATTGAAAGGGCTTTATCAATAAGCTACCTATTAATCAGTTTTCTCACAGAAAAGAGTTTCATTTTTTTTTCAGTCAGTAAACTGCGTTATAATTAAATGATAATCAATAACTAAATTCACAGTGGAAAAGAAATTATAATAGCTGTTAAAGTTTTTATTCTTTAAATTACTGTAATACTTGTATAGTCTTACCTGCAGCTCTGCAAACCTTTTTGCTGGGCATTTTTTGAAGATTAGCTTAAGCATCTTCATACAGTGTCATTCAAAAGGAGATGAATGTGGAGGGCTAATGAGTAAAGAAGATGAAGCTCTCAAATACATTTGAAGAATGTCTGTACTATTTTTCCAAATTAAAAACAAAACAAAACAAAAAACCCAAACCAACCAACTAAAAAAACCAAAACCAAATAAAGCTCAAAAACCAGAACACATCTATGTTCAATTTTCTTAGTTTATAGGGAATTTAAATTTCAGTTGGACTGTAGTTCATAATAGCTTACAAGTAATAATTCTTCTAATTGCTGTAGGGTAGAAATGACAGTTGGAGATTAAAAGGTCATAGAAGAAAGACTCTGTAGGTTCTTCAGATTGGTCTTTTGTTATGTATATTCCCATAGCTGTCATACCCTTTCTAGAAGACAGGTCAGAGAAGCAAGATCAGTTTAAAATATATAGAAAGCATTTGATCAGAGAAGTTAGATGACAGTAAGTCATCAGGGCTGCACAACATCTGCCTGAGATATCTGCCAATCATCAAATATGAAACTACAGAACTGGTGACTAATGTGTGTATAACCTATCATTAAAATAAGCTACAGTGAGACAACAGTAATTTCAGAATAGCTGTCACCACTCTGACAAAAGGAGTGACCAATGTAAGCTCCTGTTCTATGAATGTCTAGTCTTTTTCAACTAAGCTTAGTATAAATAAACACAAATCAATGCAATTAAACAAAACAATAACTAAAAATTACTGAAGAAGACTGATGTGTTGATGAAATCAGATCTTGCAGCTGCAAGCGGGGAAAGTGATTTTGGACCTCAACAGAGGCAGTGGTGTAGAATCAGTCTGCAGTGGCAGAAAACAAAGCCAACAAAATTATGGGCATCATCAGGAAGGGTATAGAGAACAACACAGAGGATAATATTTAACCTCAATCTGGTCCAAGGCTTGTGTGGGAAATACGAGACAGAGAACAGAAACATTTTGAGGTCTCTGCAGTCTTTAGTTCCTGGAGCAGAAACTTAATCTTTGGCTCACATTCTTCTTCTTAAAATATGATCTACTGAAAAGGGAAAAAAAATATAATTATGGCCATCAAAATGAACTGTGGATTTGGAAATGTTTTAGTGTTGCATGAAAAAAAATAGGAGATCCAGAAAACACGTTACTGTGCCAAATGATTATAGATATTTTGCTACTTTGAATGCCAATTCAAAACTCAGTTTCCACACAGACATATAAAAGTCAATAAACCTGCTTAAAACCTTACATGACTAATGAGTATTTTGCCAGTAAAAAAAAAAAAAAAAAAAAGTAAAAAAAAAGTATATGAGTATATGAACAGGAAATATTTTTATTCTATCTCTCAATATATTCCTAGGACTTTCACTTAGTAAAAAGTTTTTTCTAGACATTTCCTCATGTCATGCCATTCTGAGATTTTTTGTACAGTTTTATATTCTTTGTTTCTAATACAAAGCCTCTAAACCAACAAATTCCATTTCTCTACATACTGAGTAGGGTTTTTTGAGCATTTAATGAACAACCTGCAGCTGGAAGATGACAGCAAGCTACTTTGTCTATGATCTTAAATTGTCCCATACTGAAAAGATGTAAGACCAAGCAGACACCTGTAGTTTGTTTCCTTACCCTTTCTGAAAAAATTACCTAGGCTAAAAATCATCCTCTGAACTAACAGAAGTTATGCACCTAACTGCCTTTATAAATCTAAGGCCCAGTCTTTACCTCTAAAAGTCTCAAATGCAGCAGAACATTATGTTACCAAGATGTCAGTTAAATATTTAGCAGCTTAATATGGAATATAGAAGAAAAAAATCAAACATTTCTTTATTTTTTTTCTCGAGGTTTCTGTTTACTGGCTAAAGAATAATCTCAATAGTTTTTTTTGTCTTCTAGTTCCCATTGCAAAACTTCCTTCATTAAATACCCAAAAAAGATTGTTCTCTTGTCCTGACATAAAATTGTCAGATGCATGGCATTGATGTTCTTGTGACAAAGTAGACCCGTCTGTAAAGAATCACTTTGAAATTCCATTTTTTACTACAAGTTCCAAAACAAATTTTCCAGGAAGCCTTTTTCAGGTTAATCTTTTAAATTTGTCTGGCCTATGTAGCTACAACTCACCTGCGGTTATCACCTCATGGCAACCTTTTCAGATAAAAACTCTCACAGCTATCTTACTGGAAATAGTGAAGAGATCTGCTTTTCCACTTTGTTAAAAATGGAACCAGCAAGGAATTAAATAAGGCACAAGGCCAACTTTAAGTATGTTTAGTTCTGGCTTAAAAGTGGGTCAAATCAATGTTAGAAGCAGAACAATTTAAGGAATTAAGGGAGATAATAATGACTTATAGAAAAATTACGTGAGAGAAGCAGGAAATAAATTACTATACTGAAAGATTAAAGATTGTATAATATATGAGGATTGTATAATATTTAGAATACTGCTGACTTGTCATGTTAGAGTGCTAGAGAACTTATCATTGCAACTGCTAGAACAGATTTTTCAACTTCCATTTCTCTGTCCTTGAACAATCAGTTCAAGAAGATAGGCAAAAATATTTGTCCTAAGATAGGTAATAAAAAGGTTATGACTCTTTTTATCTTCCTTGTTCTGAGGTTCACTTTAAGATTCTGTAGCAGCAGCTGAAGGTAGGACAAAGTTGAGTCCCAAGGCGTAAGGCGGGAGACAAGCAGACACATCAGTCCCAATGCAAGAAACTAGTTCATAGAAGAAACTGGTAAACGGTGTTCCTGTATTCAGGCAGGCCAGTGAAAACAGAAATTTTTTCAGGCATAAGAGAGGCTGAGTAGCAGTCATTCCAAATTGTTGCAATGCAATGAAATATTTGTGATGAACCCTGGTACATATTTAGAGCTTTGAACATGAGTATTAGATAGTTGTCTTACTCATCCCTACAGTAACAAAATTAAGATTTGGCATTTAAATTCTTCCCTGCATGTTATTTTCTTTGTTTACACTGTTTCCCTGAGTCTCCTAATTGGGGTCAAAATTATATGCCTGTCTATATTGATTGTGCTCACTGTATTGATTAGCATTACGTAATTATATAAGGTATGATCCTGCACATTCTATTGATTATTTTTGTGTTTATTTACATTTTTTCAAGGACAATATGTTTCACATAAAAGCAGTAGCTGAAGGAGTCTTTTTTTATGAAACATAATTGAAGAGTTTGAATAGCATGTGTAGGAACTGGATTTTTTTTCTTTCTCTTTTTTGTTACAAGATTGAAACAAAATGTAGGGAGTTTGTACTAGTTTTGAAGGTTGTTGTGCTGTAGCACTTCTCCAGTGGTAAAACTGGAAACTGAAAAAAAATATTAAAAGTTACATAAGTTAGTATACTTTTAAGCAAAATACTGTTGTGAGGTTGAAATTGAAATAAATTCTTCACTTCTTCCTCAACTCTATTTTAAAATGTTGATTCTAATGATACAAGAAATATTTATTCCTTTTTCCAAGTAAATCTCAGTTTGCACTCCTAGGTTTGATAGGCATTACTGGTGAAAAGTCTTCAAACATTTATTTATATCACACTCATGAACCATATACAATGCATTTTCCCCTGTATTTGACCACATAAGTGTCTACCCATAGAAAAAAAATATACTCCAAAAGGTTTATTATTCTAGATCATAAATTACCTTTGAGTTTTTTAAATACATAGACTTTAAGGCCATAAGTTATTGCTGCATCTTTTCCTGATGAATAAAAAGTACAATTGAGTATAAAATGATGTGACTCTCCAAAATGGCATGAGAAAACTCTGTAATTCTTTCCTCCTACTTTATCCAGTCTTATGAGGAAGCTCTAATGACTACAATCTGTTTTAAAACATTCTTGACTGAATCAAGGCTTGAAGTTATATGGCTATCCTGTAAAAATTTCTTTAACTGAAATTAATTTTCACTTCTAGTTCCATGATACAGAAAATATGAATCTGTTAATTATAAATTTATAATAACTATATTCCATGTTCTACAGCATGGCTGTAGAAATAGGTGTATCTATCTGACAGGTTACACTCAATATTTTATATGTGTTTTTGAGTAATAAGTTATATTAAAGATGCTTACTGCATATTCAGAATTCCCATAATTTGCTGCTATATATAACTTTTTTTACTAACATCAAATAACACAATCTATAAGTAAGCACTCTTGCGTTTTGTGGTCAGCAAACAGAAAGCAAGCAAAGAACAAAAAAGCATGGAGTATCTAATCCCAGATACCATCAACTGAAATGTGAGAAGAAAGAGATACAAAAAGGCAAGCAAGAAGTTTGTGAAAACTGGGAAGCAAATTTTGGTATAATAGTAGACACTAGTCAGTTAACTTAGTATACAATTAATTTTTGCATTTTTGGATTTCAAGGAGTGGCACCATTCTAGATGTTTACAAGGTGCCTCCTTCACTGTTAAGGGCAACATAAAAATAAAATTGTGAATGCTACTTAAAATCTAAGTGAACAATGACAGCTGAAATTACTGTTAGAGAAAAGGTCAGTCATTTTTTTGTGACTTTTGAAGGGGAGGATAGGAATAACACCCTTCTATTAATTTCAATTCTATGTATTATATAAAGAGAAGCTGAAGGATGGATGTACTGCTATTGTTATCATTGGTTATTATATTGCAGTTTTCAATTTGTTTCCATAAATTCTGCTAGAAGCAAGAACTTCCATTTAAATGAATACAATATTTTGTGTAATTGAAAGTAATATCTACCTTGCCATACCTCTGTAACAAAGTGAAGAAAAATTGAAAGAAATGGCTGCAGAGGGTTGTATTTTCTTGTTCTCCCACTACTGGGACTGCTCAGCAAAAAAAATAATGTGAGGATGTCAGACCCTAATTCTCATTAGCCTACTGAGAAACAGATGTGAAAGGGTTCAGTTGGTTAATTTTTCAGCCAGCAGGCATTGTTACAATTCTACTAGCAGGCATAGAAGATAACAATGAAAAAAATTAGTAACTCTAGATCAGCTCCATTGGCTAGAAGGTTATCACTATGCTGGATTTGATCAGCAATACACTATCACAGGAAACTGATGGAGTAAGTAATTTGGGGCTTATTTTATTACAGTAAATTGAACTCAAAATAGGAAGAATCATATTAAAAAGAATAACTTCTTTCCATAAGATGACCTTTTTTTAAAAAAAAAAAAAAACAAAAAACACTCAAACTAGATATTTGATGGTGTCCTATACTAATTAATGGTGCTACTCAAATGTCTTACTGTCATAAAAAAAAAAAAAAGGATATTCACACAAATAAGTCACTTCAATGGGGACTTAAGTATGCTTTATGCTTATACTTATTGATTTGTGAAGTTCATGAAGATTTAAAAAATAGGTTCTGATTCTTCTGTGTCAAATATACATTAATTTCTGTTGGAGTCACTTTTAAACATCTAAAACTAGAAATAGGTTTTGTTTTGAAGAGTAATAATATTCTAAATTTCAAGGTCTGACATTTGGTTTCTGGAGATATCTGTACATTTGGACATTTTTTTACGAGGAAATTGCAGAATATGACTGCAGAGCTGGAGACAGTGGTAGATCTTGTCAAGTTCATAACCTCCAGCTTTTTTTGTGCTCAATTAAAGATTTAGAGGGAAAGAGGAAGGAATCTTGGTGCATGTTTATGTCTCACCCCCATCACATCAGGGCATGTATCCAGACCAAAGAGCCTGAAGCTATTCTAAGACAGTAGCAGGGAGCTACCCTGTGTTCATCAGTTCCAAAGATCAAGATGACTCTTTGTTCTCTTTGAAATAAATATATTTCTTTGCTAAAACTTTGGATTCACAAATAAATCTGAGAATAGTTTGTTCTTCTATGAAATTAAGTACAGCAATGAGCCTTTTCATAGACTGAAAATACAGAATGCTGAGAATAATAATGTGCAGCAATTATGTAGGGCAGTACTTCAGAGCATTTTATTAACTTTTCATCCACTTCTGGAATTCCTTTTACATCTTCTACCAGCATTAAAAATAATAATAAAACCTGTACCTATTAAATTACATATTCTCAATTTGCTCATCTATTAAATGGTGCTGAAATAAAAATACCTAATACTAAGGAAAAAATTAAAATGAACTGTTCACAAAAAATTAAAATAAAATCCACATCTTCAACCTTGCTACACTGGAAACTTGATGAACTATTTTGAAAGTCAACAAACTTAGATTCTAGTAGACCAGCTAAGTAAATGTATTGTAAAACTAAGGACCTCTTATTTTGGAAGGATGAACTGTAAAATACTAAGTACACTAAAGTACACTGTAATATGCTTTGGGTAATTGATCCAGGTCAATTAGTTCAATGTGACCAACTTCAGAACCATAAGACAACCAGATCTAAACTAAGAATAAATCTGGAGAAGCTATATAATTTGCCTCTGATTACTTGTGGTAGTATTTTATAATCTTTCAAAGGAAAAAAAAAAAAAAAAACAGGAGCTGGAAAATTGAAAGTAAAAGTTCCATGACAGAAAACCCAAGGTATGCAGTTAACTCACAGGTAAGTACTTGAGTTTTTTCTAGCTAAAAAATTTCAGTCAGTACTACACAGATTAAATATGGGAGTTTTTACTAGTTCTATATTTTCTAATTCATACGTCAGATAAAATTATTATACTTAACGTTTGAAAATACATTCCATTCTAAATATATTTAAGGCCACATCCACAGTGATATGAAAAAATATGACTATGCAGTTCAGTGGGACAATGCAGCCTTGATACTCAATATATTGCACAAAATTCTGAGTTACTGTCTGAATTAAATACAGAGTTTAGTTTTAACCATCTATTTCATGAACTATTTTTTTAGTATTTTTTATAGGCTTCTGTTTGATTTTCCTGATTGCTTCCTTTACTTGTATTTGTTCTAATTAAATCTCTATCCAAGTAATCATGATGATCTAATTGAGATGTTCTAGTTAATTTCTCTCTCTAGTAGGTATTTTCTTTATAAAGGTACTTCATGTAAGAAAGCTTTCATCATTTGTGGACTTTCATGGATCCTGATCTCTGCTTCCTCCCACTTAATCTTCTTCCCAGACTATTTTTTCTTTAGAAATAGGATCTCAAAATACTAAGTAATTTATAGTTTCTGTTCACTGTTCTTCAAAGACCAGCAATCATGTTCTTGTAGCAAAATACCCACTCTCCTATGACAACAGATTCCTGGGTCTTTGCAAATGGAACTTTGGTGAAAAATTTAACAAGGACTCAGTGTTTCATTGTATTTTAAGTGTATATTCAGCAAGCTTCAAAATTTCTTAGATAGGAAATAGTTTTTAAATTACAATAGTGGGTTAAAAAAATTGCTTTTATACTAGAAATTAATTTAAGGATTTTTTGGTGTGATATTTATATAGTACAAGAATAATTGTGACAACTGCAAAAGTTATGCTTTTGTTTTGGCACAGAAAACCCATAGAATAAAAGAAGTGAATAGCATTCACTAGAATAATTCTTGAGAATTTAAAGTTTATATCACCGTTTAATTCATAAAACAGAGCACTACCTCTGCCAAACAATCTAATGTTAGTGCAGTGTGATTAAGTGGGTGGCTAGGACCAGGACAAACACAGTCTTGTATAAACATTAGTTAGTTCTTGGGTTGTCTTTTGATCTGAACTAGATGGTCGAGCAAGACTCAGTGTAATTCAAGGAATGGTACACAGAGAGGGTCTTGCTTATACTTATTGCTATAACAATGAGGTTCAGCTTACTTTGTTGTGTGCTCCATTGGAGGGCTGGAAGCAGAAAAGTGTAGAGGGGTTGCACTAGCAGGGAGGTGTGGACAGGACAGGTGACCCAAAATTGAGCAACAGGGTGTTCCATCCCATCTGCCTCATGCTCAGTATAAAAGCTGAGGGATCAGAGGGTCACCCTCTTTCTTTATTGGCCGGTGTACAAGGAGGACTCATCTGCCTTTGATCCTGATCCGTGTATTCCTGACTCCCAGTCGGGAATCTAGTTCCCATCTGTCACTGAGTCCAGTCTGGGACTTTCCCTGTGCCAGCCTGTGATGTGATTGTCATCCTGGAAGCTTGATATGGTTTCATATATATTTAATTTTAAAAAAAACATTTTATTAATTTATTAATATTTTTGTTAAATTAGTTTATTTTTTTCCCTAAACTTCTAACTATCTTTGTCTCCCTCCTGTCCTTGGAGACAGAGATGGGGAAGACCATCTGTCATTCATTTCAATGGCCAGTCTGTCCCAAATCATGATAACCTCTTAACCTGAGTTCTGGGGATCGTTTCTTGGGAGAGTCATTTAGCAGTGTGGATCTAACCTCATTTAAACATTCTGTCGTAAGAACTACTGCTATACCATTTCTAGAGATAACAAAAACACTTGCACTTTAAGAACAGAGACTTTCTGTCACAGAAATGCTGAAAGCCACAGTGAATTAAAAAGGATAACTGTTACCTGCAGTTAAGATTCACTTAAAATTATCAGAACTATTGCCATATTATTCTGCAATATCTTCTGATAGCAGAAGTATGTAGCCATACTAAAAAAAAAAGAAATTTAAAAACCCTAAAAAAAATCTTTAAAGGCTCTCATTGCATCAGATACTTCTGTGTCATACGCATCATTATGCATGTGTAATGATGATTTTCCTGTGGTAAACTAAGAAAAATTATATGAAAAGAAGTATAACTTACTTCTGAAATCTATAATTTGTTACCTTACTTGTATTTTTTCCCCACGGATTATGAAAATTTAACATTAGTATAAGATTCCCTTTCTAAGTTATGCGTACATGAGCCTTCTTATTGACACTGTTGGGTCTTAAACTCAAAACAATATGCAATATGAATGTATATGTCATCAAATCTTAAGGCTAGAATTCTCATTTTATTATTTTACTTTTACACGTTATTTGAATCCTCCAGTTTTCTGAAAAATAAAGACATAGGAAATAATTTTGTTCATTTTCATATCCAGAAAATGCATTTTTAACCAATATAGACAGAAATTAAACTCCAGACTATATAAGCTGAATATAAACGTCTAAATGTGTCTACACATGTGACCTAGGATATCAGCTTAATCCCTCAAAGGTATTCTAGATGGGGACTGGTATTTTATAAGCCCTTAGCCATAACCATCAGTTCTGTTAGGATGTTTCAAATACCAAGAGACAAATACATCATATAGTCTAGAAGTCCCAGTTGCTGATACATCGGAGTCCTGAGAAGCCTTAAAATAGACAATCCATGCTCTATGCAGATGGAAGGTAAGGAACAGGACCTATGGAAGATATGAATCTCTTAAAAAAACAGCTGGAGCTATGTGGATTAGTCTAGTGCTTTTAAAATTACATTAGCTTCTCAATTCAGGGAACTGAGCAGCACTTTACAATGTTTCAAACAGTGCTAAAAACTGTCTAAGTTTAGGCAACTGAATCAAGCCCTGCAGAATTTGAAGACCTCCTTTGCTGACTAAATATGGGGACTTGATTCAACTTCTTAACCTTAAATATATACGAGATGTGAAACAGAGTATCTGGGCTGTTTTTCAGGTGTCACTCCAGGAAGACAAGGATCACCTACAAGTCTGACAGCCATAAGTAGAAGGGTCTGACAACCTACGACATTCAGGGTGGCTTATGGGTTTAGACCACGAATCAAGTCCTCTTAGGTTCTGTTGGCAGTAATGTCAGCTCAGAAGACTAGTTATCATGCAAATCTGGCATCTGTAGATTTATGTAGACATATTCTGAAGTTGAATCCCATCCTCGGTATTTCCCACATGTACTTTTGAGGACACAGAATCAAATTTACTTTAGTAAAAAGTAAGTTTCTGTGAGATTTTTCTTAAAGTCTGGTGTAATATAACATTCACTATCAGCAACAGAAGCAGAACATGGTTAGTAATGGTTTTTATACAGTAATGTGGGGTGGGTTTTTTTCCAAAGAGAATATGCAAAATAGTCAAAATCCATTAGATATTCTTCCTTTTCACTATAATACTGCAGTGCATAGTGTTATATAATATAAAGATTAATAGACTTAAAAGAAAGCTGATATGTATGACATAGTTTAAATGTGACGATTAACAGTAGTACTACACTTATTGTAAACTTAGAACAAATTACACACAATGTGCAGGTATGCAAAGCCATTAACCTGTGACCACATGACTACTGAAATCCTCGTACCCAATCTAGAAGTGATATGAAGATGCAAGAAAGTAGGAGGCAGTATTCCTCAGGTCAGAATGGCACAGTATCACATGGTGCTTTCTTTACTGGACAGACCGGTTTGACTTCACATTTAAGTAGTGTGATTCTGATGAGCCTTTTCATCTGAAACCCCATGCAGCGGGGCAAGATTTACTGATCATCTTCGTTTCATGGTTTTCAGAATTTTTACAGATACTTTATGTATTACTAAAATGCATGGTCTGTTTCTATAGGCTTTCCTCTAAAAAATCTCCCTATTTTTAGATATTAACAATTCAGTGAGACCATAATTTTATCTGCATAAAATTATTCACAGTATTCATTTTTGCTTAAACAGCTGTTATTCAGAAAGGAAATTATCTGAAACTCAGAAAGTATGTATTGAATTTAATCTTCTAGTCTTACAAAGATGATGTTTAAATATGATTATGAAAAAATGAAGTATGGAAGTCCATTAATTTAACATATATACTATCAGATTATGAAGTTGTTTCCATAAATCTCTTATGCTTGAGCAAAAGAAAAAAAAATAATCTAGATGTTATATGTTAATATATTTTTAATTATGTTAGTGTCAGTCTTCATATGGTGTTAATAAACACTTGTATTTAATAGTACATTTATAGGAATCGTTTCCTTCATTAAGTTCTAGATCTAAACCCAGCACAAAAAACAACCTCTCTCTTGTGTAAAATAGATAATATGCAGGATAAGAGAGGAAAAATACCAGCTGAAACTACTGCAGGAATTCTACATTTGTGTGCAATTACCTCATCATTTACATAGTAAATTTCAAAAAAAACCTCCAGATGGTCTCTAGCTGGGCTTCAGCTGATTGGCATATCAGACTGACAGACCGGAAGAAACCAGATGAAAAGCATCCCAGAGATTGTAAGGCACAGAACCCTCTTTAACTGGTTGGGGTCAGCTGTCCCAGTTGTGTCTCCCAGCTTCTTGCTCACCACCAGCCTACTTGCTGAGGGGGCACAGTGGAATAAAGAGAAGGCCTGTCCAGCAATAGCCAAAATGCTGGTGTGTTATCAACACTGATTTAGCCGCAAATCCACAGCACAGAACCACATGTGTTGCTCTGAAAAAAGTTAACTCCATCCCATCCAGACCCCCTGCATTCATGTTTAATTAAAATGAGAAGAAATAATAAGTATGAATCACAGAGGGTAGAGCCAAAGAGAGCTGGCTATGACAAGAGTGCAAATCATCTCATATAGTTTTAGTTGCATGTTTAGACTAAGGCAACTTTGCAGAGTTTCTTTTTTAATCTAGAGAGAGACAACACTAAGGGAAAAATCATGACAGCCCACATATAGCGAATGTTATGGCTTGGGCTCTGGACTTGGGTATCTTTCTTCATTTATTATACCGGAACAATGGAACAATTCATCTAATCTAACATAGATAACTAAGCTCCTTATGCTTTCTTTAAAGACAGTAGAAATTAAAAAACACTGCCACAGAGTGAGAATCCTCTTTGTCTCAGATACTATTTTAAGAAGAGATGGATCACAGATCAATGGGAGTTTTGCCTCTGACTTCTGAAAATGTACATAATCTGCATAAAGATGAGAATACATCAGTCCAGAAGAGTTAAACTGGGGTGTGTGTGGGAAATCCATATAAAGTATAATTCATGTCTGATCATCCTGTCTGTCCTATATCATTAAATGATCAGGTTCATCTATGAGGGGAGAGTAGGCAATGTCTTTTGCTTCAGTTTTAGCAAGGCTTTTGACAGTTTCCTACAACATCCTTGTATCAAAGTTAGTACTTTATGACTGTGGGTGTGAACAGCCAGATAAAAGATAAACTGATTGGTTATGAGGCTCAGAAGGTTGCGGTTAATGGATTGTTCTCCATACCTGGAGTCAACCAGAGGAGTACTGGGTCTGCACACATGGCTCTGTACTGACAGGCTGAAGAAATGAGATGATATTAAACTAATGAAACTCAACAAGGATAAATTTTGAGTCCTGTTCCTGGGAAGGGGGACCCTGGCATTGTCACAGATTGGGGGACTGAGGGACTGGGACACAGGTCTGAGGAAAACTGCTGTGACCTTGAGGGCAGTGAGCTGAAAATAAGAAAGCAGCATGTCCTTTCAGCAGAGATGGCCAACAGTGTCTGGGACTGTGTTAAGCAGATTATAGTCATCAGATCAACAGAAGTGATCATCATCCTTTACTCAGCACTCATTAGACCACATATGTAATAAATCATCCATTTTTGGGCCTGCTGAGTACAGAAAAGTCATAAATAAACTGGAGCAAGTTCAGCAGTGGGCTACCAGGATAGTCAGGGCCGGAGCACTTGTGCAGAGGTTGACAGGGGCTCATTCAGCCTGGAGAAGAGGCAGTATCAAGGGGACCTAAAAACCTTATCCCCAGTAACTAGGGGGAGATGACAGAGAAGAAGGATCCAGTCACTTCACAGCCATGCATGGTGGGAGGATTAGAGGCAACAAGCATAACCTGAAACAAGAGACAGTTAGACTGGATATAAAAAGCAGCTTTTTTTCCTAAGAGAGCAGGCAGGCAGTGGATCATTGTAACTCATATAGAATGTGCAGTCTTCTCTTTGAAGGTTTTCTAGACCTGACTGGGTAAAGCCCTAGGTAAGTTAGTGTGATCTGACAGATGAACCTGCTTTGAGCAGGAGGTTGGCCTTGATCTCTCCTAACCTAAATTATCTTATTATCCTATGAAATACTTTTATTTGCTTCTTTAGGCACAGCTCTTAATAGAGTTTCTCTGGAGATTTTTAATAACATCCAGAGGAAATATTTATATGTGTGTAATTACTAGTAGTTTTCTGCCTCTCCTTAGAGAGGCTGTAAAATATTATTGAAATACAGAAGCTGTTATATCTTTTTATTGAGTAAGAGTTATTACAATGAGTATCATTATTCCTCTTCAACTGAATTACTTGCTAAATACATTACCGTTGAGAAGATACGAGTTTTTTTTACAATATTTGATTAAGTGTTTGTATGTTTTTACTTATAGAAGTCCAAACCCAAGCAAATCTGCCAATGAAGTCATAACTTTCCCAGGCTATGATTTTATTTTTCTTTTACTTTTTTTGTAAATTTCAGTGCTATGTTTTGAGTCATTGTACAATATTTCTTGGGGTAATTAAAGGGAACTTGAGGATTCAAGTCTTTGCAAAAAAATGACTTTGAAAAAGATGACTGCTTAGAATCATAGAATAGTTTGCGCTAGAAGGTCATCTAGCCCAACATCCCTTCAATAAGCAGGGACATCAGCTAGATAGGCTTCTCAGAGCCCCATCTAAACTGACCTTGAATTTTTCCAGGGATGGAGCACTGACCACATCTCCGGGTAATCTGTTCCAGTGTTTCACCACCCTCATTGTAAAAAATGCCTTCCTTCTATCTAGTCTAAATCTACCCTCTTTTAGTTTAAAACCATTACCCCTTGTCCTATCACAAGTATTTTCTATATTTGTGGTAACACACCTTAAAAGTTACCAGCCTGATATGGGTCACTTAATACATGAGTAATCTAGCTACAAGAATACATATTGCAGATGCCTAAAATCAGCTGATATGATTACAATACGAATGCTCTTCTGTTCTTTAAACTTTAGTAACGTTGAAGAACACATAACTCAGCAGCAAAATTAGCAAAGACTTTAGGATTAATTTCAGAGAGTTTCTAGATCCATTAAAAGGTGGCATATTTTTAGTTATGATCTGATCTTGGGAAAGGAATTGAGTGGTTTGAATAAGCTTACTAAGTACTGCAGTTAGAAACATTGGAAAAAGATAGCCTAAAAGAAAAAAAAAGCCTTTACTCAAGAATACCCTCTGTCACACATTATCTTCTAATTTTCCTCATGAGGATTTTTTGTGCACCATTTGCAGCACTTCTGAAATTAAAACTAAGCAAGGACACTCATTTCCTATAATGTGCACTATCTAGTACAATGATGCTCTGATTCAGTTTTTCCTGTTTGTGGCACGTGTCTAATAATAAAATATGTAGCTAATAGTAATATTTAGAATAACCATCTATTGACACTTCATTGTAGATATTCTGCAAGCTGTATTGGTTTTGTTTTTTCAAAAAAAATAAACAACTGAAATAGCTTTCTGAAGACTAGAACTTTACAAAGTTAGAATGTTTGAGGAAAATTTTAGCATTTTTTCCCAATATTAAGTTGGCATTTAATGTAAATTAAGAAACAATAAGCCAACAATATCACAAATTTGCAAACTCTATCCACTTTCTAGACATGAATATGAGTGCATCTTGCAGTCTTTCACATTCTGTTTCTTTTTTCTAAATTAAAGCCTTGCAAACCATTAGACTACTTAGTGCATTAAATATATCGGATATATGTCAAATGAAAATTAAAATGCTGAAAATATGTTTTGTATCCTGTTTCACTATTTATATTCACATTATAATAATTAAGGCATAAGAACCTTAAATTTTATTGTTTTTGCTAGTATGTGTTAAGATTTTAAAGCACTACAGAAATGTAGTTTTGCCAATCCTAATATGCAACCCACACCAGAGCAATGTAATATCTGTACTTCTTGAGCTTAACATCATTAATGAGGGTAATAAAAATATTTCATGCATATCTTTTGATTCTAATGGCACAAACCCAACCAATCAGCATATTGAAAACATCAGCATTAAATATCATGTAATTAGATAAACCATTTATCTTTCCTTACAGCTTTGAACTGCTATCAGGCAGTTAAAATAGATTTGCATGTAAATTTATACAGCTTCAATAATTTTAGTATTTTAATTTGTTTAAAGAAAATAATGAAGACTGGGAAACTGGATATTGTGAAACCTGTCTGATTTGTTTGTTTCAATAATATTAATGACTAAAAATAGCTTTGTGAAGAGCTGAGGTTTGACAGATTCCTGTCTGTTTCTATATCACATAGTTATATTATATAACAACCTTAAGAAAAACTGTGAGTTAATAGCTAAGGTATCTTAAACAAAGGATATAGTACACTTTTTCTCAACAATATTCCACCCACCAATCTTTTTACATAAAACATCTGAAAAATACAAATAGTGCACAATTCTTTTTAAAGTAGCTACAGCTAAAAAACGGTTCAACATTCTTACATGGATTCTATAGATTACCATCAGTTTTATTCTAATTCTGAGACAAATTTCCCTAAAACATGTGGAAATAATGAAATAAGGGTCCTCATTTGTGGAACTGTCCAATATATTACTCTATTATTTAAAATGTAATTAATTTTAAAAATAAATCCATCCTTGTTAAAAAAAAAAAAAAAGGAGAAGTATCTGCCAAATGAATCCCCCTAAAATGTTTAAGAAAGTTATTATAAAATCACTTGAAATCAAAGTTGACAGAATTGACAACTATGGAAAGCTGGATAACTTTTAAACCTCATAAATCTGATAATAATAAGTGGTTGGTATAACAAGGAATAAAAGGAATTTAATTGAAAATCTATTTAAATCTCACTTTGATTGCTTAATTCCCTAGTTGGATTTGACCCTTAAATGCTATATCAGTTTGATTGTTTGTCTTTCCACTATATAGGAAGAATTTTAAATATGTATATTCCTTCTGTGAATCTAAAATCCTTTTTCTTAGAGGATTTTTTTTTTCCTAAGGTGAAAAGTCTTTATTATGTGCATATAGTCATTATTATGTGCATTAAGAAGGCTCTACAGAGGGACCTGGACACATTGGATCAATGGGCCAAGGCCAATGGGATGAGATTCAATAAGGTCAAGTGCCAGATCCTGCATTTTGGTCACAACTACCAAAGGCAACGTTACAGGCTTGGGGAAGCGTGTCTGGAAAGCTGCCCAGCAGAAAAGGACCTGGGAGTGTTGGTGGCCAGCCAGCTTAACATGAGCCAGCACTGTGGTCAAGAAGGCCAACACCATCCTGTCCTGTATCAGCAATAGCATGACCAGCAGGAGTAGGGAAGTGGTCGCGTCTTACTCAGCGCTGGTGAGGCCTCACCTTGAGTACTGTGTTCAATTCCTCAGTACAGGAAGGACACTGAGCTGCTGGAGCATGTCCAGAGGAGAGCCACTAAGCTGGTGAGGGGTCTAGAGAACAAGTCCTATGAGGAGAGGCTGAGGGAGCTGGGCATGTTTAGTTTGGAGAAGAGGAGGCTGAGGGGAGACCTCATTGCCGTCTACAACTACCTGAAAGGAGGTTGCAGAGAGGTGGGTGTTGGCCTCTTCTCCCAAGTGAATAATGACAGGACTAGAGGAAACGGTATGAAGTTGCAGCAGGGGAGGGTTAGATTAGATATTAGGAAGAATTACTGAGAGAGTACTTTACTGATCAGACACTGGAATGGCCGAATGGCCTGCCCAGGTAGGTGGTGGAGTCACCATCCCTGGAGGAATTTAAGATATGCACTTCAGGGCATGCTCTAGTGCCCGAGATTGTAAGGCTTTATGTGTGTATGGTTGGACTCAGTGATCTCAGAGGACATTTCCAACTATGATGATTTTGTGATTCTGATTCTGTGATATTCAGAGCTTCTAGTATAAATATTAGACCTTTTATCCCTAGCTACTGATAGAAAATTTGAATACAAGGTTAATACATGTTGTGAAGATAAAACAAGACAAACTTATAACTGAGGTCTGTTTTACAGAACAATAGAATCATAGAAGAGTGTGCGTTGGAAGGGACCTCTAAACATTGTCTAGTCCAACCTTCCCTGCAATGAGCAGGGACATCTTCAAGTAGTTCAATTTACTCAGAGCCCCATCTAACCTGACCTTGAATGTTTCCAGGGGTGAGACATCTACCACCTCTCTGGGCAACCTGTTCCAGTGCTTCATCGTAATTTTGTTTCCTTCTATCTAGTCTAATCTACACTCATTTTCTTTAAAACTATTATCCCTTGTCCTATCACAACAGACCCTGCTGAAAAGTCTGTGCCTGATTATTCTTATAAACAACCTTTAATTGCTGAAAAGCCTCTATAAGGTCTCTCTGGAGCCTTCTCTTCCCCAGGCTAAACAATCCCAACTCTCTCAGCCTGTCTTCATTGGGGTGGTGTTCTACCCCTCTGATCATTTTTTGTGGCCCTCCTCTGGACCCACTCCAACAGGCCCATCTCTTTCCTGTGCTGAGGTCTCTAGATGCTGGATGCAGTACTTCAAGTGGAGTCTCACCAGAGCAGAGTACAGGGGCCCTCCAGTGACCTGCAGGCCATGCTTCTTTTGATACAGCCCAGGATATGGTTGGCTTTCTAGGCTGCAAGAAGACGTTGCTGACTCATTTACAGTTTTTCATCCACTAGTACCCCCTAATCCTTGACAGAGCTGCTCTCAATCCCTTTATCTCCTAGCCTGTGTTGATACTGGAGGTGGATCGGACCCAGATGCAGGACCTTGCACTTGGCCATGTTGAACCTCATGAAGTTCACATGGGCCCACTTCTCAATATTGTCCTGGTCCCTCTGTATGGCATCCCACCCCCAGGAATGTCAACTGCACCACTCAGCTTGGTGTCACTTGCAAATTTGCTGAGGGTGCCCTCAATCCCACTGTCTATGTCACTGATGAAGATATTAAACAGGATCCCTGAGGGACACCACTTGTCCCTGATCTCCACCTGGATATGGAGCCTTTGACCACTACCCTCTGGATGTGACTATCCAACCAGTTTGTCATCCAGTGAACAGTTAGTCGATCAATTCCATATCTCTCCAACTTAGAGAGAAGAATATTGTGGGGAACCATATCAAAGGCCTTACCAAGTCCAGATAGATGACATCTATAGCTTTTCCCTTGTCCACAGATGTAGCCACTCTGTCATAGAAGGCCATTAGGTTGGTCAAGCTGAACTTGCCCTTAGTGAAGCTAGTGCAAGAAGGGTGCAGGTTTGTTTTTTTTTTTTAGATTTTACTGAGTTTTGGATTTTCTGTCTTGCTTACCTCAGTTCTGTGTTGTTTGCAATTTTTTTTCCATGATTTAATGTCTTCAGGTGCTTTAGTACAAGCAGAGAATTCCTGTTGTTCTCTAGAAGGAGAATATTGATACCCAGTTCTTACCCTTCTATTCCATTTCATGAACCAAGCTAAAATAAAGGAAGGAATCATCTGAACTCATCTATCTAAATGTATATGAGACTCTTTAAATTTAAAACGAATTAGTCACCTTCACCTTTCCAGATACCTAATGTCAAAAAAGACACACCATCTACAGTCTGAATGGCTTTCTGATACTCCCTATATCCCTTCATTGGATCTAACCATTATAACTATGCTTTTATTTTGCTGATGTCTATAGTATTCAGGAGAATGCAAAGAGAAGGAGAAACTGGCACAAAGAGCAGGTAATGTTTTTTGGATCGAAATACACATCTTCACATTCTTGCACAAACTCTTAGGCAAATGTTTGGGGATTGTATAATCCTATTTGGCCAAGCTGTGTCCCATCCCATACAACATGCTGTGTGCTGCAAATCAATATTCAGTGGTATTAGGTGCAGATTTACCAGACAGACTAAGAGGAACCCAGCTTCCCCCTAACAAAACAACTCTCACTTTGTATGCATTATTAATACTATCACTCACTTAAACTTAATTGAGTAAAATTTGGGGACTTTATCTTAGTTTTTCCTTGTATAAAATTATTACTATCAAACCAGATCAGATCAGTAAAGTATTTTAAATACTGCACCACCATAGTATTTCCTTATCCCTGGAGCACCACAAGTATAATATCTGTAAGTAACTCTGAGGCAGGGGCAATTATACTTGTGATTCTAGAAGTAAATGGATCTAACCTCATAACTGATTTCACAGAATTGATGGAAGTGGTGGCCACTGAATATAAATCCTGCTGACACAACTATTGGATTTTAAAAGACTGAGCTCAGAATGTACAAAAAAAAGTCACAGCATGTGACTGTTTCTTTACAAATGGTGAAACTCATCCAAGCAAGCTGCATTAGTTATGAAGAGTAGTTTTACAAATGACTGTGCCATGTTATCACAAATCTACTCCCTGAGGTGACAGCCAACATGACTCGTAGTTTAAATAGACCCAAGTAAAGACTGAGGCTGAGTCTGATTTAATCATACTTATCATTGAAAAATAATAAAATTGGAATAAACGTTCCCTTCTTTTCCCTTGTGTTTGTACGTTGGTTCATCTGAATATTTCAGAATGGAAAGAAGTCATGCAAAGGACACTACTACATCATTTTTTGGCCCATGTTTCAAGGAATAAAAGAAATGAAAGGCTGTCACATTCCATCAAGACTTGTACTTTTCTTCATTGATGTTCCTTACCAAAGTCAAAGGCCAAAGAGTGCAAATACATTTTTAATTGAATTTTAAAACTATACAGTCTAATAAAGTCAGTGAAGTGCATACAAATCATATTATCCAATGTTTCTAGAAGCTTTAACTCATTTTGCCTTACAGCCAAAGAAAAATGTGTACTTATTGTAGGAGCAATAAACATAGGTAATTATGCATAATTATAGAGATTAAGCTCCAATTAAGGTTCAATTTCTGTAATAATCCTATCCAAAAGTCTTTTAAAAAAGTTTTTGGTGGCACTAATGAAGACCAAGGTAACTCAAGGTAGTTAGGATTATTAGGATTACAAGCAAAAATTATTGTAGATTTGGGTGGTTTGAATGCACCAAAGTACTTTACAGCATTAAGTTTTAAAGTGCGCATTTTTTTTTAAAGTGCGCATTTTTTTTTAGCTTCAGAACTTTTAAAGTTTCCCTATAGCACCATCATACATCAGAAGAATATTTTTTATATCATACAGAAACACTCGGATAGCCATATTGAAAAAAGGTTTGTTTTTTGTTTTGTGTTTAATAGAAGAGAATGATGCATGTTTGCATCTCAGTCATTTGTATCTTTGCCAGTTCTGCTATGCTAAAAAAAAATCCCAAATATTTTTCTACCTAAATTCTTGTTGCATATTCATTACTTTAATGAGCTTGAAATATTTAACAGCTTATTTCATTAATAAGGAAAATAAGCTTAAATTACAAAAATACAAATTAATACAATTTACATTTCTATGTGATATTCTGCATAAATAGTTCCATAGTAATAAGAATCTATGGAGAAAATAAATATCATTCAACTTTTAATTTTAAATTTCACATACATTCAACTTTTTCTAATTTTATTTGATAAATAAGAAGCTTATTATAGCAATACGTGCAATGTTTTAACTTAATAGTCTTGTGCAAGTCTAAGTAACTGTTTAACACCAAGTGAAATCTTATCCTAAATTTACTTTCAGAATTCCTGAAGACAGTACCTCAACTACAGAATACTCAGGCTTCAGGGATAGCTTGCGAGGTAGGCAGGGATGGATGAACTGATACAACTACAAATGATATGGGCAAGTAAATGTGCATTCAGGACAGCAGTAGGCAGTAGTTTTGCAGTTTATTAAAAATAAAAAAATCAACGTGCATTAATATAAAATATTTTTATATATTAAAATGAGGTAAGTTCAACAATAACCAGAAATTAATTATACATTATGGCTCTTGATAGGAACAAGCTTTGGTATTCATATAAATACGACTCACTTTGTAGACTGTGCTCCTTAAGGCTGCATGCCTAAAAATCAAAAGGAAACCTAAAGCCTTACTAAGGAGAATTCACCCACTAACAACAGCAAAAGGGTAGGGAACCCAATAATCACTAAGATTACTAATTATTTCCATTTCGAATTTTAAAAACATTAATTGTCATATAAAGTGGAAATTCCAGGGAAAAAAAAATTGTTCAGTAAAAACCAAAATATGGTCATGTTTAGATGATTTAACATATTTAATTTTATATCTGTGCATATGTAAGTATATATCTATGTAAAACTTTTTAAAGTTTTATATATATATAATTTGATACATATCGGTATTTTATACATAATTGTATATATATGGATCGGGGGACTTTATTTAATCATAACAGTTTTTAATAGCATAAAACCTGATCTTTTCTTATGAAATATTTAGATTGGACCATGATAAAAAACCTGTAATTGTAAAGATTTTATTTTTCTGTGTTTTCTGTACTAATTTTTTTTAGCAGTCATAGTAGAATTTCTTTCAATTATATGACACAGATACAGTCAATATCACACAGCGTCATATGATACAGATTCAATTAAAACACTTTACACATACAGCTATAATTATAGAAAAGTATTCGGGCTTTGCATCTTTGTGTATTATTTGTATTTATCAATAAGTTATGACATTATCCTGTTATGTTTGAAGCTAAACCCAAAAGGAATTCCAGACATGAACACTTTTGTCACTAAAGAACACCAGGGCCATAATATACATGCTATTAAAAAATAAAACTATTTTTGATACCAATATTCACAATGGTACATAATTAGCAAGAATCATAAAATCAATATATTCGCATATGACTTTACATAATCTAGGTCACTAAGGATCTGAACCCCAAAAGTTCAAGAGTGTTTCTTTTTGTACAAGCAAGTATGAATAATTTATTGTTTAATAACATGTTCACTAAAATAATGAAGAATTAAAAAAAAAAAAAAAAAAAAGCAAAAAGCATATTGCTTGCTTATTTACCAGTAATGTTCAGGTTCAGAAGAAAATTTATATTTTTTCCCCCACTCGTTCTCTTACTGATTTCTCTTGATGCCACATCTATTTTAAAATATCATCTCCAGGAAATCACAGCTTCTCCCTAACCACTGAAAACCAATAATTCAAAAAGGGTCCCTAGTAGGATGTTGTTGCTCATCCTGAGTAAAACTCAGCCATTGTACATTTCAGCAGATGCTTAAGTCAGTGTGCAGTGAATCATGAAATTTCCACAGTGGGTTTTTTTTGCTACTCCCTCTCCAGAAATAGGTCAAATTATATCAGAAACAGCAGTCAACCATTCTAGTTACTTACAATAAAAAAAGATAAGGGTTATGATTGCTAAAAATAAATTCCTTTCATTCAAAGCAGTTATTGTTTGACCTCGTCTTTAAGGAATTATTTTTCTACCTATTGGCATAACTGTGTTAATCGTTTCAGGTGTTTACATGTAAATGTGTAACTTATAACATCTTAGAAGTTATTATAAAGTAACATAAATTTACTTAAGTATATTCTGACTATTAGTCAGGTGTAATACCATCAAATACACCATTTTTCATTTTGGAAGTACCTATGCAAATTAAATAAGGAATAGTCATAAACATAAGAGGAACGTTAGATAAACTTTGCTTTGCACGAGCAATAAAAAATACTGGTGTGGTTTGAGATTTTTCATTTAGCCGAGTTGTAACTAGAATCAGTGGGTTTATACTGTGTGAAAATTAGTCTGTGTACTTGTGCTCCCTTTTCTTGCTTAATTCAAAAACAATTGTGATTCTTACTACTTTGACTTTTTTCCAGTTTAAATAACATAATTGTTTGGAATTATAGTACAAACTTAAGGATGAGAAAAATCTTTTGCCACATTGCTATTGGAAAAATGAAACTAAAAACCCCACACCATCAGCTGAACACCATATATAGTAGGTCTGGGAAGAGTGAAACATGAAGAAGGCATTTTTCAGACAGACAGATACAAACTAAACTGACCATAAATTCACTGTTGTTCTTGAGGTATGGTGTTTAATTTGCATATTTCCTTTAGGCACTAATTCATAGTGCACTAGCACAAAGAAAAAGGAAATTAACTGGTGAGAAAGACCACAAATGAAGGAAAGTAGGAAACAGTATTGAGATTACATTAATTTATTCATAGTCAATGTTATGCATTGGATAAATATGCTAGGATCCAATGACTTGTTAAGGGAAAACTGTTTCCTTCATTATAGTAGTAGTAGTCATTTTTATACACATGACAGAAATTCTTGTCAGCATTATGATCCTCTTATGACTGAAAATGATTGTGCCATAGTGACACTCAGTGATGTAGAAAAGAAAGTGTGAAAAGAACTGTAAAAGTCTGAGTGTATTCAGCATTTTTTTATGAAACACTACATAGTCCTATGCAGGAAATGACCTGCTATGGTGCTAGTTTTGCTGGTGTGTCATCTTCTGTATTTTTCAATAAAAGCCAGGGGGCATTCCATTTCTGCTCAAAGTGTCCTAGGACTTTTTATCATCTTGGCATTCCATTGCTGCCTGTTTGCAGCTACAAGCTCAAAAAGAGTTGCTTGGTAAATTATACTCAGTCATGCATGTCCTTAGGGTGCCCTTGAAGCACTTCCTTGAGTCATCATGGCTCTTTATACATTCCAGTTAAAAAGTGTAGGATTTTTTTTTTTTTTTACAGAATGTGTTCTAAACCATCATTTCTATTAGTCACAATGATAGAGAGTGATGAGGAATGATGGGTATAAAAAATTCTTGCACTGTGCCCTGAAACATGATGTTCCAGCTATTTTATATCAGTAACAGATTCAAGATTCCCAGGCCAGAGTTCTATGTGGGTTTCTGTGGGCTACAAGAGCCAGCTGTTACAGATAGTGAGGTATGATTTAAAGCAAGATGTGATAGTGTTAAAAAGGAACCAAAAACCAGAGTAAAGATGTAGAAAAGTTCTACCTCTTCAGCCTGCAATACAGAAGACTCCTGGTGAAAATAGTCTGTAAAGCAGTAAAAGTGAGATCATAATGACTACAGAACTTTTCTTTAGAATTTGTTTATCTTTTTTCTGGTAAATGTATTCTGACTCGGTGACTTAGTCAACTCTGTACAACTTACCTATGTTGATTATTTCAGCTTTTTTTCCCAGTTCCATCTGTGTTTTTTTAAACACATCTGACATTTTTGTAGATCCATTACAAGCTTATTGTAACTGAATCAAATTATTGTATTTATGATCGACAACGTGGAAAGTCTGTAATACCTTATTAACACTGTGGAGCAATGACTGTTGAGTTAACAACTCATTTATTGTTGTGAAGGAACACATGGATAAATTATGCTCTAGCTTGTGGTGCAATGACTTAATTGCACCCAAAGAAAACTAGCCTGCTTTTGCTATCGAACACTACCAAATAGCTATTTCTCTATATATTGTACATAATTTAAGAAAGTAGTTATAAAATATTGGGAGTAGAGGGAAAGAGAGGCTGATAAATATTGCATGAATAAATACAGCATAGATATTGTTTCCTGCAGGATATCTTGCAGAAGGATAGTCTCTGAGTTTTGAAAGATTCCCTAGAATATTAATCTTTTGAATTTGACAGTTTTGAAGCCATACTTGGAAATGATCTGCAAATTCTCATGCTCTGAAATCTGTGCAAATATCATTATTGTCCTTAATTAGAAAATGCACTGAAAATCAGGGTTAGATCTCTTTCATGTTTGCTTACTACCTGAGAGTAATCTTATTGTATAACATACAGTAGATGTACCATTCTGATATTCTGACCAGAACTGTGCATTAAACTGTCGTATTTTATTCCCACAGAGGAAACGTTATGTTAAAAACTTCAGAGACATTCCTTCCTTATATATATCTCACAGTTATGCCCTCAGTTCACTTCTAACAAACTTAACAAACTGCTTAGTGTTCAGAATGACTTGAGTATCTCCAGGCCAGGTAAGCTTGGACAGAAATATTAATGTTTTTATTTTTTTGCCACGTCCCTGCTTGCTTGGTTTCTGTGGGTCATGTAGCAAGTTCGTGCGCTGTAATGCTGACGATCAGTACAGCTTAACTGATACCTTATTTACTGGACTCTGTTTTGGACCACTCCAAATTGTTATCTTGGAGAGAAATGTGTTCTAGAAAGACTAACTGTCACCAATGTGAAGGCAAACCAGCTGGTACAAAATGGTCTCAAGACTACGGTTTGGTCAAGGTAATGTTTTATTTAAAAGTGTAGAAATAGTCTATATATTTCAGTGAAGAATATTTACACAGGGAGACTGTCATGGCCTAGCGGGTTACCTGGCCTGCTGGTAACCAAAGTAAGATTGGGACTGTTGGCTCTAAGGATTCTGAAATACACAATGACATGGAGACTTTATCCACTAAATATCTCTATTTTATTACAGATTATCACAAACAGAACACAAATCACCACTAGCAAATATAATACCACAAAAATGACCACTAGTAAGTATACCTATGACTAGTAAAGTAAATATATGTATATCCCAAGCTATTAAAGTCAGCAATCGAAAATATAGCATGAATCATTATTATAGCAACAATCAAGTAGGTATATAATTTTACAAGCTACTACAAACCTATCATTAGTGAAACAAATTTAATTATATAACAGCAGGCATATTTATGATATATTACTTATATGGATGTATAATACCAGTGTCAAGTGAATCAGACAGATTTCAGAAGGCACCAAATCATCTCAGAAAGGTGGACAAACCAACTGCAGAAGGGAATCCAACCATCCCACAGGTGGGACAACAAACTAAACTGACTCCAGAAACAGTCCCAGAGGGGGACCAATAATGTAACAGACAGAGCCTCACTTCAAAAATCATCTGACAGAGAGTCTGGAATCAGCCCAGCATCCCCAGTGAGAGTCCAAGATTGTGTAGAAAGTTCATGTAGGGAATTCAACCTGTTTAGGAAAAGGAGAATTGCATGCAGCACAATAAGATCTCAGAGAGGGACGCTAGTGCCAGTGTTACCTGTGGGAGGCCCTTGTGGGAGGGAACTATATTCTAGGTCATATATGAGGTGGTGTAGTAAATCAGCAAAAGAGATTGGGTTGTATTTTTAGATTAAGAACCTTGAGGTAATATTTACAAGGAGGTGTATGTATATGAGCTAGCTTTCTAAGCCTCCATTACAATTAAATAAGCTCTAGGACTTGATTTGGTTATACACTAATAGTTATTTAGTGTAATTTCACATGCCATAGTGTAATCAGGACACATGTGGAAGGCTGACACACTACGCTGGACTTAGACCTCAAAGAAGAAAATCTTTCTAGAACAGATGTTAGAGGCCTCAGAATGATTAATATGATAGCAAACATAAACAGACAGGTGAATCTTGCCTTTTATGTCTATTTTAGGCTGAGTTGAATAGCTCTTCAGGCTTTTCAGGCTACTCCTCAGTTTGAGATCCTTCTTCTGAACCTTCCTATAACTTATTTGATAACTATTAAAGCTGTACAATTCAAAAGAGTTATTTAAGCAAGGTCATAGCCCAAACTTACCTTAGCTAGATGACTGTTGTAATTACAGGGCTAGGTTCCTTTTGTGTTATCATCTCAGGTAAGATCAATGACTTCTTACCTTTTTCAGTCATACTATTTTTATCCATTTTCCCTCCAGAAGAAGGTAATAGCTTTCAAAAATGTTTTCACAAAGCACTTGTGCATGGAGTTTTGTGTTCATTGTGCTTAAATTCAGTGAATTATTTGTGGATCTCAAGTAGTTGATGGACTACCTTGTTTGGCAATTAACTATTGAGGAATTGAACAGTCTGTAGAATATTGAATGGTCTGTAGAATACTTTTTATGCATCTGCAAAAGATAGGTGGAAAGACCAAGTAGAGTTTAAGCTGGCAGTATATAAATATGAATTTTACAGAAAAGACATTTCAAGATTGGAAAAAACATAGTAGGTGGTAATTCTTCAGTGACCTAACAGGTTCACTCTGAAAATCAGAAAATGAATAGACTTTGAAACAATATCTAATGAGAGTTTTCATAACCCCTAGAAAACATAATGCAGTAAGAGAAACCAGAAAATATCAAAGAAAAACATGCAAATTTCAAACAATTAATTTTTTATACAGAAGTGATATTATTCTGTATTAAACTGTTCTACAGAGACATGTGAATAAAAATAGAGATTTGTCTTGGTGCTAAGTCAACAAGTTCCTTTAAAAGTATAGAAATCAAATGGTTATTTTTAGATCAAAAAATCCCACTTCTGGTTTTACAAAGAAATCTATTCAGTGTATGAAATAAAATTGGAATTTTAAATACTTATAATACTTTAGAAAGAAACAGAGTTGTTACACATGTGAAGCTTTCCTAATAATCATTATGTTTTACCTACAAGTCTTTATTTTGGATTTGATTGAATATGTCTAATTTGATGTGAAAGTACCTCAATAGATAAAAATGGTTAAAAAAACCTCTGTAATTAAGGGGGTACCATTATCTATGGGTAAACATCTAGGAGTCTTGAACAAAGTAATAAAGAAGACTTTATAATTTCCTTTCCATGTTTAGTTTGTTGTGTTTTTTCCCTTTTGATATTTAATGCAAGTTACCAGGGATTAAAAGTCAGACAATAGTTCCTAAATGGTCAGCCAACACACTCATAAAACTCATGAGATTTTTCAGTGTCAGAGAACCAAATTTCCTCAGTTCCTCTGTAGTGTTCTATGCAACGGATTACAATTATTGTTACATTAAATGTTCCATAAAATATCTTATGGTGAAATACTTAGACAAGATTTAAAAATATTGTATTCCTCTACCAGCTGCAGTGATACTAGAAAAATATACAAAACAAAACTATGTTTAGTTTATTTATGAATTTTGGCCAAGGATGCTGTAGTCTTAAAACCAAATCAAAACTGCTGAATTGCGGCAAACTCTAATTTGGTGTCTGCTTGTCCTGAATGGAATTTCAGCAGACAGACCAAATTAAACTATAATTACAAATATGTTATGAAATGGACAGTTTCAAATCCTAATCAAAATCTATTACATGTGAATTTCCTTACGTATAATTATGTCTTTGAACTATTCATTATTATCAAGATAGCTGTATTACAGAAAAACCCATAATGATTCCTTAATGAGTTACACATTTGGTCATTTAGTTCTGGGTCCTTCCATACTTCAGCATTAAGATATCAGTTATCTGCCACTTAATATTTGCTCTGAACATTGGATACTAAGTTATTATTTAATTTCTATAAAAGGAAACATCCTGGGACAATCAGTGAAAATACATTTTTAATTCCTGGTATGCTCCACAGACATAAAGAATAGATTGGAAAAGAAATAATATCAGGAATTGACAGTTTCATATTAAGACAAAATTACAGTAGAACTGTTTGTCCCCTTTACTCTGTCTTCTTTTTTGGTTTCACTCACAAAGTCCCAAATATTGATGAATTTGCCTGAGAAAAGTAGATTATGGTTACTATTCTTGCATCATGCAAATTAATGTGCTTGAAAATCTTGATGAATTGAAGATTTAGCCACATTAATTCTGTGTGTGAATGATACTATGGCTAGCATTATAATGAGCCTAGTCAAAGACAGTAATAAGTTCCACTTTCTTTCATAGTAAGAGTTACTTCCATTAAAAAAAAATCAGTACAAGTCCATATAATGTACACTGAAATATACATGAAATAAAATTTTTGCATATTCTTTTCCATGAAAAAAGAAGTTCCAATATTTTTAAACTACTCCAAATACAAATCATTAATTCTATTAATGGAGGTTAAAAATGCACAGTTATCAACTTTTTAAAGTACATTTGGATCTAAAGGTATTTTCTGGAAATGTACATATAATATATTTTATTTTGTCATATTACTTTTTGGAAGAAAAGCAGGACACTCGTGCTTATATATACAATGAATATTCATAAAAGCACTACTTATAATAGTAATGTTATTCTGATTTATGTTTGTTAAGAATCTAATTTTTGAGTTTCAATTTCTATTCTAGATCATAATGGGCCAAAAAAATCAATATTTACATAGTTTACACTTAAAATTGAATGCATTTTAAAGTATTTGTATTATTCATCATTAACTTCTTATAACCAGGTACAATAGACATTCCCAGAAAGTGGTGTCAACAACATGAAGTGTAAAGTTGCTGATACTGAAAATGGAAAGTCTATAGTACACAAATACTAGGGATCCTTCTGGAAAGATAAAAATGTGTACCACAAAAAAAAAAAAAAAAGAAGGAAGATAACTGAAGGTATCATCCAATCAGTTTATCCATTAACAGTTATGCAGCATTTACCCAGATTATTACCTTTGATTTCTTCACATACTGGTATGTACTTTTGATTGCTCTGCTTCCCTTCACAGAACTTGGGGTCTTGTGGCTAATTTACAAACTATTTTTACAAATACTACAATGTAACCAGGTTTAAGATTCTTCAAGAAAAATATGAGAGTTTCTAATTTTGGATGTTTATATTTTGTCATCACTTCAAAAGCTAAAAACTGATGGGAGTAGATGGGATCCCAATAAACAACAGAAGCCCACACTTGTACAAATATACGTTTATAGTTCTAGTAATCAAACATTTTCTGTACTGTACTTTAATAGAGCAGCATTGTAGTTCATCATAAATATAAGTGTTCCAGCTAATTTTAGGCAATTAGAATGTCAGGAAATTTAGAAAAAATAATCTTTCCTCTGCTCTCCAAAAAAGACCACCCCACTAAATCAACAGAAACAGAACAAAAAACTTATAAGTAGTTAAGATTTCAATAGACTTGCAGTGATTTGCCAACATTTTTCAGTGCATTAGTAAATTACAAGTATCTTATGATGTGATGATTTGTAGTATTATCTTGCACTCCGGTGCAAACTTGTCTCTGAGATCTCTTTGATCCCAGAATTTTTTATAATCATCCCTAATTCTGTTCTGATTTTCATAAAAAGTTTTCTTCGCTCAACCTTTTTCTCCTTTCTGATTTATTTCTGTTGACATTGTATTACTGAGCCTGGGAACCTTTTCTGGGTTAATTGGTCCAGGTAGATTAATTTGGTGTCTAATTACACAACTGTTTTTCGATACTGATGTGAGTTTTTCAGGGTCATACTAAGTGAACTGTGTTCGGATACTTAAAAAAAAATAATCAGGAATACTTTTTCATTATTTATTTTCTCATTCTGATGCTGAGCTCAGTCCAAGTCTCACTGAAATTAGAGGCTAAATGCTCATGGACTTGATTAGGACTTGACTGGAACTTCATTGACTTGAATCATGACTGAACCACGTATATAGGTGTATGTCAAATGACACATTCTAGGCAGTGCATTAAAAAGCATATGCTGCCTTTGGGCTGTTTGAAATACTTGCAGACCAGTCACACTTCTTAGTCTCCCTCTTTTTTAAAGCATACGTAGGCAGATACCAACTCATATACACACATGATAATATACACACATTTAGTTTATATAATTTCAGGGGGCACTACACTTCAAATACATATAAAGACCCTTTTTCAAACCATCATGACCAATATGTACAGTCCTGCACATAATATTCCCAGATTTTGAGAACCAATAAATGACAGATTTTGAGCTTAACTTATATGCATAAAGGTTAAGTATATGCATTGGCTGAATGTGTTTCATCAGTGTTTTACCTTAATTTTGTGTCATCAGTGCACATAATGAAACACTCAGAAAGATAGGAATGAAATGCACAATTCATTCTAACATCTGCATACGATGCTACAAAAAAAAAAAATTAAAACCCCACCACGAGAAATCAGTCCAGGATAACTGGTAGTCACATTTTATTATTATTATTGCCATTTTCCTCTCATAGCCACATTATTTTGTACACACTTTTAACAGCTATAAATTATACGAACAAGCTATGTATTGAATTAGAGAGTTGATAAATACCTTAAAAAGAGCCATACAAGTCAAAGCAGGATGAACAAATATCAGGCCAGGAGAATGACAAAAATAGGAAGGAAATTATACTAGTGCCAGAGGAAGAAGACAGAGAAAGAAATGGGCATACAGAAAAGGACTAAAGAGGGGGAAAAAAAGGACTACGGAAATATGCTTTTACTGTAGCTATGAAACTCCTATAGAAAACAGCTTTGTAGTAAAAGAGCTGGGTTCCAGTGGACAGCAAGTTGAACAGGAGCCAGAAATAGGCCCTTGCCACCGAGAAGTATAATGGTAGCCAGAGTAGCACTAGTAAAAATATTGCCAGCAGGTCAAGGGAGGTGTTCCTTCCTCTCAGTATTTGTAAGGCCACATCTAGACTACTGTGTCCAGTTCTGGGATCTCCAGAACAAGAAAGGTATAAGCTTACTATTGGTAGCCCAGCACAAGGCTACTAAAAGGATTAAGGGCATGGAGCATCTGACATAAGAGGAGAGTCTGAGAAAGCTGAGACTGTTCATCCTGGAGGCTCAAGAGTCTTCTCATCAATGTTTGTAAATACACGATGGGAGGGAATGAAGAAGTAGTAACCAGACTCATCTCAGTCGTACTCATTGACAGGACAAGAAGCAATGAGTACAAATTACAAAGCATTAAATTCCATCTGAATAATAATTTTTACTGTGAAGGTGGTCAACTGTAATAGGATGCCCAGAGAGGCTGTGGAGCCTCCATGTGTAAAGATATTAAAAATGTAACAGGACATGGCCCTGGGCAACCTGGTCCAGCTGACCTTGTTTAACTTTCAAGGCCAAGTGTTCTCTAATACTTTGATTTTCTGATTCTATGATTTTTTCACTGCACTCATATTTAAATTACTTGGGACAGAAAGTGGGAATAAGGCTGGTAATGTATTTCATGCATCCTGAAAGAATTCTTTGATTACTGATGTGTTCTGATCATCTCTTGCTCTGGCTGTAACTACGTAATAATAAAAGCCTGGTCTGTACTAGCATATTCTTTGAAGATGATTTAGCAATGATTCTAAAATGCTTGACCATTTGATCTTGGTTGGGTGACTGTGAGATAAATTCCAACTGTCTCAGCAGAATTAAGAGATGTTGGGTCACAAGCTTCAGGTGTCAAACTGGATTATCAAAATTACTAGTAGGATAACTAGCAACAGCATAAGAATTTTCTGAATATCAATTTGGATTTAGATTGCTAAAATGCACCAGTAAACTTTGTGGGATTGCAGTTAGAACAAAATACATTTTTTTTTTCACGAAATTTCCTAACTATAGACCATGTCTTCTAGATATTCAAGAGCTATTTGAGTCTTGCACAATACAAGTCTGAGTATGAAGGTTAATATGAGTATCTGACCCAAATCTAGAGGCAACTGAAGACTATTTATCACATTACATTTTTGATTCCTTGCAAGGTTTTTTTCAGGTTAATAATTATTTTTTTTTTCTTCTTGAGGTATAGCACTTCTTACTGACAAAACACAAAATTTTATTATACTGAATTATTTCTACATTTATAATACATTTGCAATAAAGTTGTAAAAATAAAAATGTAAACAGAAGTGGCACCCAGGTCTAATTCACTCCAATGCCCTAGGGTGGAATATTCATATGTAACACTTAATAGCAAATGACTGTTTAACCTTTTCTTGAAGTCCTCCAGAGGTGACGACTTAATGCACTTTATGCAAATTCAATGAATTTGAAACTATTCTGATGGTTAATCTAAATCTTCTCTGTTGTTATAGTGGACATGGGAAACATCTGTCTTCCTCACTGGTGTTGCATATGATGTATTTAAATCTCCAGTCTTCTTGTCTTTCAACAGATTAATTTTACTTCTTTTCACCTCACCTTGGATGTCATATTTTCTGAAGATATAACCCTTTTTGTATACTTCCTCTACATTTTAAACAATTAATCCATGTTTTCTCCCATTTACCATGATATGGTAAAAATCTTTACATAGTTTCCATGTTAAGGTCTTATTGAGGCTATACAAAATATAAAAATTACTTACTGTTTTAGAGACAATAGTCCTACACACAATTTTTTTTATATTTTAATATAAATTTATGTTAACTGTATTTATATATTTATCTACAAAGCATATATTTGTTCTAGATACTCTTTGATAAAATACATTCCTGGACTGGCAAGTAAATAATTTTAGTCCCATTTTGAAGACTGAAAAATTAAATCACTCTTAAAATACAAAATCAGATGAAAAGACAGAGGCAGAATAGCTGTTTTCATAGTTGCTATACTTTTTTTCTCCTTGAATGTAGCAGAAGGATAGAGAACAAAAATTTTTCTACTTCATATGGTGTTTTTTTTAATTTTTGAAGTATATCACCCTAATACATCACCCCTAACAAAAAAAATATTGTACATCTTCCACTTTCCTTTAAAATGTGTGGAGGTATAGTGTATAACCTATATCATTTAACAAATTGAGTGCAGACAAAATTCAAGGAAAAACAAGGTGTAACCTTTCTATCAGGATTAAATTTTATCTGCTGACCAGGGCATATTCTAGTGAAATGGTCCCAAGGAAACATTTTCATCTTTATTAATCTTATTAATATTATTGCTGTTATTAATTTCAGTGAGAAAGAACTAGAAATACATTAAAGCATTCCTTGAAGATCAAGAATATGTATATCATGTAGACTAGAATACCTTCAAAATATTTGAGAATTTGCAAACTATATTTTCACAGGATACAGTGTGAGTACTCCTCTGTAAGAAAAGAAGTTGGATATCAATCTCTCCTTCATTATCCTACACTTTTTTCCTATATGTTTCCTGTCAACATTTGCATTTTTCAAACAATATTTCTTCCTGCCAAGATCTAGAGACTCAAACAGAGCTTACATCTGGGTCATTCAAATTCTGTCATGATTAATCCATTATACTTTATTGAAGTTTCACTTTGATTCTAAATTTATCAGAAAACATTGGTTTTGGTTTTAGTTTAACATGCTTAGTCATACAATGAGACATATTTTCCTTCTGAATTACATTTTTAGGAGTATGAATATTCTTCCTCATTTCTCATCATCATAAATGCCAAGCTTAGTATCCCTCTAGCAAACAGAATATATCAGTTTCTCAATGGTATTAAAATCTAGATTGTTTTAATGGCAAAATTTTATTACTGAAAAAATTTACAAAATACAAGCTTCACACTCTTGTTACAATCTCCAGTAACTGAATTCTTGTTTAGTGTTGCTAGTTGTCTTAATAATAGTAAAGCCCAAATAAAACTTCCTTTCACACTTTTAACAAGTAAACCTTCAAAGGTGTCTGATTAGAAATAATTCTAAATAACAGTGATATATTTTTCTTCTTCTTCTTTTTTTTTTTTTTTTTATGACACCTCCACATTACTACATTGCCAAACTGCTAAACCATGTTTTAGTAATACAGGAGGTAAATAACAATATTTTTGAACTGTGAAATATTGTTTCTGTCTGTGCATTTATGGTGCAGCATAAAGAAGGTATAATTACTCGTGTGAGAAGGAATATTTTTTGGGGAAATAAACTCATATAAAGAATACTGTCAAACAATACCAAAGGCTTAGAAGAGAAAGACATAAAATAAATACTTCATTAATTAGCCAGGATACTATAGGGATTGAAGGCAGTTCTTATTTTACTTCCAATTGAATTACAAATTCTTTAAAATTGCTTTAATTCTTTGTGGTTGTAGTTATGTCTTTAGAAAAGCATAAATTTAATAAAATAAATGCATTGAAAAATGTTTATTATCAATCTTGCAGCCATTTTTGGTAAAGCGTGTAAGGAGTTCAACCCCTTTGAGATCCATCTGCTTTAACTCTGCTGCAATCAAGCTATAGTTAACTTTGGTTTCCTTCAGGGTCTTTTAGAATTCTTAGAACTACTGGTAGTTTCTTGATACAAAGTTCCCTGGAGCATATTTTTAGTTTCTGACTTTAAACTTTTGAGTTCTATGAATTTTCCCAGCATCATGTCTTCCAATTATATCGCATACTCTAGTCTGAAGTACATACACATGGGATTTGGTTTGAAATGGAGACTGAGGGTCAATTAACTGTGTTTAAAATGTTTGTAATAATTCAAATTCATATATCTTACATATGCATGTGTGGAAGAAAGCCTGATATGTTGGATTTACTACACATATATGAAAGAGTCTGTGTTGCATGCAATATGAAGCACGAGTCCTTGAGCCCATGAAGTTTCAAAATCTGTTTTGGATCTTAAAATCTCCTCTTTTTATCTCAGCCCATTGTTTCTCAAGGCCGATAAACGGACTTAATAAGCTCAGTTATCTAAAATTATCTCCTGTTATCAACGGATGGCACTAAATGTTAGGGAACAATAATTGTGACCTTTTCACAGAAAAAGGTTAATTTATTGTTCATAATTAAATGGACCATGTGTTGAAACACTTTTTAGGAGTTAGACTTCCACCTTTTAATTTTCTCCTTTTTTAAGGCAAGGGCATCATGGTGTTTTCCCTCAATTTCTTTTGCTCAAAATTACTCTAAAGTGATCTCTGTTTCATTCTCCACCAGTCGTTCCTTGTAATGTATTTTTTTATGCTGCATTTTCTAGCTATATTTTTTTAGATCTGATTGTTCAAATAAGTTTTACACTGCATTTTGTACTCTTTGACTGAACAAAAATACAAGCATTTCCACCAATATTACTTGCCCATGGGACTGAATTTAGTTCTCTAAGAATTTGTATATATTAAACTCAATTGCTATGAGCATTAAAAAACATAAAGACGGAAGAAGCATGAAGCTCACCAAGGAAAATGCATTTTAAAAAGAGTAAACAAGCATTCATATTTTTTAAGCTTTATTCTCCCACTGTAGCTCTCCAAGAATCCCATATTTTACCAGATCCTCCACTGATGCTAAATAACATTGTTCAACATTTCTAACTGTGATATTCAACCTGGTTCAGTTCACAATAATGTGCTAGTCTGAGTAAGAAGAAACCAATTTTCCTAACATCTGTCAGCAAATCCTTTGTTATTTATTTTTGGAACCACCGTTCTTCTGCTTATTTCTTTTGAAAGTGCCAATTTGGAAAAGAAGTAGTAGATTTTTTGTCATTTCAATTTAACAGTCTTTGGAATTCTGTGGATTTTAGATAATTTTTTTTTTTGTTATCTTTGTTATCCTGTCTTCTGAGTGTGAACTAAGTAGGTGGGAGGGGCTGTTTCTTTGGGTATTTCTAACACAGATATCATTCAATTAATTTTGGAACCACGATATTAGGTATTACAATGTTCTCTTATTTAATAAGTGTTTAGGAAGAGTGGATGATAATATGTTTGACCATTTGTTACTTTTTGTGAATATTTATTCTAAGAGTAAAAGCTAACTGTGATGGAAATTTGCACAACTAATAGTCTAGAAAAGGATGATTGTAACAAAAATGTGTTTCTTAAAAGATGAATGCCATAAATTGGTGGAAAAAAAGCCTTGTAATAAAGAATCTACTAAATTTGAGGCAAGAGGATAAGATCTACTACCTGGAGACATTTTTTTCTCTATTAATTATGAAGATATTAGGTTAGATAATCAGTTTAATATGTTACTAGGTGGATGTCAACCTTTGTCTTACTCAGTTCTTTATGAATTGAATCTGCAATAGTGCAGAGCCACAGGGACACAACTTTAAAATGGACAGCCTGAATATCAGCAGCTTTCTTAGAAAGGACTTCAAAATTAAACTAGAAAACAAAGTATATTTGGCATTGTTAAGCTAAGAGGTGTTTTATGTCATTCTCTGTTGTTATCCAAACAGCTAGATTGATGACCCAGGTCTATCTGTATTCTTGTAAACACAATATAGAAATCCACATAGATTACAATATTCTGGAGGAAAAAAAATCACAAAAATCATTTTATACAGACAGTAAAATTTCCATAATATTTCTCCGGTATTATTATAAATTCCCAATATCTTTAGGTTGTTGACCGTATCACTTTGCTCATCTTTATTACTACACTGGATCACTGAATTGGGGGAGCATTTTCAATGGCTAGAGAACATTCCAAATGTTACATTATTTCATAACGTCAGATTATTTCATGTGAAACATACTGAAACTGCTGTCAAACTGACTTTATCTTCTACAAAATTAAGCTGCATTATCTCACACAATGCAGACTTCTTATAAGAGCAGCAAGGCAAATCTAGTGGGTAGTTGTCAGGAGATAATCACTCCCCTTGGGAATTATAAATACTCTGCCAAATCTCATATCTTTTACAGCTTTAGGGATATGATTATATTATGACAAAAATACCCCTGTTGCATTACTTACGTTTTTCAGTCAAGGACTACCTGCAACCATCTAGTTGAAATCCTATTGCTCAAGAGAGCATTTCTTTATGCTATTAAATTTCAAGTTTTAAATAACCACATGAGAGAATATCGACCATTCAGCTACATAATTCTAAAACTTCATTAAACTTTGTTACTGAGAAGTATAAAAGTAAGAGGTTTCTGTAAGAATATTTAATTTATGTTAATATTATACAAAGAAATTAAATAAGGCCTATGCATGGCAATAATCATAATCATGAAAACCATACAAACAGTACTGGTAACAACAATAACATGTAAAATAATAAATTAAAAATAGTGTTAGAATCAGAAATAGTACTATTTATTTTCTGTTTTCAAAGCCCTAAGCGTACATTAACTAACTCCAGGATCAATGCTAGCCTTGTCTCTGACCTGAGCAGAACATGACAGGAAAACTGAATTGTGGCATTCTGGTATCTTTTGGCCAAGACTATGTAAACAATATCTTTCATCATAGAGTGACTTTATTTAAATTTAACTTTAAGAAATACCCATCCCTGGATTTGGTTTAGCATTTGATGAATATACTTATGAAAATCCTGGGATAACTTAGTGATTGCTCACTTCAGCTGCAGCGAAGAGTACCAAGAGGAGAGAGGCTTTTCCATATTTTTTGGTTTTTTTTTTGAAATGAAACCCCTTTTTTTGTTTTGTTTTACTTAATTGCAACACTATTTGAAACTTAAAGAGAATGTTTCTTTGGGGCATCTGTGGAACACCAGAGGAAAGAAGGTCTTCAAAATGAAACCTGTCAGCGGGGGAATAGATATCACTATTTATTCAACAGCCTATGGGGCAGGACAGTTAGCCTTCAATGCCTAATCCCACATTCTGTTTTTCCAAGATTCAGGCTTGAATCTTAAGATTACACATTATTGTGGCTTTATAATACAGTGGCTGTATGCCTGACTGTAATGACTGAGCACCAGTTGAAAATATCTGAGCCTGATTTTAACAAGCTACTTATTGTATCAGAAGTACATAGTACAGCCAAGGCAATTCGTCTGCTCAATGAAAACTTTAAGGTAAATTAGGAGTAAAAACAGAATATTAAGCCAAAAAAGTTGAGCTAAACTTTGTTAGTTCAGGTATCTCATTGTAGTATTGAATTCTGATTGTTATAGATAAGCCTTTAATGCCAATTAAAAGTTTACATGTATACTTACACAGCGGAGACAGTCCTACAGAAAGGAAATGTGTTTGCCCTATAGCTTTGAGATTAGGACAGTCTTTCTGAGCTGAAAGGTTAGCTTTAAGTGAGAGTAAACTAAACATTACAGCCATTTAAAGAAATTGTTTACCTCACCATGCAGACTAGATTTCTATGATCCCATGACATTTACTAGAAGACATTTACTAGAATTCTCCACTAGAAGTGGAGAATTAAGTCTTCATTCAGTTTACTTGGTACTTGGGAACTTGCTGTTCAGAGGAGGCACCAAGGAGGTCAATTTGTGTCGTTCACATTGTGGGAGAATATGTCACCAGAATCTAAAAGGGATCAGAGTGCACTAATGGGCTTTAACATCTTAGGGCCTCCTCTCACCCTGCCCATGACCCAGCATCCCATTTAAATGCTCCGGGGCCATCAGTCTCTGTCCCAAAGACACTGGAGCAGGGTCTGCCTCCAGCTCCCCACAGCCTTTCCTGGCCATGGCCCTTGCCAAGCCAGGTCTACCCACATTCCAGCCTAGCCTCTACTCATCTCCAATGCTTGCCTGGCCATCCCAGAGATTTGTCTGACCATGTTTCCTCTCCCCAGGCTTGACACTGACCCCCACCTGTGTATTGATGTCTTGACCTGGCTTTGGCCTGGTCACATTGCCACATACCTGCCTGATGCCCTGGGTTGGGAGGTTGTCTAATCCAATGTCCCTGCTCAAAACAAGGACAGCTATAGCAGATTACTCAGGACCGTATCCAGACAAGTTTTGAATGTCTTGAAGTATGGAGACCTCACAACAACTCCAGTGTTTGACCACCCTCACAGTGATTTTTTGTTTGTTTCAGTGAAATTTATGTTTTTTCATTGTGCAGTAATTGTCTCTTGACCTGTCAGTGGGCAACAATGAAAAGGGTCTAGCTGGCCCCCATAAGATGTTGGCACACATTGATAAGATGCCCCAGGTCTTTCTCTTCTCCAGTCTGAATAATCACATATCTTTCAGTCTTTCCCCCAACATCAGACATTCCATTTATTTAATCATCCTAATTACACTGAAATCTAGTTTTAAGGAAAGTGTTTATGTGGTTGTAACAGGTTTCTGAATATTTTCTGAAGTTTAAGTCCAAATTCTAACATGAATATTACAGGTTTCTGGAGTAAGTGTATTTTGACTGGCAAGTTTAATTCAGCATTAAGATCCAAAACTGCCTAAAAACCAAGAAGTCCAAATCATGCAGCATGTAAGCAAATTTTCTTACATTATTACAAGCAGAATCCAAATTTCTTAAGGAACCTACAAATTAAATTACTGTTGAAGCTTATAAATTTATCAGACTTCTGCCACTTCTGTTTTTCTGCTCTCTGTCCATATATTCCATATAGAAAAGTGATAGATACTAGATTATCAGTGCTACCTGGTGAAAGATGAACTTGAGTCTTAATAACAAGAGGTGGGGAGCAGGAGAATGAAGCAGCATCAGAAGAAATAATGAAACTTTTACGTAACACTAATGCAATTCAAGCAATAACATGAAAAAAAACCAACCAACCAACCAACAACAACAAAAAAGGCAAAAACCAACAAACAAACAAAAAAATCCAACACATAACACGTGATGTAGAACTGGAAACTGCATCAGCCAGCCTATGTGAAGTTAGTGTCTTCAGAAGCTTTTTATGCTAAATTGAAATTTGTCAAAAGGCAAAATTGTCAAATAAATGTGGATGTTGTCAGCGCTGAAGGTGGATGTCATTTATTTTACATTAATACAGATTGGGAAAGTGAATTAAGTTCCAAATGACAGACACCACTTTTTAGTTATCTGAATGTAGCATCTAAATGAAAGCCAGTTTGTTTCAGCTGCCAAAAAAATATTCAGTCAAAAATCTAGTAAACTATTCAGCTAACCAAGTATAGAAATCTAAGTTGTTATTTCAGCTTGTCTATCTTCACCTTCCGTGGTAATATTGAACATTTAATAATTTTCATTAAAGAATCCTAAAACCTAAATCAAGTCAGTAAAAAATCACAGTAACACTGGTAGAGATAAGGTGTGTACATAAGTACATAAGTTAATACATGTTAATGTAATATATGCGTTGTATGACATTCTACCTGAAACTCCAAAAAAATAATTTGGGTTTGATATTGGAAAATTTATGTGCACAAATTGATTGACAGGACTAGAAACTGTTATTCCTTCCCTGTGGAAGGGAAGTGGATGAAAAAAAGATCTCTTCTCTGTTCTAATGGCTAGGATAATTTTCTTCACAGCAATTCATATGGTGCTGTGTTTTAGATTTTTCTAAAACACTACTTATAATACACTAGTATTCTAGCCTTGGCTAAACAGTGTTTCACAACAGCAAGGCCTTCTCTGTTTCTCACTCTGCTGCCTCAGTGAGTAAACTGGGAGGGGCATGGTAAGATGGGAGAGGACGCAATGAGCAGATGACCTGATGACCTGAAGTAATCAAAGAGCAAAGAGATATTACATGCATGAAACATGCTTAGTCAAAAAAAAAAAAAAAAAAGGGGGGGAATTTTAGGAGGGCTTGTTTCTCTTGCTTGGTAACTGGCAGGACATGAGTCTATTTTATCACTCACTTATTAAACTATTTTTTTTTTTAAACTTGCCCTGCAAATTTTCTTCTTTTTCTTTTTTTTCTTCTTTTGCCCCACAAATTCTTCCTTTCCTTTTCCCTACTGTACTCAGGGTGATGGGGGGAACTGAGTAGCTGTGTGGTGCCTAGCTGCCCATTGAGATTAGCCCATGACAGCTGTCAACCTCAATGACATTCATCTATCACACAAAGAATGAGTAGTTGTTTCTTTCTTGAAAACTATGGGAGTGGCAAGAAATTCAATTTTACAGTTTGTAGTCAGGATTTTATCACACTCTTTCTCCACCAGTGCTATTCTAGTTGGTGGTTTAGTGTCCTGCTGTAATAAATTCAGATATTATAAAACCTTGAGGAGGCACTGATTATCCAGACTGACTTCAGCGTAACACAAGCCACAGGAATTCTTTGAATTAATCTGATTATGAACTAGGGCAGATTTTCCAGAAAAGGACATATTTTTAGTGATGGATTCTCCATCACAGCTTGCAAGTACAGCACGTTATTACCATTACAATTAAAATGATTTTCCTTTTTTCTAATCTAAGTGAATCTGTTGTCAGCTTCCAGGCACTGGACCTTATTATACCTTGGTCTGTTAGTCTGAAATGACAGGATACTTGTTACAGAATATTTTACTCCAGATCGGTGTGGGTCAAGCAGAGTTTCATGTTTACGATGTGACTAGTTATCATTGTAACTTCTTTACTTTTACTTGTTATTTTCTATTTCTGAATTTTAGAAGTTCATTAGAGCATTTGCCACAGAACTCATCAGACTAGATTCCCAGTCTGGATGTATGATTTAATATTTGGCCTCACTAATTGGTACTGATTATTGGCCTAAGACTTGGGCACCCTAATATTAGCAAACAGTCCCATTCCTTATTTGACACTTTCATTGTTCTTTTCAATTTTGATTCTTAAAAATTTTATGCTTTCTTGCATATCGTTGAATGCTAGCACAAAACTAGAATCAGTACCAGAATCCCTGTTATGCACATGCAATCATTATCTATGGATGATCCCTATTTTGACACCAATGGTGAGTCAGTTTTCACTCCATTCAAGATCACTCATCAAGATCTCACACTCATACCATTCTAGTCTCTTTATCCTTATGTGCCAAAACACTAAATCACAGACATGCGTTACAGTATCTACTTATACTGCATCTTCACTATTATTTATATTAAATTTTTATAATGCCTCATATAAAAAGATAAATCTATTTTTCATACACCCATCTGAGCTCTCATTTTTGAAGTGATCCTGATTTCTTATTTTAAATTATTATTATTGAAGTCCTCTCTAAAGTTTCCCTATAGGAAACTGATTTTTCTCTGACTGTGAACAGGGAGGAATTCCAATTGCTTACACTTAACTGTTAATATCAAACTGGTTTTAGCTTTCTCACAAACATAATTTTAGGCCTATAAGCAACTTCAGGATCAAAGGGAAGGTACTTTAGCTGTCATCCTCTTATTATGAAGTACTTCAAAGAGAACCTTGATGTTTGGAGATTTATTCTTAAGACACTAGAATAGAAGTTACTCATCTGAGTCCTTCATAAGTCTTTTTGCAATACCAGCTCTTAGGGCAGTCACATCATAAGCACATGATGATATCCATGCCTAAAGGTTAAATGGGAGGCATAGCTTTAAAAATTTTAGAGTAGGCATAACACCTTTGATTTTTATCATTCTATTGAGATGTACATGGTACATTTAAACTCTCATAGGACAAAAGTAAAAATTGTAATCTGTAGTTCTTTTGTTCCATAGCCATGTTTCCATCGTGTATATACACAATGGAATTTTCATAGCAGAAGCAACATGATCAAAAACAAGCTCAGGCTTAACTACATTTGCAGAATTCAGTGTGCTATATTTTACAAGAACAGCACAATCTTTTGTAGAGAAGATGAGGGCAATGGTAAAAGTGCTTATGTAGCTTTATATTCAGAATTACTTTGGAAAATAAATGTAGTACTCAAGTTTCGTGTTCTTTAAATTTATACTGCCTGTATATCTTTGTTAGCCTTATTTCAACACTCTCTGCATCAATGCAGGACAGGAAGGCTGTTCTATCTCCAGACAAACCATAGCCCAATTTTCCAACATTATTAATGTATAAAATTCTGTAGCTATTAACACCACATATAATTTAATTCAGTTGCTATAGAGATCTCTACAGGGACACAAAAAATAAAGAGACAAAATTAATCTGCCTAGTTGCCTAGAGTGCACCACCTATAGGGATAGTGCAATAATTAAGTCTTGTTTACGGAGGGTTCCATTAAACCTTTGCTGTTACTGATTATATCATTGTCTGATTGATTTTTCAGGTGTGGAAAACAACAAAAAATTAATTGCCTTAGTCTTCATGAGCAAATGACATGTGCATTGTGAACTGAAATTCAGAATTCTTCTTGAACAGCTGGAGCTTTTCTACTTGCTTTTCATTTTATTTCCCATTGTATCAGGGAACTCATTCTGAGGTAGGGGAAATCGCTTCTATCCACAGACTTGGATGTTGTATGTGATCAATGTAATACAGAGGATCTTTTCTTAAATTAATAAAATACTTTCCTGTTACAAAATAATAGCAGGAAAGAAAATGTTTGTCATCATAGGAAATGTGTTTATGAAAAATGGTAGGACAGTTTTTACACTATATTAAATTTCAACTGGTGGTAATAAATAACAGAGAAATTTCACAATCTATTTTACTGCTTCATTAGAAGTATTTTACTTACATATTTATTGGAAGAAAGGTATAGATTCTGCACCTCAGATGTATTTTTTTTTCATGCTCAACTGTTATTTGCAATACAATCTTTATTACTGTATAAATATTTGATTCAGACACTAAGGGTGGATATATTATTAGTCTATTTAAGGACAAGGAATACAGACTTTTAGGGGGTTTGTTCAAGGTATGAATACTGAAAGTACCTGAAATGCAAATTAAACAAAAGACAATGCTCTTTTCTGAAATGTAACTGTAGTTGGGTTATTGGAGAGCAAGAAAGGGCAATGATTTATTTAACTGAGTAAAGTCTGATATGCTGTGTGCTATGTATCCTGAAGGTAATACATTAAGTTTTCTACTCTTCAGTAAACATAGTTATGCCTTTAGAGTAGATATTAGTCAGGAAAAGCAGTATATGTGTGGTTGTGAGAGAATCAGTTTATCAGATTTACTCACCTTTGATGATTGATGACAAACAAGTTCATGTCATATGTTGCCTACTGTTGCTACACTGCACTTTAGGATCAAGGATGCATTCTGGATTTTCAGAAGAAGATCTTCAAAGTGACAAAAATCAATTCCAGCATTTATAAAGACAAAATTGCAACTAGTCACTTGGTCATAGCAAACAAACTGCAAGCTGTGGCAACTTAAAGGAAAAATGCAAGATAAAGTACATCTGTTCTATTACTTCAAAAGGTAGAACTGTGAATTCAAACATCAGTAGAGCTATGCTTTTGTTACACAGGATCTCAATTTAGCAAAGCCATATGCTACAATGATACACAAAGTGCTCAATTTCATAAGTAAAGACAGTTTAGAAATATCACTGCTTATTTTTCAAAAATTATGCTCTTTATTCTTGGAGCCTTATAACTTTAATACTGGATTGTTTATGAAGAAGTCATTTGTGTTAATATTTCTTCAGGATAAAAAAATAAATTTATCTCCTAACTTTTCATGGCAAATGTATTAGTATATGCTATATGTGCATCTTATTTTTAGGCTTGTTCATTAAACATTGGCTAAATACCATGACCAGATGACGTGTTTTAACCCAAATAGGCAGCACAGCCCCATGCAGCCACTTGCTCACCCCCACCCAGTGGGATGGAAAAGAGAATTGGAAAGTTAAAAGTGTGAAAACTCTTGGGGGGATATAAAGACATTTTAATAGGTACAGGAAAAGCTGCAAGCACAAGCAAAGCAAAATAAGGAATTCATTCACTATTTCCCACCATATGGCAGGTGTTCAGCCATCTCCAGGAAAGCAGGGATTCATCACACTTAAGAGTTATTTGGGAAGACAAATGACATGACTCAAAATGTCCCCCCTTCCTCCTTCTTGCCTGTAGCTTTTATTATTGACCATAATGTCATACAGTATGGAATAACCCTTTAGTCAGCTGAAGTCAACTGTCCCTCCAGCCTACTCACTGACAGGACAGTCTGAAAAACAGAAAAGGCCTCGATTGTGTGTAAGCACTGCTCAGCAATAACTAAACCACGTCTGTATTATCAACACTGTTTTCAGCACAAAATCGAAACATAACACTATATAAGCTACTATGAAGGAAATTAAGTCTATCCCAGTCAAACCCAGTACACTAGAAAACCAGATTTTAACATATAATTGTAAAGATTTAAGCTGGTTTTGTATCTCAACAAAAGACTGCCCTGCCCCTTGAATAAAGTACAAAAGGAAAGAAGTGCAAGATACATCTTATTTTGTACTGTGTAGGAATTAGCTTAAGTAAAATGCATTTGGCAGTGGAAATTTAGCTTTGCTAAAAAAAAAGAGAAAGTAAGATTTCTGATCTGGAGATTCCAAGTAGTAACTTCACTAGTTACTTCAAGCTCTCTTATGTTGTAGTTTTATATCCTTTTAATACAAGACTACAGCACAGATCTCAGACTGAGTAAACAGATTATGGTGAAACCAAACTGAAACAGTAGACAGAACTAGAGGTAGGAGACCTTAGAGTCCAAAAGAATTTTAAAAATATTGCTTTTTGCAAGAATGACAAATTTAAAGTTTCCCCATGATCAGCAACTGGTAACATCACTTTCTATGGAGTGTTCCAGTAAAAAAGTATGTTTATGCCAGTGACAGAACCAACAGATCTGGTTTAAATTTTTAAGGAATTATAGAATTGTAGAATCATAAAATAGTTTAGGTTGGAAGGGACTTCTAAATGTCATCTAGTCCAAACTCCCTGCAATGAGCAGGGATGTCTTCAACTAGATCAGGTTGCTCACAGCCTCATCCAACCTGACCTTGACCAGGAATGGTGTATCTACCACCTTTTCCAGCAACCTGTTCCAACTTTTTATAGTTAAAAATTTCTTCATCCTATCTAGTTTAAATCTACCTTCTTTTAGTTTAAAACCATTACCTTTGTCCTATCGCAACAGGCCTGCTAAAAAGTCTGTTCCAATCTTTATTATAAGCCCTCTTTAGGTACTGAAAGGCTGTAATGAAATGTCCTTGGAACATTTTCTTCTCCAGACTGATCCCCAGTTCTCTCAGCCTTTATTAATAGGAGAGGTGTTCCATCCTTCTGATCATTTTTGTGGCCCATCCTCAAATGAAGTAGAAAAAAAAAATAATCAATTTTGCAAATTCTTCATTTTTTCTCATTAAAAAAAATTAAATTAACAGTATATGTAAGGAAATCAGATCAAATTAACTATGGCTTTCATGGAGGAGGCATTTTTTTCTCTTTGTTGAAAAACTCAGAATTTAGAGCACAAACATGAGACATGGAAAGCATGAGAACTATGGGGATTTTTTCCTACTTCATTTGATCCATAAAACTCCCATTTAATTTCACAACATACTAAATTGACTCTTGAGCTAAGCAATAATCACTTATAGACTGCTTAGTGACTGTGACTCAGTTCCAATACACCACTTGGAAACAACTAGTAATAATGAATTTCAGACATAATATGTAACATCTAGTTTTCAGTAACTGGACTATAACCAAAAAACCTCTATTACCTGTCCCCAAGCACACAGAATAATAAAATGATAGTTGCTAGGTATATTTTTGGAAGGATGACAGTTCTGCTAAGTACTTCTAGAGAACTTCTGAGATCATTTCAGAAAATTCCTGTGTAAGTACTGTACTTCTTAGTGAACAGGTTTCCAAGACTCACATACATCTTAAAGCTCTGCATGAAAGCTCAGTGGAGGAAAAAAACATTCTTCCTATTATAAAAAGACAGTTGTTATACACAAAAATTGCTCAGAGACTCATTCAGAAAGTGAAATGAAGAAAAGACATCACGTTATACTTGTTTTGAGAGAGAAGCCAAATTATATGTCACAGAATTTTACATTTTATAAGTGAGAAAAATAAAAGAGTGTTTGGGGGATGAAGGGGTGCAGTGGGCTGTGTGTATGAATTTTTCTAACCTTTCAGTAGCAGTGAATGCTATGCTATGCTATGCTATGCTATGCTATCCTATCCTATCCTATCCTATCCTATCCTAACCTTCGTGTTGTGAAATAAGTTAATATTTACACATCATACATAAAATGCAAATTGTCTTCATCTGTTTTTTTGTTTGCTTGCTTGCTTGTTTTCCTGAAAACCATATAAGATGGGATTTTTCTCATCTAAATCCAGAATTCATCTGTATGTCTATAACAAATAGACCTTGCTCTGTCTCCTCAACTCTCTTATACTTAGGAGTTAGGTGTTTCAAGGTGGGTGTGAGTTTACTTACAAATTTCAAAATTTTATACAATTAATTAAATTTTATTTTGAATGCTTGATTTTTTTTTTTGTAGAGAAAATGAATTGCTGGTGTTTTTTTTATGTGTGTACAAAACCATATTTGACATAAGGAATGGCACTAAGTGAACATACGACATAACCATAATGAATTATAGTAATGATAATAGTAATAACGGTAATGGCTAAAAGCAAAGTCTGTCAAAGTGACCCTGACAAAACTCAGCACAATTTCATTCTTAACTGTAATTTATTATACAAAATAAAATGCACATTCGTCATTAACAATAAAATATGAAGATGCTTTTGGTTAAAAGCTGTTTTGTTTCACATTATTTTCTGCTCTGCAAACACTGGGGGAGGGTTGTGCAATTTAAGATCTACCCTTGAAAATTCTGTTGCTTCAAAGATAACTTTAGTTGTGTGATGAATGATCAGCATGCCTCTACTATTCTTACCAAGCATTAAGTATTTTGTTTTACTGCCACTGTTCTGATTTTAGAGTTTCCTCCAGTCATGTGCCAACTTCACCAAAATGAATTTTGTTGAAATGTTTTATGGATTTTGAAAGCAAGAATTTCAAATATGCATCCCACAATATAACTAAAACATTGACATAAGATTTTTATTATACTTTTCATGTGAGTCAACCTATAGCGCAACAGACTAGAGTATATTTGTTTTTTCTCTCTAAAAATACATCCCACAAAAGGCACTAGAATAAATTACACATGAACTTTTTACTGTTTGCTCAGACTGATTTTAAAAACATAAGGAAATATGAAAATGCTAATGAAATGAGCTGCTGGGCTCTGATAAGGGACTCAGAGCAACTTCAAATGTTTCTATTAAAGTAAATCACTGTACTTATCTCTGTTGACATGTGTTATCTATTCAACCACTACAACATTGTAGCCTTTTTGTTCTGTGACATGTAGTACCAGCCTGTAGAACTTTTTCTAGTAGTAACAATAGAAACCAGAAGCTAAAAGTTGCAATAGCGAGCAACTGTGTTATCTTCTGACAATGCAGAAGTGGTATACATACTCATTGTGGCAAAGAGTATTTGGTGTTATAAAGCAATAAAATTTTTTATTTGCATCATATTATTTTATAATTACTAATTAGAGATTAGTGTCTAAAAATGACCAACACAAACCTAACAGGACAAAAACAACAGAAATAAGTCATAAATTAAAGTTATAAACTGAAACAGACAACTCTAAAGACAAATGATGAAAATTTAAACACCTTTCAGTGTGTTCAACTAAAATGAAATAAACAAATAATTAAAATATGCCCTACATTTCCTCTGTAAAAAATAATTGTATTATACTGAATGCTGGAATAATAGCTCTTCTGCTGTATAATCCAAATCCACTGACAGATAAGAGAAATGAGCATTATGAATATGGAAGTTCTGCAGAAGCTTCATGCAGTATTACTGGAAAGTCAGCTTATTGAAGATCTCTTTCTGCATTGTTCAGCTTTTACATCCACTGGTTCCTCTGTCTGGTTTCCTAAAAGTTTGCTGTCACTTACCTGACATTTACAGTGTCCACCACATGATTAGTGTGATATTGAGTTTGAGTGCTATCAAATAGAGATAATATATAAACTCTTAATGAGCCACTGGATCCACGCCTTGCTAGGTTTGTGCTTACAAAAAAATACATTTAGTATCTATTTATTTTAAAAGTTTCCTGATTTATATGAAAATGTATTAATCAGCTTCCAAGCTCAACTACTTGCATATACACTGAAGATTAAAATGATAATTTGTCTATTTAAAGACAACAACATCATCACAGGAAACTGCAATGGATTTGTTAGGTAGAATAGTCAAAGCAATATAAATTACAGGAACCAAACTCAGTAAAGGCTGAGTAGGAATATTCATGTGGAGGGGGCTGTTTGTTTTTTGTTAAATGACTAGTGGTGAGTTTATTCTCTCCTTCTCATGGGATCAGTTAACCCCAGAGATTTTAAATGGTGAATCAGAATCAATCCCACTTTTCTAAAGAAAAATCAACTCTCATGTGGATTTTGTATTGTGATTACGATGGTCACAATAATTTATTTAAACCTGAGTTACTTTTGCTTGCAGTTTTCATAGGTACAAATAAAGTTATCTAGATATTCTGATATGGTTTTGATTATTTTAACAGTAAACTGAACTTGGAAGGTAATTCTCAGGCTTCTTTTCATTTTTATGACGTGAAACTACCCGTGCCTTTCCCACATGATATTTTCTTATTTAATCCTACATTTCCCCTCAAATGGTACACCTTAGCTTCCATCAGGTCAGTGGATGTATTAGTTAATTGCACTTAAACTCTATCTAGATATGTAATTCTTGTGTTTAAACTTACTTCCCTTTCTCTCTTTTATATCAGGAGCAAGCTCTTATTTTGGTGTCAACCCATATTGATTTTTCTTAATTTTCTTTTAAGAGAGAGGGTTTTTTCAAATTTATTCAAGAGGTTGCTGTTATAACACTCATGAAGTGACTCCAGTGTATCTGAAAAGTCATGGCAGTGAGGCAAAGACCCCAGAAACTGGAAAAAGGGCTTAAAAGGAGGACCCTAGGAACTACCAACCAGTCAGCCTCACCTTTGCTCAGAAAGGTCATGGAACTGATTGCTCTGGAAGATATGTTGAAACATATCCAAGGAAGGGATTAGAAACAGTCAACATGACTTCACCAAGGCCAAATCCTGCCTAACTAATCTAGGGGCCTTCTATAATGGAGTGATTGCATCAGTGAACAAGTGAAGAGCTACTGATATCTACCTGGACTTCCGTAGGGCCCTTGATACAATCTTCCACAATATTCCTCCCTCTAAATTGGAGAGATATGGATGGACATTTAGATGAATAAGAAATTGGTTGTATAAGAAATTGGCTGGATGGCTGTGTCCAAAAAAATATAGTCAATGCTCAATGTCCAAGAGGAAACCAGTAACAAGTGGTGTCCTTAGAGGTCTGTACTGAGACCAATAATAGTTAAGATTTTAGAATTTTAGAATCACAGAATGGTTTGTATTGGAAGGCCCCTTTAAAGGTCATCTAGTTCACTCTCCCTGCCATGAGCAGGAACAACTTTCACTAGATCAGGTTGCACAAAGCCCTATCCAGCCTGACTTTGAACACTTTCATTGATGGGAAATTCTTTGATTAATTAAACACAAGTTTCTGTCCAGTACCCTGAAGATTATTCAGCCAGCATGAAAATTAAATGTTAAGTTACCCAGAAGTGAACATTAAATAATTCACAAAATTTGCAGTATTTCTTATTGTATGTATTGCAATAAAATGATGCAAACTAATGTGATAAAAGCCTGTATTTTAACTGCTTTCTGGGCTTCTTTTTGCCTTGATTTGTCCTTTATTTTCCTTCTATATTTTTGCAACACCAATTGACTGTCACTAATTTATTCTGCTTTGAGGAAATGTTTTGAGTCATATTCACTTATCAGTAACAGAGACAGAAATGTCAGAGGAAGGCTGAGATGTGAAATCATTGAAGAAATCAGGATCATACTCAGATCTAGAGCCATATCTGAACTTTTGAAAAATCAAAGTAGATATTAAACTGATAAAGACATCGAAGAGTATGAGAAGTTTTTGGAGGATGGATTTCCTTAGACATACAAAGGATCAGAGGGAAACAGGAGAAGACTCCTTTGATAAAGCATAATTAATCACAGTGACAGAAGAGACAGGAGGGAGAGAAGACCTGAAGTTGTAAGGAAAAGGTTGAAATAAAGATTAACTATCCAAATAATGCATGAGTTTAAGGAAGAGTTAGACTAGTGAATAAAAGATTGTTAGAAAGACTTATTAGCCATGATCAATCAAGAGAGGAGAAAACAAATGAAAAAGTATTAAGATGGAGTTGAAGAAGAGGAAGTAATTTCAGGTGATAAGTAAAATGCACATACAAATGAACAAAATTACAAGGGATTTTCTAAGGACTGATAGGATTTATCTGTAAAAGACATTTACAGTTTAGTGTTTGCTAATTATCTTCTTAATAGGTTTAGAATGACAAAGACAAGACAAATGATAGATATGTTTGTACAGCAAATTATTTTGGGATAAGTTTACTTCTGAAAAAAGAAAACGGTACAGTGTTGTTAAAATTTTATAGCTAATATGTTGATTTTTTAACACTTAGATAATAAACAATAAAAACTAAAATTAATATTCATACTAAAGCAAACATTTTTTGTAATAGGAATAATGACTCTAAAAAAAAAGGAAACATATAAAAAATAAATTGCGATAAAATGGAAATAGTAGATGTTAAACAAAAATTTCACCAAAGACAACATGTTTGTCTAGGCATAATTACTCATTTTCAGAATAAAAAATAGTGCCACTAGAATCTATGCTAAATATTAAATGTTAAATTATATAAAACCACATGTATTTGGAAATTACTATTACCATTATTAAACAAAAAAAATCCCAACATCAGTAAACACATCAAACAATATTTTTCTTTTGAAATGGTCAGTCCCAGTTTCAAATTTCATTTTGCCATCTGTGATCATACTGAGATGAAAAATCTTCAAACTTTCAGATACTAGAAACATTCATTTAATTTCTGATTGAAAAATACAATATTTTTCAATTTTACAATATCAAACAATATTTTTCTTTTGAAATGGTCAGTCCCAGTTTCAAATTTCATTTTGCCATCTATGATCATACTGAGATGAAAAATCTTCAAACTTTCAGATACTAGAAACATTCATTTAATTTCTGATTGAAAAATACAGATCAACAAATTATAAACCAAACTCTCTTTGTCAATTTAAATCTCCATGTCCCTGATCATTTTTACTGTCCTTACACTCACATACTCCACATTTTCCTTGGCTGTGGATGCACAGAATTTTGAAAGAAATCTTATTTTTCTTTATATACTGGCTCCATATACTCTATACTTTGCATACTGTACCTCTAGACCTACCAAAATATATAATTTGATGCAATCCTAAATTTATGTTTCCCTCCAGTGGTTTCCCTTATGTTTCTTTGGTGGTTTATCATCATCTGTGATTGCCTACTACACCCGGAAGAGAAATAATTACTTTCATAATATTGTGGGTGTGGTTCATTTAATCAACATTTGAGAGAATAATTCAAGTTTCCTAGTAAGAACTAATTTATATTGTCAATTGGGTCCAAAGCTTGATTCATCTCCTGAACTGACATGAATTTGTCCCTGAAAATATGTATTTATTGATTGCAGAATGAGTCAATACGATAATATAGATTGTTTTAGTTGACTGTATTGTGTATGTTTGAAATAAGGTGAGCTGAATTTCACCTTCTGACATAACATATTTTATTTCTTAATTAGGTTGCTTGGCACTTCTAAATATTACACCTTTCATTTGGTAGAATTTTGTTTTACAGTTATATTGCAAAAAGGAGAGACATAGAAATTTGCTATATGCCTTTTTTATTGTCAGTCATTTTTCTGAAATCACAGTTGGAACTGGCCAAATTATTTGATCTTTCTTTCCAATAAGCATAAGAACATAGCAGATATAAAATTAATTAAAACAAATTAAACAAATATGACTTAATTTACTCTATCTTGATATTGTCTAATTAAGATCCAGGAAGTGCCAAAGCCTAACTTTTCTCATGGATCCTTATCACCTTATACAAATTAAGAGTGTATATCCTTTACGTTAGTTCTTAACCGAGATCAGATGTGAATTCTGTTCAAATAACAAACTGTGCAGTACTGGCTGTTTTGAACAAGGATATGAATGCCAATAGTGGCTGTTTTGACTATGCATTTTCAATTCAACTAGAAAATGAAAGAAATACACAACTTGAAGCTCAAGAAATGTTAACTTTATTGGTCCTGCTTTAATTTTATAGAACAAGTAATTGCATTTTCCACCATAAACAGTGATACACAGATTTCTAATTAACCTAAGTTCAATAATGTGGATTTCTTGAATTAATTTGAGGTACGATAATATTATTACTGTATGTATTTACACATTTAGTAGATATAATATGTCTTCAGGTGTAATATATTGAATATATTCTATAGCCTTGGTATAAACTGGTCCACAGCATATTTATGTAAAAAGATGATTTTTTTAACAGATCAGACAGTCATTCTGAATCAATTTTTTTTGTATGTATGATTTTATTAATGCAAATATGTTTTTTCTTTTTCCATAAAGAAAGTATCAGTGGTCATAAAGAATAAGACCTTATCAGCAGATATGTTCTCCCATATGACATGAAATCTCTCTTCTATCCATACTTACAAATTAGATTCAGAGAACAGGAGAAAGCTGTTCTTCCTTAGTTTTTTTCTGGTTTTCATCTTTATGTTATTTTTGGGAGCCCTACCTTCTTTCTTAGAAAGGGGTCTAAAAATCTTCCATGGTAGTCTCTGCAATGGTATCCTGGTCTTAATATATGAACCATGTCTATTGATAAATATGTCAAATTATCTATAATTTCAAAGTAGACCCCTATGTATATTACATTATTTAGTTAATCAAGAAAACACTGGATACCTACAATGAAATCACTGCAATATGGCTATGTTTCATTGACACTGACAACTCATAAACTGGGAGAGAGGGGTGCAGTATGAAGAGACCAATCTGGTGAAACAGTGCTTTTGGAATATTGATAAAAGAAGTAAATATTCAAGTAGGTATAGACAGATATAAAGGTATAGTTTTTTTAAGCAGTCAATTTATTACATTGCTCTTCATATCTCAGGTTTTGCACTGAAGCATATTTCCTAGATGTTGATAATATTAGCAATAGACTTGTGAACACTTGAAAAGCACAGAAAACTAAAATATATGATGTAGATACTGACATAATAATATTGGGACCCCAAAAGTAATTGGCACTTTTTCACAAACACCTTTGTACTGTAACATGCTTGTAGCAAATAGCAAATGGTTCCTTTCTGGGGTTTTTTCTTCCCTAGTTATAGTTGATTCTTTTTTTCCTTTTTTTTTTTTTTTTTTTTAGCACTGATGAAATTTTAATTGTGATATATATTTTTCAACTTAAATACGTGAAACCCATACTCCATTTATAAAGGGCTTTGTGCTTTGGTTTAACCCTGGTAGGCATCACAGCCCCATGCAGCTGCTCATTCCATGCTCTATCATGGTTTTGACCGAATTGACCAATCAAAATGACAGATGGAAGGGTAAAAGTACGAAAACTCATGGGATGATATAAAGACAGTTTAATAGGTGCAGAAAAAGCAGTGTGCACAAGCAAAGCAAAATAAGGAAATCATTCACTACTCCACATCGGCAAGCAGAGGTTTAACCATTTCCAAGAAAGTAGGGATTCATCACCCATAAAGGTTACGTGGGAAGACCAATGTCCTTCCCCTTTCCTCTTTCTTGCTTGTAGCTTTTATTACTGAGCATGATGTCATACAGTATGGAATATCTCTTTGGTCAGTTGGACTGAGCTATCCTCTCCCAACTTCTTGCAAACACCCAGCCTACTCACTGGCACGGCAGTCTGAGAAAGTAAAGGCCTTGACTCTGTGTAAACACTGCTCAGCAATAACTAAAACATGGGTGTGTGTTCAACACGTTTTTCAGCACAAATCCAAAGCAGCACCATACAAGATACTATGAAGAAATTTGACACTATCCCAGTGAAAAACAGTACACAGGCACAAAAAAAGAACTTCAAGTCAGTCATTTGAAAATAGAATACTAAATCCTGGATTATATACCTTTCCTGTGTATACGGTATTAGAAATCAACTAGATTCTTTAAAAAGGGTTCCAAGATAGACAATAAATGGAATCAGTAAATTCATCTAGCTCACAGAATCACATCACCAAGAGGTGATTGTGCACCTCTTGGAACATCAGTACATGCAATATCCTTTTACCAGAAAAACCCTGACAAGCCTACCCTGTGCAGTTCCTGGCATTTATCTTCTTACGGACTGTGACACTCATAGCACTGAGACATAGTTATTATCTTTTAAGCATTTTTTTCTTGTTCAGTTCAAAGTGTTTGAAACAATGTGAAAGCATAAAATGTGTTGTGTGCTCTGGGACATCTCATGAAGGTTGGTGTAGGTGCTTCAGGCTGAGAAGCTCATTGGGTTTGTGATAACTTTGAAAGACTGCATAGGGTGAAAGGAATCAAATCTTTTTATGTTTTATTCATAGTACTTAATGGAGGAGGTTTCAAAACTTTTCTCATTCTGGACAAGAGTTCTAAACAGCAGTTATAATAGAAATCTTGCCATCAGCTTTTCCCTTGGTAGACTTTAAAGGATAATAATGACCCCTGCTCTCTGGAAGACATATTGGTCTCTGGATCTGTGTGTATAAATACTGTCCTTTGATCTTAAATTTCACTCTTAAATCACTGTTGCAAAAAGGAGTCCAGAAAACTTTCTTCATTTAGCTGTTCAACATTTCTTACTGGCGAACTCTAAGAGTCTTCCTGTTGCCTGTTGTTTACAGTTGTGACTGACAAAGTTTTCTCCACAGACAACTTGGCATTTAACTGTTCAATTTTTCTCTAGACAGACAAGACAAGTTGGTTTGCCCCCAGTAGGTGCATCCTGTTTTGGATTTACTCTTTAGATTCTTTATTCTTTGGCTTCAACCAAAACCAAGCAGGAAGTTCAAGGTCAGATAACTTATCCTAAAATTCTTTTTCTCACTCTTTCACCATCTAAATTGAGCTGGATTCTGTGAGATAAATCATTTTCACAGCTAGCTGGGAGATAAATTTACTTTCTATCTGTTTATCAGACCTAGAATGTCTTGAAAATAAAAAAGCTTGTTATTACATTCCCAAACGGGATTTGCTTATTTCACACTGTTGGCACTTATTTTGTGTGTGATATATGGTTACTCATAGAACTGCCTTCTTTTCTATTGATGTCTACACAGATATTCCCCATTAGTATTTGTCCTCCTTCTGAAATGCAGCATTTTGCTTTTGTCTCAGTTCAATTTCATCGTCCTGATTTCAGATCCTGCACTATTTTTTTGTGACCATTTTGAAGTCTGAACGTCTTTGTCAAACTGCACCTCCATTCAGTTGGATGTCATCTGTAAATTTTAGAAGTTACACTCTGTTTTCTGTCATAACATCAATGAAAATCTGACCTTAAGAGAGACACTTTTTGAATTTAAGATGCTTCATAATTATACACCAAGTTATTGATAACTATTTTTGGAAAATAATTTTCTAGACACCTTGAATGGCTGTAACAACTAGAGTTTAGTTTATTTATGAGATGTTTTGTGGAACAGATTCAATCATTCTGCTGTAGCTTTGATATGTTACATATACTCCTACAGTTCTTGTCTGACAGACAAGATTCTGTCTTGTCCTAAGACAAAGAGTCTCCCTGCCAAACATACAAATATATTCAATTTCCCAGTCTTCTGTGACCCAATCTACTCTCTCAAGTTCTTACAGATACTGGAGTGATTATAAGTGACTTCCCTTAAGTCCTTTGGCATGCTCTGGTGAATTATTTCATCAGGCCCCAAGGAACAAAACACAGATGCTCTATCAAAACATCCTTTAATCTGATTTTGTTTTGTCCATTTTCTTCCTGCCTGAACTCCAGCTTTTATCCCTGGAGTTTTTATCCTTTCAGTTTATCTCCTCTCTAAACATAACTATTTTATGTACCTTGTCACAGATTACCTTTTCTTATACATGAAATCTAAGAATGCATTGTAACACCCCACAACTTTTTCAATTTGAAAGAAGTCTGTTTTCTTGTGTATTAAGTACTTATACACTCTCTTCTTGTCACTTTTTCTGTCTCTTGCTACTTAAAACTAATTATATTTTTTTTGTCCTGATTTTTCCTGTACGCATTATTGGTGTGAAACTAGGGGAAAATAGAGCTAAACAAAAAGTACAACTCCCACTTAATCTCACTTTGCGGCCTGAGGTAGAAAGTAAAACAAAACTGTTGCTATGTCATTAAGGATATTTCTCTTGGGGTAAAAATTGGCTTTGCTTGCTAAGGAATACTACACCAGAATGTAAAGTAAATCATAGAACAAATTTTATGCTTCTCTAAGCTTAAAGAAATCAAAGGATTTTCATCAGATATGATTTTTCACAATTAGTTTAATTTTCCTTAAAATTTAACTAATTAATTCTTGCTAGTTAATTAGAAAGTGTGTACAACACTTTGAAGTTGGCTGTCACTGCAGATGTTCACAGCTCAAGAAAATTGTTTTGTTTTGTTGTTTTTTTTCTTGTCCTTTTTTATGTTAAATACACACAAAACCCACTAATACTCAATGCCTCTCCATGTATTTTTTTACAGGGTAAATACCTGGAACACTGGAACATATAAAAATAAATATATAATATATAAACATATATTCATAAATATAAGTATTTAAATTCTCTATACATTATATATAGATAAAAGTCTCTATACATTATGAGAAACAATGACAGTATAGATTTTATGTGGAAATTTTGCAATATTTTGTCTATATTTGTTTTTTTTTGTGGTACTTAGATGCATTTTTAAATATTCAGCAGGAAATATAAATATAAGCAAGTTAAAAATCCTGAAATAATTTCTGAGTACAGAAATAAAGTATATTTTGCTTAGTATATTTGTAAAATAAATCTATTTTACTCTGCTGAAATGACTCAATCTTTTATAAAAACACTAGAAAAATGTATTTGAGAAGAAATAAAAAAATATTGTAATTATTTTGGGCATTCTCTAAAGCTCAAATACAAACAAGTGTTTATGGGAAAACAGATGAACTTCCCTTCTGAAGCACTTATAATATGAGTATGGTTAATTCAAAATTATAACGTGTAATGGAAAGAATGTCAGTAACTATCTCTTACTTGGATTCTCAACTGAGACTGACTGAGTGAATCTGAGTGTGTAATTAAATTTATTCAGGCAAAGAAACAAGAATTTTCTATATCCATGTGCAGTGGTTGAAAGTCAGTAGGAAAGCATCGTTGGTTAAGGTCATTTTTTATTGCACACAAATGCCAACACTTCAAACTCTGAAAAACAAGTCTTAAAAATGCAGGAACCTTTCACTTCTATAAGATTTTTAGAGGACTACAGCTCTGCCTACCACCACCCCCCCCCCAAAAAAAAAGAAAAAAGGTAATTAACCATGGTGGGAGGAACCAAGGCAAATTCAACTATAAAAATGTAAGAACTTATTTCTCTGTCAAGGAATTATTGGAATTCAAGGAATTTCTTTGCCAGAGAAGATATTCCATTTTAAAAGAGATGCTGAGAGGAGAATAAACCCCACCATTATTAATTGAGAAAAAAGGGGAAAGAAGAAAACAGTGGGAAGTACTATAAAGATTTACTTTCTAAAAGCATTAAGATATTCAGGTTAAACATCTGAAATTTCTATTAGAATTGTAACTTTTGTTTGTAATTGATTGTATATAATAATCTTTCTTTCTGCTGCTCAAATAATCATCATTATTCATATTATTGAAGAACTTTCCCATCTGAAACTTTTAAAGCATAATCTGTCACGTTTCCTGTGCCAGAGTCAATTTCGGCAGTTTTTGTGTCTTCATTTATTTGTGTCTAATTCAGTAATATATTAGATTTTATATTAAAATGTCTAATAGAAAAAAGCATTGAGAAAATTCATAAATACATCTCAATGGACTCCATATTCACATGTTAACATTCTCAAAAGTATCTGCTGAAAGAAAAACAAGAAATAGACACATATATGAAAAATGAACATGTAAAATACCCTCAGTGATCTAGGCTGTTGCTTAGCTCAAACTTTCATGAAACTTTTCCAGGAAAACAAAAATAGCTATTTAGTAAGAAACGTTCTCTTAGGTGAAAAGTTTTCAGGGTAGTGATACCCACTGGTTTGACTGTTTCTGTCTTTTAAAATCTAAATGATTGAACACCATCTGGACACTAGTTTGAAACACTCATTAGGGATTATTTGCAATTCCTTACAATGCAACTGTGGATGGGGAGACAGACTAAAAGGAGCAGTAACTCCTGTGTAGACCTGTTGGTTAGATCCAAAGAATCAAATATCAGAGATAAATATATATGAGACTTCTTTAGAAAAGAAACTTATTTATATATTAAATATTTTTATTTTCTTTTTGTCACCATAATCAGTGGAGGGGTTTTTGTTTTGATTTGTTTTGTTTGAATGTAAACTTAATTCTAATGTTGGTGGGCATGCAAAAATTAATTTATGGAAAATTAACGCCCTGTGATGTTTTTCTGCTTAAATTTAAAAAAAAAAAATAATAAATATATATATAATCACTATGTAACTCTCATAACATCCTGGGAATAAAAATAATACCAGTACTGGTCATTCCTTTTTGGGACAGCCTAATCTGCTCATTATATGTAAAAGAGAGGTTGCAAAGAAATGTTGTCTACATAGCAGTTTTCCAGGGATTGTATGGATGTTCCTCTGCAGATCCTTTGATTTGTGCAAGAGCAGGAGTTATAATGAAGAGGGAAAGTATGAGATTTTAATGGCAAATAAGAGAATCCCTGAAATGCTCACAGTACAGGACTCATTCTTTCCTCTTCCACATTGGAAATATTTACTAAAGAGAAAAACAGTTATTGTAGTGTAAACAGAAGAAAGCTGAGACCAATGTTTTTATAATAATGTTTTGCACGTTATTCACATTAGCATGTACCATGTCCTACACAAAGACATGAATCACAGATCTCCTGGGATTTTGTTCATTGTGCTTGTGCCATTGATTTTTGCTTGGTGTAACTGTTATACAATGAAAGTTGACTTACAAGCTAACAAGAAGGTAAAAAACCCAACAACCATGAATGTAGGAAATTATCATCATGGTGAATGTCTTAGAGTTATACAAGTATATATGCACACATACATGTATATATGTATGGATATAAAAATATATTATTCCACATCTAAAGTTAGATGAAAATATTTTAGAAGATTAATTTCCTAATTAATATCATACTAGAATTTATTGATTTTTCTTACATGGAACTGAATAGTTTCTTTTATAAAATTTGTAATGTGAAATGGTAAACTATTTTATTGAATTAGTTGAATATATTCTTGTTTGTAAGACAATGTTTTCACATTTTTCTTCAAATCACAGGATATCAAAATACATGACAAAACACAAGTTATCAAAGTATAACATACATATTAGCAACAATATTCTGTGCAAAGCACTAAGTGTTATGTCATTGAAATACCAGCTACAGGAAATGATGTTCTAAAAATATTCTGAGTTTCTCTGGTATTTAGTTCATATTAAAATTAACAGCAAGGAAACCAGCATAAATCTGATACATAGAAAATAAGATAATTATGAAACAATTAGCATTAAATGCTATAATTAGTCCAATTATGGGGGGGGTTAAATTTATTTAACCTCAAAATCAAAATAAAAACAAGTGTTTGCTAATCTGATGAGGAGTCTTAGGCTATTAGAAAAATGTGAGTCATTGAAACTGGAAATATATTCATATTTAGTATTTGATGTGGTCCCCTGACTGACTGATCTTAGCAGCATACTGTGTTCTCCTGTCCTATTAATGCTGTTTCACAGAGGTAGACAGTGGTAGAAGTTGTAAGGGGCCCCTGGAGGTCATCTAGTCCAAACCTTCTGCTCAAAAGAGGCCACCTACAGCTTGACTGTCCAGATGGCTGTTGAATATGTCCAAGGAGGGGGACTTCACAACTTCTCTGGACAGCTTGTGCCACTGCTCAGTCGCTCTCACAGTGAAAAAGTGTTTTCTGGTGTTCATTTGGAACCTTGTGTTTCAGTTTGTGCCCATTGCTTCTTGTCCTGTCACAGGGCACCACTGGAAAGCGTCTGGCTCCATCATCTTTATTTATACACATTGATAAGATCCCCTTTGAGTCTTCTCTAGGATAACAATACCAGCCTTTCTTCATAGGAGAGGTGTTCTAGTCCCTTCATCATCTTTGTAGCTCTTCATTGGACGCCCTACCTTGTACTGGAGAGCCCAGAAAGGGACACAGTACTCCAGATGTGGTTTTGTCAGCACTGAGCAGAGGGAATTGAACACCTCCCTCAATCTGCTGGCAACAATCTGCCTAATGCAGCTGAGGATGCCATTAGCCTTCTTTGTCACATATTGCTTGTTCGTATTCAACATGGTGCCTGGCAGGATCCCCATGCCCTTTTCTGCATAGCTCCTTTCCAGTTGGACAACCCCGAGCATGGGACTGTTTTTTTCCCATGTGCAGGACTTTGCACTTCCCCTTGATGAATTTCATGAGATTCCTATCAGCCCACTTCTCCAGCCTGGCAGCTCTCTCTGAATAACAGCACAACTCTCTGGCGTATCAGTCATTCCTCCCAGTTTTGTGTCATCTGCAAACTTGTTGAGGGTACACACTGCCTCATCATCCAGATCTTTAATGACAATGTGAAACAGGATTGGACTCAGTATTGACCCATAGAGTATACCATTAGTAACTGGCCTCCAAAAGGACTTGTTCCAGTGATCACCATTGTCTCAGTCCAGCCTTCCAGACAGTTTTTTCAAACCACCTTACTGTCTTTTCATCAAGACAACTTCAGCGCCTGTTCCTTTTCTTTCTATTCACTTTTAATTTCAAATTCCAAAAGGCTTTCTTTCAGTTAGCCTGTTAGTCAGCAGCCCAAAGATAAATCTGATAGATAGATGTGTTTAGTACAACTTCAGGAGTATTTATAGTTACTGCCCTGTGTCTATGAGCATAGAATTCTGCTGCCATGGTTTCTAAACTGTCCTGTGACTTTCAATATCTGGAGATTCCTATTCCTAGAAGTATATAATAGAACAGTCTCTGTAACAGGGAATCAGCTTTTGTAGGCCCTCAGAAACAAACCCACTGGTGTTGCAAAATCTAAACATATTCCTTTCATAGAAAAAAAAAAGTTATTTTACTTCTCATAAAGATTTTAGGATTGTTTCTTTGTGGTATTTAGCTTGGGCTTGGTTTGGTTTGGTTTTCCTTTTATTGCCTTTTTTTTTTTTTATAATGCAGTATGTATATATATACCAAAGAAATGTCCCAAATACATGTTGTGATGGAAGGAAATTCACAAAAACTCAAATTACTTGAACAGTATTTGAGTCTTAACAAAATAAAACCCAGTAATCTAGCAGTTGCAATTAGAATGGAGGTGTTGAAGAACTGACAAATTTTCAGGAAAAAGGATATAAATGGAAAGGTTTGGCATTGCATGCAAATAGAAGGATGAAACATAAAGAAATAAGTAAAACTATATGTATTATAGTTTATATTTTATATATATTATATATAAATATATATTTATATGTATTATAGTTTATATTTTAAAATATAGGAGAAGATTTACTGGGTTATTTATTGAACCTATCATCTAACATATTTATATATGTTAGATTAAGAACCAGAACAAAAAAATTTGGGGTAAAATTTAGATATTGCTAGATTTTTTTTTTAATTATTCCTGGAAACAGACATAGTACTAAAAATGTAATTTTTAGAAATACAGATTAAGTAAGAAATAGTATTAACTATTTTGAAAAGCAGTTTATCCTAGTGGTAAGGGAATTCTCTAAATACTGTATTTAATTTGTTTTTAGTAAACAAAGATGATATTATAAAATTGTTCATAGAAAACAAAATATCCTAGACATATGCGACTTGATTCATACAAAAGGGCAGACATAGCAAATGTAAGGATGCAGCTATGGTTCTTTATTTTAAAAGGGCAGATTTTCATAAATTATATTTTTAAAAAAATAGCATGTGCATAATGAAGGCTAACCCATCTTGGTCAACCTAGTGTTCTTCTTTGATACCAAACTGGTGGCTTTGGTTGGTTTTTTTTTGTCTGTTTCCTTGTTTGTGGTTTGTTTGGCAGGGGGAGTGAGGGGGCTTTCTCGATTTTTGCCCTGGTTAAACAAAATTCAGTGGATTTCACAGAATCATAGAATGGTTTGAGTTGGAAGTGACCTTAAAGATCATCAGATTCCAATCCCCCTGCCATGGGCAGCGAGACCTCCCACTGGAACAGGTTGCTCAAAGCCTCATCCATTCTGGTTTAATCTATTTGAATTTAAGCACACTATTTCTGTCTGCACTACATATTATGTACAATAGATATGATAGGAATGAGTATCATAATTGTAGATAGGAAAAGAATGGTTAAAAGAAGAGTGATAAATTTTTAGCGTAAGGCGAAAAACATCTATAAGATTAGAGAAATATTAACAGTAAAATTCATCAACAATAGGTTTGAAATAATTTTTACAATCTTTATTAGTATTTGTTAATTAACATGGAAAAAAAGTGCAGGGATATACAAATAATTTTTCTGATGACACAAGACTGAAGCAATTGAAAATACAAAGGAGAAAAAGAATAATATGGAGAAAGAATTGCTTGACTTTGCAGTAACAAGTAATAAAAATGGGATCTAAGACAGTATTATAAAGACAAAGATCATGTGGCAGTGGATTAATCCATACTCTTTTTTTTTCCTGTTTATTGAGGAGGACAAGTAGATATTTGAAAATATGAAAGACAAGATTATGCATTATCATAATGTATGCTTGGTCTTTTTGCATGGAGGAATGAGGAAACTTTGCACTTACTTCAGTCACATCCTAGTACATCCTAGTAATTCCCAATATGAGCCATTCATAATCAGCAACCACTTTTCTCTCTCAGCTCAGACTGAAGCATGGGATAATGTGTTTCTCCTCACAGCAAGGATTATTAGTTCAGGGAGGATGCCCCTATAGACATAGAAATACTTTTGCTGTTGTTGTTCTTCTTATTGTTTAGAACTAGCTTATATCTGGTAGAATGACACAGAATGTTGTTTTTTTTACATTTGTCTTCAAAAGATTGTGGGTTTGGGGTCTTTTATGAAATAGCTATAAATTTTCAATTTAATGTGGTCAAAAGAAGATATATGTAGTTTGTAGTGCATCAATCAACATTTTCAATAGAAGTGAGAAAACAGGAATGACATTACAAAAGACGTTCAAATATTGCATATAATTTTGATTAACTACATTAAAGAAAGAGGGTTTCAAAGTGGAACAAGGCTTAGATAATTATCATGGAAATGGAGAAGCTATACTGAAGCTGATCAGAAGATTTTGGGACTTCTCATTTCTCACTGGCTTATACCATACTTAAGACAGGATTTCACATACTGTTGTATTTTCAGGTAATATCAGGTTTTCACCTCTTGTGTTAAACCGACCCTCATAGAGAGCTGCAAAGGCTTCACATATCAATAATGCTCAATATTTATATATTTTGAAAATGGTGGGTATTTAGAGGAAAAATTAGCATATTCAAATAAATAGGAATGGATCTTGAAAAGTGATGATTATTTTCCATGGAGAAATTTCAAAGGATGTTAAAAATAAAAAATGTGCATTTTTTTAAACAAAGACATGTTTTCCATTTTCAGTTAACATGTTTTATTTTAGTTACAGAAGTTTCATCAAATAAAACTTTTGAGACTTGAAATGAGGAGTAATTTCTCTGCCATAAACATCTACAACAAGAGAAAATGTAGCCTCTCTGTTGCAGACCAAGAAAATCAGGGAACCGGCTTCTCAGTGGAAGATAAAGCTGAAGCACAGCATCAATTGATTCACAGAGTGGAAAATTCAGTGTCTCTTTTAGAAGGGAAGAGGTACAGTAGCAAAGGAGGCTAAGACTGGTGTTTCTGCTTGCTGGTAGATACAGACAGCAGGAGAGTTCTCTCTGCTGAGGTGATAAATAATTAAAACATGCTTAGAACCTAGAATAGAGAGTGGCAGGATGTATCAGACCAGCCCTGTTGGAGGCAACAAAAATGGCATCCTATTGGCTATTAATGTGGATACATGAGTAATGCTGACTTTTAAAACAGTACAAGAATGCTGAGATCATCTAAGTTGAGGATTTTATTTTCTGACGGTTATTACAACAAAGCTATGCAGGTGGAGTGACATCGCAGTAGCTAGTAAGTTGTTTCCTTCCCATCATCACAGTGATTCAGAATAACTGATGTTACCTTGAGACAGATAGAATATATTATATCTTGCTGTTTCTTTCTGCATCCTTTTTACTATAATTTGAGATTTTTTCCAGTGAGAATTAAAAAGATAAGATGATAGGTGATATTTTTTTCTACCTTTATATCCATTTTTGATGCACGGGGCATGTTAAATCCTGGTTAAACATACTTACATATTTTTCAGTTAATACATAGGGAGTTGTAACTATTAAGCAGAATCAATATCCAAACATCAGCTAAGTGCATACAGTTGGCATAATCCTCTGGTGAACCAGCAACATATGTCCTGCTGAGCTCTAAAGTATAAAACTGACAGTGTTCAGCTAACATTACATGAAATGCATATAAGGAAAACACTGAACTATCATTTAACTTTGTCAGTTAGTAAGTTAGGGAAGTATAAACTTATATTAAACAGGATGTTGGAGGATATGACAGGATATGTAAGTGCTTCCAAGAAACCTTTAAAATTCAGTGGTATTAAAACTGAGTATGACGTGTCCTGGAGAAATACTTTTTCTCAGTTCTCTGGCTGCAAAGTGGTCAGATCATGATTAAACAGGTGTTCTTTAAAACTGAAAAAAAATTCTACAGTCATTAAGCCTGTATTCATTCCATTATTCCTGTGTTACTGGAAGAATAATAATTCCCTGAACTAATATAGGTTTCAGGATTTTCACAGCATAAGGGTCTACTTTTACAAATAAAAGTTGTCTAACAACTTCCAGGTGGAAACATAAATCTGCAGTTAATGAATAAGAAGCCAAAGAGAGCCTCAGTAACATGGAAATAAATACCAATAAAGAAATGTGAACTTCAGAGAAACAATTCCTACCCAATTCAGTTTTTACTGAACACAGGCTGTGGTAATTGTCCGTGGGGATTGGCTGCACTAGTGTTGTGACCATCAGCTTGTTTGTACGTGACCAGCCTCTTACCTCTTTTCTTATTCTTTAGCACTTGTTATTCCACAATCAACTTTGATCCCTCATTTTCCTACGTTTTATGCTTTCCCTAAACATTCCATAGTAGGTTTTTTACATGCCACTTACCCCTTAAATCACCCTATTTTATGTTTTACCCAACCCCCAAGGATCCCTCAAATATCTCATAAGAAATCTGCTCCTGCTTATGAGACCCATGCTAATCTGGTCTGCCCTCTTCTTACCAGTTACAAAATAATTCCTTTAGTGGCTCATCAGTCAGTTGTGGGTGAACAGGATTGTTGAAGAAGCAAAGACCAGGAGAAGGAATGGAAGAAGCAGTAACACTGTCAGGGGACAGCCTGTGAGCAAGTCTAGAAGACATCTAAACAATGCCAGCGGTGGACTGATTGAGGGGAATTCCGTCGCCTTGCAGCTGGGGGTTGCAGGGGTGTTGTCGGTTGGGAAAGAAGATACATTAGTACTATGTAAGCTCCCTGTTTGTTATAATAAATGATTCTGGTTGCATCACCAACCAGGGTCTGTGCCTTCATACGCTACAGTCAGTGGCCTTGGCCTGAGTCTTGTGGTTCTTGTTATTGTCTCTATCGCCTGCTGTTGTTTGGGCTTTGTGTATTTAGGTGTTTAACTTATTACTTTGCTACCTTCCAATTATTTGTTATGTTTAACAACTTTTACTTAGATTTCCACCCAAACTGGGTGTGATTACAGTCTATTATCTGTAGTCTTAGGACAATGGGTTCTGAGTCAGAGAGAGGAAGAAATTACTTATTTAAAAATACATACAATCTGAGCTTTAAACTAATATATATATATCTCTAACATTCCTCCTTCTAATTTATGACAGTGAAAAACACTGATGAAAGTAAAGTACAAGTTCAAAAATGTTCTTTCAATGTGTTTCACTTCCAAATGTATAAACAAAAATAAGGAAAGTGCTAAAGACTGACAGACAAAAGAAACGCTGAATAGCACTCTTTAGGGAAATTAATTTTTGATTGTACTGGTATGAAGTTTTTAGAGGAAAAGGATTTTTAAAAGTTTATTATTTCTTTATAGTTTGAAAAAGATGTTAATGTGATGTGTATTAAAGCATACAATTCTGTCAGCAGTGACGTCTATAATTCCCATTATTGCTAAGAGTAGTTACTCATACAAATCTCTTCTGATCTGAAGGGAGAAAAGATCTCTAGTTTTTGAAAAGGCATATTACTTAATCACTAGACTATAGCAAGTCTTCAGAAGTCATAGCAGTCCATTGAGTAAATTCCTATTTAAGTATTTCATGGTGGTGAATTTTTAACTTGTCAAGCAAAACCCCTCTTTTTAGTTTATAGTTTTGATTTCAATTTCTCTTCTGAACCATTACAACCATTACTAATCTGGTTCAGGTACATGATTACATAGTTGTCACGCTAAAACTTTGCATGTCTTTTTTCCTATAACAAAGATAACGTTAGACAGATTATTGGTAACATTATTTTCACTTTGTTTGGTGAAATTCACCAAAGTAAAAATATGCTAGGCACAAGACTAATATCTTTTAATCATTTACACTTGCCAGAAAACCTCATATAACACAAAATGTACTGTGAAGCATCACAGTATTTCAGTTTTTCTTCTTTCCTTTGGTGTCTGATTTTGCATCTCAGCAGAGTAAAAAAAAAAAGGAGAAAGATTTTGTGCTAAGAAAGTTACATCACTGGATATGTGTTTTGTTGTGTTTTTTTTTCATTTTACCAACCAATTTACGGGTCAAGCATTTTTTTTTATTTCCAGTAACATCTTTTTACACCTGTAAGAAAGCTTAAAGAAACTAATATCTAACATTAAGATTCACTTGTTTTTCCTTCATAATTTCCTTCTGTCTTGGGTTTGCATGGTAAGATTTTGGTAGCCTGGGGACTACAACTTCTGTGAGAACTTCCAATGTGTCCCATAGAGCCAATGCCAGCTGGCTCCAAGGTGACCTGCTGCTGGCCAAGGCTGAGCCAGTTAGCGGCAATGGTAGCACCTCTGGGTTAACACTTTTAAGAAGAGGGGAAAAAACTGCTGCACAACAGAAGCTGTAAGAGAAGGAGTGAGAACATACGAGGAAACAATTCTGCAGGCACCAAGATCAGTAAAGAAGGAAGGGGAGGAGGTGTTTCAGGCACCAGAGAATCCCCTGCAGGCTATCATGATGACCATGACAAGGCAGACTGTCCCCTGCTACCTGGGGGGGTTAATGGTGGAACAGATCTCCATCTACAGCCCATGAAAGACCCCAAACTAGAGAAGATGGATGCCTGAAGGAGGCTATGACTCTGTGGGAAGCCCACAATGGAACAAGGAAAGACTGTGAAGAGTCCTCCCCTTGAGGAAGAAGGAGTGGCAGAGACAAAGTCTGATGAACTGATAGCAACCTCCAAACCATCCCTGTCCTCCTGTGGTACTTGGTGCAGGGAGGAGGTAGAGAAATCAGGAGTGAAGTTGAGCCTGGGAAGAAGGGAGTGGTGAGGAGTAGATATTTAAGTTGGGGGGTCGTTTATTTATTTATCTCTTATTATTCTACTACTCTGATTTAATTGGTAATAAATTAGAATCATAGAATCATAGAACCATAGAATCATATGGGGTTGGAAGGGACCTCTGGAGATCATCTAGTCCAACCCCCCCGCCAGGGCAGGACTACCTAGAGCAGTTACACAGGAACTTCTCCAGGCTTTTGAATGTCCAGGGTTTTGAACGTCTCCAAAGAAGGAAACTCTACTACCTCCCTGGGCAGCCTGTTCCAGTGCTCTACCACCCTCACAGTAAAGTTCCTCCTCATGTTTAGGTGGGGCTTCTTATATTCAACTTTGTGCCCATTTCCTCTTGTCCTGTCACCGGCCACCACTGAGAAAAAAACAGCCCCATCCTCCTGACACCCTCCCTTTAAGTATTTGTACACATTAATTAGATCTCCCCTCAGCCTTCTCTTCTCCAGACTAAAAAGACCCAAGTCCCTCAGCCTTTCCTCATAGGAGAGATGCTCCAGGACCTTAATCATCTTTGTGGCCCTTTGCTGTACCCTTTGCTGTAAATTAAAATTAAAATTTCCCAAGTCAAGTCTGTTTTCCCTTTGACAGTAATTGGTGAGTGGTTTCTTGTGGAGAATGAGGAAGTTGGAGACGTGCTGCTGAGCGAGAGCTCGGCAGGTGGTCTTGTATTGATGGGAAGGAAGTCTTGGGAACAGTAAAACAATGTCCTTATATGGTAATATGTAATGTAGCCAAGCAGATAACAAGGGAGCAGAGCAGATAGCAGTGTAACGAAGCAGACAGTAATGACTGTTTAGCCTAGGCGTGTAAACATTTAAATTTAGCCAATTGTACTGCTCACAATGGTGCGTGGACATTCATTCACAACCCATCTGTGTAGAGAGCATGGCATGTGATCAAAAGATAGAAACTATATATGCTGAAAAAGTGAAACAATAAAGGTCTTCACTTCACCCCTCATGGAATCTGTGCCCTTTGTTGCTGCAGTCTCTCCCTGCCCTTATCTTGACCTTTTCTCCCCTTTGTCCAACTGAGGAGGCAGAGTGATAGAACACCTCAGTGGGCACCTGGTGTCCAGCCACTTTCAATTCACCACAACCTCTCTTGCAGATTTACAGCAATAGCTGCCACTGGCATTATTTATATGCTGCAATTAAATAAAACTGCAAAATCAAATCTGACTACTTTTGTAAAACATGCCCTTCCAATATAGAAGTTTTTCTCAAATAACAATTTCTGTTTCTTAATCCTTTTACATTATCATGTTCCAGATGCATGCTAAGGGACTTGAGACAATACTTTTATATTGTCCTCCAGGGAATAATTGCATGAAAACCACATTAATAGGCAAAACCTCAAATTCATCTTTTTGGTTTGATACAAACTAATATAACCTAAATGTGACACAACAATTTGGGAAGATATTATCTGATAATATTTTGATCCCAATTTCTATACCTATTTCTCTATTACAAAAAACATCCTATCTGGAGCAGACCCAATAAGGGTCTACAATCCCTTCTTCATAGAATAGTTTGTGTTGGAAGGGACCTTTAAAGGTCATCTAGTCCAACCCCGCAGCAATGATCAGGGACATCTTCAACTAGATCAGGTTGCTCAGAGTCCCATCCAACCTGACCTTGAATGTTTCCAGGGGTGGGGTATCTACCACCTCTCTGGGCAACCTGTTCCAGCATTTCACCACCCTCATCATAAATAACTTCTTTCTTCTATCTAGTTTAAATCTACCCTCTTTTAGTTTACCCCTTGTCCTATTGCAACAGGCCCTGCTGAAAAATTTGTCCCCGTCTTTCCGTAGGTCCCATTTAAGTATGAAAAGCCTGCAGTAAGTTCTTGGAGCCTTCTCTTCTCTTGGATGAACAACCCCAACTCTCTCAGCCTGTCCTCATAGGACAGGTGTTCCATCCCTCAGATCATTTTTGTGGTCCTCCTCTGGACCCACTCCAACAAGTCCATGTCTTTTCTGTGCTGAGGACCCCAGAGCTGGATGCAGTACTCCAGGTGGGGTCTCACCATGGCAGGGTAGAGGGGCAGAATCACCCCTGTCCACCTGCTGGCCACACTTTTGATGCAGCCCAGTGTACAGCTGGCGTTCCAGGCTGCAAGCACGCATGGTGCTCATGTCCAGCTTTTCATCCACCAGTACCCCCAAGTCCCCCTCACCAGGGCTGCTCTCGATTACTTCATCTCCCAAAATGTATTAATACTGGGGATTTCCCAGTATCAATAAATGATATTCATTAGTGATATCTTTTTTGATCTCCTCCAGTTATGAGTGAATAAGGTTTATAAAGAGAGCAGCTGAGGAGTTTCTGAATTACGATTATTCTTCCATAGAAAGAAGCCATAGGTTTGGCTGCCTGAAAATATAAATTTAGTTCCTAAATTTGTTATTTCTAGGTTTCAAGAACCTATTAGAATTTAAAGAAGTAAATAAACTGTTGAAAGGTCAGGGCCTTGAGGCGCAGTTGTCCTGAGACTGAGTTGATCGATCTGAAGACAGACTGTAATAATTGACATATTAGATGCTATCACATCTTCTCTCTCTCCTCCAGAGGACAAGTAATATCAATCTCACATTAATGGGAATAAGGGGGACATATTAGTGATGGAAAGTATAGTGGTGCCACCACAGCTGCATTCAGAATTACCAGCCATTTCTCAACAGCAGATAACCAGATTAATGAAACACAACCAATGAAACCTTAGATCATCTGCAAAGAAATAATTCCATTTAATGATAATAAGATAATACTTACATATGTGGCAATACAGCGTAGGATATCAGTGACCGGTGCTGTACACCCGATTCTGAAGCAGTGGCTACCATGCAACTAGACATTTTTGTGGTAGTGTTATACATGCTTTAAAGACAGCTCCACTATGCTATCAGTTAAGGTAACTTCATTAGCTTTTTTTACAGAAATTATTTCAGAGAATTACAGAATCACAGAATGATATTGGGTTGGAAGGGACCTCTGGAGATCATCTAGTCCAACCCCCCTACCAAAGCAGGTCTACCTAAGCAGGCTGCACAGGAACGCATCCAGGCGGGTTTTGAATGCCTCCAGAGATGGAGATTCCACCACCTCTCCGGGTGGCCTGTTCCAGTGCTCTGCTGCCCTCAAAGTGGTCCTATGTTCTCTGGTATTACCTTGCTCCTGTACTATCCAGGCTCTTACTGTCTTGCACTCCTGGGAACACAAGCTACAATCCAGTGACTGTTCACTCCTACATTCTTATTGTAAAGTCATTGTTCAGTATACAAAACAAAAGTATTTGAAAGCAGAGAGACAAAGTGAGTGCATATACAATAATTTCTCAGCAACTTGTTAGTAGCTATTTACAGCAATCTTACTAGTATTTGTTATATTTATTTTTTTCCTTATTTGGGTTATAACACTGCCTTTTGTAAAGGGCTAAAGATTTGACATAATAATGCTATTTAGTGATGTAGCTGATACTGACTTGCATAAGAACAACAACATAAAATAATTATGAGATTCAGAGGAATTATTTGCCAACAACGAAAATTAGTATGGGAATATCTACCCTGCGAATCTTCTATTGTAAATCCATGTGATGTAATAGTTAGGTCTTTCTAACTCTTTCATTTATTTATCCTCTTAGTAAAGATCTGAGAACAAAAATTAAAACATTGAAGATAATTTTTATGGAGCTGCTGTTCCTGAAAAAAACACTGTTTACATCGAATAAAACTATGCTTCATTGAAGTAATTTATTGAAGGTATTTAGCAATGGCAGAACTTAAAATAATTCACTACAAAAAATCCTCAATTTTATCTTTATGAAATAGTCTTCATACATGTATACATTAAATTCTAAGCCATGTAACAACAACAACAAAAAAAAATCAAAAAAACAAACCCCAAATCTCTCCCCAAACTTTTGAAAGCCTTAGCCCAGGCTTTACTTACAAATCTTTCATTCTTTCTTTTATTTGTTATCTGAGTAGGAGGAATAAAACTTGATTTGTCATTTGTACCATATTGTTGATCAACAATTGACAGTTGCCATTTTGGTTCCTTACTTTGTAAATAAGTAAGGCACTTACTTTGTGCCTTAACAGACTTCTTCAGAAGATAGCTGTTGATGTTAAATTTTCTAAATTGTTCCTTTACATGTTTTAATTTGATTTGATTCTTTACTGTGATTAGCTCTATTCTACTTCCTTTTTGCTCTAGGAATTGCTCTATTCTTTATAGTTGTCTAAATAACAGTAGTCTAAACAGAAAAACTTCACCAAGTCAGGAAGACTTATTCAGATCAGAATGGAGATAGTTCCTGCAACCATCTGGCCATGATCTCATATGATCTCAAAACACGTTATGCCTAAATCATGACAGTGGTTGAAGCCTGTTTTTCATTTTTTATTATCCCCCTTTCAAGCAAATCTACCAATATTCTGTCCATTAGCAGAAAAATACTGGCAACATTTAGTATCACAGAATTTTTAGAACTGCATTATATTTGAAAAAGGAGAATGTATAATGACCTTGTGATCTTGAATCAATTGCTAGAAGACAGATGTTTTTACTACAAAAACACCACCACTACCAACTTGAATTGTCACTGTTATTGACAGTTCTAGCAGAAAGGCTAACAACTGAAAGAATGTAGGATTGCAGATATTTGAGACAAGGCTTTCAGAAGAAAAAATTGAAGCATATTGGAACAATAGTGGGAAAGAAAACCTTTTGTCTTCTCTCACAGATGAATTTATTTCTTCACTTCAAACCACTGGTTTTTAAAGAGCAGAACTTTACCTAATTTCTATATTTCTAGTACCTGACTAAGGATCTCTTATCTAGTATTTAAGAGAATAGAATTACATTACTTTTAATCCCAATTCTAATGTAAAAAAAATATTCCATCAATAGGAAACAAAAGCAGGTTGTAATGATGCTATCTTTGTAATTATTCAATCAAATATGGTGTTTTTCATAAGGTTAAATGAATATTAGTGAATCTTAGAATGTTGTCAAAATCTGATACTTTTATGTGCCTCCAAGGTTCACATCTGTTTTCTGATCCAAGTGGAGAACTGCAGCTTCTTTTCAATTGCATATTTGCAATTATAGAACACTGCTATGAAGGCCCAGTTACTGTGAATTCTTTCTTGACATACAATATTCACTAAGATTGAAAACATTTGAAATGTCTCTGTTAATGGATAAACACTGAGTTTGAAGATTTCCAGCGGAAAGTGATGTACACACAAATGAGCACAAAGTGTAGTTATGAAAACAATCCACTCTCAAAGCAATGAAGAGGAAAAAGGCTTAGCACTCACAACATTCCACTGAAAAAAAAAAAAAAAAAAGATAAGTATTAGTTTTATTCAGAATTGGTCATCCTTTCCAGAGATGTATGAGTTTCAATCAATGAATTAATGACACCTATAATAAAAGCACCTCCAGGGTTATTAAGAACTTATTTAGAATGGAAAGTTAAATCCAGTATTGAGAAATACCAAATTCCACTTTAGGACAGAGCCAGATACAGTTCTAATGTGGATGGGGATCCAATCTAGTTAATAATAAAATATATGGAAGTTGTAGGTGAGCAAAGCAGCATTTGCTTTTATAAAAGCAATTGCTTTTAAAATGGTTTATAATGGCTGTATTGTGGTTATAATCACTTGAATCCTATTAGTTATGAAGACTGGTTGCAAAATTCATATTTACCTATCTGTGAGGTACAAGCTTCGGGTATCTAGTATTTCCATTTTCATTCGACTCAGGAAATAGACCCTTACATTGTAGCTTCAGCTTGTCCTTTCCATTCAGTCCATTGTGCATTTGCTCTTTAAACATTCTTTTTAGCAATATTTCCTTTATTTCAGAATTCATGAAAAATTAATTTTGCACTATAAAGTGATGTGAATATTAGTCACAAACAAATGTCTCTGTAGAGTCATATCCAACATGTCTCTAACAAAAACATATCTAACACATCGCTAACATATCTAACACTGTAGATCTAATAGTAGAATTCTATTCTACAGGCACACATCATGTGCCAGATCTCCAAATCAAGAGAGGCCCTTCTTACCAAAAGAAAAAGAGTTGTTTGATTTAAGTCTTCACATCTTAGACAGTAATTTTGAAGATCTTAGTATAACCTTCCCATCTGTAGATAAGCACCAGCCACCATAGTGAATGGTAAGCAGATTACAAAAAAGTGAAGAGAGAAAAACACTGAAATATGAGTATTTGTGTTATACAGGAAATACACTAATTAGGAGTTATTTAACTTTCTGTAGGATACTACTTAAAAATGAGGGAACACCGTGAATACCTTTTATTCAATTTCCTTTTAACTTTCCTCTGTTAACATAAGGCAAAGACATTTCAAGGGCTGAATAAGTTTCAAGGGCTGAAGAAAAACTTAGAATATGTCACAATTTAATAGCATCTCTCTTTAGCCTCTCAGAAAAGAGTATCTGCATACCTGCAGTGGTTGGTCCACGTCCTACCCTTTCTGGATTGTCTCACAATCTATTTATTATAGCAGTTTAATAAAGAAATCTGTATTTCCTTGACTAAATTAATCATACTTGAGAACTTCCCTTCCCTTTCCAGTTCTTCCATTTATACTTCCAAAAAATTGCACTCAGCTCTTTTCAATGTCATTATATATATTGCATTCCTTAAGTTAAACATACATTTAAAATTTTTCAGCATTTATTTACAAGCTCTATAATATATTGGAAAATATTGAATCATGGTTTTGGGAAACAGGCTTTTTTTCAAAGGATATCAGATCAACCTATTCATATACAACTTTAAAACACATTCTTTCGAATACAAGACTAATGAAATTTACTATTTACAGCATCACTAATATTCTATTTTGTCAGGATAAACAGAAACAACTGTACTTTATCCTTTTCATTGGTAGCTGCATAACTACTGTGATACCAAAAACATTCTGTGTTTCTAGGCTTGAAAACTGAATAGAAATAACTTTGGCAGGGAGCTCATCAAGTAATGTGAAGACACTATTTCCATAAGATTTGTTGCTTCATTACTTTGGAACACAGTAATCAGACTTCAGAGGATTATTTCCTGTGTAGATGCTTAATGCTTTATTGTTGAGGGAAGGCAACTTTCCTGCTCTAACTCCTTCCAGTTCAGTCAAATCAGGGTATCTAGGCAGAGATCCTGTCTAGAGACACCTTCCTGTTTTCTTTTGGAGATTTTTCAAGTGGCTATTTGACAGACGAAGAACAATGCCTGGATTAAGGACAAAATTGGTTGAAAGTTGAACTTTATGAGACTGGACATTCTGAAAACATGTGCAAGAAATCTCTGAAAAAATGTTTCCATGCGCTATTTTGTTCAATTAAACGTGAGTAGGAAAGCCCATTTCTCTGTGTGTTCAGACATTTAGAAGAGAAACAACTTCTACTGTCCCAAGAAAGATTTACTGTGATAATTTATCTTCACAGAAAGAAATCTAAACAATTCTTTATATTTTCTTTCTCTCATATTTTGTTTGTAATCAAGATTCATCAGCATTTTTACACTCTGACAGGAATGGGGAATGGACCATGATTTACTTTGAACTCCATTCAAAATATCTTTGTCAGAAAGGGTTACTGTTGAAATATATGATAATGACAAATTATCTCTAAAAATCTATACATTCAGACAGTGTTTACTCAATTCAGAAAAGACATTTTCTCTAAAAAACAAAAAAATATGTTTCTCCCCTGTGTCCAGATTTTTTATATTCGGACCACTCAGAAGCACTCACAGTAAAATGCTTACTTTATAGAATCATAGAATCATCTAGGTTGGAAGGGACCTTCAAGATCATCTTGTCCAACCATCAACCTAACTCTGACAAAACCAGAGTCATCACTAAACCATGTTCCCCAACACCATGTCAAAAGGTCTTTTGAACACCTCCAGGGATAGTGCCTCAACCACTTCCCTGGGCAGCCCGTTCCAATGCTTGGTAACCCTTTCAGTGTAAATTTTTTTCCTAATATACAACCTGAACCTCCCCTGGTGGAACTTGAGGCCATTTCCTCAAGTCCTGTTGCTTGTGACTTGGGAGGAGACCAACCCCCACCTCTCTACAGCCTAATTTCAGGTAGTTGTAGAGAGCGATAAAGTCTCCCCTCAGCCCCCTTTTCTCTAGGCTGAACAACCCCAGCTCCCTCAGCCACTCCTCATAAGACTTGTGCTCCAGACCCCTCACCAGTTTCATTTAAGCTTAGCTTTAACTACTGGTGTGAACTCTATAAAAAGAGTTCTTGGTGAACTTTACCTGCCTTTTTTACTCATTTTACCTGGAGATTCTATGCTGCAAAGCAGATTTACACATGGATTCATCTTACTAACTTTAAACACATATTTAAGAGGGCCCTTCACTGTGCGTAAGATTTGTGAAAACAAATATGTAGATGCAGATTACCTAAAACACATGGCCATCTGAGGAAGCCTAGGACACCTATTGTCTTAAATGAGGTGTCATAAATAGATGTTTGGACTTATACTGGATGTGTCCGAGTCATATCTTGCAGTAGCAGCTGGACTTGATAAATTTTACTGACATCAGAGATGCTGTATAAGAGTATAGAGTATTTGTTTCTCCAGGTACAACCAAGGCATGAATATACATCCTGAGGTATTCCTGTCTCCATGTAGATGAATGCCTTTAATTCTACAAAGGATTGGACAAATTGTGGATGGAAAGACAAAGCCAAGGGCACATCAGAAAGTAGTAAGTGCTAAGCGTGTCAGACTGCAATCACATGAGAACAGAAATTACTTTCAAAGAGAGATGTCAGAATGTTAATGGTAAATAACAAATGATGTTGGCAAGTGATTTAAATGATGGAGACATTGCAACACTAATTTAAGCCAGTGAAAGAGCATTTGCAAAATCAGGACTTCACAGAAAGTCTAGATAATATTAACCTATGTCCTTACAATAATGGGAAAGAAAATGTTAGTAGGACTTTTGGGAAAAAAAAAAAATTAAATTACTTTTCAGTGAGTTCCAGCTCTTGACTTATCAGTGTGCATCATTACACAAATTCCAGAACTATTGTAAATAAGGTGGCACTGACAAGAACTTTCAAACAGTTAGAAACCAAAAAGTATTTTGAAGATTTGCAGTAGTTGTTGTCAAGACATTGTATTTTCAATCTCACTTTTCCAATCTAGTATAAAGAATTTGTAACATTAATTTGGTGACCTAATATTTTCTTTCTATAATGAAAATTTTAATGAGATAAGCAAATGATGTGTGTTGCATGCTACAACTGGAGCATTAAAAAAATCAGTAATAAATGATCACATGTGCTCTATATTTTGAAAAATGAGCTTGAACAAGTCTTTAATAAAGTCATTATTTCTCTTATCATAAATCACTAAGGCTTATTTTTGCCCAGTAGATATAAGGCAGTCAAGGACAACAGTTTTAAATTTGTCCTTGCTTGTAATTTACTGCACAAGAAGATTTCTACAATTTTTCCTTGACTGATACAAAGCAGTATACTCTATGTGTATTATAATGTGCAAAATATTTATTAGGATGAATAGAATTTCTGCTTTAACAAGTGCTTGTAAAATACTAGCAATCGCACCATCTTACATTAGTAGGGATGGGTTTGAAGTACCATTATGGGGATGAAAAAACAAACATTTTAGATTCTTAGAAATATTTTATAAATGTTTTATAGTTTATCAATCTACCTGAGCCAATGAGCCATTGAACTGCGAGAGTTTCATATTGGTACAGGGACCATCAGTGACTTCTCTAGTGATTGTCGATGAAACATCTATGCCAAGTGATGATGACTGAGCCATTTAGTCCTCTTCAGCCTGTTCTGGAGTTTAGAGATTAATAATCTTGATCTTTACTTTCTTCCTTCCACAAAAAAAAAAAAAAAGAAAAAAAGAAAAAAGAGAGAGATAAATAAAAAGTTTGAATGTCTCCTTTTTTCTGTTCTACTCTGGAGATTAATTTAGCACACTAAAGCCAAGAGGAACAAATTCAATACTTAGTTTTTATACCCATGTTTTATCATAAATATATTGCATCTATGTACAACATACAAGCACATGCATACACACACACTAATTACAAGGGTCTACAGCAAGTATTATTTCTGTCTTTCTTAATCATATTACATTTGATTTTTTGCCAGTTTATAAGTATATGAAATGCTCTTATTTTTAAATTTCAGGGATAAATAATATAGCTTTAAGCTTTTTAATGAATAATATTGTAATGATTTAAATTCCCAAATGAGAAAGTGGCTACCATGTAATTATGAGGACTTAAACTAGATATTGTAGCTCTTTTGAGCATGTTTTTAACACTGTAATACCCTTTTTCTAAAAGATGTCAGATGCATTTCAAAAAAGTCTATAGTAGTGAAACACGTAATCATTACTGTAACCATTACTTGTCATTACCACAGGCTTTCAGAATATATGCATAAGGGTAATATTTCACAGTTTTCTGAATAATTCTCATAATTCTATTTCTAAAAAGTGACAATGTTAAAATAACCCACGCACTTTTCCAAGGAGTTAAACAAATCTATATTAACAACAAAAAATGAATCTAAAGTTTCTTGGATGTTGTAAATGAGCTTTTTTGGTGAAGATGCTTTTTTTCTCTCTGTTCTTTTTTCTTTTTCTTTGTCATTCCTTCTCCTCTGCTCCCTCCCACCCCTTATCCCCTATTAAGAAGTCCCAGAGTGCTTCTTTCTGCTTTAAGATGCAATAAGCAGCTTCTTTTTTTTTTTTTTTTTTGTGCAGATCAGTAACAATAGTTCCCCTACACTCAGATTTCATCTTCTATTGAAGCTTCTGCTGTTATAGAGTATCTATTTAAAAATGAGGTAGTTGAAATGAGTTTAGTATTCTTTTATTTTTTCTGACTGCAATCTGAAGTTTTATTTCCTCTTCCTCGTGTAACTACTGCGCATTAATCTTTATCTCTTACTTCAGTATTCAGAAGAACAACTACTTTCATTTTTTCAATTTTAGTAGTTCTCCTTACTTCGAATAAAATTCCTGCTTGAATTTTTGTTTGTTTCTGCCTCTTCCAAAATACTACATGTTTCCCAGAGGACGTGCTATATTTTCTTATTAGATTTTTTCTTCCATTTCAGTTTTTAGATTAAGTTTTCAATATCTGCATCTTTCTCCTGATGCTACATTATGTATTTTGTTGATTATTAATCTTGTGAAAGTATTAAACTTGTGAAATACCTGTATTTCTATCATTAATACTTACTAGTACTCATTTATTGTCTCAGTAACTATCAGGTTCTAGAAATTTCAAGAAGTACTGTATTTTTATCTAATCACATTGAGGCACATACTGACTTAATGGTGACATCATCATTATAACCAGTCTTCTCCATTAATTTACCAATTTTGTCCTGAAGTAGATGATTAAACCTGAGAAGGCGGGTTCCATTTTCATCTCTATGATATTGTGCTTTTTCCAAACGGCTGTGTGATTTTCCTCCAACACTGGCTTTGCTTTGTAAATCCCACTGAAAATATTTTTTACCTATAGTCTTTGGCCATTTTTATTGGACAACCTCTAATAAGCAAATCAAGCTTAAGCACAGTTGTTTGGTTTGATTTTTTTGTGTTTTGTTGTTGTTGGGTTTGTGCTTTTTTTCAAACTTTCACGCTTTCTAGGGAGAAATATAGTTAAGGTACTGGACATCACCACTACGTCCTTTCTCAATATAGGAAGCAAATATTGAAAAGACCTAAAAACACTACATCATGTAAACAAAATAAATAGACACATATTAAAAAGTTATCAATATTTATTTAGGAACTACTGTTATCACATTTTATTTATAATGAAAGATTTCAGAGCCCTTTTCAGAAAATAAAAATACTAAACAAAACCCAGCTCTTTATAGAGATAGTCTATAGGCACACATGGTTAGAGTGAACAAATGTAGAAAACAGTGTCACGTGATAACATGGCAAGATTGAGTTGCAAAACAGATAAATTATTAGTAGTTAGTAGAGGAAAATAAAGGAAACACAAAATTATATATAGTTTTTATACATATAATTTCCATATTAATATAAGATATATATAAAAAAAAACACCTCTCCATATGTAATTGTCATACATAAACTAAAGTTAATCCTAGATAGTCACATGCATTTCTCTTAAAATGTGTCACTTTGAGGTTTGATCATGCTCTCTTCATAATCTCAGATTTTGTTTGTATCATTAAAAATCCCTGGTGTTTATACAAAGGTATTCCCCTACCCCCCAAGTAATAGACTGTTACTATGACAGCACTTTATGATGTGAAACTTTTTATCATCAACAGAAAAACAGAAGAATATGTTTTTGTTGCATGTTTGGTTTTTTTTTAGATTTTGGAGGGGTTTGTTTGCTTGTTTTGTTTGAATTTCTCTTTCTTCAAATCAAAAGGTGAAAGAAGATGTCCCTGTATAACTTTATTGGACTTCCCCCTCCCCTTTTATTTTGTGACTTTTTCTTTCATCTGCAGATCAAAATTAAACCTGGTCAAAGGCAGATAGTAAGTCTTCAAATAAATCCCTATACTTCAGTTCTGGGATTTTCCTTCCCTTAGTAGTGGGGAAACAGACTTGTTGAAATGAAAGAAAACATAGGAATAAAAAGGTTTTCATTCCAGGTCCTAGTGAAGCATAGGTTTCCCTGCAAGTACCAATCATCAGTCTTTGGATGCAGCAACAGTACAGCTATGTTTCATTTGACAACTCTAATGCAGAATGCAGAAATAGTTCTTAACTAATAGCTCTCTTCATCTCATTTCCAGAGGATTGACACTATAGACAGCTACAATGTGACACTCCCTTCCTAATTCTTTCACCCTCCTCCAGATCTTTCTATCTTTGTTTTCAGAAGGTCTCCAGACCTTTGACGCAAATTAGCTTGCAGCTTTTCACCTATGGCCAAGAACCCATGCCTTCCCTTGTAAATCCCTTGCAACACATGCACACACACCGCAATGAGCAATCTCTTCATCTCCTTGAAGGGAAACTTGTGTTTCAACATCAGGTAGCTCATCTTCTCCACAGGCTACTTCACAATGAATTCCATCAGGCATGGACCTGGGACTTGCTCTTGTCTGAGTACAAAAGCTAGACTTGCAGGAAATTTCAAGACATTCACAGCATTAAGCCTTCCCCCCTCAGAAGAAAAAAAAAAAAAAACGTTTACAAGAAATAAGTAGATGTAAAAAAAAAATAATAAATAAATGTCCACAAATTTTTAATAAGTGAAAACTTATACAGGTAGTCTCAGAACTCCACAGTGAGTCACCTATCTCTATGCTATTACAGAGGAGAAAAGTAACAATTCATAAGTAAAACCCGTGGGTCTGTTTTAATCTTGACTGAAATGAATGCTGTTCAGGGATTTTAGACATGCTCTGACCAAATATACCAGGTCCCAACTCTCAGGGATAAAATGAAAAACCAATCCAAACAGAACAAATAAACCAAACAAGAAAATGTGGAAGACATTCTGCATAGTGTTAAGCTTTATAATGGCTAATGATTTGCAGTTAGTTTTGTTACGTTGAGAGATTTTTGTTGTTATTTTGCTTGAGGCAGAGCTAGAACATCTATTACTCTACATTTTATCTATTTATATAGATTTTTATATAAGATTTTTGTCAAAAGAAATTCAGTGTATTCAGGTATACATTCTTAGTCTTCAGTCATAACAAAATTGTGTTCATGGAGTAATTAATAGCATTTAATTTTCAAAATAAACAAACCCTTTTTTTCCTCTTTTAAATGTAATTTTATTCTTAGGTATAGTTGAGATGAGATTTTTTTTTTTTTTGAAACCAAAAAGGAATACTCTTATTTCATCAAAATATATAAGAAGAACAGTATGACAGGCATCTAGAGTCCTCATCAGTTTGGAGAAACCAGGAATAAGAGAGCCAAACCCGGAATGTTCCACTCTTATATAAGAATATTAAGCATATCACATAGGAAACTGTACAGCAGTTTTTATGGGCCATTAAGCTAACCCCATTCCTGAACTTCATTCCATTTTAAAATCAAGAAATTATATGTGCATTATATTTGGAAAGTTCTTATATCAAAGAACAGAATCACAGAATATTCATGGTTGGAAGGGCCCCTTGAGATGATAGAGTCCAACCAAAAAAAAACCACCCACAAAAAAACCCAAACACACACCGCACACCCACCCACAGACAGACTCTTTTATAAGGAGTTGCAAGAATCTATAAATGCATATATTTTATATATATATATAAAATTATACATATACACATATTCTGAACCTCTCTTATGATACCTCTAATTCTACAGAAAACAAAGAGAGAACAGCTTGTAACTCTTAACTGAAGTGTTTACACAGAAGTAGCCTTTCTAAAAATAAGAACCATGAGACACACATTCTAAGTGAAGATTTATTACATGAATCTTTTTTGATGGAGGACTCCTCATCATATAGCTGCAACAAACAACAAGACACTAATCAACCTCTGCAAAACTTTAACAAAACAGTTATGCTAAACAGGTTTAATACCCTAATTCAGGTATGGATTTACAGTTGACACTGAGGGAAAAGGAAAATACCCATTGTTTGTAGCAGCTGCTGCTGCTAGAAGTTGTACTGAAGATTCAAAGTTAAAATAACTGTACAAGCAAACAATTATCATAATAAACTAATAAACGTAGATTCTACGTACTTTAAATTAAAACTTTAGAATACAGGTTAAATAATCAGAGTGCATTATTACCTTCATCAACTGAAAAACCTTCCTCTAAAATACCCGTTGAATAAAAAAAACAAAAAACATCACAACAAGAAACCTAAAGATGAAAGAAAATACATAAAGACAAACAAATTCCCGTTAATTTATAAAGATTCTGCTGTAGTAGCATGCCTTCTAATCTGTATTGCCTTCTCCTCTATCTAGGAAATAAGCTTTCAAAAAAAAGGACAGAAACAGTTGTTACCTACAAGATGAGAAAACCTGAACACTGACTGTATCCTTAATATCTACTTATTTGTACCATGTCTATGAATTTCACAAATCTCTCTATTAACTCTCATTTTTGTTCCTACTGCTTCAACACTTTTGCCTGAAGTGAATCCAAGACTTCTGCTGCAAGGCATTAGTTGAGCAGAATGCTCATAGGACCTCTCCTCCTGCCAACTAGCAATTGCTGCACCTGTGACTCCTTAAGTTCATCACAGCTGGGCTGGATCTGCTGTAATAGAAAACAATTGTCAGGAAATAGCTAACAATCTTAATGTGTGTCTCCTTCTATCTCGTAGACTGAATTAAAGACAGATACAATTCTCTTTTCTATGCTGGAGGTAGCAGTGTCTACAGTTGTGATCTTAGCAAGAAATAAATAGTCAAAACAAAATTTATTTATTTTTTAAAGATGCAAGTTCTCTTTCATCTCTAAGTAGATCTCTGGTATATGATTTAATTTTTTTATATATTGTTAATCCATTCAGCAGAGCAGATTCAGGGCTTTATAACAAAACAGAAAAAACTGTTTTTTTTCCTATCATGAATATGAGGTGTTAGGTACAATCTGCTACTGCAAATAAAGCAGAAGAAGATAGAGTAAACTTGAGTCAGGGGAGAGGAATGTGAATTGTATCTGGAAGAATGGATTTTGTTGTTCCTGTGGGGATCCTGAGTGGAGCTATTACTGCTGCTTACCCTAGCACAAACTGTTGTTCCGTGTACCTGAACTGCCCTTCCAGCAGCAGTTACCCTAGTTGCTAGCTTAGTTTCATAGCTGCTCTAAGCAACTGTTTAGAAAGTTGTCTTCGCCACAAATTAATCTGCCCTTTTTCTTAATATTCTTCTGATAGAACAACTGAATAAAATGCTTATTGTCTTAAATATTATATCTTATTGTGAACTGTGAGACTGTTACCATGCCTTCCCTTAGCATTTGGTTTTCCAGATTCCTCTGTGTGGTTACCAGGAATTTGTATAACTCATGTTATCCATGAATTTGTAAATTCAGAAGGTATTACCTTAGTTAATTTGAGAGTTTTTAGAATAGTTGCCAGTGTTCTTCCCTACAGGGACAAAAGTGCAGTTTTATAATAGATGGGCACATATATGCTAAAGCGGTTCTAGGCTCCTGAAAAAGTGACCTGTGACAAGCTAAAATTAGTAATAAATAGGTTTCCACTTCTATATAATAGTTTAAGCTAAAGCACTCGTTCAGGAAGGGAGAACACTGGAAAACCTTTTATATTCCATTCAGTCCAATATGAAGTAAATTCATAAATGCTGTACCCTTGGAGAGTGTCAAAATCACTAGCTTGTAGAGAAGTTGGGCTATGCTTACCTATGGGAGCTTGGTATGACTAGTTGGATAGATGAGAGGAGGGCGGTGGATGTTGTCTACTTTGACTTCAGCAAGGCTTTTGATGCCATCTCCCACAGCATCCTCATAGATAACCTTAGGAAGTGTGGGTTAGATGAATGGACAGTGAAATGGATTGAAAACTATCTGAAAGACAGAACCCAGGGGACTGTGATTAGGGGCACAGAATCTAGCTGGAAGTCTGTGACAAGTGGTGTTCCCCAGGGGTCAGTACCGGGTCAAGTCCTCTTCAATATATTCATCAATGACCTGGATGAAGGGATGGAATGTACCCTCAGCAAGTTTGCTGATGACACAA
>JAOTQQ010000001.1:166135468-166156894 GCA_026546715.1 Gallinago undulata
GTTGGGGGCTGACCTGCTGGAGAGCAGCTCTGAGGAGAAAGACCTGGGAGTTCTTGTGGACAATAGGATGACCATGAACTAGCAATGTGCCCCTGTGGCCAAGAAGGCCAATAGCATCCTGGGGTGCATCAAGAAAAGTGTGGCCAGCAGGTCAAAGGAGGTTATCCTGCCCCTCTACTCTGCCCTGGTGAGACCCCATCTAGAATACTGTGTCCAGTTCTGTGCTCCCCAGTTCAAGAAGGACAAGGAACTGCTGGAGAGGAGTGCTGACTTTAAATACATGTGGTATATTTTCTGTAAAATATAAAAAATGTATGATACCACAAATACACAAATCTGCAGTTAAAGAAGATTTGATCAGATCGAGGTTCTCGATATGTTTTTAAGTTTTTTGTGCTGTTCCTCAATGTTATTAGATCAGAGACTTCTTTCTGTCATGTTTTTCTTTCCCCTGCTACACCCATCAGTCACTCTTTATAGACTTTTAAGTGTTATGGGGAATGAATTTCTTCCATCCAATCACTGTCTTTATTACATTTGGCACAGGCCGCTGACCTTTGCTTTGCATTCCCTTCTACATGTATTCAAGCTGCCTCAATCTAGTTTATTACTTAGGTTAAATGCCAGTAGTATATTTCTCTGTAACAAGGTCAGATTTTCTCATTTTCTTCCTAGTTTATCAGGATGGGTAGTTTTGGGACCTACAATCATCTCTGAATAACAATGCCCACCATAGGTGATGTAAAGTTCATTTGTAACATACTCGAGGTGGGGACTCACCATTGCCTAGTACAGGGGGAAAATTGCTTCCAAAGTCCTACTCACCACGCTGTTCCTGATACAGGCCAAGATGCTGTTGGCCTTCTTGGCCACCTGGGCACACTGCTGGCTCATGTTTAGCCAACAGTTGATCAACACCTCCAGGTTGTTTTCTGCCAGGCAGCTCTCCAGCCACTCTTCCTCAAGCTTGTATCACTGCATGGGGTTGTTGTGGCCCAAGTGCAGGACCCAGCACTTGGCCTTGTTGAGTGTCATACAATTGACCTTGGCCCATTGATCCAGCCTGTCCGGATCCCTCTGTAAGTCCTTTCTACCCTCTAGCCGATCAACACTCCCTCCTAACTTGGTGTTAAATGGTGTCATTTGCAAACTTACTAAGGGTGAACTCAATCCCCTCCTCCAGATCATTGATAAAGGTGTTAAAGAGAACCGGTCCCAGTACTGATCCCTGGGGGACACGACTTATGACCAGCTGCTGACTGGATTTAACTGCATTTACTGCCACTCTCTGGGGCAAGACCTCCAGCCAGTTTTTAACCCAGTGGAGAGTATTTCCATCCCAGCCATGGGCAGCCAGTTTCTCCAGGAGGATACTGTGGTAGAGTGTTTCAAAGGCCTTACTAAAGTCCAGGTAAAAAACATCCTCAGCCTTTCCCTCATCCACCAAGTGGGTCACTTTGTCACAGAAGGAGATCAGGTTTGTCAAGCAGGACCTGCCTCTCACGAACCCATGCTGACTGGGCCTGATCACCTGGGTGTCCTTCATGTACTGCATAACGGCACTCAGGATGCTCTGTTCCATGACCTTCCCAGGCACCGAGGTCAGACTGGCAGGCCTGTAGTTCTCCAGATCGTCCTTCTGACCCTTCTTATGGATGAGCATGACATTTCCTTGACGCTAGTCAGCTGGGACCTCCCCAGTTTGCCAGGACTGCTGGTCAATGATGGAAAATGTTTCAGTGAGCACTTCTGCCAACTCCCTCAGTACCCTTGGCTGGATCCCATCTGGCGCCATAGACTTGTTTATATCCATGTGTTGGAGCAGGTCCGTCACCACCTCCTTTTGGATAATGAGAGCTTCAGTCTGCTCCCTGCCCCTATCTGCTAGCTCAGGAGTCTGGGTACTCAGGGAACAACCAACTCTACTACTAAAGACTGAAGCAAAGAAGACATTCAATATCTCAGCCTTCTCCTCATTCTTTGTCATTATATTACCTAATATAAGTTCCTATTCAATATAAACGTGAAATACAGAATGTAAGAAGAAAATTTATTTCTTCATTGGGAAACTCCAAGATAGTCTTTGTTACTCAGACTCTAAAAAAAGTTTTAAAATAAACAAACAAAAAAACCCTCACCAAAGATCTAAACCTGTTATTGCAGCTGTTTCTTTCATAGCTGATTTAATGCTGTAAGGAACATAATTAAAAACTTTAAATTGCTTGAAAGCAAAAAAAAAATGATCCTAAAAAAGAAATCAAGCTCCCTAACTGCAAGTGAAGCCACTGACATGTAACAAAAAAAAAGAGGATCTATACAATCCTTGTAGATAATGGTTTTTATTTCTCTATAAAATTTATTCTGTCACTGTTGAACTAGCTAATATTTGATGGGGCACCATCTTATTCTATGTCAGCACTAACTTCTTGGTAGCTTTGAAATTATTGAGATAGCAGTCAAAAGCAAATGTGGGGTTTTTCCCCTTTCTTGCCCTCATATGTAATTACCCCAAGTTTTCTCATTTTAAATATTTGAAGAAAATGTATTTAGAGTCTTTTTTTACTTTCAGTGATGTGCTAGCTAAAACAAAATCAAAAAGGAGAAAAATATAAGTAGTAATATTTAATATTAGAATAATTACAGTTTTATAATTTAATATAAATTTAATTAAATCAAATCCTGTATTAAGCAATCTTTATATTAAATTATAATTTGTCCAGGCAAAACTGAGAGGAATTTTGAAAGGTAAGAACGGCATTTGTTAGGAAAGACATAAGCAGGCTGGTGATTAAAGTACTCCCCTTTGTACCTTTTCCTGCATTTCTAAGTGACTAATAATGGATAATCATCCTAAGAAAATGATTAAAATAATTACCAAATAAAGAGAAAATCAAAAGTTAAATAGTGAAACAGTAGTTATTTTATGCTTCTGTAAATCATAAGTATTGAGGAGAGTTCTTTTCCTCCAGACTGCATTTATATCCTTCAAAACTGTTTCACAGGTTAATATATTAGTGTTGAATGGTTTGACTTTGAATACAATCTTTAGCACAAAAACTGATGACAAGACTTTTATCAAAATAAAATGTCTTACTCTTGAAATCACTGTCCTGGGGTTCAGCATTTTTGTTGATGGATACATCTGTCTTGCTGTTATGGTGAAGTAGCCCTTTCCTGTGTAGTGAACTTTTAAGTGGATTTTGTTTTGGAAAGCAATTTAATGTTTGCTGATAATGTTGATTGGTACTTTGTCAGTGTTAGCTTTTAAGCTTCTGTTCTGGTCTGCTTAATTTTTTGAAATAACTTATTTGATTAAGTGATGCTTTACCACCAACAGTTCAGCTGGCTTTCTGCTGATAGCTGGATTTTCTCTTTGGTACTATTTTGCACTTTTTGAATCTCTTTGTCATTAGAATTAAAAAGTGTAGGTTAGATTCAGACCTTTCCTCTCCTCCCCGACTCTGCTATTCCTTTTTTAGATATGTTCCTAAAACTGGGGCAGAGTGTACCCTCTGCAAGTTTGCTGATGACATGAAACTGAGAGGAGTGACAGATAGGCCAGAGGGTTGTGCTGCAATCCAGAGGGATCTGAACAGGCTAGAGAAATGGGCTGACAGGAACCTTATGAAGTTCAACAAGGAAAGTGAAAAGTCCTGCCTCTGGGAACGAACAAACCCTGGTGCCAGTACATGCTGAGGACCACACAGCTGGAAGGAAACTTGGCAGAAAAGGACCTGGGGTCCTGGTGGATACCAAGCTGAACATGAGTCAGCACTGTGTCAGAGAACGCTAATGGTACCATGTTGTGAATTAGGCAAAAGTATTGCCAGCAGGTCAAGAGCACTGGTGAGGTCACACCTGGAGTACTGTGTCCAGTTTTGGGCTCCTTAGTAAAAGAGAGACATGGACATACTGCGGAGAGTCCAACGAAGGGCCATGAAGCTGATGAAGACACTGGAGGATCTTTCTGAGAGAGCTGGGACAGGCAAGGAAAGGCAAAGCTCATGGGGGGATCCTATTAAGGTCTATAAAAACCTGAAGGAATAGTGCAAAGAGGATGGACATAAGTTCTCCAGGATATTCTATCTGAAGATCAGGAAACATTTTTTCTGCTGTGAGCATGACCGTATACTGGAACAGGATGCCCAGAGAGGTCCTGGAGGTTCTTTCCTTGAGATATTGAAAAGCTGGTCCTCAGCAATTGGCTCTAGGTGTCCCTGCTTGAGCAGAGTGGTTCGGCCAGGTGACTTCTAGACGTCTCTTCCAATCTCAACCATTCTGTGATTAAGTAGTTGCAGCAGCAGTTGTAATAGCAGACCTATCTTTTTTGATGAAGGTACATTTATTGGCCTGGTCCATTATCTTGCTTTTCCCAACACATATTTTTCCTTTATAGTAAACACATCCATTCTAGTAATCTTCCTCCCACCATTCCCTCAATAGAAAAGGAAGTCTGGCTTTGTAGGGGGGTGGGGAATCATTATTAATCACAGAAGGTAAAGAAACAGTTTATTTTATGATTTTATGCCTTTCAGATTGATAAGGAGTTATTTGCTAGAAACCAGAAAACCTGGTTGTGTGCTTTTTTTACTCTTTACTTTTACTAACTTATCTAGAAGACAGGTGCTTTTGCACAGTGTTTTGGAGGAACACTATACAAGGCAAATACTCTGATCTATTGCTGCCTCAATAATACCATGAAATGATAAGATATCATTATGATAAGGACAGTTTAAATATATCTCATACAACAAGATTTAATGATTTATCCTTGAAATTGGTCATATTTTACTTACCTTGTATATATCTTTTAATTTGTAATTTAAATAATCTTATTGGATTCAAAAGACTAACTATGAGCAGGATATGGTTCAGTAATCAAAATATTTTAAAATATAGCATTATGGCAACAAAAAGTTAATATTTTGTTTGACATATTTATATTTTAAAATATCTCTTAGAAGTGAAGGTTGTATATGAAAGTCCTGGGTTGACAGACAAAGGACTAACTTTTCTTCTAATGCCGGGGAAAACTGCATTTTTAGAAGACTCTAGTGTCTGAAATCATGAAAGTATTTACTTTAAAGCCAGTTAGGCTATGTGGGATTCAAGGTTTTAATGTTTTCGAGCCTTGCCAGATGCAGGGATGAGGAGGAGTAAGGCCTGGGCATTTGATCCAGGCTAGCCAACAGGATTATTTCTTACTACAAATGTCACATTCAATATAAATTAGAAAACTTTGTTGCGTAGCTCTTTCTCCCTCAATGGCAGTGGTCCAGACAACTCCTTACCCCGGTGGCAGACCTCTGAGACCTTCCTTTCCTCCTGAAGCCATTGCCCTCGCAGTGCCCAACATTTGCTGTCCCTGCTGGGAGTGCACAGCTTCATACTGATATAATTGGCTGAGTATAATTCTTGTATATCATATATCAGTATCAGGATTAATATTGGTTCTTTAGTATTATTGTAAATTATTTAGTCTTATTTCATTAAATCTATTTGTATTTCAACCCTGTTTTATACAACCCTGTTGTATTTCAACCCTGTATTTCAACCCTGGAACTGTTTCCCAGTTCCTCTTTCTGGGTGGGCAGAGGTTATCAGGTGATAGAATAATGGTCTAAACAACAAAAAATTGTTATGGGTTTTCTCAAACCATAACAATGAAGAATGAACTTATATGAAGGTACCTTATCAATTGTGTGTAACATGACATCACTGGAGTATTCAAAGGTATGTCAATATAATACACTGTAACAAGGAATGGACATCTGTTGTGAAACACAGTCCAGCAAACATCTTGGAAATTTTACAAGAAAAGTGTACTCCTCTCAGCAAGAAAATAATTTGTCAGCTAAAGAGAAAACCAAATTCTGCACAGATAGGAAAATATACCCGCAGAGAAAATACTTAAAAGTTATTTGTCAGTAAAATGCATTTATAAAAGGCTGTTATGATAGAAGGTTCAATCAACATTTCAGAAGCAGTAATCACAAATGAGCACATAGGACTGCTACAAATACCAACTTTTCAAACACTGACCCTTTCAAATGCAATGGCTTGAAATTGTAGTCAGTAGAAGAACTAACATTTCATGATTATGTATCATGAAAAAAAGTCAAAGAATATTGATCATATCTTTGAAGCTGCCAAAATACAAATGCAGAAACGTGCTTTTTCAGGCATGGGGTTTGTCTGAAAATAAGAGTCCGTTCCTGTTCAATCTACTTCAAAAAGAGTGTACTTGATTTCTGAACAAACCAAGACTACTAAGAGAAAATAAGTCTGGAAATATTGTTAGACTTTTTTTTTTCCTGATTCATAAAAGAGTATCATAACCTGTCTGAATATCTGTGGTTGAACAATTTGTAATTAACAATTTCAATTGAGCAGAAGAGGCTAATGCAGCAATTTCTGAGTGAACTGCAGTGACAGTGTGATAAGTTTGTTTTACCGTGTTAAGCAGTCCCCCTGAAACTACTTTGTCAACAGTGAACCATTTCTCAAGATCTACAAGAGATCTCCAGTGTTCTGTGCTGGTCAAGATTCATCCCTGTCTTTTAAAAGCTTCGTCTCCTTACACTTGGTACAATTAGAGAGAGAAATATATAACCTCAATATGTGATTCAACCCTCGAGCTATAATGTCTCTAAAAGCAGGTATGGACTTGGTAATTAAAATAAGTTGGCATGAGGCTAGATCCTGTCCATAATCCTTTTGAGCTGTTGAGCTCTTTGCTGTTCATGGCAAGTATGAAGTTACACAAGCTGCTCAGCAAAAGTTATCCTTTTTTTCTCTCATTCTTTTTGGAAAAGCTCTTACCTTTTCTTTCTTTTCCTCTCTTCACCTTTTTAAAAACAGTTTTAGGATTATTTCCAGTGCTAATTCCTTGAGAAAATGATGATGTTTTTTCTCATTAATTTATTAAAAAATAATTATTTCCTTACAATTGTTCTATGTGTTTAATTCAGTAATAAGAACATTTTTACTAGTTATAATAACACCATATACTATATAACGGTATATAACACGATATAATACTATGTACTATACAGCATACAACTGTATGCTACAAATTATAATATGGGTTTGGTCAAGCAACAGTACATATATACTTATATATTCATACAGACTGTATTCTGCTGAAGATGTCATAGAATAATTTCTGTGTCAAAAAAGTATCTAACTAATCAGGCTCATCACCCTGTTTCTATACAGTATTTATAGAGTTCTTTTCAATCACTGAAACAAGGTAAAATAATCTCTCAGATCAACGCTTTAGTACCATGCTATGAACCACCTGTGGCATCTATGACAAGCAAAACTTAATTTGTCAGAGTGAGTGTGTCATGTTAAATTCTGTGTGGAAAGATACATTTTTGTAGAAAAGGAATTTATCTTATCAGGAAGAATTTATGAAATTGATAATTCTATAATTATCAGGGGATGTAGTGATAGGACAAGGGGTAATGGTTTTACATTGAAAGAGGGGAAATTTAGATTAGATACTAGAAAGAAATTCTTTATTGTGAGGGTGGTGGGGCACTGGAACAGGTTGCCCAGAGAAGTTATGGATGCCCCATCCCTGGAAGTGTTCAAGGCCAGGCTGGGTGAGGCTTTGAGCAACCTGCTCTAGTGGGAGGTATCTCTACCCATGGCATGGGGGTTGGAACTCTATGATCTTTAAGGTTCCTTCCAACTCTAACCATTCTATGATCCTATGGTTGTATATGTTTATTGAAACTTGGCATAAAAATATATGTAAAATGTTCGATTTTGTATAGACTTAATACTATAACCTAAAAAATAGCTGTACAATATACAAAGCTGTTACAGAATCACACAGATCACAGAATGATATAGGGTTGGAAGGGACCTCTCGAGATCATATAGTCCAACCCTCCTGCCAAAGCAGGTCCACCCAGAGGGGTTGCACAGGAACGTGTCCAGGAAGGTTTTGAATGTCTCCACAGAAGGAGTCTGATTTTTCCTCTGAATTATAGTAGACCATAGATAATGATTCAAAAACAATATACAACCTGCCATTCACTAATTAAGATTTTTTATTTCATTCTGTTTTTTGTAGAACCATCATATCACCTGCAATGTTTTAACTTTAATTTTACTGTTTCTGCTGAGCTAGAGTGGTAATTTAAAGATTAATGGTTTTCTTTTTTCCCCCAGAGGACTTTTGCCAAGAGCTTATACTAATACAGGTCAAACTTCGAGCTAAAATGACTTAATAGTATCCTTTTAAGGAAGGATGGTAGTATTTCTGTTGTTTTGCTAATGATATTACATAGCAGCATATTACTGAAAGGTAGGAAAATCTGCAGAGATTAAGAGTATTATTCACATTTACATTTCACTATGAAATTGGGTCTTCTCTTTAAGCACAAATCTTCATGCCAATCTGCTCTATTTCAATGCCTACGGGAAAAACTGTATATGTCAAAAAAGTTTCCTAACACAGCTTAAATCAAATGTCAGGGTAAAGTTTGTACTTGTTCTCTTTAGGGACATATCTTTATGAATGTGTATAATACTCAGAGGAGATTTACAAATAAAGAGTTAACAGAAAAGTGTATCTATTTTGCTCAGCCAGCAACCTGAAACTCAGAAAATGCTCCTCATTGTGAATAAACTTTATTTGAAAATAAAATTTTACTTCATAATTGGGATATCTGAGTCTCCTGCTTGTGACAGCCATATCGCTGATAAGATGCTGGTAGAACGATGCCCTGTGTCACATTCTATTGAAAAAAAAGAGCTGGTTTTAATATTACACTGCCATATTAGTAGCTGTTAGTTTTGAATTTCCTTCTCTGCATAGCTAACTAGTGAGAGGAGTGTGGCCTTATATGCACAGAACAAAGGGACACATTTTAATTATGACAGCTAAATGATATATATGAATAATTTATACTAAGGTATGGGTATCAGTTAAAAAAGATCAATTTTTGCAAATAGTATTATTTTGACCCTTGTATATGGGTAAACAGAAATCAAATCTTGATGTAATTATGGGTTTACCAAGTGTCTCCGTATTTTGTTGTAGAGGGTAGATTTACATAGCATATTTTAAATAAATGTCTACAATCTTTGGCCTTCTAGTATAACATAGTCCCTAAACGAATGCTAATTCTTGGCAGGGTTTATTACCTAACTCAGTTTTGGTACCATATTATTGTGGTCAGGTAGGTTTCATTTGGCTTTGAAACTTAGACAGAGCAAGCTCACGTATCCTGAAAATACTATATTGTCATACTTTGCCAGGGTAAACTTTGATCCTTATTATTATTATTTAAAATGTATACTGATGTATAATGTTAGAATGCATCCTGTTAGAAAAATTGTGCTGAATTTTTTCTAGAGGTGAGTGTCAGGTAGTTTATAACTCTCGCTATCTAGGTATTTATGATAAGCACAGTCTTAAGGCTAACATTAGCACTATAAATCAGTGCTTTTTTCTGCTACTGCAAGTTTGGTAGGTGGTAGGTTTGGGTAATTATGTCCTGCTTAGGCTGATATTTCATAAAAGATTCTTAGGATAGATGCCACAGAAGGCAACATGAGTCCTGCAATGAGAAGTCCAAAGAACTTTTAAAAGTTGTGTACACATGTACTGTCATTTGTATAGATACCTATGACTAATTAGGTTCAATATGCCTCATTATTAGCCTTGTTTAAAAAAAAAAAAAGTCATAGTAATAATGGTGTTAGGACTGTCTTTTGTTATGCCATTGTTGAGGAATTGTAGCATGTTAAGTTTCCACACCCTATGGTTTTCCTTCAGGAGATTGTATATGTCAGTAGTTATCTTTTTTATGCCTTCTTTTTTTTGTTTGTTTTTGGTTGGTTTTTGTTTTGTTTTGTTTTGTTTTGTTTTGTTTTGATTTGTAAGCATTTTTTTGTTGATTGTTGTTTGGGGTTTTTGTTTGTTTGTTTGTTTATTTTTCCCTGATGCAAACGCTTTCACCTAGAGGCTAGAATCATGGAATCATGAGTAAGGTTAATGCAAGACGATGAGGATTTATTATCTGAACACCATTACCGTCAGCACACTCATTCTCCTGTGACAAGGTGACCCACTTGGATGAGGAAAAGTTATGTTCTCTACCTAGTTTTTAAGTAAAGCCTTTGACACCGTTTCCCATAGCATTTTCCTGGAGAAACTGGCTGCTCATGATTTGGATTTGGTAAAAAACTGGCTGGATGGCTGGGCCCAAAGAGTTGTGGTGAATGGAGACAAATCTGGTCATTGACCCGTCACAAGTGGTGTTCTCCAGGGCTCAGTATTGGGGCCAATTCTGTTTAATATCTTTATCAATGACCTGGACGGGGAGATTGAGTTTGTAGATGACACCTAATCAGGCAAGAGTGTTTATCTGCTTGAGGGTAGGATGGCTCTACAGAGGGATCTGGACAGGCTGGCTCAATGCGCCAAAGGTATGAGGTTCAACAAGGCCTAGTGCTGGGTCTTGCACTTGGGTCACAACCACCCCATGCAGTGATGCAGGCTTGGGAAAGAGTGACTGGAAAGATACCTGGTGGAAAAGGACCTGGGGGATAGTGGTTGATAATGAGCTGAATATGTGCCCAGGTGGCAAAGAAGTCCATCAACATCCTGTCTAGTATCAGAAAAAATGTGGCCAGCAAAACTAGGGAAGTGATTGTCCCCCTGTACTCAGCACTGTTGTGGCTGGTGAGGGACCTGGAGAACAGTCTTATGAGGAATGACTGAGGGAACTGGGGTTGTTTAGCCTGGAGAAAAGGAGGTTGAGGGGAGACCTTATCACTCTCTAGAACTACCTGAATGGTCAGTCTCTTCTCCCAAGTAGCAATCAATAGGACAAGTTGCACCAGGGTAGGTTTAGGATGGATGGATATTAGAAAAAGTTCTTCATCAAAAGAGCTGTCAAACATTTGAACAGGCTGCCCAGGGAAGTGGTTGAGTCACCATCCCTGAAAGTATTTAAAAGATGCTTAGATGTGGCACTTAGAGACATGGTTTAGTGGTGGACTTGGCAGTGTTAGGTTTGTGGTTGGACTCAATGATCTTAAAGGTCATTTCCAAACTAAATGAGTCTATGATTCTAATATGAAATGGCCCCTATATTGCTAGTTAACAAGTCCTTGGAAACATAAGGTTTCATGCGAGCTTCCTGCTGACTATATCATGGATGTTCCAGTTTCTGAGCAATCCCACTAATCGTTTGGGAGGGGGTTGGAAGCCACAACCCACAAGCCTGCCAAGGAGCCTTCTAGCACTTCTATAGCATGGAGGATTGAACTCCTGAGTGCTGTTGAATTTATTAGTGTAGCCAGGGAGTCTTTGGTATTTCTGTGTTCTGTTATGATTGCTAATATGTTTACCTCTGTGCTCTCCTGTTTCCCCACCCAGATGTTTATTGGTTTTGTTGGTAGGGTTTTTGTTGGTTTGGGTTTTTTCGGTTGATGTTGTTGTTTTATTTGTTGAGTCCCTTATCTATCCCCCCAGATAAGGTACATGGACTATTCTTGCTTCATTTACTGTTTATACTATTCACCTATTTTACTCTCCCTCTTTTAAATCTTGCTTGCGGTTGGATTGTAGCTATTTGTTCACCTCTTTCTGCTAGAGGAAGACTAAGTAACTAAAGCCACAGTGACTAATATGTTGGATTTATTTTAAGCAATTAACCCTCATCTAAAGAATTAGGCTTATTAGGCTTAAGGCTCTGCAAGCAAAAGGACTAATAGGAACTCTGCTTAATACACTTAATTCCTTCAGTCTGGTGATCAGTGCAGTCTGTACGGTATAGGATAGATATAAACTGAAGAAGCTACAGCCTCAATTAAGAACACATCTAGGAAAACACGATCCTTTTTTATGTGAAATATTTACATCAGTAGAGTGATTTGGATTACTACAGGATTGAAACCTTTTTTTACTTTAGTTATCTAAAGACATAATCTTGAATCCCTGTAGCAAAAATCTGATTGTTCATAGCTCTCATTTAACTTTGGGAATGCAGAGTACTTTGCAAGACAAACAAAAGAGACCAAGACATTGAGGTCTTTGGCTGTTTGTTCCTTCATTCCTTGTATAATTTTTGTTCTTCACAGTGGTAAGCATAATTTTCCACACAATTAGGAACATTAATATTAGGCATTCCGGCCATCTTTCTAATAAGAGTATTAAATATGCAGCCAGGTCCAAAAGATGAAAGTAGAGATCTGATCTCCATTCAGCAACATAAATAATTAATCTCTCTGTCTATCTATCTATCATCAATCCATTCAACTCAATTCTTCAGCTTACTCTGTAAGTTTTGTAGAAGGAGAGAACTTGACTCAGTGAATTAAAGAAGTCTGTAACTAGAACCATGCAGCTTGAAAAAACATTCCTGGATCACACTTGATCTTTTTAGGAGAGTCGTAATTTATTTTTCCTTGTACTTGTGGTGATTTCCATTCTTAACTTTAGGCTATCGGGTTTGAAAAGGTAGTTTGCTACCCTGATGATTTTGTTTAGTGTTATATACAAATGTTTTGTTTTGCTTTTGTTGTCTCAATGTTAGAAAGAAATTCAGTGAGAACATCACATTCTGAGTAAGGTACTTCACAAACATCACAGACAGGGTTTGTTTAAAGAAGTCCTTATTTATTTGCATCTTTGAATGGGGTAATGCTCATGTGAGGAATCGAATCTGTTGAACAGGATGGCTGGTTGCTATTTGGATGGTGATAGGAGGGCCCCTTTCAACAGTATTCACCCAAATCAGCTGAGACTTTCCAAACTGTTCTAATGAGTCTAGATGGTTGATATTCCTATGTGACTACTTTAGAAAATGCATGAGTATTCTCTGAGTATTATCTTAAAAGGTGTACAAAACATTTCTTTTCTGTCCTTGCTATATACAAAAGACTATGTGACCAAACCTGCATAAACAGAAACATGCTATTTTATGCTATTTTATATTATTTATATATCTTTCAGTCAATTCTACATCAGGAATTGGTAGAGTCTCTGAAACTGCTAGATTGCCCTCACAAGAGAACCAACACAATTAAGTGCACAAACTAGCACCTACCAATTGGCCTACGCACAGCACTGAGGAATATCTAGGACTGTTCAAAACTCCCACTTTCTGCACCAATTAATCATCAAATGTTTTGTTTGACAGTGTCTAGGAGCTCAGTCAATCATTTTATCTCAAGTCAGTTTGCTGTTTCAAATCGGTGCATTGTCTCATCTTTGCAGAGACTATCTGGGGAGTGTCTAGATAACACATGGAACTGATGACTAAGAGCACCATGGCTTCATGCAGGAATACTCCTCATACCCAGCCAAACAACTGTTACAGCTGTAGGAAAAACTTTAATTTCACCCTTATTTCACAATTATAATTTAAATTCCATGCAGACCTAAGTACACAGATTCTTGGCCAGGTAAGTGTGTACACATAGAGGAGCTAAATATAATGTTCAGGGCTACCTACTGGAAAAGGGTCTTTCAGTGCTTTGCAACCCTCATTCTGGTTTCTGTACTAGATAGAATGAAAATCATAAAGCTAGAAATCACTTTCCAACTACATGCATTTATTACTATGCCAGTCCACTTTAGGAATTTATTTATATTTGTGTTTTAAAATGTGAAGGTTTACTTTGGGTTTTTTGACATGTCTCAGTATTTATATATACTCTTAGATGGCTTCTCAGCTAAGGTCCTGTTCAGATTGGAGGTTGCATTAGTACTTCTACTCCCATTATTATGGCCAACTTTATCTAAATGTCAGTAATTTGCAAAACAAAACCAAACCAAATAAACAGATAGCTTTATATAATTTGTATTAATTATATTCTGTATACCATTTTTTAATATGTAATTAAATATACTTTGGAAAAGACTCATTTTTATTGTTCCTACACATGTTTCTTCATGATAATTTTCTCTATTGCAGAACTAATTAAATATCATTCTGAAGTTCTCTCATTTAAATGTAATTACCTTTTAATGAAACGTATACATATTTCTCACTATTATTGGTTAACATTTAGCTATTTTTTCTATTTCTTTCTCTTCCACTTGTTGCTACAATTACACTTTGCACTTATGTAAAGTTATTGACCTGGGAATCTTGGCAGAGACAAGAAAAGTGCAGTCTCTTTTATATAGATTGGATAATCACAGGGTATTATATCCTAGATTTCAAGAAAAAGGTCTCAGATTTTTTTAACCCTGAAATTTTGATGTCTGGCTTAGCACACTTCACCTTTATTTGCCTGAATATTTACATTTTCTGCACTTCTCAAATATGAAAACTGGAAATATTAATTCAATAACCAGAGCAAAGACATATCTTTCTTAAAGAGGAGGAATCTAGAAGGATTTTCTAAGGTCAGGAATCTGATTTCGCATCTGACTTCCTTAATGCCCTGGTCCCCTTCACTGCAAAGAAATTTCTAAATTTACCATTTAGACAGATTAAATGGATACCTCCATAAAATGTTTCAGATTGCAGATCTCAATCAGCACTACTCTGAAACAAACTGTCTTAAAATACAGCCTATGTGGCTTGACATTGGAAGTGAATATGAGACATCAGTTTCCTGACTGCTAGAACTTTCCTTCTGATCGCTCTTGTGAGCACTGTCTCATGTGGTTAAGCCTGTCAAGCCTACAAATGGGGATTACTTCTAGCTGTAATTCATTACAAAAAGTTTGATGGTATGAACTTCCTACAGCTTCTTCTCTAAAATCTAAAAGACTAAGAAGTCAGGGGAGTGAAAACCTACAAAGACAGGGCAAGTGATAGAGGTAATGCAAAAAGATAGACAAATATTAGGAGAAGGAAGCAATTAACCGGCTAATGATGATGTAAGCCACATCTTCTTATTTTACTTTTCTAAAAATCTATATCGCTTCATGAATCCACTGGATATGTTACATAGCTGACAGGTAAAATTAGGATAGATGTAGTGCTCAGCTTCCACCCAAAGCTACTTATGAAAAACTTAATCAAATTTACATGTGTGGAAACAAGATAAGGATTGTGTTTCTATTACCTTCTGGGCAATAAATGGGTGCAAATATGTGAGTGAAACATCAATCCAATGTAATAGCATTTTATGTTCATTTTATAGTCCCTTTGTGCAGATACAAGTAGAAAAGTATAGAAGAGATTTCTGAAGTTCTTTCTAAGAAATGGGGTGTTCTCAAATCTGTCTGCCTCTCCTGAAATCATGCCACCTCCCAATATGTATAAAAAGTAATTGACTTTTGCCAATGCTTTGTGTAGACATGTTAGTTCCTCTTCTGTTTGGATGTTTAACGATTTATCAGTAACAGGACATGGATGTTGGATTGATGTATTAACATTGTTTACCATACAGTATACACAAATACTGTCCCCTATGGAGGAAGGGTGTTTGAATGGGTTGAAGAATGAGTCACATATTGAAAACCTGTTAGGTGAATTAGCAATCTTAAAGTGATGTATGGTTGATAATTGTCAATGGGTCCTTCATTGTTAATGTGAAAGATGTGCATGAAAATAGTCTTTGTCATCTAAGCATCACAGTTTGGCTTTATACATTTAATCAAAATGATTCTGAATTTTATGCAGCATTGTTGTGTTACTGGAGTTGGCTTCTGCACCTTCTTTTCAACAATCTTTTCTGAAAAGAAGGAGCTCGAATGTTTTTGGTAACCTGCCAGATTTATCTGTCAAATAATGGCTTCATAATAAAGATTTCTCAGTGCAGGTTATGCTATGTTTGAAAGGGTGTGGGAAGCATGAACTATCTCATTTAATAATAAGGTAATAATTATTTCATTAACCTATGAAGATAATGGCACAGATTCATAACTGTTGCTCTTTTTGAAAAGTAGCATAATGGCAAAAAGAAGCAGCATTTCTTCACACTCGGAGTTATTTGGTATAATATAACACAAAATCTTAGAGTGAGCTGTGTAGTTCCCTGCTAGAAACAAATCCTCTATTTCTAATTTTGCTGAATACAACAGAGGAAGAAAAATCTCAGTCTTTTACAGCTGTGATATAGAATTATATTAATTCTTTATGTCTCAGACTGTCAGACTCTTTAAAATTTAATAATCAAAAATGTAGATGAGCAGTTGAAGGCTATTATTCCTGAACAGAAATACTGAACATTCAGTAAAATGGGTTCTAAACTTACCAAGAGATTATTTTCTGTCTGCTTATGGAAGAAGTATTTGTTACTTCCCAGTTTGTACTGAAAGCAGTTAAAATTTTTAAATTATAATCAGAAAAATCTCTAACCAGACTCTTTTTTTGCCAGACCAACACCAAAATATTGAAGCCTTCTATTTTAAAATGTTATACAGACTGAGGGATGATCACATACAAAATGCAGAAACCAGTTTTGAAATTATAAACATTATTCCAGAATAGTTTTCTTAATGTTTTAGAGTAGATTATTCGAAAACTGCATCATTTATTTTATATATGTATAGTCATAGAGGTATCAGTGGACTTAGAGTTGCCAAGATCTGGAATAATGTTGCAGCCAGTTTTCTCCCTCAACAAGTACTTTAAATGTGCATCGAGGATTCATAAAAACTTTTGTGGGTTCTTTTCATTGTAATTCTAATGTGATCTGAACACATGGCATGTTACCTTGGCTGAAGTAAGGTGTATCACCAGGCTGTTTATTCATACAAGTTGTACACACACCACATCAAGTAAACTAGGGTAGAAAGCTGCAGTTTATGACTCAGCAAGAGCATTTGTGTCTATAGACAGAGAAAGTTTAGCAGCTTATTCTCCTGTTAATATGTAACAAGTTACATGGTTACCTTACTAGGAGTTGCAGTGTACACTTAACCAAAAGAGAAATAGTTCCCAGCATTTGATGAACAATATTTTGTGCAAAGTTTCTTCCTCTTCAAAAGCTCCCCAAGGGAAAAAGATACTGGTAATTCACTTTTATTGAAGCAGACCTCACTTGGAAGTAAACATGAGAAGGATGACAGAACATAGATAAGGCAAATTTCCTTTCTGTGCCTCCCATTTTTAAATCCAAATAAAACATCAATGATGCAACTTTTCATGCTGTGCCTTTCTAATTCATTCGGCTGGGTGCATTTAAGGCATATTCAGGTACATTTAGAGAGCTTGCTCTAAACAGTAGAAGATGCTTCACTTATATTGGGCTGCTAGACATCATATATACTAGCATGTGCTGGGACATTTATCATGAACACACCCTTTGAGAAAAAAATCAGGTGAGAAGGCAAGTGAGAAGATCTGGAGAAAAGGCAACTGTGATGTGCATGAAGAACATGTTTCCATGCTCAGTGTTGATACATTGTTGCTATTTGATCCCAGATCACTCATTTTCCCCCAAATTTTACTTCAATATGTCTTGCAGTCTTTCCTGTTTCAGTGCTCACCATGCCCCACTGAATGTAACCATACAGGATAAAAATATGCAAAGCAGCCTTCATCTTTCTCATGTTTTAATACTTGGTGTAAAGAAAGCATCACTGCTACTGAAAACAATGCCATTTTAAAGTAAAAAAACAAACAAACTTGAACCAGCTTAGAATTTACCTCTCCATTACTCATCTCAGAAGCCTGAGACCTCTCATACCTGGCATCTCCCCTCAGGCAAATATTCTTTTTCATGCTTCCACTAACATCCAGGATCAACAAAGTACAACGTGCATAACATCCTTCACACTGATTCAGCCCCAGGAAATACCAGTCATCAGTTTTAACCTTACTTTGACAACTGCAGAGTAGGTCAACAGTATTCTACTTCATCAGCAATCACAATGTAAAGCTGCCTTGCTAAAGGCCAGCAAGTTCAGCAGTTCACTTCCAAAGCAACACCCACCAATGCTCCAACAGAAGTTTTACAGATTTCAGGCCCATACTAACTTTTTGATTTCAAGTATTAAACCTTTTCAGGACCGAGAAAGGCTGTAAAGACTTGTATGCATCGGAAACTCTTTTCCTGCAGTTTACAGGCTGATTCTGACACTTGAACCCAGGAATCACCAGCAGTTTGCCAGATGCTGCTGAACCTTACATTGATATGCTGGTCTGAAAGGCTTTCCACTCAAGATCCTGCTGCCACTTTCCCTCAAAGACCAGTCTGTCATAACAAGGCATGCCTGTTGTGTTTCCTAAAATGCTACAGAGAGAGGAAAGAGAGTGGGTTATTTTATTAATATATTTATATTTATTGTTGGAAAAACTTTGAATACAACACAGAATTTTTCTGCAGTGACTGAATTTACCTGGGAAGGAGCCAATCTATGTTATATAATTAATTTTTCTACACATACTGACTCTTTTTTTTTACCAGGATCACTGCAATAATAGAAAAAAAGGAAGAGGTGGAGCTTTACAAACAGCTGTTTTTCTCCTGGCCTTAAGGAAAAATAATTATATATTGTTTATTAGATATCTGACCAGGATTATCTTCAAGTGAGGAAGTTCATTGTGCATTATAATTTTTATTAAGTAGAACAGTTATATTTACACTGGTTGTTAGACCAAAGCTGAATACTACCTTTGGTTCATTAAGTTAGAACATCAGGATTTCTCATTCAGGCCTGAAAAACTTTTGCAACCTTTAGGATCATGTGTGGCATTTTAAGTTTTATTTTAGATTTACATGTAATAGGTGTGCAACTGTAATATAAAGAGTAGGTAATTTCAAGTATTTTTGTTTCTCAGTGATAGTAAGTTTATTATCAATTTTCTCATATTACTGTTGCCTTTTACAAGTTTTCAGGTAGACAACTATTCTCAGCTTCATCAGTACTTAGCTCCCATTTTACAACCTGTCAAATGGCTATTCAAGCAGAACAACCCCACACACTCCCCATCCCCCTGCAGACTGAAAATTAGGCTACTCATAGTTATGTCTCCCCATGGGAATCACCACTTCAACGATTGCTGAAAAAGCTTCCATCGCTGAAATGAGTCACTAGTGGTCACTGAAAAAAATAATATAATGTAATGCCAGTTATCTGTACTTCAAATGAGTTCAATAAATTTTGCCTGTTTCCATATACCCCACTGCTGGCTTCACTATACACTTTGTAATCTAGTTATGAAACCAGTACTCAAGTGCTTGAGCCATATGTTTTAAAGCCACAAGACAGGATTTCTTTCATCTAACTTTGGACGTTTACAATGTAGACTTCTACATATGAGGTAGTTATCCTAAGCTTCCTTTATACTGGAGACAGTTATCCACTTAGAGATATGATTCATCTGACCTATGTTAGATGTCTGTTTTAGGAAAAATCTACAGCTGCTCAGATTAATCCTATCTAATGTGACTTTGTCATAGAGCAGTAAGACTATTAGGAATAAATGTAAATATTACTAATGATTTTTCTGCAAGCCTCCTTTGATGAAATACAGAAAATTAGAACTTTTTATGTCATTTCTGACAGAATATGGTAATACCAGAAAAAGGCACAGATAAAACTCTCTAGGTTAATCAGGATTCTCCATGCAGTACAGGATCCAGTGACTTATTAAATATTTTTAATTTCTTCACGACTTACTCCTAATAATAAATATAAAAATATTATTAGGAAGAATTGGATTTTTTTTAAAAGGCAGATCAATACAGATAAGTTACGTTATGTTTAAGCTTCCTTATGAGTGGTTTGACTAGATGATCTGACCTCTTAATCAAGTATGTTATGATTCTGATGAGTTGATGTCTATGTTTCTTAAATATTCATGTCGGCAATTTATAGAACTGAAGGATTTCTTCCACTGATATCTTAAAATGGTAATTCTGATGCTATAAGTATTTTATTTCCTTGCTACTTCCCACTAAATCTAAGTTTTCTTTTTAGTAAACAAAATTATATCATATATCAACTTCATTTTAAAAAAATGGAAGCAAACCATTAAATTCGTATTTAACTTGACAACAACTCAATTTTTCTAGGATTAGGAAACAATAGAAATCTGTTATGATACAACACATGTACTTTATCCAACCCTTGCTTTCTAACAGTAGTTACCATAACCACTAAAATACTTCTTGTGTATGCCTCCTGCTTCAGCTTTATACACAGGCTATATATATACACAGCTACATAGCAGGCAGAAATATCTGTTACATGTGAAAAAATACGAGCTGCTACAAATGTATTAAAAAGCTACGTGATGCTATATTTTGTTCTACCACATGTGATAAAGAAGAGATGAGCATAGGTGAATGAATACTATCAATTACTTAGGACTCACATGAACACAGAGTTTTATGTAAGCATCCTGCGTATTCTAGTCAATCTATTTTAAAAGTCAGGCCATTGAGCCTACTGTTTATCCTGAGGGTATGAATGTCTAAAGACAATAGTTTTCCTCAACACTATTGATCTAATGGTCTGTTCCTCTGTCAGTATGTATATGGCTGATCCTAGAAGACTTTGTGAGGTGATCACTTCAACCTCTTCTACAACATTTCCCATGATGCCTTTCCCTTGGCATCACAATTAAAGAGGAAAAGATCAGTGACCTGCTATGCCGCTTGGATGCACACAAGTCTACAGGACCGGATGGGCTACACCCAAGAGTGCTGACAGAGTTGGCAGACATGCTCACCAAACCACTTTCCATCATTTACATGAAGTCGTGGCTAACTGGGGAGGTCCCAATGGACTGGAGGGTGGCAAATGTAACACCCATCTACAAGAAAGGCAAAAAGGAGGATCCAGGAAACTATGGACCTGTCAGCCTGACCTCGATATAAGGGAAGGACATGCAACAGGTGATCTTGAGAGCCATCACAAGCCACATAATGGGCAACCAGGGGATCAGGCCTAGTCAGCATGGGTTTATGAAAAGCAGGTCATGCCTGATGAACCTGATCTCCTTCTATGACAAGATGAACCGATTATTGAATGAGGCTGTGGATATTGTATACCTGGATTTTCAAAAAGCATTTGATACTGTCGCCCATAGAATTCTTGTGGAAAACCTGGCTGCACATGGCCTGGATGAGCGTATGATCTGCTGGATCAAGCACTGGCTGGCTAGAAGGTCCCAAAGAGTAGTTCTCAATGGATTTAAATACAGCTGGAGGCCGGTCACAAGTGGTGTGCCTCAGGGCTCAGTGTTGGGACCATTTCTGTTTAACATCTTTATTTATGGTCTCGATAAAGGCATAGGGTGTATCATCATCAAGTTCACAGATAAGACCAAGCTAAGCAGGAGTGTTGATTCACATGAGGATAGGGAAGCTCTACCGAGAGACTTAGATTGGATCATTGGGCCAACATTAATGGTATGAGTTTCAACAAGGCCAAGTGCCAGGTCCTGCACTTGGGCCACAATAACCTCATGCACCACTACAGGCTTGGGGAAGTGTGGCTGGAAAGCTGCCTGGCAGAAAAAGGCCTGGGGGTTCTAATTGACA
>JAOTQQ010000001.1:166156994-166169209 GCA_026546715.1 Gallinago undulata
AAGGACATGGATCTGTTGGAACGGGTCCAGCGGAGGGCCACGAAGATGATCAGAGGGATGGAGCACCTCTCCTATGAAGACAGGCTGAGAGACCTGGGGTTGTTCAACCTTGAGAAGAGAAGGCTCCGGGGAGACCTTAAAATGGCCTTTCAATATCTGAAGGGAGCCTACAGGAGAGCCAGAGAGGGACTCTTTGTCAGGAAGTGTAGTAAAGGACAAGGGGTAACGGTTTTAAATTGGAAGAGGGGAGATTTAGATTAGATACTAGAAAGAAATTCTTCACAGTGAGGGTGGTGAGACACTGTAATAGGTTGCTCAGAGAAATTGTGAATGCCTCATCCCTGGAAGTGTTCAAGGCCAGGCTGGATGGGGCTTTGAGCAACCTGCTCTAGTAGGAGGTGTCCCTGCCTGTAGCAGGGGGGTTGGAACTTGATGGTCTTTAAGGTCCCTTCCAACCCAAAGCGTTCTATGATTCTATGAAATAACTGAATGCACATTTTCACCAATAAGTTCTAAAATAAAAAGATGTCTGCAGACATCACTATTACTGTTCTATCTCCAGCTGGGGCTGAGAGGGACAATTAACCTACATGTTGAACTCCAGAAGAGATATAAAGGATGTGATTCTCAGTTAGACACAGAATTCCATCTGCAATATAGAGCAAGATGACTGGGAAAAATGGAGCTCAAGGTATATTTTCCTCCAACATATTTGCTGTTAGGCTGTTTTTGGTACTTGATACCCAGAACAATAGATTTTATACACTCTTTTTTGAATATTTAGCTATTCTGACTACATAGGAAGCCAGACATTCTGCTTAGCCTCCAAGTCTTATTAGATACCTATATATGTATAAATGACATGCCAAAAGATATTGAACTTTTAAAATCTTTTAGTAGACTTTGTTGTGCTTAGTTTATCATCCCTTGAAGATTCTTCTGGTTTTGTTCAATCTTCAGTGAAAAGTATAAGACAAGATCCTGTAGAGGAAGAAAAGCTCTCCATGTGATTGTATTACTAATAATTATGTATATGAGAGAAGAGAGAAGACAGTGGTGTGTGTGCAGGAAGTCTTAACAGCAGAATTTTCTAAGTTGTGTATTTGTCTTTGTAAATACAAGCCACTGTCTTCCCTTCATCGAACTGCTACTCCTTGTTACAACTAAATCCATTGTGTATTGTGCGTTTTGCATATGTTACACAATGTTTCATGTTCTCTTTGCCCTTAAACTGGTTTTCTTCCAGTTTTCAAGTCTGCATTTCTTTAACTATGAATAATTTACCTTTGGTGACCTGTTTATAGTCTTGGCAATAGCAACTTAGTTATCATTAGCATCTACTTTAAAATTATAGTTATGCCACACAGTTATACAAATCTAAGTAAAAATATAGCAAATTAAGTAATAACTACATTTGATATGTTGGTGTTTTGGTGGAATTTTGGGGTTTTTTTGGTTGGCTGGTTTTGTTGGGGGTTGTTTGTTTGTTGTTATTACAGCTAAATAAGACAAATTAAAGATCCAGAAAAACTAACACATGTTCAGACAAAAGGTCTTCTCTTCAGAGCTTTGTCAAGTTAATATGCTGACTCTAGCTTGTTACTAGCAGTGGCACTTATTTATGTATTAGTTTGGAGAATATACTCTGAAAGTTTATCTTATGGGTTTGTTGTGGTTTGTTTGTAATACAGAAAATTTTTCTTGGAATTTTAATGAAAGGAGGAATAATGGAGAGTCTTTACATAAAGATAATATTGCCCACCACTTGACAACGGTGGGATTCATAAGGAATTGTAACTCACTGGTTACAAAACTTTATAAATGGGACAAGACTTTAAAATACCAGGAAAAGAAAAATTAGCCACGTAAAAATAGAAAAAGATAAAAAAAAAGGTTTGAGATGCATTCAGCAGGGCTGTCTTCCCCATTTCTTCTTCACTGCTTACCACTCAGCTTGTTCTTCTGAATCACAAATACACACAGCTTATAAATTACTGTTGATTTAGTCAGCTACAAACTGCATAACTTCCCAAGGTCTGCACATTTATACAGTTTATGTAGGCACATTTGGTATTTTGGCAGGATGACTTCTGTAGGGGTTTTGCTACCCGTTGGCCAGTAAAGAGTCAAAAGTCTTTGCTTGAAAGCAGTTCACCCTGAAGGGATTTTATCTGAGTTATGTGAATTTCTATATGCAAGGAAGAAAATACCAGGTAAAAATCTGTAAAGGTCACAATGAACTTAGAGAAATGTAACTTTCAGTTCTCATTTCATGGCAGAGGAGAGAATGTAGCTTTATAAAATTAATATTTTACTGCTTTTTCCTTCACTGTGTACTACAGCTATCAAATTCTGGGATAAAAGGGTTAAAGGATTTTCATTTTTTTTTCTTAAAGTGTCAGCATGTTCCATATTTCTTCCTCCTGTAGAAGAGAACAGTTCTCTAGACTGAGTCAAATTTTATTTGAACATTCAGCAAAGTAAATGATTACTTTGGATAATGTTTTAGAGCGATAAGATGTCAGCTAATAGACATGATTAGAACTGAGTCAGCAAATAGTTTTGCTTTTTTTCCTTAACAGGACTTGAGTACATAGAAATGACTATACAATGCTGAGAATGGATGGCAAAAAAGTGTCTTTTTTTGTCAATGTGTAAAAATTCAAGTCAGGAAGAAGTCCATCCTGCCTTATGGGCTGAAGTATTGTAACGGCTTATAATGAGATTAAAAATTTGTTTCAGAAATAACTTTTGCCTCATAAATAGCAAAAAATTTCAAAATGTGCATGGCTACTCTCAAACTAACCCTGCTTTCTCCCCTCCAAATGAAGAGTATGCAATATTTGTGCATCTGTATGTATTTGAGGTGATTGCATTTGTGTTTGTGAGATATTAGTGAAGTCTGATATTTTTCTTGCTAGTGAGAGTCAGTCCTTAGAACTTAAACCCACCAATTTCTGTAGCATCTCATCTATTCTCTATAGACACATTAGAAACAGTTACAACTGAAATAAAAATTTCAATACTCAGGAAGCCCACAGTCTTCAGGAAAGAGAAACTTTCCTTTGTTACAGTGGAATAGATCATTGTTCTTTAAGATCCTGATCTTGAATAGATCTCTGTATACTTGGCTATCCACGAAAGGTTGCAAGGATGTAGTCACTGTCATGCCACACTGCTTAAGGGACTGCACTGCAACAAAGACCAAAATCTGAAATGCAGCAGTGGAAGTACATAAAAGTATGGTATTGTTTTATTAGGTTGACAAAAAAAAAAAAAAAAAAAAACAAACACAGGAAGTGGTTAAATTACTAAAGATCAATTTTAAATTACAATAATACTTAATACACACATCTTTTGCCACCATTTCCTCGTCAACTTTTTCACTCAGTCCTTCACATGAATGCTTGATGAATTTTTAGGAATGTGAAAGTATGGGAACAGTCTTTCCCACCGAGTAAAACACTCATCAGTAAAATGAAAGGCTGGAATAAATTTATGGTTGGACTAGATGATCTTAAAGGTCCCTTCCAACCTAGGCAATTCTGTCATTCTCCAAAAATTACAGTTAAATTAGTTCATAAGTTGATAAAAATGTACTTAGAGAGTAGTTAACAATCAGTATATCATTCCCCAGCTCTAGTGAAATACCACCAGTACTTGCCCGGGTACTGGTGAGTTCAGTCCAATTCATTAATGGCATGGAACAAAGCACCACACTTTCATTTTAGAGCAATTCAGGTGAGACAGCTTTAAGATCTTCAGAGAACAAAGACTGGATTCAGAGAGGTCCTGAGCAGTAGGAGCAATGGTCTGAAATGAGCAGAACAGGATTTGGAGGAAGCAAGAGCAAAATGCTGCAGTTAGTACAGCAGTCAGCCAGACCCACACAACTCAAAAAACCAACATGCCAGCAGTTTTAAAGGAAAAAAAAAAACACAAACACAACAGGTGAGGGACATATTGGACAGCAGACATACGTGTCAATGATAAAAATTCCCAGAAATAAAGCAACTTGAGAAGAGGCTGAGAAAACTGTCAGGACCTTAATGACCTTGCTCAGTGCACCCAAAACATCCTTCCACCTTGCCCACAGCCCAGGATGCCATGTCAGCCCCCTCAGGACCATCAGCCCCTGCCTCAGCAATGCCACAGAATGGCAGGTCTCCAGCTCCCCACAGCCCTGCCCTTCCTGGACCATGGGTCCCACCGTGCCAGATCCACCTGCAGGCCAATGTCCCAGCATGGTCTCAGCCCATCCCTGTTCCCCAGGGAGGTTCTCAATGCCCAGGGCTGGTGCTGCTCTGGTGCCCTCAGTTGACCTGCTCCCACCCCTGTTGAGGGGTGGGAAAAATATTCTGGTTCATACAAAATTTTTCACCTAACTATTCCACTAAGATACATAACTTCTTTTGCATTTTCTAAAAGAAGAAAAATATGGTTAGTATAGATATATGTCTTGTTTGACATAAGTTAATATCTTAAATTTATGTCCTTGTACAATAATCGATATATAATCTAATCTAATAATCTAATCTAATTATTAATCTAATAAATAATCTAATCTATAATAAATGCAAACCAAAATTTATGACCTATTTTCAGATTCATTTTAATCAGTATTTCAACAAGGAGCAATATCAGATAACGTAGTAACAGTAATGTTTTTTTTAAAAAAAAATCCATTAAACAATGTTCACTATAAATTCTCCAAATTTTTTACCTAATTTAGTGTGATATCTTTCATATAGGTTGTTTTTGAATTGAATGCTGTAATTCATTATTTATATAGACTAGGAATTGTGCTGTCATTTTTTTTGCTAAGCAGAATGTTTTTTACTAGTAGAATGGTGCCCAAAATAGGATCTTTATATGAGTTATTTTTGTTTTTCAATAACTTTTAAGTTCTTATATTAGTGACTGGACTTATGCTCAAAAATTCTTTAGAAGATGATACTCTCTTTCACTACCAGTATCCCATAGTCACTTCCAGTATCCTGCATTCCCACCCGGGCTTTGTGATTTATTTATTTTTTTTTTTCTCAAAATGGATATTAAATCATATTGCACTTTTAAATATTTTTGAAATTATTTTTGCGTGGATTTTCTTTCTCTCCTGTTGCACATTGTTTTGAGATTTCCAACGGTTTTGCAATTACATCTTTTGTTCCATTCTATTTATTTCAAAATAAATATCCACTGCAGTTCCTAGTGTATTATTTGATTTCTTCTATTTTTTTTTATGTAACCCCCTTGTATTTGTAATTACTTTTCTTTCTCCCCACATGCTTAGCTTTGCAGTGAAGTAAGAACTGGAAAGAAATGGTGTCTTCGCATCACGCACATTTTTCTCTCTATTGGACAGAAAGACAGTAGTATTAAAATTTATTGTGAATGAGTGAAATATTCCATTCTAATTTATGCTATATCCAGACTAAATAGGCTGATTTTAGATTAGCTGGAACAAAGGCTCTGTATGCAGCTTGATAGATTGTTTCACAGCAAAAGGTAAAATTTTTCAAGAGGAACATGCAGAAAAGAAAACTTGGGAGGAAGTAGCAAGGAGTTAGGTTGGTTGCAAATCATTTTTATTTTAGCTGCATCTACAGAATCTCTATATCATACTTCTAATAAAGATACTTTTTTTTTAAAGAACTATAAGATCTCCAGACACTTATAAAAATTTACCAACCCTGCCATTTTTGAGTATAGAATTTAGACTCAAATCATCCTCGGTTAATGATTGCTTTGTTTTCTTCATTTGCATGAAGTGGACAATGGCTAGTTGGCACACAACAGTCCACATCTAAGGTAATAAACTTTCTCTGCCTTCACACTATAATGGCTGTATGCGAAGCTCTATTGGGGGCGGTCCCTGAACATTTTAATACCACAGTATGCCTGGGAATTGTTCAGGAGAATGCTACTTGGAATAGGATAAATATCTTAGGAAAGGTTTGAAACATGCCTACTTATATTTCAGTGCTGGTCAGGATTTACTGTACCAGTACAGTTAGAACTTCTGTGCCTCTACAAAGAATTTCTCCAACAAAGCAGTGTTATTTGTGTGGATGAATATACATACAGGATTTTTTTTTCATGATCCTAACTGAAAGAAGTGTGCTGGCAGAAAATTTTGACATTTTGAGTTTTTGAGGGTTTAAGTTTGGTGGTTTTGGGGTTTTTTTTTAGTTTGTTTGTTTGTTTGAGTTTGTTGCATCTAATGGCAAAGTCAGTACACGAAAAACCTACTCTGAAAATAACAAAACTAAAACACTTGCACTGGAGAGATCATAAGTAGTAACGTGCCTTTTCTATGGATTTTTTTTTTTAGCAATGTTTACTTCTCTCATGTACTATCAGAAGTTTTCAGATGAGCAGCGTGGGAGGAAGCAGTGTGTGGTAGTGCCAGTGATTAAAAAAAAGTGAACCGAGGGCAGGAACTAGCAGACAGTCTGAGAAATTCCCTGCCAAGCAGAGAATCTTGCAGAGCAAACTCACAGCTGGCTTCCTACTTATCTGGCACCAGAGGATATCAATGAGCAGGACTGATGGAAACGTTATGTATAAACATGAGAAAGAGAGTTAATACATAAGTCAGTGCACTGATAAAGCAATGGGGATCCAGAGGCAGGTGCTGGTCACAGAAAAAACCTGCAGCGGTGAGTATGCACCAAAAGACATGATCCCCAGGACATGGTGTAGCCAGATGGAGTCCTTTGATAGTCACTACAAATAAAGGTCTTGTCCTGGTTTAAGGCTGAGCAGAGACAACTTTCTCTTAAGTGAGAGAGGCTCTTGCTTATACTTGTTGCAGCAGCAACCAGGGTCATCTGACTTGACTGTTTACCCTGCAGAGGGGTTGTACCTGTGGGGAATAGTGGACAGGACAGGTGACCCAAACTGACCAATAGAGTATTCCATTCCATCTGCCATGCTCAGTATAAAAACTGAGGGTTTAAAAGATTGTCTCCTCTTCAATGGTTTGGCTTTGTTAATGGTTCTCCTTCTTCAGTATCTGAGGAGGACCCTATCAGTTCATCTACTTTTGTTGCTGATCTATTGGTTTCTGAATCAAGGTCTGGAATCCAGTTCCTATTTGTCACTGACTCCAGTCTGCAGTTTGGAATTTCCTTAGTGCCGTCTGCTGACATCTCGCTGGGAGCTTGATATGGTTTTGTATATATTGTATCTATTCCAGTATTTCCTTTTTATTTTATTACTATTTCATTAAAGTAGATTAGATATTTTTAATAAAACTCATAATTCTCTTTATCTCTCCTCTTCCTCTCCTTAGAGCAAGAGGTGGGGGAGAGCATCAGTTGTCTGGTCATTGGCCAACCCTGACCAAACTGTGACGGGTCTTCTGGTGTTGGGTGACATCATCCAGGTTCATGCTGTAACAAATGCCTGGTGCTTTTCCCCGGGGCTGAACACAACAGTGGTGTCCTCACCTATAAGACACGTCTTCTGGTACATGGAATCATAGAATCGTCTAGGTTGGAAGGGACCTTTATGATCATCTAGTCCAACTGTTAACCTAGCATTGCCAAGACCACCACTAAACCACTTAATGATGCGCCACATCTACCTGTCTTTTAAATACCTCCAGGAATGGTGACTCCACCGGTTCCATAGGCAGCCTGTTCCAATGATTGATAACCCTTTTGGTGAACAATTTTTTTCCTAATATCAGTCCTAATCCTCCCCTGGTGGAACTTGAGGCCATTTCGTCTTGTCCTATCACTTGTTACTTAGGACAAGAGACTGATCCCCACCTTGCTGCAACCTCCTTTCAGGTAGCTTTAGAGAGCGCTAAGGTCTCCCTTCGACCTCCTTTTCTCCAGACTAAACATCCCAGTTTCCTCAGCCACTCTTCAAAAGACTTGTGCTCTTGACCCATCACCAGCTTTATTACCCTTTTCTGGACCCACTCCAGCACCTCAATATCTTTTTTGTGGTAAGGTCCCAAAACTGGACACAGTATTTGAGGTGCAGTTTCACCAGTGCTGAGTACAGTGGGACAACCAATGCAGCTCCTTTACCCAGCATTGCCAGTCACATGTAAATATCTTGCTGATAAGTATGCTTGTCTGACCATGCCATAGTATCTCCTTTCCTCTTTCTCCATTTCAAACTGCTTTCATCAGTGAAAGGAAATGTAGAGAGCATATCAAGGCCCTTAGAATTGAGTGGGAAGAATGAATTCCATTTAGAGAAGTTTCTTGTATTGGTAACTCAGGGGTTTGGTGAGAAACAGTACCAAGAACTTAGAAACATTAGTGTTTGGTGATTTTGGTCTTAGTGGCACAGAGGCACCTGCTTCCTAGCGTGATCTGTCATTGCAGGGAAGTTTGCCACTTTTCAAAATCCACATGCGTGAACTTGCAGACAGAAACTTATGAGGATCGTTCAGTCACATCATGATGGTCCAGTTATTAGCCCTATCTGCTCAGCTGTGTGGAAACTAGTCACGTACATAGGGAAAAGCCTGAGCAGATCTCTGAGGGCAAGGGTGACAGCAACAGGTTCCTGAGTGTTTTTCTCTGTAATCCCTCCAATTAAGAAGACCTGAGCAGAAACAGACACAGCAGGCAGACTAACATGTAACTGTGTATCTACTGTCACTAAAAATGTTTTGGTTTCTTTGATAATTATGCTTCAATTGATGATTAAGGGGTACCACTGGGAAGAGATGGAATGCATCTAATAAAAATTGGGGAGAACATATTTGTGTACAAACATGCTAACCTAAGGCAAAGGCTTTAAACTGTTCACTGGGAGTGAGGACTAGAGCCCTGAAGTAATGATTAAGACAAAAGAGGTAAGAGGGAGACTTTCAGAATTCCTGTCAGAAAGGGAGGCAGTTCAGAAGCTTTTTTCAAGCTGCCTGCAAAACTATTGTTAAATTAATGCATAGGAAGGATAGCCAAGGGAAAGAAGAAAGAAATTTAACTTTCTGTAAAAGAGCTCCTTGACTGCACAGTTTCACTATGAAACTGCAGATGGATCTGTTGAATATCTAAGGCAAGATTTCAGGGAACAGTAAAACTTACAATATTTGGGCTGTGTTGCATGCCATGGAAAAAAGAGCATGAAATGGATGTGGCTTTCTAGAGATAAACAGCAGAAGTCTCCCTGGAAAAGGCCCGCATCCTCATGCCAGATTGTCCAGCTGCTCAGACTTCTGCAGGCAGGGTAGCATGGCATTGTGAAAACAATTTAGGAAGTTTCCAGGTTGCACTGCTAGCAATTATCTCAATCAACCAATGAGTGGTTAGTGAGGATTGAAGATCATCTTGAACTTTTGCTCCCTAAGACATAACAAATGTGATCATAGATGGCATTTTCAGTGGTAATGACTATAACGTGACTACACTCAGGATCTGACAGAAAGTAGGCAATAGCGCTAAGACTCTGGATTTTAGGGAAGAAACATCTAGGCAGAATCCCCCAACCATGAAGAGGAAGGTGGACCAAAAGGTCTGTCCAATTACTGAAGGACATTTACAGAGATGTCAGGAAGATATAATCTCGCTGTACAGGAAGATCAGGATTTTCAGTGGAACACTGGGTTTTTTATGCAAGGAGGTTTTAATGAGTGGAAGGGTTTGGGGAGTTTTGTTTTGTTATTGTGGGTTGACACTTAAAATAGAAATTAGAAAGACAAAGGTAAAACTATCAAGGGACATAAAGAGTAACAAGAAGGAGGTTCTACAAGCATACTAATAGTGAATGGAAGTTCAGAGAAAATGTGTATCCATCGCTGAAAGGCAAAGGCAGTCTAGTCACCGTTAAGGCGAAGGCACAGATACTCAACCCCTTTCTTGACTGTAATCTCCAGAAAAAATCAATCCCAGATACTTGTGTTAAAAAAATATTTTGGGAAGGAGAGAGACAGCCATCAGTGGAGAGTAACAGATTTGGGACTTGTTAGGGAAGCTGGTTGGATTCACATTTGTTGGGGAGAGTGGGATTCACCTAAGTGTGTTGAAAGAGCTCCTGATGAAACTGCAGGGCCATTATCATCTGGAAAAAAAACCCTTGTTATTGAGAGAGGTCATAAATAACTAGGAAAATGGCTCATGTTGCATACATGTCTAAGACCAATAAAGCTAAAGGCAGGTCATTTTCACCTCAGTCTTGACAAGATCATGAAGCATGCCCTCTTCAAAGTCAAGGTAGGTTTCAAATGCATGACAGACAAGAAGGTAATCAAATTTACCAAGGGCAATCTTCCTTGACCAGTATAAATGCTTTCTACAATTAAATGACTGACTACAGGGAGAAGGAAATAATAACACATGTATCTCAACTTCTGAAAGGCTTTTGAGACCATTTCCCACAACAGCCTCATGTGGAAGCTGAAGAAATCTGCACTGAATGAACAGATTGTTAGAGGAGATTAAATTTGGCTTAACAGCCAGGGTCAAATGATAGCAATCAATATCTCAGCCAGCATCCAGTTTGTGGCCAGGAAAAGCACTGTACACCAGGTTTCATGCTGAAGCCAATATTATTCATTCTCTTTGTGAATAACCTGGATGACAAGACAGAAGGCACTCTCAAGAAAATCTTGAACAATGCTGCATTGGGGGGTGATGATCAACACACTGAATGGTAGAATTCCAGGCCTGGAGGACCATGAGATACTTAATTGTTTGACCAACTGAAGCCTCACAAAGTTCATCAAGTATACTGCCAAGCAGTATACCTGAAGCAGTATATCCCCATGCTCCAGTACAGGCTAGGAAGTAACTAGCTGAGCAGCAGCTTTGCTTGACAAAGTCTTGATTATTCAATTAAACTGATTTTGAGACAACAGTGTGCTCTCATTGCAAATAACTTACTGGGCAAAATCTGCAATCAAAACATAGAACTATATCCAACAAGTGTAGATAACAAGTACAAGAAAGCTGCTGTTCCAATCAACTCCCTACTGAAGCAGTGCTTTGTCCAGTGGTTTGCTCCCCCATAATCAATTATTTCAAGAAGGACAGTAAGAAGCTGGAGAAGCCCCAGTGCTGGTCTACCAAGATACCTAGGGATTTGGGGGTAAATAAGAACAAAGCAGATCTTGTTTGGTGTGGTGAAGAGGAAGATAAAGAGAGTTCTAACAGAAATCCAGTTTTTGAAAAGAAGTTACAAATATGACGGAATCAAATTCTGGTTTTGACTAGCATGCTGTCCTGGGCCCTGATGGGGTGCACCCACGAGTGCTGAGAGAACTGACGGATGTTATTGCTAAGCCACTCTATCATTTTTGAGGTATCTTGGAGAACAAGAGAAGTGCCTGAGGACTGGAGGAAGGCAAATATCACACCAGTCTACAAAAAGGGGAAGAAGGAGGACCCAGGGAACTACAGGCCAATTAGTCTCACCTCTGTCCTGGGGAAAATAATGGAGCAGCTCATGCTGGACATCATCTCCAAGCACATTAAAGATCAAGAAGTTATCAGTATTGGTCAACACGGATTTACCAAGGGTAAATCATGTTGACCAATCTGATAGCCTTCTATACTGTTATAACTGGTTGGTTAGATGAAGGGAGAGCAGCAGATGTCATCTACCTTGGCTTCAGCAAGGCTTTTGACACTGTCTCCCATAACATCCTCATTAGAAAATTAGGGAAGTGTGGGCTAGATGAGGAGGCAGTGAGGTGGATTGAGTCCTGGCAGTGTGACATTAATGGAGTGGGGTCAAGTTGGAGGCCTGTGATCAGTGGTGACCCTCAGGGGTCAATATTCAGTCCAGTCCTGTTCAACATATTCATGAATGACCTGGGCGAGGGGACAGAGTGTATCCTCAGCAAGTTTGCTGATGATACCAAATTAGGAGGACTGGATGACCCTCCAGAGGGCTGCACTGCCATCCAGTGCAACCTGGACAGGCTGCAGAGTTGGGCAGAGAAGAACCTAATGAGGTTCAACAAAGGCAAATGTAGGGTCCTGCACCTGTGGAGAAAGAACCCAGGCACCAATACACATTAGAGATGGATCTCCTGGGAAGCACTACTGAGGAAAAGGATCTGGGAGTCTTGGTAGATAGAACACTTTCCATGCGTCAGCAGCGTGCCCTTGTTGCCAAGAGGGCCAATGGGATCCTGGGCTGCATAGGAAAGAGTGTGGCCAGTAGGTCGAGGGAGGTCATTCTCCCTCTCTACTCTACACTGGTGAGGCCACAACTGGAATACTGCATCCAGTTCTGGGCCCCCC
>JAOTQQ010000001.1:166169309-166224903 GCA_026546715.1 Gallinago undulata
GCTTTAGCAGGGGAGTTGGACTAGATGATCTCCAGAGGTCCCTTCCAACTCTGACAATTCCATGATTCCATGATTCCTGATAAGGTAGAGCAACAGACATCATCTAGCTGGACTTAATGCAAAGGATTTGACACTGTTCTGCATGATATCCTGGTCTCAAAATTGGAAAGTCATTGATTTGATGAATGGACCACTAGGTGTGTCAGGAACTGGCTAGATGACTGCATTCAAATGGTTACAGTCAATGACTCAATGTTCAAGTGGAAACCAATGATGAGTGGCATTCCACAGGGGTCAGTACTGGGACAAGTACTCCAACATCTTTGTTGGAGACATGGACAGTGGGATTGAGTGCACCCCCAGCAAGTCTGCGGAAAACAGCAAGCTGTGTGGCACAGTCCACACACTGGAGGGAAGGGATGCCATCCAGAAGAACCCAGGCAGGCATGAGAGGGAGGCCCATGTGAACCTCATGAAGTACAACCAGACCAAGTGCAAGGTCCTGCACCTGGTTCACAGCAGTCCTAGGCACAAATATAGGCTATGTAGAGAATAGATGGAGAGCAGCCCTGAGGAGAGGAACTTGGGGGTGTGGGTGGATGAGAAGCTTGACATGAGCTGACAATGTGTGCCAGCAGCCCAGAAAGCTAATTACATCCTGGGCTACATCAAAAGAAGTGTGGCCAGCAGGTCCAGGGAGGTGATTCTGCCCCTTTACTCTGCTCCAGGGAGACCCCACATGGAGTACTGTGTCCAGCTCTGAAGTCCTCAGCACAAGAAGGACATGGACCTGTTGCATGGGTCCAACAGAGGGCCACAAAGATGATCAGAGGGCTGGAGCACCTCTCCTATGAAGACAGGCTGAGAGACCTGGGGTTGTTCAGCCTGGAGAAGAGAAGGCTCTGGGGAGACCTTATAGCAGCCTTCCAGTACCTGAAAGGGTTCTACAGGAAAGATGGGGAAGGACTCCTTATCAGGAGTGTAGTGATAGGATGAGGGGTAATATTTTTAAACTGAAAGAGGTAAATTTAGATAAGATATTAGGAAGAAATTCTTTACTGTGAGGGTGGTGAGGCACGGGAACAGGTTGCCCAGAGAAATTGTGGATACCCCATCCCTGTAAGTGTTCAAGGCCAGGCTGGATGCGTCTTTGAGCAACCTGCTCTAGTAGGAGGTGTCCCTGCCCGTGGCAGGGGGGTTGGAACTCAGTGTTCTTTGAAGTCCCTTCCAACTCTAATACATAGTTTCTATAATTCTATGTATGCCAGAAAGGTCACTGAAGTTTGCAAAAACCCTCCATTACTATGTATAAAGTAGATCAGTATTATTACTGCAGCGGGACTAGAGTAGTGCAAAGATGTCTTACATTTTCTTTTTTTTCTGAGGTACAAGCCAGGGCACAGATTAAGATTTTCATTAAAATGTCTTAATTCGTCTCTCCAAAGGTAATTGGACTCCTGTGTGAAATTTAGGAAATTAATATTTTGCTAACATTTTGTTTCTATAAGTAGGTTAGCAATTTTAAACCATTCATGCTGTTTTTGACTTGATCTTAAAAAAAGAGGGGGTTAGCTTTTGTTTGTTTTTGTTTCTGGTTTTTTTTTTGTTTTTTTTTTTTAAAGTGCTCACTGCTACATGTGTGCATGAACATCAAGCCAAAAAAGTACAAGTCTGCTTGTTGAGGTAGGAAATAGACAGGGTCATCTTGGACTAGGGCCAGCGACTTGAGTCAATTATCCCTGCTGTTAATGCTAATGTAAGAGTGGTAATTACCATGTAACATCCATTGAAATTATTCCATGAAAACAATTTCATACTAGCTTGATTACCACCTGGATTCTCCTGATTGAAGTTTTTTAAGTGGAAGCCAGGAAAAGAATAAAAAAAAAAAGAAAAAAAGACAACCAAAACACCAAACCCCACTAAATAGTCTGTATTTCATTAAGGACTCCTTGAGGAATCAGTCACTGAGTGACTGAAAAACAAAAACAAAGTTATACCTCACATAGGAATATGTACCTCTGGTGATTGTTGTATTATTCCATGTATTGTTCAGAATATAATAATAGTCCAAGATAGATGAAGGGTGCAGACTTGACATGATATGAATCCTTTATAGTCTGTCTTCATTATTCACACTGAAGAATTGATTATACTCAGATAATACCATAGTTTTTAGGAGCTAGCTCATTAGTCAAAATGGGAATTTTATTACAAGTATGTAGAGCATAGGGCAGAAAACAAGAGCCAGCAGTAATCAATCTTGCTTCAGGACTGAAAGTATTATTACCTTGCTAATGTAGCAGGCTACCTGAACAAGCAAACACTGGTAAAAAACCTGCATAGCAAGGCTTTTAAGCAGAGAACATAGTCATTCTACAGACATGCTAGTTAAGACCAAACTAGTATTCTTATGTGAAGTTCAGTGACAACTGGTGAGTCTACCATGCTCAAACGGTGTTATTTCAAGTATTTCTACATAAGGCTCATTTGCATGCTGAAAATCCAACCAAAGGGGACATTTTAAATCAAGGCTAAAGTTAATGACCAAAGGAGTTGAAGCTAGTGGGTCTGTATGTATAAGCAAATGTTTCTGAATCTGTTCCTTCTTCAGATCATCACATCTGTAGTTTAATCAAGGTTATAAAAGGTAATTCAGAAGGAGTTAATGAGTGCTCAGAGCCTTGTTCAGTAGCTCATGAAATTCTTGGTAGCTTTGGTGTTGCTGTTTGTACAAATATAGAGAGTAATTTTCCATTACTTCAAACAATTCACTGTATATTTTTACACATCTGTTTTGTGATGCAATGAGCTGTCCATTGATGATATGACAGCCTAACTCAAATATAGATGGCTGTAGTATGGATGTGAATATTTGGTAACTGTTCCATCCCCTTGTACTTATTGACTGCTGTATAGATTCCAAGGTCCAGAGAATACGGTTTAGAATGAAGAAGTCATACATATGATAATAAAACAAGCAAACAACTTGTCCCTCAGTCCAGGTCTAAATAAGATACAGAAAATCAGGAAACATCATGTGCACCCACAAAGTAAGCATTTTCATGACATATATTGCTAATCAAGAAGCAGATAGATGAGAAAGAAAAAAGTGGAAAACATAACAAAGGATAGAATCACAGAATCATAGAATCATCTAAGTTGGAAAGGACCTTTAAGATCGTCTAGTCCAACCATCAATCTAACTGAAAAAACAAACAAACAAGAAAATAAACCCCACACATACTCCGAAATAAAACCATACAAAAGGACATCCCACATTACTAAACTATGTCTCTAAGCACTACGTGAACCTGTCTTTTGAAAAACTCCAGTTTCAAATGGCAGCCTATTCCAATGCTTAATAACTCTTTCAGTATAAAAATTCTTCCTAATATCCAATCTGAACCTCCCCTGGTTCAGCTTGAGGACATTTCCTCTTGTCCTATCTCCTGAGACTTGGGAGAAGAGATGAATCACCACCCATCTACAACCTCCTTTCAGGTAGTTGTAGAGCGTGATAAGGTCTCCCCTCAACCTCCTTTGCTCTAAGCTTAACAACCCCAGCTACCTCAGGCTTACTCTTCAGACCCCTCACCAGCTTCATTGCCCTTCTCTGGACCCACTCCAACACTTCAATGTCTTTCTTATTGGTAAAGGGGCCAAAACTGGACACAGTGTGTCCTCACAAGTGCTGGATTATACTCAATTTTATGCACTCACAAGGAAAACTGTGTTCATTTCTGGTTGGCATATTTCAGGAAAACTGTGTTCATTTCTGGTTGGCATATTTCAGGAAGATGTGGGACAACACATAGATTCAAAGTGGATGACAAATGCAATTGGAAATATTAAATTATATGTTGTGGTAAACAGAACTAAAAAGGCTGGAATTTAATGGAGTTTAAAGAGAAGGTGAATAACTGAGTATGTGACAAGTCATACAAAACAATAAAGTGTAAAGTGAAGACAATTCTAATACTTCCATATATCTTTTTTCTTTCTACAAGAAGACGAATGAAAAAAATTAAAAAAGAATATGTAAAAGCTGGACAATAGCAAACTGTCTTCATTAGCAGGAAAAAAAAGCAGCTTTCTTTACAATATTCTGTTCTGCACAATCCAGACTGCAAGCCAAGAAAAGTGTAGTTAATGTGCATACACATGCAACTGTCTCCTTTACGTGGCAAGAGTCCCTAAGAAATTTCTACATATACTCAAATTGTGCAAGAGAGCTGCATGCTGTGGTGAAGTCAGATTAAAACATCTGTTAATTGTGGTATGAGATCAGCTGTGGACCCTTTGCCTTCTGAGCCATGTCCACTTCCTTCCCATTAATGAGATAGAAAGAAACCGATGTGAGATAGAAAGAAAGTGTTTATCTAGAAAGATCTAGTACAGATATTTTGAAAGCTCTGTCTGCTTCATTGATAATGGTATGTAGGAAGACTCTCTTGCCATGCTTATTGTTACAAGGGAACTGATACACAAAAGCAAGCAGGAGATTTAGTAAATATGTAAACGGCAGAAGAGTGCTAATACTGCCCTGGGGCTCCAGTTCATTCCACCTATCTTAAGGCATGTAGTTGAAGGAGTCAGGAATGTAAGTATCCTAGATTCTTGTGTAATCAATAAGAGTTAGGCCCATAAAATATGCTGCTGCTAGCTTCTATTAAGACCTCCATTAGGTATCTAAGGTATATGGACACCTTTTAAGTAAGCATTATAAAATTGTGTTTGTGGATGTGCATAGACCCTTAAACACAATTTTATTTAATGGTTAAGAAAAAATTGTATCTGTGTTTTTATTATTAATATTATAAAACAACACTTTGCATGTATGTTTAACGTCATACAAATGTTTTGCTCATTTGAAATTACCAGTAACATATGTGTTTGAGAAAAGAGTAACAGTGAAGACCTATGTATGATTCTTATGTCAACTTCCACTGTCTTGCACACGTAGTGTATTAATGCAATTGCATTTTGAATTGCTTATGGTTGTACTTGCTGACACAAGAAACAGAGATGAAAGTTACGGTGATTGTCATCAAGTATCAAGAACTATTCATAGGTAGTTGCAAAAATTTAAAGCATGTCTGTAAAGATTAAGGAGTTTCCTTCCTCTTCTTTTTATGTCTGATTACTACTAAGGCATATAGCCTGGAAATATTTCTGTTCTTTCTTTCTCAGTAGATCATTTATTTTTCATAGCTATTAACATATTTGCTACTTTGCTTTATCATCTCTTCATAAACCTGTCAATGGTAACAGGTCAAACACTTCTTGACTAACAAAAGTCTCACACTAAATCATGATTTCAGTTAGCTAGAGCCTTGAAACTTGGTTTGGCTAGCCATGATCTATCCAGTTTCATTCTCGTTCTCACCAGCTATTTCATCTGCTGAGCACTTAATTGCCACATTAATATACCTCTCACTTCTATTCCCCCATGTGTCACCTCTCACTGTTGCTCTCCTCATGACAAGCTCTCAGATATGTAATTTATTTTTGGTTTTAAAATATTCTGAGGTCCCCACTTCTCTGCTCTCCAAGCTTTAATTTTCACTGAGCAAAAAGCCACTTAGAATAAATCCTTTTTATAGCAATTTTCCCATTAAGGCATTTCAATTTTAGAATTTACACTGTTTGATTTATACACAAGAATGAGAATTTTTTTTGGTTTTTAACTTCTTTACCAAATTACATGGAAACAAGAAATGATATTTCCTGGTACTTCTTCAGTACAATCTTTTTGGTTGATAAGCATTCAGTAAGTACCATTCTAACAAATTAAATACTTCCCATGGCAACTTTCAATATTGCATTCCACAAAATACAGTCGTTGACATACTGCTGTAGTGTCTGAGATTATTTAAAGAAGAGGAGAGGGGAAGAGAGGAGAGGAAAGCTGACGAGAGGGGAGGGGAATTACAATCCATATTCTCTTGGTTTGTTATGCCATGCTTCTTAAAATAATAATTTGTTTCTTCGAAAAGAGGATGAGATGTAGATGATCAGTTGAAAGATTCTGGCTTCAAATTGATGCCAAAGATAGTAGGAGCAATGATACATCAATGATTGCAGCAGCAAGCCTAACAAATTCTGCCTTCCCATGCAGCTCGTGACTGAAAATATTGCTGAGTCACTGGACAGTCCTTTGCTTAGGCTTTCAACAGCTCATTTATCATAATCCTACAGAGACATAACCTGAAGTACTCAAAAGCCTCAGACTAAATCTTGTGTCTGGTAGTTTTGATGTTTGTTGATTAACACCTGGAATATGGAGTCAAGGAGAACTGCGATGATCATCGAATGTTAGCTGAATATCATAGACATTCCCTCCTTGTAAAATGACAAAACCAAAACAAACAGAAAACCAAATCAAAAAAACAAATAAAAAAACACAATCCAGACCAAAAACCTTGCCTTAAAGCTACTCTCTTTTACTATAAAGAACTTATGTAAAATTTCCCAAACCTTATCAGTCTGCTTCCTGAACTTTAAGTAATATAAATTCATTTGTTTAAATCTCTAGAGTTTTCAATCCTTTCTGTAAACTAGATTCTACTCATTCTGATATGAGCATCCAAAATAAGTGTCTACAAAGCTAGTGAATGCTTCTGAAGAGACTGGTATTCACTCTGGTCTTGGTCATGACACACTGTACTTTCTCATGTTTTGAAACATCCCTATCACAGTGCCTTGGTGAAGGTCACACAGAAACCTGCAACCAAGTGTGGAAATAATAAAACCAAGAGTCTGAATTCCCATATCTGTTGTTCTGCTGATAGCTATATAAATATTGGTAATATCACTTGTAATTTCACAGGCATAAAAATAAATTAACTAATGTGTTTCCAGATAGAGAATTTTCCCCTATGGAGAGTCTTAGGAAAATCCTGGTGCAGACACGGCCACTTCCATCTTACTTCTTTTTGTTGTCTGCAGCAAAGGCCAATGGATTTTAGTCCTTTTAAAATAGGTCTTCTCTTTTTATATGATCAAACATTACATTGTGTTTTTTATTTAATATACATAAATTAGCAAAAAAAATCCAACATGTAGAAAATGGCAGTCCCCTTTATAGTCAGAGAGGTTACTGTCTTTTAAAAGAGAATAATTTGATTTGAGTATGAAGCACTTGAACGTGAAGTCTCTATATCCATAGTTCACCATAGTTCAGGTATCCCATCTGTTAATTTTTTAAAACAGATGAATAATAGAAGAATGAATATATTTGTCCAGTATAATTCTTATATACTCAAAGAACTAATTAATTCAAAAAACCAATATATTAATTCTCAGTGCTAACGAAGTAGATGTATTTATTTAGCCTGTAACATTCAAACATCCTGAATTTAGAATTCAATTATAGCTTCCATCTTTCAACTTTGTTAAAGTTCTTTGCAACCTGCATTCTGACACAACAAAAAGGAATAAAAAGAAAAAAAAAACATTTTGATCCTCACATCTCATAAATAATAACTTTTAATCTTCTGTTGTTACAGTAATTATGACCGAAAATGGTAATAAGAAGCAATGACATGGGAGTAGCTTAGGAGATAGCTATTTCTCAAATGCAATACTAAACACAAAAAACTAAGTCCTGTTTTCATATATATTAATGATATATGCTTCTCAGGGGAAATCACAACAATGAATTTTAACATTGCTCTATCTTTGTAAAATCTTTTCTCAGTCCTATGTACTTTGCCTCAGCCTTAAGTTTGACATTAAGAAAAGGTTTTGGTTTTTTTGTTGAGTATTTTTCTGCTTAACGTAGAATAGTTTCAATTTCCTTTTAAATGTATTTAGGACCTGTCACTTCCCATGAGGCAGTGAAAACTGTTTAATACTTTGTACTTCTAAAGCACCAGAGCACACATATTCCCAGTAAGATCAAAATAGTGATATTCAGTTTAGTGCTGTGTTGTAACTGCTATAGGTTTGCCTCATCACGTTTAAGATTATGGCAGTGTTGTTAAAACTGTTCAATAAGAATTACAAAAAATATTCTAGCTTACCAAAAAATTAAAAGTTTCATTTCATTTTATATTTTGCTGAAAACATATTATTTTATTATTTCAATGTAAGCATTTGTTGTTGAAAGCTTTTATTTATAGTCTTCGTGTTTCTTCAACTACCAGAATATTCAAAGAACATTAATTTACAAAATTCTCCTTATAAATAATGAAATAAAATACTTATTTTTCAACCACATCTAGAAGTCACTAGAAAAGTTTTCTATTAGAGATTAAACAAATAAGAAAAATGGAAAATACCTGTAAAGGAAAAAACACCATTAAAAATGCTTTCTCAGTATGAATAATAATCTCAGGACAGAAAAAAAAAAAAAAGAACTCATAATATCTCTAATTTTTGTTTCAGTTTTTTTCACTAATGGAAGATCTTATATGCTGAAATAAGGACTAAGATCTATATTTGGAATGACACAGTTACCATGAATATCTATATTTTCTGACATAAAACATAGAATTGTTTACATTATAGAAGATAGTTAATATCATAGGGTCTAATCGTTAACTTAGCACTGACAAGTCCACCAATAAACCAAGTCCCCAAGCTCCACATCTACAAGTCTTTTGCGTACCTTCAGGGATGGTGACTCAGCCACTTCTCTGGGCAGCCTATTCCAATGCCTATCAATCCTTTCAGTGATGAAATTTTTCCTAATATCCAATCTAAATCTCCCCTGATGCAACTTTTTTCCTCTCATCCTATCACTTGTTTACTTGGGAAAAAGACTGACCCCCACCTTGCTACAACCTCTTTTCAGATAGTTGTAGAGTGATAAAATCTCCCCTCAGCCTTCTTTCTCCAGGGTAACCAACCCCAATTCCCTCAGCTGCTCCTTATAAGACTTGCTCTCTAGACCCTTCACCAGCTTTGTTGCCCTTCTTTGGACATGCTCCAGCACCTCAATACTGTTCTTGTAGTGAAAGCCCCAAAACTGAACACAGTGTTTGAGGTCTAGCCTCACCAGTGCCAAATATAGAGGAACAATTTCTTCCCTAGACCTCCTGGCTGCATGGTTTCTGATACAAGCCAGGATGCTATTGGCCTTCTTGGCCAGTCATGATGTAGACAATTTGAAATTTTGTGTAATCAGTCTCAGAAAGGCTTTTGGTTCCAGCTTTTCAGAAGAAAAGGAAAGTGGTTTGGTTTATTTATGTATATTCTGTAGTTATGAAAGATATTTATATATAACATCATAGTATTTGTCTAAGTAGTGGTTACCTTAAGATATTCAGTGGCATCAGTAGAATTTTATAAATAGCTAAACAATTTGACAATGTAACATACTTTTAATATGAAGCTCTTGTGTGAGAAGGCTGCCACCCTACCATGACCAGAATCAAAACACTCAATTGCCTCTTTTCAGCTTCACTAATTAAATCAATTCTAAACTACATTTGGGGTGAGTTAAGTGTTCACAAAATGCAGGATCACAATCTCAAGTGATACACTGTACCACTATTAGTCAGAATTAGGTGTACTGCAAGAAACAATGAACAAGTGTCCCCACAGTCCTCTCTCAATTCATCTCTGTCTTGACCTGCAAACCCCCTGATATTCCATTCCTGGCCTTCCCTTAAGCAAAGACTGACAACTGTGCCAAATTGTGACAGATTGTGTTGTTGATACATAATATGGACATTTTTCCCCAAGGGACTATATAATTACAATCGTAAGATAGAAATAAGATAAATGAATCAGAAACTGAAGCTTTAAAAAGGCAGAGGTTTTTACTGGGACTTGAGAGAAAGTAAAATTTCAAAAATATAAAATGTTTTTAAGGCTTACATACTCATTTTAGTAAATCTGTAGACATTGGTACTTTATATAACACTGCACAATATTTATTTGGAATAAAATACAATTTCACTGTTTTACAAAAGCTATGTCAACAATGTTTTCTCAGCGTCTTAGCTGCTCACCTTGGTGCCTCAGTTTGTATGTGCTTCTTCTCTAGTATTTGCTTTTTGAAAGTTTTCTTCCAAAGACTTTTTTTTGTCTATTAATAAAAGTTATCTCCAGGGTTTCCTATGCTATTTGGTTGTTGCTTTTACATTTGTTTCTTTTTCTCTCTTCTTTCTCTCTTTCCCTTTCCCCACCTTTAAGCTTCTTTCTCTCTTTCCTGATCTTGTGGTTGACCCATCTGCCTCTTTGGCCTTAACTTTATTCTCCTTTTCTTTTGATGTGTTATTGGGCCATTTCTGTTTCTTCATTTGTCCAGATTTTTTTTTCTCTCTTTGTTCTTCTGCTAACTTCTAATAAATTCTTTTCAACTTCTATCCTTTTCCTCTTCACTATTTTTATTTTTTACTATTGCTACGTAGTTTTTCAGAATATTATTTTTTTCAGTACGGATCATATGTGTTTATACTTTCTGCACAAGAAAAAGTGCAGAAACATCTAGATGCTAAAGAGAAACAAACAAAAAACAACCAACCAAAAAACCCAACCAAACAAAAAATGTGGCTTATGAAGACATTTCTGATCTATTTCAGCTTTGCCAGGCCAGGAAGTAAAATTCTTACTGTAAAGACTGTTCATCTATTATGGTGAGAAAGGGGGTGAACTGCCATAATCATGTTCAGTCATTTTTATTTTAGGGGCAGTGGTACTTGAGTGTTAATGTGAAAATTAAATCAAACCTGATGGTTGATTTAAATCTCAGGTTTGCCTGTTCAAGAGTTCTGTGTATGCTGAGGAGCCTAACAACAAGACTAATGGTTGTTCAGGCAAACTGGAAATTCTTTTCAAGGACTTCCAGCAAAGCCTTCTGACTATGAAATACAAAATTCGTATACACCACCTCCTTGAATTGCACCACAGCATAGCTAAAGGTTCTGTTTCTTTGCATTATGTGTCTTCTTGAAGTATCTTCATTCACTGTGGCTTTATCTGGATTTAGAAACTGGAAAGCAGTTCTGGCTCCCAACATATATACTTTACTTATTCAATCTCTTACAAATTTTTTACCTCCAATGTGTTATAAACGAAGAAAGCATGTTTGTCAAAAGGAATAAAGAAATTCTAATTTGCCCCTATGTGCAGTTAGCACTGTGCATCACAGTATGTATTAACCATAGGAATCATACTGACATAATATTTTAGGAAGAGTAACCAGAACATCCATGTAGATGCATGCACCTCCATGCAAAGCCAGTTCTGAAAGTGAGACGGGGTTTAAAATGATTAAATTTTAAACTGTGTGGATGAAATTCCACTGTGAGAAGGTGACCAGAATGTATAGCTGCAGAAATGCAGGAATGGCTTAGCAGATTTAAATACTGGTTTAGCAGATTTAAATACAGGTTTAAATAACAACCCCACTCTATTATGTAGGCAGGAATTTTTCAGCTAAGAAAAAAGTTGAAAATATGTGAAATTGGGAGGTGATTAAATTTTCCTGAGGGGAGAAAATGGAAGGGAATAAAGATGCCAATATTAATCATCTTGCACAACCTGTTCTGAGACCATTTCAGTCTGATTTAACCCTTTACAACTTCCTGTGATACCACCCTTAAGGCTGCCTACAGGTGAACGTAAGGAGCAGAAGAAAAGGAGGGACAGGGAAGAAAGACAACAGGAAGCATCTGGAAAAACCATCAAGGACAAATACTGCATTTAAGCTTGGATGCAACAAAGCTTTTGGTGGCCACATTGTAAGGGCTTATTGTTTCTCAGCAATCAGTTGCTGAGTAACAGCTTTTATGTCTTCTCTAATATTGTTCAAGATCATTTCCTTGCTTTTGAGATACAAAGAAATGGTACCTAGGAAAAACTATTGCCCTTGTGGAACTTATAAATATTAAAAAAAATGAGAATGTATTGCTTTCATCGAAAGTGCTGACATCAGTGGTGATTTGTTACTTTTATTGCTGTTTATCTAGGCTGGTAAGCACAAAACTAGATACCACTAAATAGGTGTTCTCAAGAAGGGAGCAAGCTGAACATATTACAAGGAACTAATATTGAATTATTTTATTTCAGTTGAGGCAGAACTAGTTCCTCAAATGTTGTAGGTATTTACCTTTTTCACTTTTACCCAGTCAATTTTAAATTTTTTAAAACAGGTTCTCTGTACACTTGCAATAGCCATTCCATAGCAGAACCCAATTCTAACTCCAAGTCTTTGTGTAGTCTTCAGCAATTTAACATAAATATAAAAAAAACACAAATTCAACTTCCCATTAAGGTCTTCCCATGCAGCACACAGAAAAGTTAGAGTTTAGATTCTCTATAGGAATTTTGGTGGCCAAAAATCTCCAACAAACAAAACCACTTTTTAAAATCTTTTTTCTAGACATACTTTGATGTAGGTGCCTAAAAAAAGCAGATGGACAGAAAATGATAAAATACTTTTCCAGCCAAAAACATCTGTAGTGAGAACCTGTAACTAAACTGAAAATGAAAAAAAATCATGCAAAGTAGATTCCCTTTTTTTGAGGATTAAATAAATTCACCACAAGATGGCTCCCCAGCTTCTCCAAAGATCCTTCTCCCCCCCTCCTTCCCCCCCCCCCTTCTTTTTTTCTTTCTTTTTTTTTTTTTTAATCAAGCTACTCTCCAGTGAAGGCATTGATTATCTTATAGAAGTCTGGAGTACAGCTGAGCAGACTGTGGATTAGAGCCTTGTCTAATAAAATAATAGCTATTTTTACATTAAAGCCCTGGAGATCTCTTTGAAAGGTAATTCTGTTACTTTAATTTTTGTACCCCATAAAAGGCTGTTATCTAGTTTGTGCTTCTGTTCATTTTTTTTTTTTTTTCTAACAGACAAAGATTGGTTCAGAGAATTCAAACTGATTTGGAGTTTAAGCCTCCTGGTTTTAAAGGCTAAAGCAGCTTATGCTCCTAAGATTTATAAGTTTCTAAAAGTACTAGGAATTTGAATGCCACATATATTTTTTAATTATTATTTTTATTGGCCATTAAATTTTTAAAAGTAGAACTAAAATAAAAAGATGTGAGTTATTATATAAATTATTTAGTAGGGGATGTTCCCAAAATTATCTGAAATCACATTAGAATAAACACTATTCTCAAGGAAAATACAAGGTTTGGGGTATTTTTTAAAATAAAAATAAAGGTACAACAACTTAATCAGTCAGAACATTATGTATATTTTTTAGAATAGCACTTATGGGATAACTAAATTTTGTTTGCTTTTTGTTGGAATTCTCTTATTTATATGGCCTTCCTAATACAAGGCAGACACGAAGAAGAAGAAAGAACAGAATAACCTTGGGGTGTAAGGAGTGGGAAATTTAATACTGAAGAAGCAGTTTATATCAGCAGAAATCTTTTCAGTTTGTCTACAACAGACAGAGAAACTTGTATCTATGCTGAATAAGAACCTATTTTCTTTGCAAGATCCACACTTCCACAGTGGAAGAGCAGGAGTGACTGCTTTACTGCAGTCTGAGGGTTATAAAACCAAAAATTTTCACTTCTACAAGGTCAGAAGTGCAAGTTATGTCCATTCTGTCTTTTATGCCTATTTGTGAATCCTTTCTTGAGGTCAAAGTCACTGATCAATCACACTATCTATAAATTTCCACTCAGTCACAGGGTGACATTTACTGATGAAATTTGTGCTTTATACTTAGTGCAGAGAAAACACAAGATGAGAATGAGTTCCTTGTTCAGCTATGAAAAGAACACAAGCAAGACCATACTTTCATTAAAACAAAGCTGCTATTCTCAAGAAAAAACCCTGGTGTATAACTAAAGCAGAACATGAAAGAAACTGGAATTAAGCATAACTTTTTAAAACTGAAATGTTTTAAAATGGCACTCTAAAATGGACTTTAAAATGTCCATGACACTTTTTTTTTTTTTTTAACCTTCTTTTTTTTTCTGATCTCTCTTACACAATAGCAAGAGTCCAAGAACAAAGCTCAGGCAAGAAGCAACCCATGTCAGCTCTAAGTCCTTCACACCCATTTTGTCTACCTACACTGACAGGTCTCACAAAATCTTTCTTTTCATTGACTGTAAGCCATATCTATGCCTATTATCAAAGATACAGACGTATATACTAAATACCTGTAAGTCAGACACATTCTATCTACCTCCGTCTGGGAGAGAGATAGACAACATTTCAATCGTGATTCCTGCTTAAGGCCATAAAATTGCAGCATATTTGGTGACTGAAGTAACTACTATGCCCAACAGTATGAACAAGCAGGAATGTGACAGCCCTAAGGCCAAATGGAAGTTTATGTATAAGGATCCAGAAACAGGAAATTCACACTGAATTCTGTACTGCATTTCCAACATGTTATTTCTCCATCTACTGTGTTCATACAACATGCCACCCTTAAGCTAGTGAATAAAATTCCTGAGCAAAATTTTCTACCTCCATTTTATCTTTTCTAAGTCAGAAAGTCCATCTGAGAAGTACTCACAGCTATTTTAGATATTATTTGATCTTTCTGAATCTCAGTCTTGAATTGCAAATGCAAAATTAAATTGCAATCATGGAAGTCATTGACTTACTGACACATTGAAACCCAGCCTATGCATTATTTCATCCTTAGCATAGTCTGTCAGGAAGAAATATTTCTTCAGTTGTGTTGAGAGTGCCAGCATTTCTTTAGAATGTGACAGATTCTCTCAAGAGCAAACAGTTTTAATGTATTCTGAGCTTTATTTATTTATTCACTTGCTTACTTATATTTGAAAAGGGATATTTTTAATTTGATGCTAAATCATATAAGCTCCCCATGGTTTAATGATCTCTATTCATAAAATAGGTGTAATAAGACAAATTAACTAACAACAAATGAGATAATTAAATTGTGAAAGATTGTAAGGATCACCAGCTGCCTTTCACTTAACCTGTGTCATTATGGCAAAATGTCTTCCAGCCACTGCACTGACATAAAGCCCGGAAGGAAAATTCTATGCCATATGAGTTGATGCCATTTCGTTTTCTGTAAACATTATCCTCCTGGTGCAGATTTTACACATCTACTGGATTAGACAGAAAAGAGAAATACTAAGAAATACTTTAAAAACATGCAATAACACAAGAAGCAATATTCAGTAATCTCATTCATATAATGTATACAGGAATACCAATCTGTGGAGTAGGCTTAGCTCAGATGGAGGGTATGGAGCTGTTGTTTTGTTACAAAAAATAACAGCCTTTTCTGAAAAAGAACATTTCTTTAAATTCCTGAGTAAAATACTATCCCATAAGAAACCAAGGAAAGTTCTTTCACTGATTTTCTTAACCAAAATTTCACTTCTTATTTTTATTTATGTTTATACTAATATATATATAATGTTTACTTTACTGTGTTTCTGGTCAATATACAAATATTAAAAATTGTAAATGTAATTTACTGAATTCAGATGAAAACTAATTCTTGCCACAATTAAAATGTTAGTAAATTGCAGAAAAACAAGAAAAAAAAGTTACACCCTTGCTTAATCCATCCATAGGATACACAGATGGACTCTCAATCATGCATATCTGCTTTGGATTTTGTCTGCCAATCAGTATGGATTGAACTGTTTTATATATAACATAGCTACATACATTTATGTATATCACATACTATTACAAAGACAGCTGACAAATACAACAGATTTTCATGCAAAATAAAAGTTTGAAAATTATAGCTTTTCCTAACATTGAATGACAATGTAATTGGCAAAAAAAAAAAAAGTTTTTTGAATGCTTTAAATGAAGTGTGTTTTAAAGCCACTCTTTCTGCATGCATTTTCTTTAAAATAAGTGAATATGTTGATCTTATTAAATCATACATAAAAGCGGACAGCAATGAAACATGTAAAGTCCTTGTTGGATGCATTTGTTTCAGGACTTGAGGGGTTGAGCTTTCTAGAAGTTCATCCACAATTCTCTGAAATCCATGCAAGTTTTTCTACTCATCCCAATGAATTTGAGATCAGCAAGGGAGTGACACTTGAAAGTAATCTTTAACTAAAGCAAAACTGCAGCCATTTTTTTTTGATTCAAGCATCCTTGTATGTATTGTATTACACATCAGTTTAGAAAATTAAATAAACATAATCTTCAGATAAACAAAGTCTACTATTTGAAATAAAAAGACAAAACCTAATGTCTTACATATATATATAATTGAAACCACATTTTTATTGTCTCTTGTAATGCTGGAAATGATAAACACTACTGATTAATTTGTGGGATGTTGGGATTTCATGTAAAAGGTTTTAGTACACTGTGTTAGCAAAGGTTTCAGTCACTAGCTCTTGTGTAAATAACTAAATTGATTTCTGAAGAAAAAAAAATTAAAATGGAAGCTTCTTTGCAAGGTGAAGCTAGATTTTTTTTTGCCTTTTTTGTGTTTTTTTTTCTTCCTTTAATTTCCAAACAGAAACAAGCCATGGATGAACGTATTTGGGGTTAAAAGTATAAAGTACTGGGTTAAAAGTAATGGATAATGAACCCTCCAGATCATCACAGAGAAAATGTGTCTTCAAATCGCTTCAAATAATTAATGAGCTAAACCTTTTAAACATTACAGGTAGAATTCTGATTGTTGTTCTCTTTCTACTCAAAGTGGGATTCTGTTAGGTTTAGTCATGAAGTTGAACAAGAGTTTGTAGAACTCAGCTATTACTTTTTTCCCTTTTCCATAGAAACACATCATCATGATGAATATGGAAAATTGTGCTTTATAACATAATCTCCATTTTGAACATAAAAGGAAAACAGGCTTGTGTAATATAGCAATTATGTTAAAGCACCTTATCCCATTTTCAGGCAGTACAACAGCAGTTTCTACAAAAGCAGGAATATGAGTGATGACCAGCTGCAAGACAGCTAACATTCCTTAGTTTTAGTGAGTCAAGTTCATGGATGGAGACTTAACTCCCCAGGTTTTCCTAAAGATAAAATCCAAGTTTCCTAAAGTTTCAGATCTCTTGTTATATAGTACTACAGAATAGTTGCTGCAGAGAAGGGATTAGATGTTCTTTTGACCATCCAGAAATTTACTGGAACACTGTCTCTTCTTTTTGATGCATTCTGTATGTGACTAGTACAGAAAATCAGTACATGTGAACTTCTATGCTGCATTCAAATGGTTAATTTTAAAAAGATAAAGGAAAAAGAAGAAAAAAACAAATACACCATTTGACCCCTACACTGCATTTTCTTGCATATTCAAAATTATTTTGATATGTATAATTAATTACAATTTGATCATTCTCTCTGAAAATATATTGTGAATAATGACAGCTGATGGCCAAGAAGACATTACACTATTGTAACAGCCGAAGTAGAAACTACATCTTTGTACTAGAAGAATAACCTGAATTGTAGATCTACTTTTAATGGAGTGTAGACTCTTTCATGTTATACGCATATAATTGCCTTGATTACACTTATTCAGCAACAGAGTGGATATCTTACATGTATTTTACACATTAATGACATAGTATCTAACATTCATTATTATCCTCATGTCGCCTGTAAATCAAGTATGTTAACTTACATATTTGGTAGTCAATTTAATGAGCTTCAGCCAATATAATGTTGAAATTGCATGGTTTTGTTTATTCATAATTGGCTTGGCAGGTCAGGCTTTGGAACTTTGCACTAGTTTCAGTTGCAGTGCTTTTGAAGAGTTTTTCCGTAGCTTGTGTTGTAAATTAATATATTACTCTGAGTTTTATGACAGAAAAAAAAAAAAAAATCTAATCACATCCTTGCCTCAGTTACGATTATATCAGTCTTAGACTATCTTTCCTAAGAAGACGTAGGATGTTCCGTGGATTCCGAATTTACTTTTACATAGCTGAAAGCAGCACATATCTATATTTTTGTCACATTTTTATTTCTATGTCACATTTTATCTTATGCTTTTGAAACATTATGTGGGTTTGTATGCCCTGAAAAAGCTATGGGCTTAATATTTGGGTTTATTTTATTTTGATTGTGAGCTTGGAGACATGCTATTCTGTCTATTGGCAAATGGGAGACCAAAAATGGCCTTTTTATGCAATTAAAGGCTGAGGAATTTGACAACCAGAAAGGACGTTTGTCGAAATATAATATACTTCCAACATTTTTCCTCCCACATGAACCTACAAGACCTCCAAAACTAACAGCATCTTTAAAAGCACTTTAGTGCAGGTTTTTCTTTTATATTTTGAAATTTCACTATTATTTTATCATCAGACTGTTCACCAGGATCTCCATTTAGGTATGGTAAGAACACTCTCCTGACAAACAAAAGATCAGTCTTAGTCTGTAACTAATTTCATGGACTTAAAAAGCAGTAGTTCCTAGCAGGCACAATTGATTTCAATGGAAACAAAGTGGACATATTGTCCTTATGTCTAATGTAGTAATTTTCAGTGTCATGGTAAAACAACCCACTCAGACTAAAGTTAAACTAAGTCTAGGAAAATGAATCCTGGATTTTCAGTTTAAAGACATTGCATTATATCCCAGATAATATCTTGAAGATTCTTTAATAAATGGAACAAATCATATCACGTTTAGCCCAGAAAAAAAGTTTGATTTTCATTCTTTCAAATAAGAATAGTCTGCTTATAATAGGCATTCAGTTCCAGTTTACTTAGAGAAAAGTCAGAGAAGCAGATACTATGACTAGGTACTATGAATGACTATTCATCAGTAACAGCAAAACAAGACCAAACAAACACAAATAAAACAAATAGTCCATCAGGCATGGATACACAAAAAAATCTGCAAATTTATTCCCTAACAAGGTGGATTTACACAATCCTATCTAAATACTTCTCAGGAAGATATGACACTTCATGCTGATTTGGTTATAAACAAAGAAATACAGCATTGCTTTTTGGAGAAGCTCTTAAACTATCAGCACCCTTGCTGAGAAAAAGATTTATGGCTAACCTTTGCTAGGTCAGTGACAATAAGACTGGGAAAGTGGTTTTTAGAGAAAAGGCAGTCAGGTGGTTCAACACGAAATTAGATATGTTGCCAGACTCAGCAGGTAGCTGATAATATGATTGAAATTCAGGATACCTATAAATAGAAAATAGCACCTAGCATGCAGTCTGGGTCACGAGGAAACTGCTTTATCCTGTGATGTTTTCAGTGTCCTGCATTGATTTGAAATATCATACTTCACATATTACTTTTTATTCACTGAAGCATAAAAACCGTTTCATTTTCCAACATTTCTACTCACAGTTTTTCATGTGTTGGACTAATTTTTCTTGTTCCCTACATCAGTGCTGACATAGTGTTAGTACACTCACTGTATTTCTATTAAAAGAAAGATCTGATAATTCTGTGCAACCTGATCTAGTGAAAGATGTCCCTGTCCACAACAGGGGGTTTGGAACTAGATGATCTTTAAGGTCCCTTCCAACCCAAACCATTCTATGATTATATGATTCTTCAGATGGAACCTATAACAACATCCCCGAAGTAAAGAAGAACGTGACTGGATTAAAGTCAGCGTTCTGGAAAATTCCCAACTATTCTTGTAGGAATGCAAGAAATTTGAATGAAATCCTTTAGAATGCATTAATCCCTAAAACACCAAGAGTTGGAGAAAGGAAAGGTGTATGTTTTACATAGGTGTGTGTCTATGTTTTACACTTTGTTCCTTAAGTGTCCAGTACTGGATATGGATGGATACTGATCTAAATGGAGATTTAAATGTAGCTCCAGAATGCTATTTTTATATACTCAATGGTGACCATAGTATATGTATCCCAAAATATAGCACTGATGGTGGCTATGGGAAATTAAAATATTTAGACTGAGACCAATATGGAGAGTAAGATATGATTTCTGTCTGTTCAGAATTGTTGCTTGCAGCAAGCAAGTGTAGCAACCACAGCCACAGGGACTAAGTCCTGTAAATTAAGCATGCCCATGGCTATTCTTTGGCACTGAAGTCAGTCAGTACAGAATGGTGCACCTGCTCTGAGTTAAATTATTTTACTATTCAGAAAAGTTAGCCTATATTAAATGGCTTGTTAGAAATGATCCTTGACTTCTACTTACCACTCAGCCGTACCTGAGAAAATGCTGGCTGGCTAAGGTTCAAACTAAGGCAGGAAATATTCTGAGTGTTTATAATTTATCTAGACTAAAAGAACAGACTTCCTGACAGAAGCACCTGGGAAATAAGTTCATCTGATCAAATATAGGCATCTGTGCTGCAGATCACCCCATTTGATTTTGATGTTTAGACTGTCTTTATAATCAGTGGAGAGAAACCGGCACATCTAGGGGAATGATTCACTCCATCATAAAGCAGACACTTAACATTATCAGATTAATTGTTTCTTGCGAGTGCCCATTTTTCTCTCTTCACTATAAAGAGAATCCAGGAAGACAAATATACATGTCTGTATTGTAAATATTTAAAGATCAGACAAATGAGTCCCGGACAAAATGCATGAAGATGCATTGTTTCTTTGTGCCTCCACAGGTCTATCCATGATTCAAATTCAGGTGTTGTAAAACTCACCCTAATAGAGGACAAGAATTGATTTCCATGCTTCTGAGGAAAAAGTTCTTTCACAGATCCTTCCAAGATTATTATCCGCAATAAGACTACAAACTTCTGATTCTGCATTGGAAAACCAGAATTTGACTATATGTCTACTTTTAAGAATCTATTTATTGCCATTTTAGAGGCTTAATTTCAGCTGCTGACTTTTATTTATTCATAAATAATTAAATAATGGAAAATAGATGCAGTAAGAGTAATTTTCTATTCATGGGGAAAGAAGAAATGAATTAAATATTTTACAGTCCCTGTTATTTTATAATCAAAGTACAAAGGCAAGAAGATGGTTTGCATGCAGGGAGATGATGTCTTTTCAAACAGTCCAAGGTTATGCTTGTTTCAGGGATAAAACAGTCAAAATATACACGCTAAAGACAAGGTCATCTGTGAATCAAGATTTCTTTAAGTGAATAGTGTTTGCAGGAATGATCTGTGAATGAGGTAGACAACACAATGAGTCCATCATACTCTAAATCACTCCAAACTAATCAATAAATAATACATCTGTGTTAATGAAAAAAAAATATTTCTAATAATATTGTGGGTAAAGCACTAAAATGAATCTAGCAAGTCATAAATTCCTGATTTTTCCACAATCTTCCAGTGTAATACTAGTTTAGCGGCTTTCAAGCAGAGTGGTTGAGCAGTTAGTCTCTTCAACATAATCAATATTTTTTCATAATTTTATTTTTTATTTGTCAGTGGAAGTAATATTCTAGTATTTTACTTGTATGCATATATAACCTTCCACTAGAATATACATTTTTAAATTAAAAAATAAAAATATCTGATAAAATATTCCAAAGCATGTGTTTTGTTCAATATTCTACAGTACCTCCTTATCTCTCACTTTCCTCAAAAGTGAAAATCAGATGAGGATGAGGTTGAAGCCATGGCTAAGATAGCCGAAGACAACTTGGAGATTTAGTTGTATAGTTTGAGTATTTTTTTTTTATCTGCGCAAATACATAAGTACCTACAGAAATCCAATGTTCTACAAGTTAAGATCATAAAAATTCTCTTTCCTGAACATAATGCTTTCCTAAGTCACGGTGACATCGTCAGTTAAAGACTCCATTTTTATTTACTCACTAAGAAGGCAAGGGCTTTTGGCTCAATGGCTTCTAAAGGACATTTCATTCAGACCTTTGATATCATGCTTCCCATATCTTCAACTTTTTCTAATTTCGCATTTCATGATACATGTATATAAAATATACATGTGTAAATATATGAAATATGTATATAAATACGTGAAATGGGAAACAGTCATTCACACTTCTCCCAGACTTTCACATTACAGCTCAGAATTTATTCTGCCTTCCTTCAGAGAATTTTTTGGTACAGGTACTGATGTTTGTAAGCACAACAAAGTAAAGGAACTATTTTGTCTCATGGAATACTAAGGATGACTCATCTACTGAAACCTCCTATAAAGAGAGATGAGTTGCTGAGACTTTATACATATTAGTTCACTGAAGTTTAGCAGGATGAGCTCCATTTCTAATGAATGCATGACTTATAATCAACTGTCCTAGAAATTGCCGAGAAACATCTTGCAGCTTTCCTTCAGTTTTCACTGACTTTGGACTCATTTATATGCTAAACAATTATCACTGCACTTATATTTGCTCAGATAAGGATTTTAAAATTTAATTTCAGGATCCATGTTTTCAAATATTTATTTGCACATTCCCAAACATGTTTTCACAAAGGTGGTACAATCTATATTATTATGGAAGTTAACTTCTTTTACTATTCTCTGAGTTTCCTAAAAGTATTCAGTTCTGAATGAGGAAAATTATATGCCAAAGAACTACTACTTGTTTTCCTTTCACACTTCAATAATGGTTGTACAGTGCACTACAGCAGAGTGCTTCACATATATCAAGTATAGATTCCTCACAATTCCTTCTCACGTGACTGAAAAAGATGAAGAGGAGGGAACAAAACAATCTTTCTCTTAACAGAAGTTAAGCCATATTAAATGGCCTTAGTAAATTGCATAAGCAAACAATACTTTTACTTATTGCAAATAAAAATATATTTGTTTTTTTTTTTTTTCCCACTTGTGCAGCAGGGAAAAATGCAATTTTCATTTATATATATCATAGTTTATCTGTTCTACTTGGGTAAGAGTAGTTGTAGAAATCATATTAGGTGTACTGATATTCTTAATTTAAATTATTTCAATGTACCAATGTAAAATTAGTACCTTATAAGCTTATAAATATATATTAATATTTTATGACTAGGTAAATAAAATTCTTCCCACATGACCTGTTAGGCAAAAAAATTGCCATTCAGCCAATCAGAAATTCTTTGAGTAAACACTGAGCAGAGCTGGATTGCTTTCCAGACTTTTTTAAACAAGTAGCTAATCTCTTATTTCTGCAAAATTATACATTATATGCATAATGCCAAAAATAATGACGTGCCTTCTCAGACCTTAATTGTCCTTATTTCACTAGCAAGGCAAGAATATTGCATATTGGATACAAGGATGGAGGAGGTATGCAAACATTTGGGAATTTCTAGGTTACATCAGATGTATTTGAAAGTTTTTATCTTAAGGACACATAGAATTAGCAAAAGCATGTCTTCTAAGTCTTCCTGAGTTTAATCTTAGAAGATAGCTCATCAGAAAATGTAATATTTTTACTTTGTGTTTGTTTGTTCCTAGAGGCATGGTAGTTCTATTTATTCTCTCTCTGTGAAGATCTGTGTTTAATTTGGTAAAAGGAAAATGACACATTGGAAAATTATTATTTGAAGACTATGAAATAATATCTTAATAATGTGATAATATTAACAGGGGCATCTATCTTGGTACTTCATTTATTCTCATCATTCCAGTACCTATAATTAGTAGCTTGCTCATATCTTTTTCTTTATCATAATCTCCTTTAAACAGATACTTTTATTAATGTTACTGTTTTTCCAAAAGAAACTATATTTGTGGATTACATATTTGAATCCCCCTCCTGACAGACTTCAAAGTATCGCCCAATATCATACTTTGAATGATATTCTAACCTTTGAGAGTTTAATGTTTAATTCTAGTTTTAAAGCCTTTTTGAGGTAAATTCAGACACGGATGTTTGCTTGCTTTTTCACTTTTTAAAATGCTGATGGGCTAGAAGGTTTTCAAATACAGTATTCATCCAATAGCTTTCTTTTTTTCATATCTTGAGTGAGGAATGTTTATATTCAGTTAATAGCATAAATCACTGGAGGTACAAGTGAACGCATAGAGAATGATATGACAACAAAATAAAGATTGGATTATTTAATGATGCTTTAATGGCTGGACATATGCAGGGGACCTACACCAATTTACTAGAGGAAGTGTGTGTTACAGGGCAACTAACCACGTTAAAAAAAAATCAGTTGGATAAATAAAGCATGACAGGATTAAAAACTTAAGTGTAGCTGATTTTTAATTTTAGTAGGATCTTTTCAAACATTAATCTCACATTTCTTATCTTTGGAAAAAAAATCCTTTTTTTTTTTTTTTAAAGAAAACACTATATATTGTGAGTATTTCAGTGTTGTATATGCTGTAATAATATTTTCTGATGTCCATTTTGCTGTCCCTGACAGACCTCTTGATTCCCTGGTTTTATCATGCAACACTTTATTTTTCATGAATGAGTTTGTATGTGTTCCACTCCTCTGAGAACAGAAATGACAAGATAACTACTGAGAGAAGATGCTCAGGGTATCTCTAAGATGTTAAGTATAAAAGGGACAGAAACTGAAGCACCCACTCTGCAACAGAGCCAGATTTTTTGTTAGGGCAAGTGTGTGCTAGAACCTAGATTGTCTTGGAAAGAGACAGTTAGGGTGGTCCAAAAGAAAGCCAGGGGTTGGATAAGGAGTAATCCACAGTGTGAAAACTCAGCCCCTTACCTCATTTTATTTAGTAATATAATTGAAAATCTCAGGTGTGTGATTATACTTGTCAATATAAGGGTAGGAATGAATGCAACTAATTACAATTTTAATATTATTCCTATGAAAACTGAAATGGATGGAAATAGATTATAGAATAAAAACACATTATTACCATAATACAAAGCAGGTAACAAACATTTTAACAGAATCACAACAAAGGTCTTATTTTAGACTGTCTTTAGAAATTTTGCTTAATAAGTTTTATTTCTGTCTTATTTGACACAGAATATGTGAATATGACCCTTGTTATGTTATGGACCCCATTGTCCATAACCAGATACTCTGAATACAGTTAAGAAATAATATTAGCAGTAAACCAAAAATAATACAGCGTATCTTGCGTAGTAGTATTAAAATAGTGTATACCGTTGTCTAATTAGATAATATGAGATTGAATCATGTTGAAATGATAATGACAATGCCTTTTGCCAGACAGAGTTGCTTTCTTAAGAACAGCGCCCAAGATGGTCCCAAAAAATGTTGTCAAATAAAAACAAAATACTGTTGATGGGAAAGTTGCTTGATAGTTTATTGAAAATATATTTCAGTCTTATTCCTGACAGATAAGAAAATAAGTACTTCAATATGCAAAGTAGGCAGTGAGATTTTATGGTGAAAAAAAATTCCTTTACTTTCTGGATAATAAATATTAATTTTTAGACACATTGAAAGCCAAGATTCTGTACTTGTCTGAAATACAGATAAGTTTTGAAGAGTCCTATGACAACTAGTAGGTAATTTCTGTCTTGTATTGTTTATAAGCATTTTAGTCAGAAGTATAAATTAAGCATAATTGTCCTACTTTCTTTCATCTTAACTGATGTATTTTCTCAGTATAATTTTTGACATTTTTCTTAGTTGCAAAATATACTTTTTAAGGAAAATGACCCAGTTTTGTAACAATATGCTTGCAAAGCCTGAATAGCAAGAAGAATAATGTTTAATGTGGGAATGTGGGTATTTTGATTTCACTGCTTTTATAAGAGGGATATGTTTCTTTTTATTTTTCCTGTAGCTCAGGCTTGTTTTGCCATGGCCTTTCTTGAGTGTCTAGAAAAGCTTAGTGACATACTAGAAGGGACAAAGTGTCTAAGTGTTTTTCTCCCCCACCCCTATCCCCTTTCTCTGCTTTATTTGATTATGGTAATGCAATAATATTTTTAATTTGACTTTCAGAAAAAAAAAATTACAAAAATCTATAGTATTATTTGTCACCTAAGAGCTTCACCTGATAAAGAAAGAAGCACTTTTGACAGAAAATGCATAGTGGGTTAAAACAAAAAGGATACAACTCAGTGTCTTTACAATCAAGAAACAGAACAGAATAAACTTTATGTGGTAGAGTTAATTACAGAATAGAGCAATAAATAGAGAAGTTTTTGAAACTGTCTAAAAATTATTTTTTCCTGAACAGTAATATATAAAATGTACAGGTTTATGATCCATAAAAGCTTCCTAGAAGATGCTAAGAACATGTTTACAAACATGTCTGTGCTTCATGGAGTGACTATTTTAAATTACTATGGGAAATTAAAAGAAACTGATATTACTCGGAACAGAAAAATAACAGAGCAGAAAAAGGCAACATGGAATAAAATGAGACTCCATTGTCAAAAAATAGTTTTGTGACAGTCGGTTTCAAAAGACTTTCAAATTAAAATATATTTTGAAATGATCTAATAATTTTGATAATTTCAAAATGAAAAATTACAATTTCTCTGTTCCAAAAAATAGTGAGGGTGAAAGTCAGCTCCAGGTTTTAGGTACTTAGTGTGAAATTATTTTACCTAAATATAAATGTCTACTTTTGGGCTTCTAATGATTCTTCATTGTGTTGGTAAACATGACAGGGCCTAGGGAATATCTCTGCCCTTCTGAAACAGCAGCTGGAAGCCAGGTAAAATCTACTAAGAAATCTCAAATGCCACTAGACACCATCTGTACTCAACTTAATTGAGGCTCTGAATTGAACATATATACATAAAAATAATTAAATCAATCTAAATTAATATGCTGGTTAGTGGAGATCTAGGAATTAATTTGTCCAAACATAATTGCTAATGGAATTTCACATGTCAAACACTATTGAAGACATCTGTGCAGAGTTGGTATATGTGACAGAAGCAGTAGAAAGGTCTTTCTTTAACAGTGGATGAAACTACGCAAGATAGTCTAGGACATCTCAATTACACCAGATATCCATGTGTCAGCAAACAAGGCAGAGGAAATTGAAGAGATAGACAACTAACCAGTGTCTGCATCAGGATAAACTGACCGCTATCACTATGATATAGACTAGGGCTTGCACCATTTGCAAAACATCTGAAAGAGCCAAGGGAGAGATTTTTTCTATCAGGATTAGCAGCTAGAGCACTGTAAATGCAGCTAGTTACATGAGATGTTAAGGTAAATTAATTTTGGCTACAGTGAGTAATACAAGCTAACACTGAACAGTTTTATTACTTGTTACAATGGAAATATTTAATAATAATGCAAGGAACATTAGGTGTTTACAGTGAAGAAAAGCAAGAACTCCAAAACTTACAATAGGAATAAGAAAATATAGCTATTGGCTTGGGTAGCTCAATACTTCCTGCACATAAGCTTGATGTTTTTAATGTTGCCTAATTTAGGCCTGTTCTTACCTCATAATATTAAATGCTGATTGTGCAGGGTATATGCATGTGGCTGATTTTAAACCATAATACGTAGTGCAGATGGTTACTGCTCAAACCAACTGCAAATAATTTTTCATGCAAGATTTTCTGAGTTATGCAGTAATTCACTGGGGATTCTACGTATTGCATGTATTATGCTTAGTTTCTTGAATAGACAGAAAACTAAAGGGATTAAGACTATATTGCAAGACAAAGATGTTAATTAAATAATTGAGAAAACTAAGAATAATGAGAGAAGTAAGAGTTATTCCCTATTGCATCTGAAAATATTGTTGAAACTGTCCTCCAAAATCACCCACTAACTATTATTGTATAGATCAAAAGAATAAATTAATTCATAAATGCAGTAGTCAGAAGATACTGTGAACAAAATGAAGAGTAAATAAATGGGAAGTCCATTGCTACAAGGAGATCAGCAGTATGGTAAGTGCCTGTCACATTGGGAAAGGAAGAACAGATGCAACATTGCATTCTGATGTGACGGTTTTTGATCTGTGTAAGTATGTAGCAGGATCCTAGTCTCACAGTCTTACAAAGTTGATAGGGTTGAGTTTTTTTCCTAAGTAAAAGAATCAGCAACTTTTCTTAGGAGGAAAAAATGCAAGACCAGCATTTTCAAAAATTAAATGCTACTTCTGGGCAAGGTGGACAATCATCTTTATGGATTAAATTGTATGTCTGCATGTTCTAGGGAAGTATTCTCTGAAGAAATGTACTTCAATATTTGTGAAGAGTGATAAAGAATAAAGAAAAAATGAAACAGTCTAACTGGGGAAACTTGAGGCATATTTGTAAGCTAGCAATCTTTTCTAAATTCTCTTAACGGCGACTATCACCAAAATATATGAGTGAATTGCAAGAGATAATAACTAGTTGCAGAAGGTGCAGTGGAAGTAGTATATTCATTTACTGTTAAATGTTTATTTAGGCTTCAGGGCCATAAATACTTTAAGAAGAAATGGGGAACTATAGATGAGAAGCCCAGATAACCAGTGTCTAAAACCCATTGAATTTAGGAGGTAAATGTAAATCCTCTAGAGTAGAAAGCTTAGGGCAGCAATGAAGAAATTTAATTTGAGTTTTCTGTAATGTCTATGAGAAGCTAAATCAGGAAGAACTTATTTGCATACTCTTCCACTATAAACTGCAAGCATTTGTAATAAGTGATACAAATAACTCTCAGGCCAACCTCACCCTCTGATTTCATTTTTCATCCTGAAGTGTCTTCTTATCTGCCAGTTACTTTGGATCAAGTAACACTTTCATTGTAATTTTAGGCAGTTCTTCCATGTGTTTGCAATAAAGAAGTTATCAACTTCTTCCTACCATTTGTTTCTCTCCCTATTCTGTGCATTCTGCAAGACCCATAAATACTTACATTAAAGGCAATTTTGGAGACAAAAAAAAAGAAAAAAGAAAAAAAGAGAAAACAATCAAATTAATGTCATATTTTATTCACTTAAAGACTGGGAATCTTTACTAACAGCCAAAAGCTTTTGAAAATGCAGATTTCCTTGATGAAATAATCATTTCATGGAAGAGAAACTATACTAAGGAACTACTGATTCATTCTAGACTTAAACTTCCTGAAATCATCCCAGATATATCTCTGTATAAAATTCTACAAAAAGAAATGACACAAGAATACTTAAATTTGGTAGTATTTTACTGATGGCATACAAAGTAATTTAGTGAAATATGGTCGAAGACATATTAAAAGATAAACAGTGGAAACGGACCAACTATAAAATGTATTTTAAAATGCAGAGGCATCTTTGTGACCCTTGCTGTACATCTTCTGCTATGCTTGTCCAAGCCTTCACTTTACTAAATTCTCCCCACAGACCTATTTCTATTTCTTATCCTCCCCCCACTTTTTTTATATATTTTCCATTCATCTACTGGGCTTTCAGAAGTAGCTACATATGTTACTAAACAGAAGGGACAGAGTGGGATTCTCCCAATGAGGCTAGGGAGGAGTAGATAGAAATGTTACAATTCTTGTGAGGACAACCTTGTTGATCTGCTTGCACAAGATAAAGATTAGGATGGGGAGGTGTATGATTATGGAAATAGGAATAATCCAGTGAATCAACTTCTTTAATACAGTTTTCCTTTCAACGGCTTGACAGCTCCATTTTCTTTGATTTTTGGAATATTTTATTCTATTCTTTCATATAAATTTTAGAGTTTTTCTACATCAGTTGGAGAGAAAGAGAAGCTGAGACTGCATCTTTGTTGCTGGTAAACAGCTTGAACAGCTTGAACTATTGAGAAATAACTGTATGGTGATTATGCAAATCAGATAAACTCAACCAACCAGTGTGCAGAAAAACGCATAGCTAAGGAAAAATCTATACAGGTATGCGTCAATAGCTGTTCAGTTACTCTGTCCTCTGATTGGCTAGAGCAACTCTATTCCTATGCGTTATTCTTGCATTGGTGAAAAGCTAAGAGACATACAGGACTTATTCTTAAAATGTTTGGAAAATTATCTTGATTGCCTAAAGAATTTTGCTGTTTAAATGTACATGAGATAAATATAGCAACCAAATTTAACCTTTTTCATGGACTAGAGTAATGCTTTTTCATTTATTACTGCTTAGAGCTGCAGCTGAGTTGAGGAGGTGCAGCATTAATAGCATAAAATATATTTGGAATCACTATCCCAATTCAAAAAGAAAGATATTGTCCAGAACTACACTATAAGGTTTATAAATTTATTATTTAAATTTTTTGAATATTCTGTAAGGTTAAATTTTCATCTATGGATTTCTGTTGGATATGAGTTGTACTTCATCTTAATATCTTAAATTGTTCATTTTATATTCTAACTGGTCCAGAATAAGATTGAGGTTATCTAAAGAACTCTTATACCAAACACTCCTGCAATCCAGTATCTTCAAAAAGTTTTGCAATATTTCTCAAATACCAAATTTCCCAAAACCTACAGCAACACAGTGAAGCTAAATTTTTGTTAGAAGCAGTAGTAAAGTTGGTGTACTTCTAGAGAAGCCCTCCTATGTTGTTTTCCCCTACTTCACGTATTTGCAGGCCTAAGACTTCCAGTTTTGAATTCTAGGTCTTCAGTTAACAAAGTGACATGCAATGAATTTACCAGCCATGAACTTTGTGTTGATTTGATAAAATAAAAAATATTTCACATTTTTAACCAAATAATAAGTATGTACTTTGACTGGGTCAGCTGTTTAGGGTCAAGAAGGGAGTTCCACCAGTGATAGCAATAGCCTCAGGAATATCTTTTATATTTCATTATTTTCATTACTAGTCTCATTATTATTTATATTGTCAATTACTTAATGTGGGACTAAGGATTCTTTTTGTGTGCCTGGATGCAGAGGGATTGTATATGCAGTGGGAGAATGAGAGTAGATGGGCAGAACAAATCAGTCAATGCTGTTCTAAATACTAATATGATTTACTTCTGTAAGGAAAATATTTATCTCTGTCTATTAACTGACTTGGTAAGTATGTTTTTTATTGATGTGTTTCCACACCAAGTCAATTAGTACTTGGAGACGAAGGAAGGAACATGGCTACATTTTAGATAAAAAGCAAGAGTCATACTACAGGTTAATGACTTAGAGGGCTCTGAGAAACCTGATCTAGTTGAAGATGTCCCTGCTCTTGCAGGGGGGATGGACTAGATGAGAGGTAAAGGTCCCTTCCAACCCAAACTATTCTATGATTCTATTTTATGATTTTATGACTTTATGACTTAGTTTAAAAGAACATCAGAAAACTTGTTTTTATATATACACACACGAAATAAAACATTTTTTATTAAAAGTATTAGTAAAAATGGCAGAAATCCCTTCTGAATCCTGGAAAGACAGTGAAAATTTGATTTTCCCTACTAATTCTGTGAGAATAAAGTACATTTTCAGTGTAGTATTTTAGCTTTTGATGTTCATTCAATCAAAAAAAAGTTTTAAAACAGTGAGTAATTTTGGCTGCCAATAATCAGTAAGACTGTGTCACACCTCATCTTATATTCTTTAGCCTGCTCAGAACTTAAGACTTGATACTTCTCATACCACAGAGAAATTGTATTTTACCAGACTTCAGTGGAAGCAGAACTGTGTCTTTATACAACCAGAAACATGATGCTGTCTTCTGTACTATTTTCCCATAAGAAATCTGTAAATAAATGCTTGTTAATGCTGGAAAACACTAGAAAAACAGTAGTTGACTACATATTGATGACATGAGCTGAGATTGCAAGCAAAAGAAGTACAAGCTAGTCAGGAATGAGGTTTCACTGTTTTCATTGAAACTAAACAGAATGCATTGGAATATTGAAACAAAACAACAACAAAAAAAGATACTGACATGTGTTTATTGTGGTTACATCTGTTCTAGTAAATTAAATAAAATTCTTTGAGATTGAGGAAAAATGTTTGTATACATATAAAAGGGTGGTCACCCTCCACAAAATAGGGTGTCCTTTTCAACACTGTCTACAGGCAACAGATACTGGATTTTGCTTTCACTTATACTGGATGTAGGGACTATCTAGGAGGTTATTAACTGCTGCAGCAAAAAAACTCAAACTCCTTATCCTGAAACATGATATCAGTTAAAAATTGAACACATCAGTATTGAGCACACTTCCAAAAAAAACATTCTTATATTCTCACAAGACTGCGCAAAGACCTGTGCTCACCAGTATATCTGCAATTGGTCTAGAACATAGGCTGAATAGAGAAGAGAAAATGCTGACCAGTACCAAAGTCAGTAAAAAACTAAGCAATCTGTCAAGACCTTCATAAAAATCTCATGATTTTTATGAGTGAATGACCAGAGTGAATGATCAGAACATAAAATCACATATACATTGCAATACTGATACATGCAAGTAAAAAGATCATCTTTGGGATTTAAATAATGTCCTTGTACTAATCCATTGTATGCCAATATCTTAAATATTTTTATATTCTCAACTCAGATCAGACCATGTCTGAAAAGTGTTCAGTATTTAGAAAAGGGGTAAAGGTGAGTAACTGATGAAAGATCATGGGAAATGAAAGAACTTGTGTAAAATGGAACTGTTGTACAGGACATGATTTAGGAAACAGATGACTAGACATGTGTGATATTGTTGATCTCTATAAAATGATAAACAGCATGGATATGGTTAATAAAAAATGATGATTGAATTTCTCATAGTAGAAGACTAGGAAGAAATAAATCAGTACACAGTTTGTATTTTTTTAAAAAAAGAAAGGAAATACTTTTTCACTTGGAGAATAATTAAATTGTGGCACCCATCAGTTTGGGGTAATTTAGATACCAAAAGTATAGCTGTGTTATAAATAGATTGGACAAATTAGTGGGAAAAAACACTTTCAGAAGCAATTAGGCAAGATGATCTGAATTAATCTGCAGTCCAAGAAATTTCTGAAGTACAAACTAAGAGAACATGAGCTGTATTACTCAACATAGGAATATTTCCTCAAAATATTATTCAATAGTGTGTTTCTTGTATGTTTTCTGTAAGTACCAGCTATGTCCTCTGTCAAAGACAGGATACTGATTCTTCTTTTCTAAGTCTGTTATGTGATCCTACTTTGCAGCACTAAGATGAGCTCAGTGATTCTATATTATTATTTGTATGACTTCTGTTATGTTCCTGTTTGTTCTACAACTTTTGAGCAATACAAAATGAAAAACATCACAATGAAATTGGAAAAAAAAATACTATCTAAAATGCATAGAACTAATAGAAATCTAACAGAAGCTATATTATAAACTTATACATAATGAATTCTATTGAAATTATCCATGTTTCTTTTTAGTTGGTTGTTTTGGTGTTGTTTTTTTATTTAAATAAACAAGGTACTGTATTTATCTTATAATCCTATGTTGGAATAGAAAGTTTAACATCTGCAACAGTGGTAAGTAAAGAAGTGCCTGCTAAAATTAAACTCATAAATGTGTTCTACGACCCCTTCTTTAATACTTACCAAGCTTTGGAAAAATAGAAATAAAAATATTTAAAAAAAAATAAAAAACCTAATATTTTAAATATGCCAGGAACTATCACTGGAACTAGGAACTCATCAGGAACTAGGTGAGGATTACGTCAACAAATAATTAGAGGATAAAGCTATAATAAATATTACTTCACATGGTGTCAAGACTATAGAACAATATTATTAGCCCAAAACATAACAATCTTCTTGTCTTTTATTCTAATTAGGATATTTCTGACTGGTCAAGACCACTGTGTTGTCAGTGTGTACTTTGACTTAGACATTAAAGACTGTCTGTGTACTATTTGATTTAATCACAGTCACTATTATAAAATAACATGCCTTAAGAATTTTGTAAATATTAGTGAGAGACAGGGGATACTGGGACACACGGGGAATCTCCTTCCTAGCCCACCTCATCAGAGTCTGTGTCAACTTGCAACACCAAGGGAGTCATCCCATCCAAGTTGGGTGAAAGGGAGGCTGCCGTGGTTCGTTGTCCTCAGGTACAGCCAATATCCAGGTTGAACGTATTTTCTCACAGGCACATACATGGCAAGGCCAGACATCCACACATACATACAGGCAAGGCCAGACATCCACACCAGGACACAGAGAAGTGCCTGTCTTGGTACCTACAAGAACATGAACAGTGCAGCCCAGTTCTTTTCCCCCCTCACTGCCTGATCAGAATGGGAGTTTGAGAGTGGAGTATATATACCTCCCTTGAAAAAAATATGCTCTCTCCAATAGGTCATTTTGAGCACTTGGTTTACCCAATATTTGCCCCCAGACCGTGATGTCCTCCAGCTGGTGACACCTGGACTCATGGGTCCTTCAGACCTATGGTCTCTCCTTGCAGTCTCTAGCCCTCTGACCCCTTTTCATGCTTGCAAGCTAATCTAACACAAACTTTCCTGGCACTCACATGAATATTCTTATGATCTAGAGTTCATACACAGAGAATATAGGATAAACTGAATGGTCAAGCACAGAGCTCAGTCAGGCCAGCATATGAACCAACACTTACTCAACTATGATCAATGCTTTTGTATACGTTTTACCCTCTATTTTCCTGCACTTACTAATCTTAATTCACCTTGAGACCTCTCTTTCCCTGACTTTGGTCTTTCCCCTGAAAATCCCATGATAAGTTTTACACAGTCCTAGAATTCTCTCTGCTCTGTTTCCAAATTCCCTTCCTCTACTATCCCATGGTTAGTCCTGTACCCCTTTAGTTTGCATGGTATTCTGGGGAGAACCTCTTTCAGTGAATCAATTTAATGGGTTCTCCTGTGATAATTTTAGGAGTAACCGATTCAATACATCCTGTTTTCACAGGCTAGGTTACTAGGATTCCTCCAGATGTCATTTTTCCTCTGATTCTCCTGGTGGACTTTTTTGTATTTAATTTGCTTAGCCTTTAGTAAAATAATTTAACAGGAAACAGCAAAAGGGAAAAAAAAAACATGAAAAATCATAAGTAATGTGATATTGAAGAAATAAAATAACAATATGAATGTCTAACTTACACAAAGGCAGGAGAAAAGAACCTGGATTTCTGGAGGCAAGGGACTGTGCTTCTTAACAGCTGTATGTGCTCCAAAACCTGCATGCCTTTAATTACTTGTTTAAAGCTGACCCTAGTGACTCTAACAAGAGAAATGGATTATTATAAATCAACAAATTGAAATAAACTAGTATAATTTATTAACTTCTGTGGGCTGCCAACAACAAAACAGAAGTTTGGGAAACCCATAGATTTTGGCTGGGTATGGGTGTGTGATTTGGTTTTGCCCCTCTCTGGAAGCTGCAGATGATTCAGGATGTTGCCTTACTGCCTGTTGGCTTTCTCACTGAGTTGAAGGATTACAAAATACAGGGTCAGGAAGGAGTCAGTTCCTCGGTAAGGTCAGTTAAGTTTCTGCAAGACAACATTTCTCTGTGGCATGTGGTTGTGTTTCACATCTAGCATAGTAAATGTCTGTTTAGTTTACATACGTTATATAACTTATGTCATATAATAATTCTGTCAGTGCAGGTCTACAAGGTTTGGTGACACTCCAACTTCTTTTGTTTTCTATTTGTTTAGCATTCTGGAGACTAATCAAATAACTTCAATATATAATTAGTCTGACTAAGAGCTCTAGTAGTCTTTTTCTGTGAAATCTGTGTCTTTAAAAAAGTGACAAAAGCCTGTTATTATCCAATCCAGATGAAATATTGTCAGCAGTGATAAAAACAAGTACTGTAGCTAATAATTTATTTTTTTTCCACACCAAAGTCTCTTTATAAATAAAGCTGGTTTTAAATGGCAACATTTAGGACTACACATTTGAGGCCAGAGTTATAAAACAAAAATAGCCTGATACTTGCTAAGTCTTGCTCTTAATATCAGCTTTTACCATGAAGTTTTAGGATGAGAAGAATCAGAATGAATTGTTGCGAGTGAAAGCTTAAACTATGTTTGACTAAATATTCAGGCATTTCTTGCCTCACTCGCAAGGAAGCACACATATGTGCTGCCTTATTAAGGTTAGTCTGGAAGCTGTTGGGAACCTACAGCACAGAGTCACTGTGGGGTTATCCAACACAGAACCACAAGATTATTACTGCCAAGTAGCCAAGTAGTATCTGCTGTGCTAGCCCTTGGGTAGGTCCCAAAGACTAATCACATCTGACTTAGAAACTCCTATACCCTCACTTGGTTGTAAGGGATCACTGGAAGTGCAGGGTGTGCTACAGGGCCCACAGGGTTGCAAGAGGCCTCTGTAGGCTGCCAACAACCTCCTACAGGATTTGGACTTGCAGGGACCAGCCCATAGACCTTAGATTGGATGGCCTGGTGCCAGCATGATGTGAAATTCAAGATCCACGGTGTTCACTCAGGGCTTAAGAAGGCCACAGCTAATTGTCCAGGAGCACAAAGAGCAGGGATGCTCTGCAAGGAATCCATTGACAATATGGTGATCATCAAATGTGACATGGCAACTGAGGTCTGAGGTGAAGCCAGAAGGTCCAGTCTACCTGTTGGTGCTCTCAGGGCCTTGACATCTAAGAACTAATTACTACAGAGTGTTAGTTCCTTCTGCCTTTCTCTTTTTTGGTCTTGGTCTTCAGAGTAACATACTGATTAAAACAAAGGTCCCTTTTGTGTCTATGGTCCTTGAAAACTGCTTTAAGATTTTAATTTTTCCCTCCAAGAAAAATGGATGTATTCTCTTGCTGAGTTGCAGAAATGTGACAGCATGATGCACAAAATATCACAACAACATAAAAAATATGCATACCTCGCTGTTGGTTTCTGTGGGTTCTTTAGATGGCCTGGGAGGGTGCATTATCAGAACATAGAAAGTTGCAATCACAACTGTTTTTCCATGAAGTAGTAACATAAATTAAAGTATTCTGAAGGGCTGCAAATCATCAGATAAACCATTTAATTTCAATTGATTATGAATTGGAAATGATTCTACATTTGCCTCTGGGTCTGCTACTAAGCTTGCTCAAAAATGTCTGGTTGTTGTTTCATTTAGTGTAACCACTTTATCATCTTCCACTGACCCATAATAAATTTCTGTGGTTTTCAGGCCAGCTTGAAAAACCTAGTTTTTAACTCTTTACCCTGAAAAACATTCCCATAAGCTTACTGCTGTACTTTAATTTTACTTGCTCTGTTGTGGAAAATTTGGCAAATAAAAAGTAGCATCACCTCAAGAAACTTCAGATTTTTTTTTTCATTTACATTTTAAATCACTTATAATTCAGTGATACAGTCAATATTTCTCTTGTGCTAGACTTTTACTACCAACAGTAGTAAAGAAGGCCAACAGCCTGTATCAAGAACAGTGTGGTGAATAGGACCCAAGAGGTGATCATCCCCCTGTACTCGGCACTGGCGAGGCCCCACCCTGAGTACTGTGTCCAGTTTTGGGCCCCTTACCACAAAAAAAGACATTGAGGTGCTGGAGCGGGTCCACAGAAGGGCAACAAAGCTGGTGAGGGGTCTGGAGAGTAAGTCTTATGAGGAGAGGCTGAAGGAGCTGGGGTTGTTCAGTCTGGAGAAGAGGAGGCGGAAGGGAGACCTTACCATGCTCTATAACTACCTGAAGGGGGAGTGTAGAGAGGCGGGGATTGGTCTTGTCTCCCAAGTCACAGGAGATAGGACAAGAGGAAATGGCCTCAAGTTGCACCGGGGGAGGTTTAGATTGGATATTAGAAAATATTTCTTCACCAAAAGGGTTGTCAAGCATTGGAATAAGCTGCCCAAGGAAGTGGTTGAGGCACCATCCCTGGAGGTGTTCAAAAGACAGGCAGACATGGTCCTCAGCAATATGGTTTAGTAATTTTTATTTCCTATTTCTTATTTATTTTTTTATAAGAGTTAGGTTGATGATTAGACTAGATGATCTTTAAGGTCCTTTCCAACCTAGACAATTCTATGATTCTATGATTCTAGCAGAAATAATTAAGATTAATAGTTTAGGTGTGCACTGAGGACTTTACTAAGTCCCAGCCTTGTTAGAATTCATAACTCTATGATGGTGACATTGTGGCTAGCTTCTCTCAAGATGATTTGTGTGACCTACATGAGACTTAAAAGAAAACCTCCTAGAGCATGTGAAGCTGCCTGGCTTGTAGTACAGGTGCTCACGATAGTATTTTCTATTAGTACCTGTGCTGGAAACACAGAAAGCTTACATGCATTAATCACTTCCAGATGATAGCTGTCTTTTTTTTGAGGAAAATAAAATGAAAACTGAAGGATACTGCATATTAATTGATTATAAAATAGAACTGGGAATGGCTGGGACAAATTCATGAACCACTAGAACTACTTCTAGCTTTGCAGGATACATACTATCTTTCCTGTCTTTTGATTATACAGTCTCCACCACTGCTCTGCAGTGCATGGAGAAAATTAGTCACTTATGAAAAGACTCCATGGAAATGAGAAAATTGATGAAGAAATTGATATAATTTTATAACTTAATGGATGAGTTAAATATGTAAATTTCTAAATTTAATGGAGATCTAGCAAATATAGTTATGAGTCTTGTAGGCTATTTCTCATCTCTTAAATACCTACTGAGCTGGATAGTAATCTAGATTTTATTGACAGTCAAATGGATAGTCAGTTCCTGAATATAGTCATCCACTGCCTTTTGTGGTGCCCTGAACAGGACTTTCCTCGCTCCTGTGTATCTCCCAGCCTAGATTAAAGTGCTATCCTGAGAAAGGCTACCACCAAGAATAGTCTTGCACTGTGTTCCGGAGGCATCCATTCTCTTCCAGTAACTGTAAAGGGAGTATGTCAGCTCGGATAAAGACAACCATATTTTGTCAGAAGTATTCCACTCATTGTCTACAGCATCTGTTGTAAAGAAAAGAAAGATAAGGTCAGATGATGTTCTGGGATATGAAATATTGATTTGAACTCCTCCTTTCTTTTCCTGACTAACTGCCAGCTCTTACATTATCCCAGATGCTCTCTGGGTTGAAAGATATTAGGAATTAGGTCTTTCTCAAACTTTCTTGTTCAACTTCTTCCAAATTGTATGAAATATTGACATGCACACAAGCAAGAGAGGAGAAAGACTCTACAACCTAGTGGCAACCTGCTAGAATAGACTCAGTGTATACCTAAACTACTAAATTAAACAGAGTTTTAACCTTCTGGCAGTAAAGTCATGAAACAGTTACAGAACAGTTAAAATCTCTTATTATCTGTAACTGGGTAGCGATGTCCAAACTATGTATTAGGAAATGGTCTCTAATAACTGCCAAGTTGTATCAGAACATTATTTGAGAGTGCTAACTGGCTCAGAACAAAACCAGCCCAGGATCCTCTTACAATTTATGAATGGCTAGGTTTCGGGGAAGCTAGTTACATCTCCTGACAGCTGTTTAACTTACTAATAATGACATAATCTCATGTTTTAGTCTGTATTTCAGTAAGGAATAAAATATATTTTATTAAGTATACCTTACGCAAACTGTAATATGGCATATTTGATCAATATCCACATTTTAAGATTTTTTTTTATCCACCTTCTTTTAAATGAATTCACTTCTATTCTTGTTTCAGGGAAGTCAATTATTAAGATCATTATATTATAGATCAGGCTTTGAATTTCTGAACTTCAGAAAGAGATCACTGCAAAACAAAAAGGAATACTGCACAGGGAAGGAGACTTTCTCAGAAAAGAGCTTGCTTTCAGATCATGCACAAGTAAAACCAGCAAAGCTTAAGTGGCACAACAATTGAACACATTCAGGAAGGTCTTGGGCCAGATGCCACATAGCATCACTCTTCTCAAAGAGAAAGGGATCAGCAATATGACAGTGGTGGTTTAGAGAGTGGGAGCTCCTTGCAGAGCAGCCTTGGGGTGCAGAAGCCTGTCACGGTTACCTACCTGGGAGCTGTAGCTGAAGCTAGGTCTGAACACAAGGTAAATGGAGACCGACAGCGCCAGTGTTGTGCTTGTTGGTCCAGACTCCTCAGTGCATTTTCAGCTCAAGCACAGCCAATAACCAGCTTGTACCATGAAGCTGTATATTGCCAAGACTATCCTTAGTCAAACATTTCTCCTATAGAGGTTATTAGCACAGTAGCTCCTCTACTCACATATGAGTAATCTTGCCTGTTCACAGTAAAAACTGTAGCTGCTGGCTTTCCTTATAACACTTTTGTCTACACAGTTATTGAACACTAGACAGTTTCATTAAGTGACAAGAGGGAAGAACAAACCATTGATGTAGAAGTGAAAAGGTGGGTTAACATGTGAAGTTATTCCACTGAGATCCTGACAAAGACTCTCTTTCTTGTAAAGACTCTTGTTGAAAATCATTAGATGAGATAATCACTGGCATGAAAATGAAAGAAAGGACAAGATAAAACACATCAAAGCTGACGTTTTGCAGAGGGCAGACAGGACATATGGCACAAGTGAAAAAACCTCAGAAATGTTTTTTAATTCATGCACTGAATTAATTTGAAATTTGTGCTAATGGAACAGTCAGCCCACGTTACTGATACTCTGCTTTTCATTCATAGCAACTCATCTTCAACAACCATCAGAATCTTTCTTAATGGCAGAAACTTTTAAAGAGAGTCACTTCTGCATTGCATTATGCTTGATTACACAACTTTTGTATGCTCTGTGTGTTTATAACAGTAGCGGTTTTTCTTACTGTCCTTATAACATTGGACTTTAATCATATGGCATGGACTCCCATAGTGAATTAAATATACAATGATTATGCAGATCAGTCACCCGCAACTGGATGAAGTTCAGGGAGTTGTATTAATGAGAATACACTGTGCAGATATGGGTCATAAATTGAGCAGAATTCATACCTTAAAAAAATATGAAATAATCTAATTTATAGATACATTTACTTGCACTCATAATATTACTACAAGCAGTAACTATTTTTATGTGTTGTTATGGAAAGCTGTCCAAAAAATGTTAAAATTTTCAAAGATTAGAGGAAGTAAACATCTGAAAGATATAAAATAAAATCCTTATAAAATCAAACAAGATTTTAGTTAATAATTTACAAGATGAAAACTATATAAATGCATGAAAGGTGAATCTGAAAGTCATCATACTGGACCAAATTTAACAATTTACTCATTATGGAAAAAATATACAGCTAATATTTTGAAGTTTTAAAAACAATTAAGTGTATATATATGTGTGTCATATGTATATATAATTGTTATAAGGAAATATACCTCTGGTATCTAGATATAGTCCTGTTGATATAGGAATAAATACATATTGTATTAGCATAATGTCACCTTGCAATCCCAGCAAACACAGAGGCAACCCATACAACATACAGTAGAATTATGGCTTCAGCTGCCTGACTTCTCATCTGAACTTCCTTGCTTTTATCATTATTTTAATTTCAAATGGGCTGATTTGGAGAAAGTAAGTTCAAAGCAGATGGTTGTCAGAAATGTGCTTACGACCATAATGTAATCGAGAGTTAGTGAGGGAGCTTTTGCAACTTAGTACAATATAAAATCTTCCCACATCAAAATGCCAAAAGAAATCAGAGTTGAAGGATATTTTATAATTGTAATTCATTCTTTAGTGTTCATGGTTTAGAAATATCAAGTGCAGAAAAAACACAAGCAAAAAACTTCCAAAACCTGTAACTAAAATAAATGTTACGATGGAATAGATATGGGAGCTTCAGATCATACATGAACTTTCCAATTAACTTTCTAAACAACCTGTAACAATTGATTCTGCTGAATCAAAGCAGTAAGATTAATTAGATTAAAAATAACAGAAGAATATTAAGCCAAACACCCAGCAAATTGATGTTTGATTTGTAAGTGTTTTTTGCCAACACACTGCACTATTTTCTTGTGACATTCCCAGTGTTATTGTTATTGAGTGTTTCAATTATCAAACAAACCAACCTGAATTTATGTGGATAATTAGCATGTTTTGTACTCAGTTGAAGTAATCATGCACACTTGTAGAACTTCAAGGAGAAGAAACAGAAACACAAAGAAAAGAATAAGGAACTGCCATTATTTTAGAAAGATGTGAGTTGATATCTTGTTAAATAAGACTAACAAGTGTGTTCTAAAGCCCTGATACTAGGTGCCCAACAGAGCAGGAGACGCTTCTATTCTCATTTCTTAAAAAGTACAAAAGGTGTTAAGAAAATGGTGAATGTATAATAGATAGGTATTTGTGCATGCCATTCACTAGACACAAAGGCATAGTTGACTTGTTGCCTGAAAATCCCTGCTCTAAATTGTTCTTGTTTGGTAGATATAGTCCAAAGTATTATTTATATGTAGAAACTCTTTTCTACCCATTATACTGCTTGCAGAATTTCTCGCTGCTTCTCAGTACTGATGAATAGGTTGTAATTTACAGATGAGACAGATGAGTGGGAATGATAATGAGGAAAAAGTGAGGATCAGGCTTTGTGTAGGAAAAAAGTTTTTGTAAGAATAACAACATTTCAAGGTTGGTCTGATATGACAGGGCTCTATGACATTGTTTTGAATGGTTTTGGATGCACATAGGAATGGTGTCAGTGATTACGGGCGTTTCTTTTCCAAACACCCTTGCAAGCCCTTCTATAAAGATTTCTTTCTCTCTTCATCCTCCTCTTTATTCTCCTTAAAGCAGACCTTTCTTTCAATGCCAGAAACAGACATTGTATATTTTTGTGAGTACCATGCAGGACGGATTCAGGCTGCTTCTAGTTCTGCTGCAGAACAAGGAAAAGGAAACTATGAGAGGAAAAAAAAGAAAAAAAAAAAAGAAACCAACTCAAAAAAAAAAATCAGTAAAAATTCAGTAAAAATTCAGAGAGGGTCTGAGAGGCTTCATTGTTTTCTGCTTTGCTCTCCACAATGGTGAAGGTGAGATGGGAAAGGATAAAGGGAGAACATGCACAAACTCGAGATCTCTTTCCTCTCTTTTAGCAGAAAGAGCAATGGCCTGTGAAAACAGAAGGTGGAGAAGGAAGGGGGTTCAGTTTTATCAGTCCCAGTTTACTCCAGCAAAGGTGAAATAGGTATCTGCTTGTGTAAGCAATGTGCTTACTTTGGTCCTGGTTTGAGTCAGATATACTTATTTCTTATGTATCATGACTCCTTTCTCAATATCAATCCTCCTCCCTCATATTCCTGTTTATTTACAAAGCAAGCAAGCCAATGTTATTCACTTATTTGTAAAAGCAGCCACTACACAGAAAAATATAGCCACTACCCAGAAAATATCTGCTTCACAAGCCTCAGCTAGAATATTTATTAACTATTTTTGTTACCTTTTGGTTGTTTCTTCTGGTGACCGGCTCTTTGAATGACATTTCTGTTGTTAACTTTAGGATACCACCACTGCTTTTTAGCCTAAACTTTAATCACTAACATGGGCAGAAGGAAGGTTTTTGTTTTTGTTTTTGTGGCTTTGTATGTGAAGAAATAGCATGTTCAAGGACTTACTGCGGTTGAAAGTCTTGAAAAGATAGAATGATGGTGGTGATGATGGTTTGGGAGGTGTGGTGGGGATGTTCTCCTTTTTCTTTTTTTTTTTCTTTTCTTTTTCTCAATAGATTCTAGAGATGCTAGACAGAGAAACTGGTTACAGAGAATAAAATTTTAGAGGAAGATAAACAAAAACACTACGAAGAGCAGAATTGTTAAACCTAGAATTATGTCTGCTGAAGGGAAGTGGGCTGTGTACAAGTTAAGGATACTTGTCTGGATTCAGCCTAGTCGTTAGAGCTATATGAAAATATTTGGAGCATTCCTGTTTTTGGCATAATTGCTTTGCAATTAATGAGGCAAGAGTTATGTGGAATATTCATATATTATCAGACTTTGTATACTAGCACTTTCCCAGAGTTCAGTACAAAGTACTCTTCCTTTTTAAGATTAAACTGGAAAAATGTATGTTATTACTATGAATTATCTATGGGTTCAGTTTGGTGTTTTATCCTCCCTGTATTTGTCAGATACAAAGAGTTATGATTGCCATTTCTATTTTAGCATGCTAAAAAATCCATATCTGAGCATAATCCCATTGTCCTACATCCTTTGCTAAGAAAAAGGTGATGATTTATTCCTTGATCCTTGTAGACTAAAGGTCAGATTTCATCTATAAATGAGACTAGTAATAAGTAAATTAAAAATCAATAGTGGTGGGAAAATTTGAATCAGAAAGGTACAAAGAGAGAGGATGTTTTCATTTCTTCTCCCACTGTGTGGAGTTCATTTCTGTGGATGGTTACCTAGGAAATGGCTGTAGGATGGAATTTGTTTAACTGTATTGTCAGATTGATTGTCAGTTTTGAGTGAGGTTATAAGCAGTGGATGTGCTCTTGATGCTAGAAAAATGTAAAGATATTTTGGCTTTTTATTAACAATATCAAAGAAGATATATTAGAATGAACCTTTAGTAATTTTATTTTTGAAAGTATTTATTGGAAATAACTTATGTACTCGTGGGCTAATGTAGCTTGAGTGAGTGGGATAATATTTTCTGTTAAAATAATACTGCAGCATGAAAGAATACCTTGTTCTCATCTAAGTCTGTTGAACATTTGCACCCTGTAATTTCTTCTCTTGCAAATACTTGTCTAAAGGCTTTACGTATGTACTCACAGTTGGAAGTACTATGATGTCAGTGTTTGCAGTCCATTCTGCCCATGAATTACTTCCTGACTAAATAATCTGTCCCAAATTCCTCTACGTGTAGCCTTTTATTTTTCAGAGATATTAAAATATCCAACTTTTTAACATATTACCCTCTAGAGTGCTTCTGTAACAACTTTCTTATTTTGCAGTCTGTAACTCTCATGGAATAGAAACTTTCTCTGTTACTTTTTCTCAAGATATCTTGCCAGGGTTATTTGCCATTTATATGAATACCCTTAAAATATTAAACATATTTGGAATATTAAAGGTCATATTCTCACCTGTTTTGCATCAATTAGTAATCATTTATTCCTGTATAATTTGAGTCTAAGCTACCAACAAAAACTGGAATCATTTTATAACCACTTAACACAGGGATAACTGGCAGTAAATAGTGCAAGGTAGTCAAAATTTAGGTGATAGACATGCAATTATATATAAAAAAAAAATCAATAAAAATCTCTTCCAAATTACAACCATGGCATAAACAAAATAAAGCAAAATCAATAGCCTTAAAAGTAGCCTTTCTTGTCCTTTAAAGTGCTAAGTAAAAAGAGAAGCCTACATCATATCTTCAGTGACAGAAAACCTAAGCTATGTTATACAGACAGTGATTTCCAGAACGAAGCATACAATATTGGCGATTCTTTTTAGTTCTGATGTCAAAATTAAGGATGGATAGATTGAAGGTCCCACTAGATTTCAATTGCTGCTTTTGATTATTACCAAAAAAAAAAAAAAGTTTTTCTAATTGCTTTGAACCTACGAGCCTGACCAAAAACTACAAAATACTGTTTTAGAATCCAAAATTAAAAGTAAGATAGATCATTGCAGAAAAGAAGAAAAAAGGGGGAGACAGTGTATGGGGGTGAGTGTTCTGTGTGTTTTGTTTTGGTTTGCTTTTCTGTTCTTGTGTGACAGAAAAGCAACTGTTCTTATTAGTTCTTCAGTTTTCCCCTTCAACCTGTTCAGTAATTAGGCAAATATGTGTTCACTGGTGAGGTGAATGATTTCACTAAAAACATTATAGAAACATGGGAAACTGAAAATATGAGATTGAAAATAAAAAGAAATCATACATAAATGAATAAAACAGTGTTCAGCAGGCTGTACTACTAATTCCTGTTGTCCATCCAGTGAGAAACTCTGTTTTGAAATATTGTTGAAACTACCAGAGAAAATTCTGTATGTACATTGGAGTGCTGCAGAATCTCAAGCATCTGATTCAGAATTTAGCTCCAGCTTTCTACATAGTACACCAAAGGAGAGACTGTGGAGAATTTCAACTGTTTATTGCAGTTTGTATAGAGCGTCTCTAACTTCCACCAGAAAGCAAGAGGCTGCTGTAAGTGAACTTTCAAATTAATGAAATGGCAGGAAATTGTTGGATAAAAGACTATTATCAGAATGAAAACACTGTTTCATGGAAGATGATCATTTTAGGGAAAACTTGACATTCTGCAAATGAGATGTTTGACACTGATTAGCATTTACAGGACACCATATATGTGAGCAACTTCCTCAAGAAGTAAAAAGATAGTTACCACAAGCAGCCAGCAAGCTGAAAAGATAGAACAGCATGGAGGCAAGATTGCTAAAATATCAGCTATGAAGAAACCAAAAGAGAAGGAGTATTAAGACCATTAAGGGTAAAGCAGGACTAGGAGACAGATAGCAGGGGGCAGACATAAGATCAAGCAGGAGGTTGTCCCTGCCATGGAGTTCCATCTGAAGAATCACATAAGGAAGCTGCTTATGACAAGTGGGACTTCTGTCCTACTTAAGCTGTAATGTCTATAGGATTTAATGAATTTGAAGAAGTGGACACTGAGAAGAAACTAGGATGAAAAAACAACAGCATTACATGACTAAACAGAGACATGAAGAACCCTGAAGCTAGCCAAGAACACAGAGAAGTGGCATGCAATCTTTTTATAACTAAAGCTATAAGACAAAGGTGAAAAAACACACACAAAATAAAGACAGTACAAAAAAGTTCAAGCCATGTCCCCACTGACGTTCTGACATCATCTGTGTCCTAGTCTTCACTGACAAAATTGTCTTTGTTTTTTTTTCCTGTAAGAAGGCGAATGAATCAATGTACATAGAATGAAATTTCTGAGATGTGACTATGTTCAATATGCAAAGTGAGGACAGGATCCGAGGACATCAAAGGACACAGTAGTGGAACTCAAGGCAATATTTATTTTTGCAGACTGAAATACCTAGAGTCTTCTCCAAAAACTATTCTGAGGAAATTGCTTAAAATGTTTTACCCACCTCTGAAAGAAAACTCAGTCTCCTGTTCTTTAAGCAGGAGAAAACTAATGCCTATCTTGTCATATTAGAAAAACAAACCACAAAAAAAAAAAAAAAAACAAAGCCAAAACCACTCTCTCCCCACCTGCATCCCCACCCCTCCAAAAAAAAAAAAAAGAACCCCAAACAACTTCTATTGAATCTAATTCTGTTTGTATTGTGTGGCTACATAGCAAATCCTTATCTTTGTGTGTGTGTGTGTGTTCAAGGTGTGTATGTGTTCAAGGAGAAGCAGGGGAGGTGTTTAGTGTCTGTGGACCAGAGAATGGAAAGTTTGAATGATTGTATCAGTGTATGGAAACACTAAATAAAGGAGATAGGATGAATAAGGGAGCTGTAAATGGAATTGGAAGGAACAACAGAGGAGAGGAGAGGAGAGGAGAGGAGAGGAGAGGAGAGGAGAGGAGAGGAGAGGAGAGGAGAGGAGAGGAGAGGAGGAAAAACTGAAAATGAGCGTTGCGATGGAAGAAAAACATCACATAGCACTAAACTACTGAAGCAAATAAATAGCTGGATACCAAGATGCTAAATGCAAAAGAAATGTTGCTAAACAGAAAGAGTAGGACAAAGACAAGGAAAGATGGTGAAAAATTGCACTCTTCAAAAACAACTTACAATGAAAACAAGGAGAAAAAAAAAAAAAAACAACCTGAAGACCCTATTGTCAGGAAAAAAAAAAAAAAGCAAAAGAAAAAAAGGGGAAAAAAACCCAAAACTTCAAAGAGCACACACTAGTTTTAATTGGTTGGAAAAAAAATCAGAAATAAAGTCAAAATATAAAATTAAATGAGACAGCTAAAAATGTGGAATGCTGAAGATTGCCTAAAGCAGCAGGGTGCCTACAGCCAGCTTTGACTACAAAGTTTCAAAATCATTGCAATCTGATTTTTGCAAATGATTTAAGTATACTAAGTTTGCATCACTTGTTACTTTCAATTTCTGTGACATAGTATGTCTCTTATAGACAGCAGGCTAATCCTTTGCTGGTTTATCAGGAGCTACATTTTTTCAGCAGGTTTGTAGGAAAGTACATTTTCAGAACCTCAGTTTTTCTTCAGTGTACACAATTTCTGACTAAAAAATATATACAGTGTCATTTTCTACTGGCAGTAGTTACAGTGTGTTTCAGAATACTTAGAACTGTACATCTCCGTATGCCATTAACCTGAGTGACATAGAATTTGTTCCTAAATGATCTGATTACAGAAAGTGAAAGAAGTGGGGACTTGAGCTGTCTCTTATTTTTTTTTTTTTCATACAAAACAAAAAATAGGTGAATATTGTGCTTGGTAGAAAATGAATCCCTAACTCTTTTGAAAATGTACAGCTTAAGGGTTATTTATATTTGCCTAATGACAGATCAAAATTATAGAAGTCTACATTTGAGTTAGTCTCTCATCTAACTGCAGAAAAATAGGTTGCTCTAGGACACAATTCATGTCATCAAAAAGTAGCTGGCTAAAACAGATCAGTTGTATTATATTTATTTTATATAATACCTATTTTATTTTCACAGGGCGTGGGGTGAAGAGTTCAGATGTTTGTTTGAAGTAAATCCCACTCAGCCTGTCTGGTACAGGACATTCCTACTAGATGCCTGATAAAATAGTAGGGAAGAACAAATGTCTCTTTCCTCCTTTAATAAAGGACAAATACTGATAAGACTCCTTTATCACATGCTGCCTCACATCTTGACAGGAGATATTTGCAAGACATAGTTGCTCACCCTAAGCCAAAGCATCTTTTTCTCATCAGGGAAAATGATGAGACCAGGTGAAAATGAAAACAGATGCCACAACTGTCAGATTTTTACAGATTCTGCCCTTCCACCTGACACATCTATCACATCTATTACATCTATTAATTGATTAATTATTTTATCAGCTCCAATGATAACATCATATGTGTGGTTTGTGTACTTGCCACGTACCTTGGAAGGCTGTATCTAGATGATTCCCAGAATGCATGCCCTCGTATTAGATTCAGAGTCTGTTTCAGTCTCTTAAGTTTATCCTTTACTCTGTACTAAGCAGTTAACGACATGTACAACTTGGTGCCTTTTCCAGCTAGCATGTTAAATCCTAGTCAGTTCTGAGTTCCATCACCATTAGATCACAGCTGTTATAGGTAAGTAGCTCATTCATGCACCACTTTAAATGACAGTCTTGCTTTCTATGGTTTTGCTTTATATTTCCTTTAGAATGTCGCTGAAAGTCATGCCTTTAGTAAAATAAAACATATCTGAAAATTTGATGTGCAAAGTGATGGGTTGCTTTTTTCAGTACTATAGGACATTTTAAAGTCAAGTAAATACCCAAGAAGAATCACGTCACTGAATGCTTTTCCTAACTGTCAGAGAGTGTGTAAGTGTGCTTGCATTTTCGTAAGTAGATTATGGGAGAAAGAGCAGCCAATGAAGGGCTTACATCTCTCTTCTATCTCTGTGAGTGTAGAGATTATCTAATGTAAATTCTGCTAGAGTTCATCAAAAAGTCTGAAGAGACCAATAAAGCTACCATAGCATTTCTGTAAGGAATGCCTCTTATTTTCCACATTGTCACTACAGGGGACCAGTTTAGTTTGTTTTGTTGTACTGCTTGCTTGTTTATGTTGTTTTTCTTGGCTGCCAGAAAGACATTCATCTTATGATGTAGAAGCTTCAGTACACTAATATTTTTTCCTTTGAGTACCTCATCTTTTTTCTTCCCAGAATCTTCTGTTACTACCTGACAGATGTATTTCTTTATGCTCCTTGGAACATACTGTGTTACCCATTTGTGTTGGAACAGATTAAAATATCTGCTTCCAAGTTCTTGTCACATGCTGTATACTAGAATACCTCTTGCAGGTTTTTTGTGTGTTTTGGCTGCTCCATATTAAGTCTGAAGGAAACAGTATTGCTGATTACTTTTATACCTCAGTGGACAATATTGTTCCACTCGCTGTCATATATCCTACTACGCTTTTTCTCCTCTACTAGAAGATCCATTTACAGACCTTCCTGGTGGTAAAAAGAACCTAAAGCATTAACATATTAATTACTTCCAAATTTATTTGTAAAATTTTTAAATAGTCACCCAGAGACTAAAAATATTCCATAAGTTTAAGAGGACTTCTTTCCCTGTAATCAGTCAATTTGAGATATGAAGATCATTCCTGCTGTTTTCTGGATAGGGCAGTAAGTATATGTGTGTTCTCCTGTCTTGAATGATTAGAAAAATTGTTGTTCTAATGTTCTAAAAGACACGTAAAAAGATAACAATTTTTTTTTTTTTATCATACACTCTATTTTGTTTAGTTTCTTCTCCTGCCATTTTAGGAGATATTTTGCATTTCATGTATTAACAACAGTGATGAATTGAGATGATACAATACTTAAAGTTTACATTTTGCATTCATCACAGTAGTAATTTCTTCTAGTGTCACAAATTCTGTTCCATCTTATAAGTAGATCCTCTTTTTGCAAGCAAATTACCATCTATAGTATTTTGGTGCTGCATGACTTTATATGATATGGTCTACATAATAGGAAGCTTTTCAGGTCATTCTATGGTTGTAGATTTGTTCCGAATTTTTGTTTAGTGCCGTTTCATATTCATTATTTTACATACTATTTGCTACCTCATTTATTTCAAAAAGTGCTTTCATACTGAACTACAATGTTTGTCACATTTCATAGCTGTCTTCTCTACCTATATGCTTGTCAGTTGTTCTATGACTTAGTATAGTAGGACAAACCCTTAATGAACCTTTATCAATTTTATGTTGTTATGAGACTCTTTTGAATTTTTATACTGCTGCAATCATACTCTTGGTGGAGCTTTTGTTTTATTTATCAGCTTTTGCTATGTATATGCACAGTTTCTATTATCTGTATTTTAAACACATATAAGGCATTGTCAGCAGAGGAAAAATGATCTAATATATCTTATTGTTTTTCAAAGAGCAGAAATGTGTCATACAGAATGTCATAAATATAAAACCATTTGTTTCCACAGCCAAAAATGCATTTTTACAGTTATGCCGGTGTCGGATTGGATTATGGCTATCACTTCCACTTTTAATAACTGAGAAGCAGGAATTGATTAGAAAAATAAAAATTAGACATATTTCTGAAAGTGCAGAAATTACTAGATCCGCAAAAATGAATTTTGCTTTTTATTGTCTACTTATCTACTGAAAATCATGACATTAGAAGAAAATACTGAGACTATTTGAGGAAAACTAGATACCTAAACCTATGAGCTATGAAATATTAACTGTATATATAAAATGCTACCTAATATTGTTAATGTGTGTACTAAGGAGCATAGATCTTTATCCGTCATTCTCACAGGTTTTCCTGTTTTTTTCTATGATGGAAGGATCTGCTTTTTTCCCATTAGTAAAAGAGACTCCTAGTTCGAGTGTAACTAGTCAATGAATCAAAAAGCTACCCTGCTTCCGTGTATTTGGAAAGATGCCCTAATTACAAGTTATGCAGTAATGTGAGGTAGAGGAACTCTCAGAATCTTCTACATAAATTGTTCAATTTTTTTCCTTAAACAATCAAGTTTTGCTGAGACACTAGGAACATGACTGGATATCCAAAAGATTTACATGCTTAACTAAAAATTGGTAAACCAGGCATTTAATGCCTCTGCATTGAGTGTTCTTGGTGTTTTTCATTTGAAGTATTTACTGGACCATGTAGGTGAGTAACCTAACTGCCAGGTTGAGCAATTATGATCCATTTCTTCCTAATTCTCACTGTAACCCAATGAATGTTTAATATGTAATGAAAGTAGAGCAGCTTCAACAGAAGGGAATGAGATCACCTAACAGACACCACCAGTGCAAAATGCTTTCCCTATCCTAATGCTCTTAACACCCACCTGGGAAAGAAATGAAATAGCTCCAAATTTCCTCAGGCAGTGAAAGCAGACCTGGGTCAAGGACAGACCAATTGTATGTTTCTTTGCACAGCAATAAACAAGTGTGCTAGATAATCCTGAAGTATGAATAATTGAATTGATTTTAGAATGAGACACTTCATATTTTAAAAGAAACAAAATGACAGAAAAGAATCACCTTTATTCAGCTTGGTCTGAAATTTTATATTGAAATCCTTGAATAACTTTTAATTTTTCTGTTTGTTTTTTTTTTTTTTTAATCAAAAAGAACAAACAAATGATAAATTTTAACAGGATTTAAAAATTGTTTACATGAGATTATTTGGGATCTGTTTGGGACCAGTTTTCACTTTCACAAATTGCTTGAAAACAACAGAAATTGATACAAATTCATTGAAGTGTGAGTGTACTGAAGTGTGAGCAGAAAAGAACCTACATAAATATTCATTTTTAATTTTCACTTCATGAGTTACTACACAAAGTAGTTAAATCTAAAGAGGTTAAAGGGGAGCTTTACATGCTGACTTTTAAAACTGCTACACTATTTTCTCACAGAAGCATGTACATAACACTGATAATCTTTGTAAAAAAGGACTGTTAGAGGAAACTTTGTGTGGGATTCTGACTCAAAGAAAAAAAAAATTATGAAGAAAAGGGGGAGGAAAAGAAGTCCAAGAAAGCATCTGCAACATCTCAGTCTGAAAATTAGGATTTTATGAGATAAAGAAATCATTTACTCTGAAGAGCCACCATCTACTTTGAACACCCACAGGACAAATATAAGAAAAAAAAAACTTGAATAAGGAACTCTGATTTACATTTTAGGAGGGAGGTGTAGGAGTGTCCATGCTGTTTCCGCTCATGTGTCAACTGGTGGACAATTTCAACCTTCAGAGTAAACCCAATTCTTTATATCTGGCCTGCATTTTGATGATTGTTAAATATTCTTTTCTTTTCCATCCCAAGAGATGAAAAGATTCTTGTTGCAACCTAAGGTAAACAATGGATTAGGACACTGGAGGATATAATGCTGGGTCAGCAGCTTAGCAAAAGGAAAGCCAGAAAGTTCTGGAGAAATATAATAAAGAATCCACTAACTGACTTAGAAATGTGAATATGAAGGCAGCTCTGACAGAGCTAATCCATCCCCTGTACCTGATGTAACTCTGCACGGCCTACTTTCTTCTTTAAAGATTTTGTTAAAAGCATTGAAATATAGCAGAAAATTAATTAAAAAAATAAAAATTCTGACCACCAAAGAATAAGTTGGGGTGCTTTATTAATTTATTTACACATATTTAATATTCTTTCTTCAGCTCTTCTAAACTCTATGGGTAATGGTCTTTGTTGTTTTGCCTATTGGAAAGTTAGTTACAATGGTTAAAAGCTGTTATACATTTTCATTTAGCTATTTTGGTCACAGGTTCTGACTGCTTATTACTAGTGCACTAGAGAAACAGGCTAGTGATAAAGCCCTTGTGACCAAGGAAATAGACAGAAGTTCTCAGAAAATTCAAGACCATTTTATGAATGCTCATATGTGTCTAAAGAGTAAGAAGGTGGAGCAATACATACTAGACATGGCTGTATAGTGAATGATTTATTACCACTTAAAACCACAAAAATGTTAATTCCAAGTTTTTCTGAGAGGCACCAGCTGCCACTTTAAACTCTGCTGCAGTTTGGCAACTAATAACAAGCAGTGGTTTAATGTGCTGAACTCTGCATGTAACCACTGTAGTGGTATGAAAACAAATTCTTGTTTCCCCTGATATGTTTTTAAATATACCTCTTAGATAGTAAAAACCAACTGCCATTTTTTTTTCTAAGTGACAGGAAGTTAGGGAAGGAAATATATGACTGCCTTTGCTACTAAAAATCTTTGGTATTTTTATTTCATAACTTCTAATTTAAAGAAGCATAAAAAAACAGTTGTTGAAATTATAAGGCATATTCTTATGTAAGTAATAGAAGGAAAAGTGTCAGCTGAGAAAGCTAATATTAATTAAAGTGGATACACTACATGTTATAAAAATCCACCTGCTGTTAGTATAAATAAAATTAATTTTAAAATAAAAAGTATGTTATTTTTTCCTGTAGTTGCTCAAATTATTTGCTGTGTTAATACAACACAGAGCATGTATCTTTATCCCATTAATCTTGTCAGTCTAATTTGTTATGCTTGTATTTTACTGGAAACATATATGACAAGGCAGTGAGCCATTACTTCATATTTCTGATTAACCCACATTGTCCTGTTGAAGCAAATAAAATTTGCATCTATTCAAGCAATGTGCTAAGGAAAAAAAAAAGAGCAAGTAAAGATAATTTATTAATTAAATATATGTATTACTATAAATGCTCAACATCCTTCTGGGCTTAAATTCAAAAGCCAAAACTTTTTTTAATGTAACACAATGGCAAAAATTGAGCTTTGGACTGGGAAATCTCTAACCACTAGAAGGAGAGTAATCCCTGCAGATTCTGTAAATCTTTTCTACCCAGTGTGGTGAACAACAGCCAGAATACACTGGTAAATTATCTACCTGGCCACAGAATTCATACACTGGCTATCCATTGCATTTCCAACTATAACATGTAACAGGATGTGTGTAAAGGACTCCATATTTAGCAATGTGTTGACAATAAGAACTTTGAAAGTAATGACTTGCAGAAGTCATTGCAGGGCCACTCTCCATCATCTTTGAGAGGTCGTGGAGAACAGGTGAGGTGCCCAAGGACAAGGCAAGGCCAATGTCATCCCAGTCTTCAAAAAGGGCAAGAAGGAGGACCCAGGAAATTACAGACCGGTCAGCCTCACCTCCATCCCTGGAAAGGTGACGGAACACCTCATCCTGAGTGTCATCTCAGAGCACATGGAGGAAAAGAAAGCTATCAGAAGTAGTCAACATGGATTTACGAAGGGGAAGTCATGTCTGACTAACCTGATAGCTTTCTATGATGTCATGACAGGTTGGATAGATGAGAAGGCAGCAGTGGATGCTGTCTACCTTGACTTCAGCAAGGCTTTTGACACCCTCTGCCACAGCATCCTCATGAATAAGCTTAGGAAGTGTGGGTTAGATGAATGGACAGTTAAGTGGGTCAAAAACTGGCTAAAAGACAGAACCCAGAGGGTTGTGATTAGGGGCACAGAATCCAGCTGGAAGTCTGTGACAAGTGTTGTTCCCCAGGGGTCAGTACTGGGTCCAGACTTCTTCCATATATTCATCAGTGACCTGGACGAAGGGATGGAATGTTCCCTCAGCAAGTTTGCTGATGACACAAAACTAGGAGGGGTAGCTGACACCCCAGAAGGCTGTGCTGACATCCAGCGAGAACTGGACAGTTGGGTCAAGAGAAACCTAATGAAATTTAACAAGAGCAAGTGTAGGGTGCACCAGTATAGGTTGGGGGTTTCTCTGAGGAGAAAGACCTGGGAGTTCTTGTGGACAATAGGATGACCATGAACCAGCAATGTGCCCTTGTGGCCAAGAAGGCAAACGGCATCCTGGGGTGCATCAGGAAGAGGGTGGCCAACAGGTCGAGGGAGGTCATCCTGCCCCTCTACTTTGCCCTGGTGAGACCACAGCTAGAATACTGTGTCCAGTTCTGGGTTCCCCAGTTCAAGAAGGACAAGGAACTGCTGAAGAGGGTACAGCAAAGGGCCACAAAGATGATTAAGGACCTGGAGCATCTCTCCTATGAGGAGAGACTGAGGGACTTGGGTCTTTTTAGTCTTGAGAAGAGAAGACTTAGGGGGGATCTGATCAATGCATACAAATACTTGAAGGGAGGGTGCCGGGAGGATGGGGCTGGTCTTTTCTCAGTGGTGCCCAGTGACAGGACAAGAGGAAATGGGCATGAACTTGAGTATAAGAAGTTCCACCTAAACATGAGGAGGAGCTTCCTTACTGTGAGAGTGGAAGAGCTCTGGAACAGGCTGCCCAGAGAGGTGGTGGAGTCTCCTTCTCTGGAGACATTCAAAACCTGCCTAGACAAGTTTGTGTGCAACATGCTCTAG
>JAOTQQ010000001.1:166225003-166249948 GCA_026546715.1 Gallinago undulata
AAGCTGAGTCGCATGACAACTCCCTGCATCTCACCTATTGTGCTCCGAAACCGGTTCAGCTGAGTGCTCCCATACAGTGACTAAAACTGATTTAATCATTGTAGGCTTCTTTTACAGTTAGGGGAGACACTTACAAAGAACAATTCAACCTATTCTGAAATGGAAGTCTTCAATGAAAGAAAATCATACTGTAAAATTCCATTTTGCTTTTTGTTATCTCTACATGGAGCCACATGTTCAGATACAGAACTTTCACAGAAATGTAACGTATATTTGCTTTTGATAATGGCCTTTGTATGTCAAACAAATCTGAAAGATAGAAAGAAGCAAATAGTCTCTTCAGTCATCTGCTGAAATAAACCCTAAAATTCAGACATAGTTTTCAAGTATATAAACCACAAAAATTAGGTTGTTTGATAAAGGATTCACTGAATTCACTGTCTTGTTTTCCAAGTCTGCAAATTTTATAAATAGGTGCTGTGATAAACCATCATTTTCACTTGCACCACAGTGCTGCTGCAAAAGGAACTTTTAACGGCACCTTCTCAATAAGCCTATAAGGAATATGTGAATATATAGTCCTCCCACATCTGCAGTATATTAGATTCAACAGATTACAAAGACAAAGAAAGAAAATGAAAATACAAGGTTGGATGTCTCCTATTACCTGTGGTTTTCTGCAGTGTAGAAGTTGCCATGAAAAGTTAAGTTATCTTTAAGTTTAAGTTATCTTAAGTTATATTACGTTATCTTTCTATTTGATACAAAGAAGTTGGTGTGTTATGGAAAATTTTAACTTCACCTTTGGGTGAACCGCATTCTAGATGAGCCTGCATCTCTCCATTGACTCTAAAAGAGTTACTCAATTGTGGGTTTCTATTCTTGAGTCATATATGCCCAACTGAATCACAGAGTGGCTGAAGTTGGAAGGGAACCCTGCAGGTCATCTGGTCCAACTCCCCTGCTAAAACAGGGTTAGCTACAGCCAGTTGCCCAGGATCTTGTCTAGACAGGTTTCAAATATCTCTAAGGAGGGAGACTCCACAACCTCTCTGGGCAACCTATGCCAGTATTCACTCATCCTCACAGAAAAAAACTGTTCCCTGATATTTAGATGGAACCTCCTGCCTTTCAATTTGACCATTATTACCTGTACTGTCACTGGACACCACTCAGAAGAGCCTGGCTCCATCTTCTTTACACACTCCCTTCTTACACTCTTATGAGATATCCCCCGAGCTTCATCTTCTCCAGTCTAAACAGTCCAAATGCTCTCAGCCTTTCCTTACATAGTAGTGGTCCAGTCCCTTCATCCTCCTTGGGGTCCTGTGCTGGACTCTTTCCAGAGAAGGAATCATGAGAGTCTAATAAACAGAAAGGAATATTTTCAGATGTGCTAAGAGAGTCTGTTGATTCAAAGATGACATTTTCTTGAACACTACCACCAGAAAGGGTCTGTAATGCAGATACAGGTAATTTCAAAGTTTGTAGTCTTTCTGGATCTAAGCAATTTTGTTTTCTTTTTCCCCTTCTCTCTGTTCTCCCAAGAGCTTTTACCCTTTTTATAAAGCCTTTTGGAGCAGGTGCAGTTTTTTAAATTTATCTTTCACAGTTGGTTCATTGACTTACCATTCAATTACCTTTCAATTTTCCCTTTAAGAAATAAATGTTATTATAGTGTGTTCCTACACTTTCAGCATCATTCTCTCTTTGTGCTCATTTTTCACTTTATAATTTTAAAAGATGCAAGTCTGTGGTCCAAAGAGCATTATAGTGTTGATGCAGGAATAAAACATCCTAATTACACCTTTAAAACTTTTAGTGGACTTACCTGAAAAGCCTTATTTTCTATGGTTAGGTTCTTTCAAATATGTGTATGGTGATGAAAGTGGGAAATAACAGTATCACTTATGGTAGATGTGAGGATCATTGAGCTGCTACACAACCTCCTTACTCATTGTCTTTGGACGTTCATGGTATTAGGGCAGAATCGATGCATTGGGTCTGGCTGGAATGGAGTTAATTCACTTTGTAGCAGTCTGTATGTTGCTGTGTTTTGGATTTGTGATTAAACCACTGTTGATAACACAGCAATGTTTTGCCTGCTGCTGAGCAGTGTTTGTACAGCACTGAGATTTTCTTCCTCCCCCTCTGTCCCTGCAGCTGGTAGCCTGAGGGTAGACAGGAAACTGGGAGGAGACACAGCTGGGGCAGCTGACCCAAATTGGCCAAAGGGATAATCTATATTATAGGACACCATGCTCAGCAGTAAAATTTCAGGGAAAGGACATTCATGGCTATGGCTTTTGTCTTTCCAAGAAATTGCATACTTTCAAGGCTAAAGCTTACAAATATTTGCCTACTGGTAGAAAGTAGTGCATAATTTTTTTTTTTTTTCATTTTCTTGTGCATGCATGTCTGTTTCATTTATAAAACTGTCTTTATTTTGACTCACCAGTTTCCAACTTTTGCTCTTCCAATTCTCTTCCCCTCCCCCGCCCCAGCCCCGCATGTCCTCCCCCCCAGACCCCCATCCCACTGAGTGAGAAAGCAACAGTGCTTAGTTTCTGGCTGGGGTCAACCCACTACAGCTGAGAAGAATTAGTTTCCCCATACACTTCTCCAGTACCCTTCTAGAGGCCTCCTACATTTTATAAATATCTCAAGAGCCATTTTCTGAAGGTGTATCTGAAGGAAGCAACAGGGTGAAGATAGATGAATCAAAATCAAAGTTCCAAATAAACTAAACTTTGAATTCTGGAACATTCAGTGCCCCTATACAAACCAAACTGTGAACCTTTTCACTCTGAAGTGAAGAAAATATTTATTGTTCCAGACATGTTACTAAATAAAAATTTCTGGAACTTAATAACCACTCTACATACATGGGAAGAAGCATCTCTGGTAGAAACTGTAGCAAAAAACCTCATATATAATTACAAAATAATTTTAAAACGATTGCGTGCAAAATATAAATTTTAACATCTTTCTATTCACATAATAAAATATTATTGGGCCAGTTACAATAGTTCAACAACAACAGTAAGCACCACCACAGAAACCAAAAAGCAACCTCCAAAAAATCCAGAGCTGGTAAAAGAAAAACAAAACATAAATATGGAAATATATAGGATGATATATTATATCATCCTATATATTTGAGCAGTAAACTTCACACAGACATTTCAAGATTTTTTTTGTTATCTTGCAAATAGAACAATAGACTTTACTCCGGAGTATTTTTAGCACTATTGCTTCACTGCTGTAGGAATACTTAAATATACAACTTTATGTTTTGATGTTGTTTCTACTTATTTTTTGTAAACAAAGCATATTTTAGAAACTGCAAACAATGATCAATTTGAGATATGTTTTAATTATCAAGGATTTTGTTTTTATTGAAAGCCTTTTTTCATCTTCTGTGTCAAAATTAATATTCTGACTGGAAATATTCTCAGTGTCAATGTTAACATCTCTTGACTTAGGCCTCAACAAACACAGGATTTATAATTGTGATAAAAACTGGTGGAGGTCTCATGGAAACTTTGCCTTAGTATCAACCTTGATAATAAGTGCCATGGATTTTTCTAAGCCTAAGGTTTGTAGTAAACAATTGGGAAATTATTGGTTTCTCTGAAGCCTTAATATGATTGGGATGATAGACTTAAGTTGGAGGTGAAACTCTAGCCTACCATGCTGAATCAACCACAGTAGATTCTTAAAACATTGAAGCTAGGGACCACAATGAAAAAAAAAAAAAAAAAAAAGCGTCTCAGTAACTCTACACCTAGTGTTAAAAAGTAATTATTTGTTCGAATTTTTTAAATAGTTTCTGCCCTAGTAAGAAGACTTCTTCAGCATGCACCACTGATAAATGCCCTTAGGAGGTTGTTCTGTATTAAGTTATATCCTACCAAAAATAGTATGCAATGTGGTATGGGATTTAGCTGGCCTACATTTAGGTATCTGTATGCGACCTGGATGCCAAGACAACTACTTGTGTCACTGGAGAGCTAGTCAGTATGTTCACTGGAGTCCGGGAACTGTTCAGTTTACCCTAAAGTAGACACCCCCATGTCATCTCTAGACTCCATCAATTGTATTATCTAGGCCTCCACTGGACATAGTAGATGCTTATAGATTAACTTACATGTAGACACTTCCACTGTGAATGTCTGAAGTTAGGGATACCTGAGTCCCACCTAAATAGGGTTGTTAGTAATTCCCCATCCTTTGTAGATGTCAACTTATGAACATAGCATGTTATTACATATTTTAAACATGTTCTTTTGAAATAAAGGAGGGTAGCAGGGTGAAACCAGGTAGAACTGAATTGCTGCTAGTTTCATCACTGGAAAGGAGTGGTATGTCTAGCACCATGGCACAGACCTCTACCCTTGGAAAAAGAACAAACCATTTTGTATATATTAGACCTAGAAACACTGGCTGGTTTCTGGGTTTCAATACACAGTCTGCTGCCTAAAGAGTACTGCAAGCAAGTTGCATAACTATATGCTGGGTATCTATTAATCTTCTTCACTTTTTACTTTGTTCTAGTCAAGCAATGGCTCTTCCTGCTTATTCACTATATTGGTGCAGTAAAAAGTGACACTAGGGTTAAATATTAAGTAACATCATTGAATCCTTCAATTTGTGAAGTTTGTATCAACAAATATGAGGACAAAACAAAGGTATCCTCTAATCTTTTTTAAGAATGTGGACCTATTACAGCAGGGACTCTTCAAAAACAACATGAGCCAAACTTGAAAACAACTTGTGAATACAACGAACTTATTTTTTCCCAAATTATGAATAACTGGAAATTTGGTTTCCCTGTGGAAATTTAGGAGCTGAGTAATTTGCTCCTACAATTAGTACTTGTCGTGAAAAGTTGGATGTAGAAGAAACAAAATGGACCCTTTAATAGGTAAGAGATTCTACCATGAAGCCTTGCTCTTCACAGATGGAATTGGCATCAAAAGTATGCTATTGGAATGGAAAGCTCTCTGGCTATATTTGTATTTACTGTTAGAGAACTGAAATATGAGGATAGACTTCAGATGTTTCGGGATTGAGGATGTGTTCCTGCACAAATGTCTGTTTATATCAGCTGTTGCCACATAACCCTTATGATACCAAGGTTGAGAATAAAACTTTGACCATATAATTTATATAGACAGAATTTTGGCAATGTCAAAGAAAAATATGAAGTCCTGGCTTTTTCATTGATATGAACACAGACTTTTTATGAAGGACAGTGGGACAGAGCATTGGAGAAGAAGCCAGAGCTCAGTCTCTTACAGTTGTTGCCAGGGAACCCAGAAACGTAAGAGATGTTGATGAATCCCTGGTGATGTCAAAGATGTGGACAGAGCTTTGGCAGTGTCAAATGGTTGCTATGGAACACTGGCTCTATCAGAGATGAAGCTAGAGCTCTGGCTGTGTCAGAAATAAGAATGGCACTCTGAGTATATCAATGTTTACTTCTGATATTTGGCTATATTAAAGATAGCCAGGAATGGACACCTGGCTTTTTCAAAACTGGGCACAGAGCCCTGGGTATGTCAATATTTGCTATAGAGTTATTATTTTATTATATAGTAGGTTGAAATATCCAATATATCTGTGATTTACCACATATGTCAGATGAAAGGATAGATTTTTTAAATATATTTTAAATAAAGATTGATCTTTAAGCCTATCAGAGACTGACAATCACCTCTGTCTGGGATCAACATTGATATGTGTCTTCACATCAAAAACATGAGTATAGCTATATTCATACAAGAATCCTTGATAGGAGCTACTCCTCTACTACTCTGACTATTTCTCTAATATATTCATAGAAACAATATATAAATAGGACGAAAGTACATGTTTGGTTTTTTTTTGTAGATATTTAAAACAGTATGCTGACCACAGCAGATATAAGAATGAATAAATATAAATATAATGATTTATCCTTTTTATTTGTCTAAGTCATCTACATGAACCAAGTTACGTTAGGTAACAAAAAATCTGATTATATTAGTGGTCATTGAGTGCTTGGTTTTGGAAGAGATGAAAATGGTTATATACATGAAAGTGGGAATGTACTCCTACTTTGTCAGACATGCATTTGAAAAACTTTTCTCTGCTGGAGTACTTGTTCCCAGAGAGCAGCACATTACTCTTAAAGTGCATTTATTTTGTCCTGGTACTACATTAAAAATGCATTTATTATTGAAAAAGTCTTATTAGTGTTTCAGATTTTGTTCTGAAAATCTCTCTGTACCTGTATATGTAATGGAGGTCTGCATATGCAAAAAAAAATCAGAACAGTCTTGTTAAACTTATCCAAGGTTCTGATCTGATCAAGATGGCAAAGTAATTCTAGGCATTTTGCATATGAAATAACATCTGTGCCAAACTACTGATGGGGAAGCCAGATTATGAAACTTACACTTTAGAAAAGCTGAAATAAAATTCTTTGTTAGTCAATGGTAGTTTGTAAATTAGTGAGGAAGAAAGGCATCAGAATAGATTTTTATATTAAAAAAAAAAGTTAAATTTCTTATATGGGAGATGAATGAGTCTTTCTAGATAAAAAAAAAAAATAGAATAGGTAAGTTCTATTACTTTTTGTTGTAGTTCTTGTCATAGAATATGATCAAACAACTCTCAATACTCAAGTTACACCCAAGTGGCTTTTGCAAAAGTTAGAGATTGTTTTTTTCTGTTGCAAATAATTGTGATCATAGTTAAGAATTACAGCAGAAGATATGGTTGTGTCTTCATCATTTGAGTTTAGTCACTAATTTTGCCTGAGAATCTGTGCAAGAGACAATTATGTGGCCCATCACTGCAAGCTCTTGATCTGCTACACCTGTAAACAGCCCTCCTCACTACTTGTATCAGTCAGTGTTGGGCTGGCTAAAGCTCTAAGGCAGACAGTACTGGGAAGAAAATAGTCTGTCTAGCTGAAGCTGGAGAAAAGGTAATTTTCCCTAATGGAGGGGAGGAAGGTCAAATTAAAGCTTTTTTCTTATTGGGCAATATTTGTTCCTCTTTTTAATTGTTATTAAAGAAATTGACATCATGTATGTAATTAACTGAATTTTAAATAGTTGCGGTCAGATCTGTGTCAGATGATATTTTATTGCATTACACACAGTCAACCAGACAACATTTTAAATTGTAAAGAAAGCTGGATCTGATGTACAAGACATGCCCTTTTAAAAGGCATGCTTTGTACTTTATTAATTACTACTCTGAGGTTGTTTATATTTAGCCATCCGCTCCATCTGGGCCAGCAGCAAGACACCTCATGAAGGCACAGATAATAAGCTGTTATACTTTCATACAAATGCCTTGTGTTTTATTAAAGTCTGTTTGTAAGTCTGTTCAGACTTTCAATTAAAGTGTGCTACAGAAAAGCAAATATGGAAACAAGTGAAATTTTTCCTTCCTTTGATAAGGAAGCAATGGGGTGAAGTTGGAGACGCTGTTACCTGAAAGTCTCTGTTGAATTTCTTCCTCAGCAGCTCTGCATATCTGAAGGGATAAAGCTTTAGCATTCTGCAGCACAGGGCTTAAAAGCTTGTTGAAGGACTTTGTTAGTTACAGCCTCCTCCTGCCTTAGATGCAAACCCTCCACCTGTTTTTTGTCCTGAGATCTGTACTCTGATTCTCTATCACCTATGGAAACTATGGACAGAGTCTTTGCAAGCTTCTGGAAAAAAAAAAATAATGTATTTCCAAAGACTTTTGCATGATTGTTAAAAATCTAACTGTACTTTGCCTTTAATGTGGATTCACGATTAAGGAGCATGATTTGGGATAAATTTTCAGGATACAGAGATTTTATTCCCTGAGTTTAGTACTCAAAGAAATTGAGCATAAAGTCTTTCCTTTTTGCATGGTAGGATGTTAAAAATAGGTAAATAAAACCAGTTTACACTGAGCCATGATGAACTCTACGTTCTTTGCTTTACAATACTTATCAAAAATAAAATTGTATATCATGTTCAACGGTATACTCTATTAAGAAGATACTCAAGTGTTTGCAATGACAATTCCCTTTTATCAACAGCCTGTGCTTTGTTTATATGGCTGCAATAAGAATTTAGAAAGGAGTAGAAAAAGATGAGTTAGAGAGGAAATTATAGTTCTGATACTAGTTGATAGGAGCTTATTTTGTAAGCATTAAAGATCACGCTAAAGAAAAGTATGGCTTGCCTGTTCAGGAGACAACTCAACTGACAAGAAAAAGAAAACCAATTGTCAGATGAATTTTGTTTTAATCAATTACAATAAATTATCTGCTTCTGTGACATCTCTAAATAAAACTTGGTCAAAGGAAGGCAAAAGAATTCCTAGCAGGAGATAATCAGCATGGATATTAATTTAATAGTCAGAGGCTAGAATAAGACAGATTGATTTATTCACTATATATATGCAAGTTAGGCCTCTGAGCTCACATTGTCATTTTAAAAACAACTCTGTCCTTATGTCCCTGTAAAGCATAATGTTCTGAAGGGTATTTGTTATCCAAGATGATTTCTTTTTTTCTCTATCTCCCTCTGTCTTTATATATGTATGTTTGCATACACACACAAACAAACATATTTACTTTTTTCAAAAGTTTTTCAAATATCATACTACAGTTGGAAGAATTAAACATATTGATCTGACGTTGTACACTTCAGTACAGTCTGAATATCACAAAGGAAGAGAAATTTCTGATGGCAATTATAGTCAGTTCTAATCTAGGGGTTTTTTTTCACAATTAATTAAGAAAAAAAATGAGGAAATTTTATAAAACTTTACAAAAAAGTGTCTTTCTAAACACTTTATTAGAAATTAAACATTGCCTGAAGATTTCATTTAAGTATCTGTCCCAGTTTATCTTCTGGCATCTTTCTTCTCTGGGCCACTCTGCAATGTTGGATAAGGCTTTGGTTTCTGCAGCAATTCTCCAAGATGCACGCATCTGCATCTGCTTTTTTTCTGACCGTTTGTCTGAGTAATATAGGGCTCCATATGTCTTTTGCTTCAAACCCAGGAACCTTGTGTCACAAACTTCTGTACTGGAACCTTATCCTCTGGCATTGCTCATATGCATTCTCTGAGAGTCATATCCATATGGAAAACAAGTTAGAAAATTAATTTCTTAACTTTCGTTTGTGTGTGGTCAGATCTGAAAAAAAAAAAGAAAAAAAGAAAAAAAAGGACACTGTTCTCTGCAAAGGCAAAATTTGCAAATTTATAAATTTATAAATTTGCAAATTTACAAATGCGTAAACCTCTGACAATTTGTCACCAAACTGCAGAGTAACTTAACTTTCCTGGTATGTCTTTTGATGTGGGTTGCTTTTGTTGGTTTGGGTTTTTTCCTTAATTATTTCTTATCATTTCCCATATACTTACTCCCTGTACTTTATCATAATAACATGACCACGAAAGGCTTGCAAAAGTAGTCAGGTTACTGTGTGATGTCATAAAGATTTTTCGTAATTCCTGAACAAAACATATTTTTTCTTTTTTTTTAATCTTTAGACAATGAGTTCAGGCACACAGACTAATGGAAATTATATAGGGTTTTGGTGAGGGTTCAACAGAATTGCCTCTTTTGGGGGCACAGGTCTTTTATACGACAGCCTTTTAATAAACCTCGCTACTTTTCTAATACCGTATCAACTTACTATACTAATCAGAATCTTATCTTTTTCTAGCTCATTCTTCTTTATGGCCTGTGACAGGGTATTATTTAACTCTTTGAGAAGAGGCTACTTTCAATATGTCAGCATCCCTTTTACTGAGTTCTAAATTGTGTTTTCTTTCTTTTCTAGTCTCTTATGTATAGTTTCCATTGTCTTTGGAGTCGCTTGAAAGATTATAAGAATTAATAAATTTTAACTATTCTCTGAACTAAGGTTATTCAGCAGCTGATAGAGTCATTTCATGATACAGTGTTTTAGTTTTTCAAATAAGCAATAACAAAGTCTTGCAACTGGTTTGGTGAACATAGAATCTCATTTGTCATTACTAAAAGATATGAAAGTATCAAAGTGACAGAGACAAAGTGTATGAGTCAGGGATGGGAACAACCTTTGGCTTGGGCAGTAGGAAGATGAGGTTTGCTGCTTTGTATAACATAACCTAAAAAAATATCTGTCATTTCAGAACTGACAGGCATAACAGGAAGTATACCATGTAGTTTTGATCAAATTCAATACCATTGATAATTCCCAGCTTCTACTTTGAAGGAGTTTAGAGATTATTTCATATTGAGGACATAAGACCGTTTTATGGGACAGCTACTTGAAATGAAGCTCTGGAGCTTTGCCTGAGACATTATATTATACATATCAGAAATTGCAATCCCAAAATCAGTTCACTAGATGACTCAGGTACATCACATTATATTTTTATAGTAATAGTAATATTACTAGTACTATTTTTCCTTTATGCCTTTGCATTCTGTTAACTCTATATGCAGGTGCAATTGATATGCTAATTATCCTGGGATTAATGTTTAAAATATAAGAAAACAGAAAGCTTTAGAAATTCAATCCTAAAAATCATAGGGGAAAAAAAATCTAATAATGCAAAAAAGAAACAAAGAGTCTTAAATATATATTAAAAAATAATATGTGAAATAAATAGCAATATTTAACACTGAAAAAAAGAGAGTTGAAGAGCCTAGCTGTTTCAGATGTTGAAAACCAGAAATGAGAGCTCTAAGGGATACAGGCTGTTTTATTTTTTTAAATTTTCTCACTTAAAACAGAAGTCTGAGATAGCCTGATATACTATAATTAGTGTTTTACTTTCAAGCTAAATACCATGTGTGAAATCCTTTGCTACATGTAATTACGGCTGTCTTTGAAACTTAATATCCAGTAAGAACACTGTAAAAGTGCTGTTGGGAAACCCACCTCCTGCCCACACAGGCTATATTTGATTTTCAATTCCACTGATTTATTCATATTTCTTTTTTAAAATACTTGTGCTGCCCCACTAGAATACAAGTAACAATTCATTAATTGACTCAATTAGAAATTAGACTTTATTAGGTACAAGTAGAAATTGGAAATTTATTTGTATTCACTTTAACTTTTCAGAAATATCCAACATAGTTTGAGAGAAAATATAATTTCATGTCTCTGTTGTTTCAATGGTTTATTTCATAGAATCACAGGATCATAGATTCATAGAATCATAAGATGGTTTGGATTGGAAGTGACCTTAAAGATCATCCAGTTCCAACCCCCCTGCCATGGGCAGGAACACCTCCCACTAGAGCAGGTTGCTCAAAGCCCCATCCAGCCTGGCCTTGAACACATCCAGGGATGGGACATCCACAACTTATCTGGTCAACCTGTTCCAGTGCCTCACCATCCTCACTATAAAAAATTTCTTCCTAGGATCAAGTTTCAATCTCCCCTCTTTCAGTTCAAAACCATTGCCCCTCATCCTATCACTCCACACCCTGATAAAGAGTCCATCTGCATCTCTCCTGTAGGTCCCCTTTAGCTACTGGAAGACTGCTATAAGGTCTCCTGAGAGCCTTCTCTTTTCTAGAATAAACAACCCCAACTCTCTCAGCCTGACCTCACAGGGGAGGTTCTCCAGCCACCTGACCATGTTCATGGCCCTCACCTGTACCCTCTTGAGCAGGTAGTTTCTCATGTAGTACCTTAATGCACAGCACACTTAAATATTACATCTAAGTTTTCCATATAGACTTTTTTCATCTGTAATAGTTGAGGATACACTTGGCCCAGTTCTGTTGAACATATTCATCAACGACCTGGGCGAGGGGACAGAATGTATCCTCAGCAAGTTTGCTGACGATACCAAACTGGGAGGGCTGGCCGATACTCCAGAGGGCTGTGCCACCATCCAGCATGACCTGGACAGGCTGGAGGGCAGGGCAGAGAAGAACCTAATGAGGTTCAACAAGGGCAAATGTAAGCTCCTGCACGTGGGGAGGAAGAACCCCAGGCACCAACATAGGTTAGGGGAAAAGGATCTGGGAGTCCTGGTGGATGGTAGGCTCTCCATGAGCCAGCAATGTGCCCTTGTTGCCAAGAGGGCCAATGGAATCCTGGGCTGCACAGGGAGAAGCGTGGCCAGCAAGTGGAGAGAGGTCATTCTCCCCTCTACTCTGCACTGGTGAGGCCACAACTGGAATACTGCGTCCAGTTCTGGGCTTCCCAGTTCAAGAGGGACAGGGAATTACTAGAGAGAGCCCAACGTAGGGCAACAAAGATGATTAAGGGATTAGAGCAACTCCCTTATGAGGAAAGGCTCAAAGAGCTGGGGCTCTTTAGCCTGGAGAAGACTGAGGGGAGACCTTATCTATGTTTACAAGTTCCTAAAGGGTGGGTTGAAGGATGATGGAACCAGACTGTTTTCAATGGTTTCCAGCGAAAGGACGAGGGGGAACGGGCTAGAACATAGGAAGTTCCACTCAAATACGAGGAAGAACTTCTTTACAGTAAGGGTGACAAAGCACTGGAACAGGCTGCCGAGAGAGGTTGTGGAGTCTCCTTCTCTGGATATTTTCAAGACCCACCTGGATAGGTGAGTAATGTGCTCTAGGTAATCCTGCTTAGCAGGAGAGTTGGACTAGATGATCTCTAGAGGTCCCTTCCACCTCTGTCTAATCTGTGAATCTGTGAAATCATCTGGTCCAAGACCCTCTCCTTCACCTCAGGAATGCATTGCTAGCTCATGGTCATCTTGTTGTCAACTGGAACCCCTACATCCTTCTCTGTAGAGCTGCTTTCCAGCTGCTGAGCTCCCAGCGTGGGCTGGCGCAGGACTTTACACATTCCCTTGTTTAATGGCATAAGGTCAGACCATATGACAGAAACAAGATCCTCTGAAACACAGACACCACAACCATCTGATGTATCAGCTATTCCTCCTGGCTTTGATCAGTGCAAACTTAATGAGGATGCACACATTTCCATTATCCAAGTCATTAATGAAGCTGCTGAACAGTATTAGACACAGTAATAAGCCCTGGGATACACCACTAGTAACTTACCTGCAACTGGACTTTATGCCATTGATCACAACCCTATGTGCAAGCCCCTCAAATCAGTTTTTAATCCACCTCACTGTCCATTTATCTCACATGGATCTGCTTTTATCTTGTCTATGAGAATGGCATGGGAGACGGTGTCAGAGACTTTACTAAATTTGAGGTAAACAGTATCTACTGCTTTCTCTTCACCCACCAAGCTAGTCACCACATTTCAGAAGCCACATTTTCAGGTTGGTCAAACATGATTTCCCCTTCATAAACCAATGCTGACTACTCCCGATCATCTTCTTATCTTTCATGTGTTTGACTATGCATTCTAGGAGGATTTTCTTTATCACCTTCTCAAGGATTGAGATGATGTTGACCTGTGTGTAGACTCCCGATCTTCTTTTTTTGCTATTCTTGAAAATAGGAGTGATATATGATCCCTTCCAATCTTCAGGAACTTCTCCCAGTCAGCATGACTGTTCAAAGACAATTGAGACTGACCTTGCAGTGATATGAGCTAGATCCCTCAGCACTTGTGGGTACGACCCATCACACCAGACAGATTTATATACATTCAGTTCTTTTAAGTACTCCCTAACCCAGCCCTCCTCCAACAAGGGTAATTCTTTCTTGCTCTTCTGCTTTCTTGTTTCTTCTGCTCTAGTCTCAAGGAGCTGGGACTCCTGAAGGCTGGGTTTACTTGGAAAGATCAGGGTAGATAAGGTACTGAATACCTTGGCCCTCTCCATGTCATTTGTCATCGGTTCTCCTGTCCCATTCAGCAGCAGTTCCATTTTTCCCCAGTCTTCCTTTTGCTGTTGATGTACTTGTAGAACCCTTCCCTGTTGCTCTTCTAATCTTTTGCCAGATTCAATTCGAGGTCATCCTTGGCTTTTACACTTTCAGTCCTTCAAGTTTGGACATAAGTTCTATACTCCTGGAAAACAAAAGAAGAAAATGAGAAGAAAATGAGAGAAGGACACCATTGTCTGGAGTCTTAGAGCCATGTCAGACTTGCATAGTTATGGGGAAACTCTTCACAGAACCTAGTGAGAACAGTCTGTTTCTTCTGCTGTGCCTGAAATTTCAGGGAAATAAAAGACCTACAGAATACCCTATTGAATGGTGAAGACGTTGCTCAAGAATGAACATTTTGCTTCAGCAAAGTGATAAAACTACTCTCCCACACTGTAGTTCAATAATTTATGTGCTGTACTATTTTCTGCTTGTTATTGTTCATTATGAAGCACAGTCAGGCTCACAAAGAAAGAGGCAGTCCTATAAAGGAATGAAATGTTAGAATGGCCCTATGCCAAAGACACTCCTTTCCAATTTCTCTAACTTATCATACAAATTCCTGCCCAAGATTTTCAGTATGTATGTCCTCTAATTCTCTAACACATAATTAATACAGACATGCAGAATAGATTGGGTCCTACAAGGAATTTAAGTGTTTTGATGCCTCCCAACTTTTATAATCTTCCTAGGGGATCTAACTTAACTGAAATGAAGTACAAATGCAAATGGTACTTTCTGCCACACTTCTGTAACAATAGAGGGTGTGAGCACATGCTGTTATATCCTACTCAGTTTGGCTTCTGCTGAGTCCCTGGGATTCTTTGCAGTATCTCCTGTGCTCAGCACTGGTGAGGCCCCACCTCGAGTACTGTGTACAGTTTTGGGCCCCTTGCCACAAAAAAAAAAGATATTGAAGTGCTGGAGAAGGTCCAGAAAAGGGCAACGAAGCTCGTGAGGGGTCTGGAGCACAAATCTTATAAGGAGAGGCTAAGGGAGTTGGGGTTGTTCAGTCTGGAGAAGAGGAGGCTGAGGGGAGCTCTTATTGCTCTCTACATGAAAGGAGTTTGTAGAGAGGCAGGGGGTGGTCTCTTCTCCCAAGTCACAGCAACAGGACAAAGGGAAACAGCCTCAAGTTGCACCAGGTTAGGTTCAGGTTGGATATTAGGAAAAACTTTTACATTGAAAGGGCTATCAAGCATTGGAATGGGCTGCCCAGGGAAGCGGTTGAGGCACTATCCATGGCAGCGTTCAAAAGACAGGTTGACATGGTGCTGGGGGACATGGTTTAATGATGGGTTGTTTGGGTTTTTTTTTGTCAGAGTTAGGTTGATGGTTGGACTAGATGATCTTGAAGGTCCCTTCCAACCTAGGTGATCTTGGGTTTGGGGAAGGGGAGATTGTTGTTTTTTTTTTTTCCTTTTTATTCCTAGGCATACATTTTAATTTGTCATGTAGTTGGACTATCTTCTCTCATCAACAAACTCAAAGGAGCTTCTTCTTTGCTGCATGCTTCTCTCCTGTGCATTCATTCTCATTCTAAAGAAATCTCCTCTCCAATATTTTCTGTATTCACATACAGCATCCTTCTTCTTGGGCAATTTTCCTTGAGGAAAATATATTTAATAGGAACCTGTATTCTATTGACAGTAATTATCAATCTCTAAAAATGAATTGCAAAACTTTTTGTGTTGTATATCAAAGATCTTAATCTTTCTTTTTACTGGTCTTTTTTTTTTTTTTGTTACTGCAAATACCGAGCCTAAGGTCTTCACTGGAGGACAGCTCAATGGAATCTTGAGGAATCTTTTGACTCTATATGCTGGTTGACACTCTCGTAAAATTACTGTACTGTAGAAGCATTTCTGTGAGTATGTTGAACACAGCATAACCTGTCCACTGGTTCTCATATGTCATATAGATTCAATCATTTAATGATTTTCAAGTAGAAATACCTTGGGAAAATTGGATGACTGAATCAAGAAGATTCCTACTGAGAATGCGGTCTGAGAATCCAAACAGAATGGAAATAAAAAATCATGGATTTAAAAGAACACAGGAAGATGAGGTGGAAATATTAGAGATCAACACAAACAGAACTGAGACCTGAAGGAAGACAATTACTTCAACAGGACGGCTGAGGAAGTCTACCAATGCAAACAAACATTCCCCTGAGCTTAAGTAATGCTCCAGGTAATGCAGAAGAGGTATGCATGTAGAGGTATGCATGTCTGTATGTTTGTGTGCTGCTTAATAAAGAGGGAGAGTGTGCTTAATTTTAGTTCTTGATCTGTTTACTTTCTAGCTTTCCTTTAAGAAATACACCATTGTTTTGGAGCACTCACGTCTTCAGTCATGGTATAGTAAAACGCTATATCTAAACCACCTGAAATTTTGGCATTATTCCTATGATTGAACTTCCAGCTATGGGATATTCACTCAGAGGACTTGATCACTCAAGCTCAGTTTGAGGTGTTTGCAGGGTGAGGTTCAGTGACTGTGGTCTCCAAGGCAAGAGCTTCAGCATGCTCACGAGCAAACAACTCTGTCACGGTTAAACAACAGCAAGAGCCTTTTGCAATTCAAAGCTGCTTGAAAAAGCCATCTGAAGTCCTCTGTGATAGTTCACTTATTTTCCCTTTACTGGTACGATATTTTGTGCTGTGGCTGAATCCAAAATAGGAAATCCAATTAGTAGAGTCTTTGGTAATCTCTCCTAAAAGTCAAGACAAAATGGTAGCAGGTAGAGAAACCTCTGAGATGAATTAGCTATTAGCAAATTCTATGATCAGGATAGAGAAATAGAAAAGTTTAATTTCAACGCCTATTAAGACTGATTTTTATTCTTTTTCTTTTTCTTTTTCTTTTTCTTTTTCTTTTTCTTTTTCTTTATTTTTTTTTATTTTTTTTTTTTATTTTTATTTTTAATCTTACACTCCTGACAAGCAAGGTTTAAGAGTAATACAAGGAAATCAGGTTAACGCTTAATACTACTAAACCATCCTATGGTCTTCAACTTTCATTCCAAACTGTTTCTATTTTAGACACATAACTTCTAGGGAAGAATGCCAACCTCATGTAGGTATCTGCATCTCAGCTTTTTAAAGGCTATATATTGTTGGTTACCCATGCAATAAAGGAGCATCCATATTAGCCCAGGCATGAGGTCAGTTCAACCAGTATCCTGATTCTATCATGGCTAATTGCAGAACAGGAGTAGAGAAAAAGGGCAAGTGTAAGACGACTGTTGTGCATACATGGTTAGGTGCTAACTATTTCCTTTCGTGTCTTAAGGAGCTTTACCTCTCAACTCACTTTTGTAAATGGTATTTGAGATGATAGGCTCAGCAGCACCTTTGTGTGCCTGACATTAAATGTTTTCACAGATCAGGTCTTTCAATTTTTTTCAGTGTCATTTAAATCCCTTCACATAAATTTTGCTGAGGTTACATGTATACATATAAATATGTCTCCTTTCTCAGTATTTTAAATGAAAGCAGAAAAGTGGAACTTTTTATTAATCTAGGATAAATACCTTTAAGTGTTTCAGGTTTTGAAAACTGTTAGAAAAGGTAATCTGACATATAGCCCGTATTTTCAAAGATGTTTGTTAGAATATACATATTCACCCACATATTTGAGTACACAAATATTAGACCATTCTGTTTTCTTTATTTCCCAGTGAAGAAACCATGCAGAAAACTGGACCACACAATGTGTATGTTTATCCATCAAATATTAAATTAACTTGTTTTCAACAAGCAAAAAAGAGGCTTAAATTTTAATTATATATGGGCATGAATAAGTATTTTGTGAAATAATCCAAAAAGGGCATTTTTTCAAGCTGAAAAATAATTCCCATTTAGGATAAAAGCTATATTATAGGGGAAAATCCATAATTGAAATTAAAATCATAATAATGTTAAATTAAAAATAAAATGTATTAAAATAACTTAGATGAGGAGAATAAACTAGACAAATTTGCCACTGATAATGTATAATTATAGATCAAAATCTAGATTAAGGAAATGTTTTTTGTAATAAAATTACAATTCTGAGAAGCATTTCATGTAAGTTCATTTTTAAAAGACATTTTAATGCATGTTATTCTCTTTAAATAAAGTTTGGTAGATACAGATAGCACTCAGTGGTGTTCCTAAGTAATCATCTAACATTTTTATTCCTAAATCACAATAATAATAAAATGAGTAACATTGTTATTTCAGAAGCATGAAAGATATAACACAGATAATGTCAGAGACAATAATGTAGAGAAGTTAGTAAAACATTACATTTGATTTATTGTTCTTGAAGAACATGTTAGAAATGTTATTATGTTGCATTATTAAATGGTATAATTCAATAAGAATTTACAGAATGTTTTCTTTTGACATGGTAGCAGCAGCAGCATTCTGGAAAGGCAACAGATACTTGTGTAATATTCTTTTTTTATTATTGATTATAGAAAAGTTAGGGAATTCATTTTATTCACTGAACAGTGGCATGAAGCAATTGCATTGAATAGCTGGTTCAAAATTAAAAATACATATAAAACCTCAAAATATGACACTATATTGGAAAAGCATAATTCCAGCTCAATGAAACTGATAGATACTTTTTTCAATGAGTTTGTGTGTAAATGTAAATACCACTATTTAATTATTCAACAAGTATTTGTAATGTTTAATAATCATAATTTGTATTGTATGAATTAGTACTTAGTAAACATAACATCTCAACATTTATCCTGCATGATTGTACTTATGGTTATAATTAATATAAACTATATAATATATATACTATATAATATAAAACTAACTATATTTAAAAACATTCATGGACAAGCACAGCCACTTATACATGTTGGAAGATGTATATTAGTTAGCACTTTATTTACTGGAACACAACAGTGCGCAATAATTGATGGAGATATTTTCATTAGGAAAAGGGAATGACTATCAGCATTTTGTGATCAACCAACCTCTGGCAGGAGATGTGAGTTTTGGAACTCTGTAAATAATAAAAAAAAAAAAAAAAAAAAGAAGTTATTCTACTATGAATTCTTTTTTTTTTGCCAGAAAATTTCATATTTAATAAACAGATCATACTACATAACTGCATTGTTTGCTTAATTTTTTCCCATAAAGATATAATATCAATACATTATTTTACAGTTAAAGCACTAAAACACAGAGCTTAAACATTAAACCTGCATTTACTGTAAAAGAATATAAAACTAACTCATCAGAAAACCAAAGATTTCAATTCAGATTTCTTATATATTCACATTAATACATATAAGAGAAATTAAGATTCAGAACAATGTTACCTCCAGAAACTTTTTGTTCGTTTGTTTGTTTTTTAAACTCAATGTGAAACAAGAAGAAACTTTAAGGAAGTATATTGTGGTTTATAATTTCTCATGTAATATACATTGATAGAAACATTTGCATCAAGTCCTCTAATATTCTAAATGAAGAAAGATGGGTAAAGTTTTAAAAGGACAGAACTTATAAAAGGAAAAGACCTAGCCTTGCTGTTTACCTTGAAATTTTGGGAATTGCATTCTTCTGTAAAAAGCTCCATTCTTTGAATATTCTGTGAGTACAAAATTTTTTTAAATGTGAACATACTCTTTATACCTTCAGATTTAACCTAAGGAAATGTTGCCTTTGTTTTCAAATCGATATTATGCATGTCATACGAGCACAAGTGTTCTCAGTATGTTGTTTTAATTGAGACATACATCAGTCCTTTAAAATATTTTCATTTCCATTTTCTATAAGCTCTGGAAAATTTGGCTGTTTTTTACAAGTATGACTGAGTTGTATGAACTTGTTTTAACCCAATAAAAGATGAAATAAGTTGCTTTTATAATTCACTTTTAATCTGTTTCTACTTTTCTACCTGTAAAACTTTTATCTGATTTCTCAGATTCTTACTACAATCTTTTCTCTCAGAATTAAACCAAAATCTTCTAGCATAGTCTTCCTTCTGCTTTTTAGTGAAACTTTTGATTTGAAACTGAGCTCCTTAAAGAGACAGCCAGAATAAAAACAAGGATATTTTAGACTGCTTGCTGTAAAATATAGTGATACTGGAGTTAAGTCCTCTCATTCTAGTAAAAAAAAAAAAATAATTTAAGTAACACACTAAGTGTCATATTATCCTCACACAGGAAGATGTCATGACCACGTGTTATAGGCTATTTGAAGGAAAGAAGTAGAGGAAATACTACCAAGCCATCCCGTAAAAGACTTTCCAGAGACAAAATGGTTGGATTCTTCTGATTTGATTTTGATATTGATCATACAGATGCCTACTGCTAAGATAGTCATGCTAAGCTATATTTAGCACTAATAGAGAGAGACAAGAACTTCTTTAGGTCGTTATTCATCTCATCCCAAAGAACTGTGTGAAAAAAAAAGTGCCTTTTTGTCTCTATTGACAGTACAGAGAGCTTAGGGTACCAACTTCTTTTCAACCAAGTATATTACAGACACCTACATTTTGTTAGGTGAAACCTATGAAAATAGCTAAATGTTATTTTGTCCACATATAGAAAAAAAGGTTGAACATGGTCCTTATCTAGAAGTTCATCATTATGAGATGTGAATGATGTAGACTTCAGTTCATACATGACTGAATATAAAATAAATATTTGCAAATATCTTTGCAAATGTAGTTCTTGTCTGATGCACGGATCTACATAATGTTATAGAAGTAGCTAATAATAATTATAATCATCTCCAAACTTTATGCTTTTTAAAACTGGATATTTCAAAGAATTTTGAAAATATTTCTATTCAACCAATTTGAAATAAATATATCCTTTAACTTCTTTCTGAAGTAAAATAAAAGCAGATAGGATCACTGTAGAAATTGATTTACTGTTTTCCTTGCCCATCTAAAGCTAGTGTGCAAGAGAAAGAACAGTAATAAAAAAGAAGGTAGAGAGATGGCATTCATCTAGATGCAAAAGGAGTGCTTGTCTTCTAGACATTACTAGACCATTACCAGGACTGTCTAGACCATTACTAGAAAGACTTGTACAGTAAACAAATCATACCTTCTTAAAATAACAAACACTAAACTCAAATCATTAAGGGTGGAAAATACACCAGTTTCACTAGCCCTGTGCCAAAAATCAGAATTTGAAGTAATATAGATTTATTGCATAAGTAGTTCTCTTAACTTTAGCTTTTAAAAATAATTTTTAATATTTTTTTTATTATTTTATAAGGATAAATTAAATCTTGCCAGTTTTCTTTCAGATATCTAAGCCAATTGAGATGAGAGAAGAGTTAAGATTAATAAGGACAACATTTAATAAATTAAAATCTTTCTGCAGAAAAATGGTAACAGCAGTGGCCTTTTGTCATGATAAATTAGAGAACCTTGACACCATTTCTAGATGTAATAATATTCATTCTCCTCTCCCAGGAGGAAAGAGAACTGAAGATTATATTGAAAAGTTAGTAAAACACTTTTCATTAAATTAAAGACAGCTAAGATTTTCTGAGGGTTTTTAAAATTACTGAGCACTTACTAGATATCATGGTGTTTTGTCCACTATTGGAGGGGAGAAGAAAATGTCACCACAGTATCCCAAGACTTATCAACCAATAATCCAGTGTTATAATGAATATCATGGTCATATACTATCTGACTTTTCAAGAAACAGTGTTCCCCATTCCAGTTTTCTGAAGTATTTGTGGCCATCTGACCAGCACTACATAGCTTTTTGCTCCAGTCTTCTGAGTGGTAAAGTCTTTCAGAGATTGCCTAATGAATCTTATTGAGACTAGTGTTAAATGAAAATTAATAAAGCATAGAAAAGCTAAATGATTTCTGTTTCTAGATTACTGCCCAAGGCTTAGCATGAAAGAAGAAATTTCATTAAAAGTGTGGAAAAAAAAAAAAAAAAGGCCAGGTATGATGCCAGGTATTTTATGCCCTTTCTTTCAAAATAGATTTTGAAATTCAAAGAGGACTTGCAAAAGTTATTAAGTCAAGAGTAAGTTCTAATTCATTGGTGTTGTTCATTCTGATACATGGGGCATGAAAAACTTGTCTCCTCTCTAGCAGACTGCTTAGCCACAGGTATATTTTAAAAGATCCAATAAAGCCCATAGACTAGAAGAGAATTATTGACTTTAAAGAGATACACATAATTACATAATTAAACCATTCACTGGATTTAGAGAGAAAAATATCAACAACAAAACTCTTCTGAAATTCTGTTCTTGCCTGTTTGTGCAACAGATGGTTCAAAACTTGGATTTCCTTAGTGTATCAACAAATGAGAATAAGCTTTGGAAAACAATCAAACAAACAAAACCAACAAAAAAGCCAGAGTATGTGAAAATACAGCTGTTAGTCCAGAGATGAGAGAAGAGATAGGAACATCTATTTTAAATTAGTAATTTCATGATATTAACTTGATTTAAAGAGATTTTACACTATTACCTCTCATTTCCACTAGTTTTATATTATTATACCTGAGGGTGGCTGTAGATAACACAATTGAGCTAATGTAATAGCTTACCAGAAGGGAAGGTCACCTTTTCTTCTCCTTTCTTCCATACTCTCTTCTACCTTCCTTCTAATTTCTGTTGGGTTTTGTGCTTGGCCAATTTCATAGTGAGATGATTCAGTTCATTAATTTGGCAGAAAATTAATGTAAGAAAAATGATGTAAAATATATATATTTTTTTCAGGTTTAATGATTAGAGGCATCTATCAGCACAAAGTGCACAGGCAGGAACAGAAGAAGGAAAAGTTAGAATGAGTGCCCCTTTTTGTTGCCTGCATGTTGTTAAATCATCACAGCTACAGAGTCTAAGCACACCCTGAGCGACCTTTATTCAGCCCCTGTTCTCTGAAGGCAACTGAAGCATCGCCTTCATGTTAAATGCATGAATGGCTCATCTGAAGTGTAAAGGCTTTTCAGCGTAATTAAGTTAATCTCATGCTGAAGTGTTTATGCTTTGTTCACATAGAGAGAAAATGTTTGTATATTTATTTGTGAAGTCATTATTAATAGAAGGCAAAGTCAAAGAAACTTTCAAAAATAAGCTAATTCTGTCGTGGCTTTTTTTCATCCTTGCAAGGATGAAACAGTTGTATTTCTCTCTTGAAGTGTTTCTTTTAGTGTGCACTTGCCAGTGTTCATGTGTGCATGAGTGTGAGGAATCTACAGTAACAAATGTGGCAGTTTATCCAAGTCCTTTTTTGCATCAACAGTGGGAAAAAATGCCTAGGGGTAAAAGAGAAAATGGTGAATTAGGCTGTTGTCAAGAGGAGTTAGCTAGAGACCTCATAAGGAAACCAGGATTTGACAGAAGTGTAAAATAATGAAATTCTTAAATTTATAGTCTCAAAGTTTATTGACAGTACTTGCAAACACAGATACAGAATGCAAATCTCTAATTTCTTCTAGTGAACAATGGTTTCTACTGATGGTCCTAGTCAAGATGACTAGATTTGTCTTTGAACAATTACTGATCAGGGAATCAGTGTTTGCAAATTGACCCTTGTTTGCCATCTTGTTTCATTCTGGTAGGGTGAGTATATCACTTTTCATCCTATATTACAGATCCTTTCAAAAGGACTGTTTGCTTACTTATTTGTTTTGGAGCAAGATTTTCAGAACTAGAAGGAAATCCTTGCAGAATTACTGCTTTTCTTGGAGTATACAAATCTCTTATGCTGTGGTTTGAGGGTGTGAGAGTTCCTTCATTGCAAAAGGCAAAATAGCCAACACTGGACTTTATAGGGAAAACAGTCCTTTATATTTCTTGTAAAGAGAAACTGCCTACTGCTCGCTGATAACCAGCAAAGGTGTTCTGCAAAGTGTATCATTAGAGTTGCAGTACATAGTGATCATGTATATGATCATCATGGCAGCAATAAGTGAATTATATATTTATTTAACTATTAAGCCTGTAAAGAATGAAGATAGCAGATGGATTTACTGCTATAAAAGTATAGTTTCTATTGGCATTTTTCCCTTAGACATTTGTTCTGTACACAAATAGGTCTTGAAATTCAGTGCTATACCATAATGGCTTTTAAACACTGTTTATCAGCATTAAGTCAAACACCCGCATTTCAGAATGCTTTCTATTTATCATTAACCCATGGATTCCTTTACAAAGAGCCAAGCAATATAATCTAGTCTAAAAATACATTAACAGAAAATAAGGGTATACAGTTAAGCAGCCAGAAGTCAGGAAATGGCAACATTAAGGCAGTAGGTATAACTTTGCCTCTTTGTTTTTATACATATGCATTGTGAAACACACTTCAATGTTACTATCATATTCTATTGTGTTAATAAGACTGTTGTCTTATATGCTACACAGTTTGGGCCTGTAGACTGAAATAAGCAGGGATTCTATCTCTATATTTCAGTAGTTTATTAGAAGAAAGCACTTCTTCTAACCTAAGCAAAATGATAGTTCTCTAGAATTTCAATTAATCTTCTTTTTAAAGACAAACCACTTTTACTTATCTCAATACATATATATGTGTGTATAGCCGTAGGATTTTGTGTATGTGATTGTATACATATGAGTGTGTCTTTCAGTTACTAAGCAACACTGAAACTGTGACATTATTTCCAGAACAAAGACTCAGTCTTAGAAAGAGCAAAAATAAAAGCAGTTTTAGTATAACACTTTTCCTTCTTCTGCTGCTGCCTTAGAGAACTCAAGAGATTCCACTACAATAGGCTGAATTAGAGGAGTATCTTCCACTACAGTAGGCTGAATTAGAGGTTTATGATCCACATGGGCCAGCTGACCAATTTCTAGTTCCATTTTGAACCCTAACATCAGTATTTACTAGAAAAGTTTGTTCTGTCAATGTCAAAATTTCCTCCAAATGAGAGCTTTCCTAATTCCATTTTGATGTATGCAACCATTATACAATAGGACAAAAAATAGTCCTATCAATCACAGGAATCATGCTGATAAAGTAATAATCATAGAATCATAGAATCGCTTGAGTTGGAAGGGACCTTAAAGATCATCCGGTTCCAATCCCCCTGCCATGGGCAGGGACACCTCCCACTAGAGCAGGTTGCTCAAAGCTCCATCCAGCCTGGCCTTGAACACCTC
>JAOTQQ010000001.1:166250048-166270260 GCA_026546715.1 Gallinago undulata
AGTTCTTTTTCCCATGCTACCTTGCCAATCAGATCTCTCAGGAGATCAAAGTCTGCTCTTCTGAAGTCCAGGGTAGCGAGCTTGCTGCACACCCTCCTTGCTGCCTTATGAATCTTGAATTTTATCATGTCATGATCACTGCAGCTGAGGCTACCCTTGAACTTGACATTGCCCAACAGCCCCTCCTTGTTGATAAGGACAAGGTCCAGCACGGCTCCTTTCCTTGTTGGTTCCTTGATCATTTGAAGAAGAAAGTTGTCATCAATGCATTCCAAGAGCTTCCTGGATTTCTTGTGCTCTGCTGTGTTGTCTTTCCAACAGATATCAGCGTGGTTGAAGTCCCCCATGAGGACCAGGGTGTGTGAGCTAATGTTGCACTGTATTTCTCATATAAGTGTATATATATGGATTCTGTTTATAGAATAGCATCTTAGTATCAGCATTGTCACTGGAAAAATCTCAGTCATTTTAGTAGGGTTGTGGTAAGCTTTATATTAAATATTCCCACATGAGAACTATAATTTCTGTGTTGAAAATAATAGCAATTTTTATCTTTAAGTATAAATTGCTAAGATGTCATCTAAGATTTTTATTGTTCCATATAAAGCACTTCAAAATTTTGTACATGTTCAGCAAGAATAAATATTGGTTTCTATCTATGAAAAAACATTTGAATGTGATAAAGCATCACAGTACTATATTTAAGAAAATGCTATGAAGGATGAAGAAACTCCAGTTTATCTACTAAAGCTTTCCTAGAGTTGGTAAATCAGAAATACAATATTTATCCTGTCCTTTATTTTTTTCTTTTTACCTGTTTTTTTTTTGTTTTTAGGTCACTTTTAACTACCAGTGTTGTTTTTCTCTATGATTTCTTCAAAAATTTGTTGAATGGTTCTACGTCTTTGCGCATCCTTGAGGGACTTTACCCTTTAAATCTAAGCTATGAGACGCTTAAAACTTAAAACTGGTAAATTATCCCTAAATAGTAGTTAGACTATAACATACTTTTCCAAAAGGTGGTGAAACATCAATTTCCATTAAGGTGTTAAATACTTGAAGAAGGAAATTTAGAAAGAAAAATACAGTTAAAACTAAGCCATTAAAACTCAAGCACGTGCTTTCAGCTTCACTGCTTTTTGTCATATTCTTGTGCCCCATCTTTCATTTCCAGTTGTTTATGTAGATTGTCAGATATATGGGTCAGGGGCCCTGGATCTGAATCTGATCTAGCTCCTTGTCTTCAAAGTTGTCTATCTGTGTAATAAAAAGCTGATCATGTGAGTCTGAGGCCAGATGTGGACCTAAATCTGCATTTTGATAATGCAGATCTTGATAAAATCCACAGGAGGGGATAGATTTCTGAGCAGAGAAAACACACTCTGACTAATGATGAATGACAAGAGAGATTTTGTTAAAAAGGGACTGTAAAACATTAAGATAATGAATCGTGTCTAGAGTACAGTTTCCTTTATGTTTCCTTTTGAACTCTACAGAATGCCTAACTAGTCTTTGAAAAGTAATGATAAAGAATGCCTTTCAGAATTGTAAAAGCATGAATATGATGCATGGATCATTTTATTCCTAAGAGAAGAACATCACAGTCATGTTCCTATCATTATTTTTTAAATAAATTCTTTATTTATTTTACATTCATCAAAATATATGGCAATATCTTTCTCTCTGAGTACTTTTATAATCTTTTAAAAATCCCTAATTAGAGATATAGAGCAGGTGCCAAGGGCATTCTGAGTTAAACTGCTCTAGATCAACAGTTACTATCCTATTACTTTGAGCTAGATCTTTGGAGAGCTAAAAAAGTAACATGCAAGTGCACGCAAGAAATGGTAATGGTTGAGTATCTGTGATGATAATAAAGTTGAAAATACTCATGAGAAACTATATGAAAGAGAGAAAGGGCATGATAGGCAGTATTGTAAAGGCTATAGGGGCAGATGGAGTATGATTGTTGGCTGACTTCTACTGTAAAGGTGTCCCGGTTTGAGGTAAAACCAAACCAATTTTGTGTTCTGTAATTTCACATTTTAGTTAGGCCTCCTCTAACTCTCTGAAATTAACAGCATATTGTGGAAGAAACTGCTCGTTCTCAGGATGATAAGGCCAATGTTTGTGCTAAATGCCAAGGAATGGTATGCAGAGAGGCTCTTGCTTATATTTACTGCTATAACAACCGAGGTCAGCCAATTTTCATTATTTGCCCCTGAGCGGGTTGGAAATGGAAAAGTGTAGAGGGGTCCCACCTGAGGGGAGGAACGGACAGGAGAGTTGACCTAAACCTGACCAACTAGGGTATTCCATCCCATCTGCCCCATGCTCAGTATAAAAGCTGAGGGAACAAAGGGACAGGTCTTCTCTTTCTGCGATGGCTGATGTCCAAAGAGGACCCTGTTTGTTCACCTGCCTTTGATCCCAGGTGATTGATTCCTGACTCCAGAGCTGGAATCCAGTTCCCATCTGTTGCTGAGTCCAGTCTGGGACTTCCCCAGTGCCTGCCGGTGATGGGACAGTCATCCTGGGAGCTTGATCCATTTCATTATTTTCTTCTTTTTTATTTTAAGTCTTCATTAAAGTATTTTAGTTCATTCTAAACTCCTGTATCTCCTTATCTATTCCTCTCCTCTCTTTTGCTGGGAGGGGAGGAGGAGGATGGGACAGAAGGGCCATCTGTTGGTCCGGTTGCAGTGATTTTGGCTGAAACCACGACAAAAGGAAAATTTGAAAAATTATTTTCCTCATTTTTAGTCTCCACAAATACTAAATGAGTTTCACAATAGCACAGAAAATGTACTAATCATATTTGTGGATTACTTGATGCAATGAGATCAAGCTTTCTTAAAGATCTTAAAATTCTCTAGGTCAGAATAGTTGTTAAATAGGAATAAGAACAATAACAGTTGCAGTCTACAGCTGTTACACTGTTGCTGAGTCAACACTCACTAAGGAAAAATAAAGCTATGTAGCAAAATTCCTTCAAATGAATACTTAATTCAAAAATCAGACTTAAATCAAGGGCTCCAAGTCAGGAGGAATGTACTGTGTCAAAAAAAAACCTAAACGCCCAAGCAAAGCCACAGCCAACAACAAACCAAAGAAAAAGGGAAATGGTTTTGCTGTTGGATAATAATAGCAACCACCAGCCTTAGGCTTTAGCCCTGTCTGAGGTACAAACTTGAAATAGGATCCCCAGGATTAATTGTGACTTCTGATCTAAAATTGACTGGTCATTGACAGGTGTGGAGAACCAAAAAGAAGTTCCACAAAATGTTAAAATTCACTCATATTACTCAGAATCTTCAAATTACAGAACCCTGTAAAAAAAATTTCTTGGTAGAGCTGGAAATGTTCACAGTCTATATGTTCACAGTCACAGATTATGTTATCCCCCTCTTACAGTGTTTTAACCATCTGTGCAAAGGTATATAGGAAAAAAGAATCATAGCAACTGAAAATAGATAAAGGAACAAATATATTTTTTTTTCCCAGCTTGCTTCAGATATTCCTAAGTATCCTGGGGGTCTGATCAACTAGAAGAACTTTTGCATTTCACATTGTGTGAAATATTTTTCAACACTTCTCCTTAAGACTTTTTTATAAATTCATATTAAGAGCACTACATTCTTCAACAGGCCTGTTTGAGATCAGCAACGAACAATTATAGAACCTTGCTAACTCATTTTAAAGTGCTAAATTCCTAAGTTTCCAAATGTGTGAGAAAAATAGTGAAAGCAAGCCTGTTATTGTAAGATGATCTCTGGTAATTAATTTACTTTTACACTCAGCATGGAATTCTTTTAAACTTTTAAGATTTAAATTATTTTCTATTTAAATTCCAAACACTTTTAATTCTGTTGCATGCAAAAAAAAATAATCTTTTCTTCATAAGAATCTCTACTGTAATTATTTATAAATATATATGCACATATACATATATTTAAAAAGAGACGATATAATAAGTTTGTTCACAACACATATAATATACAAAGAAAAAACCTAATTAATATCAAATTTTGAGACTATGAAAACTCATTTGATATTAGTTGATTATCTTGTTATAGAGAGAGATGATACAGACATTTATTACCAAAATTCTGGAATTAGTTTATTCTCATGTCTACAATGGAAAGCCAGTATGAAAGAAACACAAATATTTATTTTACTTCTGTAAAGGAACAAATTAATAAAAATTTCATTTACAGTGCATGTCCCCCTATACTTATCACAAGTATTGGCAGAGTTGTTTATTTGGGCCTAGAAGGTTGCATTCAGTTCAGTTATTACTGAATATTTTTTTATTTTCCTAAGTTAGTATGCCAGTCTATCTCACCTTATCAATATTTCTCTTATTAGTTAATCTTTATGAATACTGATGGGAAAACTTCCCTTTTTATTAATGCAACTATTGACGCTCAATTACTGGTGAATGAGTAACAATAGCAATTCATTGTTACTATTTTTTACAATGTTATATCTGTGAAGCAGTAATTCACCTAGCTACTGACCATCAGTCTGAGCGTACCAAATTGTATCAAATAAACCACACAACCACTTCTCCTATGATCCCAGTTCATTTCATAAGCCAAGTGGACCAGTTTCCCTCAATTTCGCTGTATAGCGAATGTGTAGCGGAGAAAGAGGGGCCTCAGAAATCTGCAGATAGAAGTCCTGTCTATTTACCTACATTAAAAATCTAATGCTGCTTCTTAAGTAATCAACCTTTCTGCTCAGAGGGGAAGAAAAAGCTCCCTTTAATCTTGCAGAAATTCTTCATATTTCTAATATAGTTTCAAATTTCACAAATTTGAATTCTGCATAACAAGGGTACAAGTAGTATTTCCCACTTGTGTAAGAACTAGGTGTGAAAAAAGCTTTAGCAAAATAAGTACTTCATGCATTTGGTAATTGAGTAGCAATTATTGGTTCATGATTAGGAGAACAAACAGAAGTCTCCTTTAAGACAAACAGACAATTATTTGTCAAAATAAAGATTCTATTCACCCTGAAAGCTAGTATGGCAGATGAAAGTTTCTCTGTCCTCTTTTGTACAGCACAAAGTGTGGATTTCTGCCTTTGTAGTGGCTGAAACTTTTGCTGCAGCAGGACAAGTCTCTTTCCACCTTTTTTTTTTTGCAGTTGCTCATAATGTTTAAAAAACATGCTGTGAAGAAGAAAGTAAATGATAGATGCATCCTACGGAGCCATCTATTCCTATGTGCAAGCGTACCTGGACCTGCAGATATGTTTTATCAAATTTTTTCATCGTATATGACCAGTACTCTTCAGACATTCTGCTCGTGTGACCTTAGTGATACACTATTTTGCTCTACGTTTACTTTAGAAATAATCAGCTTCAACTATTTTTCCACGGTCAAGACAAGTAAGATGAGTAAACATAACTTACAGAAGTCAGGAGTGAGAATGTGGAAAACATGGTGTATGAAAGCGGAAAATGCCTGCAGTGTATTTGAAGATCTCACGGCTTGGGCTGGATCAGCCAATGACAAGATGATAGAGGCTCTTCCCCACGTCTTGCTCCAAAGAGAGAGAGGAGAGTGATAAAGAGATTTATGAGTTCAGAAAAAACAAAACCAATGTAATATTAAAATAAAAAATAAATAATGAAATAAATAAATACAATGTATACAAATTTGTACAAAATCTTATCAAGGTCCCAGGCAGATGCTACCATATGGCACTGGGGAAGTCCCAGACTGGACCCAGTAACAGATGAAAACGGGATTCTGGAACACACGGAATAGGATCAAAAGCAAATAGAGACTTCCTCAGATATCAGCCATTAAACAGACAAAGCAATTGAAGAATCAGCCCTGGATGTTTTGCCCCCTCAGTTTTTATACTGAGGATGGCAGATGAGCTGGAATACCCTATTGGTCAGTTTAGGTCACCTGACCTGTCCACTCCTCCCCACAGATGCCACCTCTCCACATGGTAAACAACCAGGTCAGCTGACCCTGGTTGCCACAGCAACAAGTATAAACAAGAGCCTCTCTAACTGAGCAGAAACTTGGTTCTGCTCTACCCCAAACCAGGACAAAAGATAAACCTAAATATTTGCCACTCCAAAGTAACTAACATTAATTGACAGTCTGTATATCAGAACTTCAGGATTCTGTTCTTCAAAAAATTGCCTGAATGTAGGCCTAGATCTGCATGCATGAGTGAGCAGTCAAGTTTTGAATATTTCCAAGGACAGATATAATCACTCTAGGCAACCTGCTCCAGTATTTGACCACTCTCACAGTAAAAAAAAGTGTTTTCTTGTGTTCAGATTGGATTCAATGGTTTTTAATTTGTGCCTGTTACCTCTTATCCTGTCAGTGGGAATCACTGAGAAACTTCTGACTACCTGTTCATCTTTTCTTCCATCTGGTATTCCGTCCATACTCACTGTTAACATCCGTTAACCATAACACTGTTAACCTGAACCTTTTCTTCTCCAGGCTGAACAGTCCCAGCTCTTTCAGCCTCTCCTCGTATAACAGGTCCTTTAGTGGCCCTTTGCTGGAATTTCTCAAATTCCTCCTTATCTCTACACCCATGAGCCTAGAACTGACTTATATAGGAAGGTATTGGACTTGGGAAAAGTGTAAGCATAGTGGAAGGGAGAAAGGGAGTAGAAGGACCTGAGCAGAAGTATATGTCTCATTATATTTCCAGTCTAATAATTCAGTGGAAAAGACAGAATGATACAAAACCACTAGAGTTCCTGAGGCTCTGGAGCAGTAGACAGAAGGAAGAGCAGAAGATTATAAACTGGAACAGGCTGCCCAGGGAGACTGTGGAATCTCCTTCTCTGGAGGTCCTCAAGACCCGCCTGGATGCAGTCTTGAGTGATGTGCTCTAAGCATTTCTGCTTTAGCAGGGGAGTTGGACTAGATGATCCCTAGAGGTCCCTTCCAACTCTGACAATTCTGTGATTCCATGATAAAAGACAGACATAACATTTGGTGAATAGAAGAGGAGACAGAAAGCCGGGGGGAGGAAGGGCGGGGGGGGAAGGAAGAGAAACATCAGTAATATGTCAACTCACAATCTCTCTGTTTCATTCCTTCATTCCATGTTCTCAATATTGTGCTGTTAAAATTCTTTGAGATGAATATTGTGAGCATGATTGTCCAAATGTGTTCATGAATCATTTTGGAATATCTTCAGACTATCCTGAGATTTACCGTCGTGCCTTAGCTTACTGAGGCTCACTTATCAAAGAAAGAACCAGATGTTCTATGCAGATAAATTATATTTTCCATCAGCGAAAAATTCTAGTTTTTCCAAGTCATATAGTTTTCCAAGTAGAATTCATGTCAGTTAGCTGCAGGTATCTGGAAGCTAGAGATCTACAACTAGTAAGCCAAGTTTATAGGTAAGGTAGAAGAAAAAGTACTGCCAAGCGCTTCCAACTAATTTGTCTTGGGTACCTGTTTCAGGGTGAGATGAATCACCTTCATGTTATGCCTGACTCATTCTGTTGACTATGACAGAAGGCAACCAGACTAGAAAAGTTGGATGTCTAACTTTTAAACATCTCAGAACAGATGGGTTAAATTTATTTAACTCCAGAAAACAGGCAGCAGAAAGAAGAGCTGTACTCTGTACAAACTGCCTATACTGAAGCAGAACTTAATTAGATCAGAAATTGTCTTGTTTATTCAAAATAATATAGACACAATTGGAAGATATGCTGTGTTAAAATTTCTTTTCTTTATTTCATTTCCTCAAGAAAACTTGAAAGAACCTAAAAAAAAAAAAAAAAAACAAAGAAAAACACAAAAAAACCACAAAACAACCCAGGAAGAAAAAGTCTTCCTACCTGCTACCAGTTTTGTTTCTATATTGGTTAAATTATGAGAACAACTCTGAAAAATAAAAGTGGCACTACTTATTCTAGTCAGCAGCAGCCTTTGGCAGGCTTCAAAAGGACACAAAATAGAAAATAAAGTAATAAAAGCAATGATGTCCTTGAAATGCAGGATTTTATATTCTAAGGAATTTGTAGAAAACAGAGGACATATGACACTATTAAAGAATCATAGAATCAAAGCAGCAGAACAGAATGTTTCAACCAATTGTAAGCATCTAGTATGCCATCATCCTTAATTCCCTTCAAGGAATTCAAGGGAAGAAAGATGTATTTTTCAGGTTTAATTTATCACAGCTTAATCTAGACACCCAAACAGATCCAATGGGCCACTCCTTACAGGTGTCATTTTTCCCTCTTTAGACTTGAATAAAGGATGCATACTTCAGATTTAGAAACTCATACTGTAGGTACCCAAAAGCAGGTAAGAGGAATATAGTAACACTAAATGACTTTGAAGACAAATGTGTGGAATTAACTGTACCACTTTTATAGTTTTAGGTAGTTTAGTCATTGCATAGAACAGGCCTAGCTTCTGATGTTGTTAAGATTACAAGGGATTACAGCCTATCTTTTAAAATGAAGTCCATATGACTTAATCCATTCCATAATATGAAAGGGAAAATACAGTTTCATGTGGATAATAAAGGCTTTGCAGAACTATTTACCAGTACCTGAGAATGAATATAAAATATTATTAAAGTTTGAACATTAAATTAAATCAAAAATCTTTTCAAAGTCAACAACATTATAAGACACGTTCTTATTGTGTATAAATAAGCAGAGTGTAAAGGTCCTTCACATAGCAAAACCTGCCAAAATTAGTTGTGCTGCATGAGCAGAAAAGGTCAGCGACAATCTGTTCACATTTGTCAGCAATTTTCAGACTGGGAATAGTTTATTCCCAATAAAACATAAGTAGATAGAGAAATACATATACATTTATTTATACACTAAAATCATAAAGTTGGTACAGTTGATTCCACAGCAAATAAGACTGACAAGATAACTTTTCCTTTGTATAATGGTCTCAGTTGAAAGAGTAAAGAACTAACATAAATTAGCATTTCTGTACTGTAGTAATTTAAACACTTTTAATTTACATCACTGTAGGAACTGGCATGAAATATCCAAACAACCTTTGCTTTTCTGGAATTTATCTTATGTTGATGTAATAAATTCAGACCTTTCTAAGCTCTGGAATTCCTGTTCAGATTATCCTTCCTAAAAAACTTTCATTTAATTTCACATTATTTTCTCATATCACAACACTGTGGTTTAATCCTGGCAGGTGGCTCAGCACCATACATCTGTTCACTCACTCCCTCACAGCAGCATGGGGAAGAGCACTGGAAGGATAACAGTGAGTAACCTCATGGGTTGATATAAAGACAGTTTAATAGGTAAAGCAAAAGCTGCATTTGCAAGCAAAGCAAAATAAGGAGTTCATTCACTGCTTCCCATCAGCAGGCAGATATTTCCTGGAAAGCAGGGCTTCACCACGTTTAGCAGTTACTTGGGAAAAAAATGACATAACTCATATATACTGGAACATTATGTCATATGGTATGGAATATCCCTTTGGTCAGTTGGGGTCAACTGCCCTAGCTGTGTTCCCTCCAAACCTCTTGTGCAGCTCCAGCCTACTCACTGGTGGAACAGCATGAGAAAATGTCTTGACACTGTGTAAAGGTTTGTTCAGCAAAAACTAAAACACTGGTGTGATATCATCATGGTTCTAGTCATACAAACTACTATGAAGAAGATTAAGTCCAAACCAGCCAAAACCAGTACACACAGGCAAGACTTTCTTGCCTGATTCTTCCCCATATCAATACTACCAAAAGATGTCTTAGGCTTTCTGTGATATAAACTTCAGAGTGTGCTTAACTCTTTGGATTAATATGTAGTTTTTCATATGAGTACAGACTTAAAAAAAAATATGCTGTGATTCTTTTCTTCTTTTTATTTCCATTCAGAACTTGTTATAATACTAGCTATATATTGTCCATTAGATAAAATGGGTCCAAAGCAAAGGTTTGATAATATCTGTATAATTATCCACACTGTTTATTTGATCCCACTCTTGCTTACATGATTTTGGTCCATACCAACTAGTTTGCATAAATATTGAACTGGTGTTAATGATCGTGTTTTCAGGAACTGATCCCAATAGTCAGTTTAAATGTGGCCACCCTGGTTTGCTAGGGAAGAAAATTTATGCATGTAGACAAGAGCCAGGCTCATAGCAGTTTGTCTTTGGGACAGAGATTAATCCCTTGTTTGTATTTTTTTAAAGGAATAGATGTAGCCCTACTTCTGTGGTTTCCGACAAAGAAATGTGTGAAATAATATGCCATCTTTGCTATTTTTGAGAAAGTATATTTATGTATAAACAATCATCTCTTCAAATATCATGCTAATTTATGGTCATGTTACAGTTTTGTAAACCTTTTTGCACAGTCTCGTGCAATTCTGCACACGAGCAGCTTCGATTTAGAGACCTGTATGTCAAGGTAAAGCAACAAATTTACAGTGAGTCTAATATACAGGATCTATTATTCGATAAATATTTGGGCCTTCTGAAACTATCTGCCAGAGGTCTAATGCCCTTAAAACCATTTCTTAAGAGATCTCTAACATTTCTTGATCACTCTCTATCACACTAAGCCTATATATGTCTATCTAAACCTAATCATGTATTTCTTTATATGTATGTGTAATAGAGTTAGATAATTCTATAATCCTTCATAAACTTACATTTGAATAGGAGATGGAAAACAGTGTCTTCCTTGTATCAGCTACAGGTTAAAAAGTAAAATGATGCCCGGTGGTCTATACATAAAAATTGCCTTATTTTAATTGTAATAACAAAAAAAAAAAAAAGTTGATTTAGGGGTTGAATGCATGACACTGGCCTTTAATACAGAATGAATTCCTCGAGTAAGAGGACAAAGGTGTTATAAACATTAGAGAAGTTATCTATTCTCCCACGTGTCTTGTCACTTGTATATTCATCATAATATCTACAGAGTCAGACTTACTTGCATTTCTGCATAGCTTCTGAAGGGAGCATTACAAGTCCTATAGTATAATATTTTAGTCCTTCACAAATCCTGGAGGACAATGTTACATGTGATTGAGTCTTATAGGATTACCTCACAGTCTAGAAATCCCTTTAATCCATCAGAAGATCCTATAGGATTGTTTTGTAAAAGCACAAAGGGACATAGCTCTGACCAAGCCTGCTTCTCTCACAAAGCAGTTCCCTCAGGATATAAGAATCATATCCACAATTTCACTCAATGTTGGTGGCATTTTCCATTTCAGTTTAATAAACCCTTTTGGGTTTTATGGTTTGGATTCAAGTACAAAGGATATGTAAGCAAAGGTTTACATTAGCTCAATTCTTCAAGTAAATTAAGCTGGTCTACTGTGTGTAAAATTCTTAAAAATATAATGAATTTGCCAAATAAGTGTAACTACAATAAGATTCAAGGTTAAATACAATCCCTGTAACACCTAGAAGCATTACCAGATTGAACCTTAACCTAGATTTATGAGTAAATAACTTTACGGAATATACTTAATAAATTCAGCCACCATCACACTTTAACAGAGAAAAACTATGCATATTATATGCAAATATGCACATGGTAAGAGAAATGGTGAGGAAGAAGATTCATTCCTATAATTGTCTGGTTGAGATTTTTAATTTACCACTGTAGAAGTTTGGAAGATTTTGAGAATATTAATGTGTGTATATATATATAAGTACTATGTACATATATTTTCACCCTTGGCTAGTGTCCAAGTGTGCAGGAATGGTATGAAAAACCTATCTGGAGTTCCACCTGTTGAAGGATTTGAAGGACAAGCTGAGTTCCTATAGGTATAACAGCGTATCTATAGGTGTAACAGCAGCAAAAGGAAAACCAAAAAAAAAAAAAAAGGTGTGCCTGCTGCTGAACTGGAAAGCCTGGCGACAAAAACGGCAGAAAAGACCAAAGTGATCAGTGTCTTCTTCAAATCAGTCTTTATTAGTAGACCTGCCTTCAGCAATCCTAGGTCCCTGGGACCCACAAGTAAGTCTAGATAAAGGAAGGCTTACTTCTTGAAATAAGTTAAGGAATACTTACTTTATGGTGGAGGAAGATCAAGGTAAGGAATACTTACCCAGTTTGTATGTACTTACATACATCCCCAGACTGGATGTATGTAAGTTCATGGATCTTCATAAGATACACCAACAAGTGCAGAAGAAGCTGGCCAACATCTTTGTGAGGCCACTCTTGATTGTATTTGAAGGATCATCGTAATTCAGATTGATTCCTGAAAACTAGAACAAAGAAAATGGCACATTTCCCTTCAAGAAGGAGGAAAGGGGAGGATCCAGGAAACTGAAGAACAGTCAGATTCACCTCAACTATGGAAAAGCCATGGCACAAGTAATCCTGGAAACCATTTCCAGAAACATAAAGGACAAGGTTATTGGGATGGGTTGTGGGGAGAGCAGTGGATGTTGTTTATTTAGACTTCAGGGAAGTTTTTTGACACTGTCTCCCATACTATCCTCATTGACAAACTGATGAAATATGGGATAGATAAGTGGACACTGAGATGGATTAAAAACTGCCTGAACTACCAGGCTCAAAGGTTTGTGATGAGAGCAGCACAAAGTCCAGTTGCAGCCCAGTCATTAGCAGTGTGCCTCAGGTGCTGATACTGGAGCTGGTATTTTTAGCATTTTCATTAACACCTCAGTGCACCCTCAGCAAATTTACAGATATAACAAAACTGTGAGAAGGGGGTGATACGCTAGATGGTTGTATTGCCAACAGAGGAACTTCAACAGGCTGGAGAAATGGGCTGACAGGAATCTCATGAAGTCCATCAAAGGAAAATGCAAAGTTCTGTACCTGGGGAGAAATAACCCCATACACCACTATAGGCTGGGGGCCAACTAGCTGCCAATCAAGGTTAGCATGAGAAAGAACCCATTGAATTAATAGAGATTGATATTTGATTGTTAATGTTGTTTATTTTAGTAGGGAAACAAACTATTAAAAGGTATAAATAATTAACTACAAAAGAAGTATTATAGCTATAATACAAGGCATCTGGTCAAGATACATCCTTCCATTTCTAGTAAAAATATTCCAGAAACAGATTTCTATAAGGCCCCATTTGCTTGTTAACATCCATGGGCTATATTAATAAAAGCAACAATACAATTCCGAAGTTTGTACAGCAAGAACTGTGAATTGACTTAAGAGACTATAAGATCAGAATTGAGGGGAGAGTCTTATTCTCAAGTGTTGTCTATTATTATAAGTTTCATGAAATTAATGCAATTGCAACACTATAAACCAGAAAATTCTAGCATGCTTATAATTTTCATTCTTCTACTGAGATTGGCTTCTGACTCAATATTTACCTTTAATGAATCAACTCAACTGTCTGAACACTGAGTTTCAAATATTTGAAATAAAGAAATGTGTACTTACCTTCTCTGATAGAACTCTTTAAAATCCTCTGTAGGAATGACAAGTTCAATGTATGCTCTGCATATTATCCATGAGCTACATAACATCTGTGAAATTGCTGTACGTATTGCAGTGGGGGATTTTTATGATAGTAGAGTACATTACATAGCTTCATATACATTTTAGTAGTACATTTCTTATAGTACTGTAATTAAAGAACGCATGTACACTTTTACCATGTTATTATTTCAGTTGATATTTTAGTTCATTCTACAACTGAGTGATGTTTTACCAGTAAAGATAAAAGCACAGTTTTCTAATCACCTGTGAAATTAGTTTGTTCCCTTCCATCAGCAAAGTCTAAAAGTAATGATAGTTTCTTATGTTTCTTCACAACTTAGCTAATCAAGCTAAATGGCAAAAGCTTGCACATTTATAAAAATTCTACCTCTAGGGCATGTTCTACAGTACTTGTCAGTGCTTTCTCACTGTTGTCACCCTTGCAAAAGCAACTCATAATTTATTATTATTATTATTAATATTATTATTAAATAATTCGCTCCTAACCATTTCTCTCTATATATTCACAATGTATAGAGTATAACAAGTTGTACTGGTGGGTTTTAAGTAACACTGATCCAGGAGTTTGCTAAAGTACATTGACCAAAACTAGCTGAGGGCATAGTCAAGGTCAGTTTTGGATACCTTGCTTTCATCAGTTTGTAGGTGTGAGCAAGTGGGGAGAGGTGCACTAGGGAAAAAGGTGGAAGTGGAGAAGCTGTTTCAGGAAATCAACACAGAAATAGGGACCTCAAGACTAGTCTATGGTATTAATTAAAATTAATATGGGCAAGTAAATTGACTGTGACTGACATGTTATGGCTCATATATGTTATGGCTAAACTACCACATCTATATTGCTTACTGTGCATAGTTCCTTACCTGTGCAGCCTTCCACATTTCATCATTGCTTTAAACAGATTGTTAATATGGACTGGAACTGTGCAAATTCCCATAATAAGTAGCCAACATGCATAATCACAGGCTGTTGCTTGATGCCATGCTCTGATTCTATTTAGTTTACCAGAATAGAGAAAGACCATCTTACTGTATTTCTCATGTATAGCTCCTGGAAGTCCCTATGTTGTTTGCTGAGCTCAGTAGACGATGATGATGAACAGGTTAAGGAAGAAAACGCTATTCTCACTGATCTGAGAGATGGACTGCAAGACTTTCTTGCACAGAGGTAAAACTGGAAAACTGTTCAGGAATCAGGTATAACTGTAACATCTGGGTCTGCAGATTCAGAACACACTGCCTACAGCCCAACCCTTAATGGATTTAATTAATTTAATTTCATTTCATTTAATTAAATTTCCACTCCTTTAGATCTATTTTTATCCTTTTACTGATGTCTCTTTTCATATCTTTCCCTAATTTTAACCTAAACATAACCTTGGATGGAATAATTTTTTTTTAAAAATAGCCATTTATATACATTTCCACGTTATAAAATGAACCATACAGTTCTAGAACAGTAGTTACTTTAAGGTCTTCTGAAAGCATGAACAGGTGAACGTTATGAATTTCAGTGACTCCATTCACATCTTTCATGATCAGTAAACCCAGACTGGAGGGAATGCAGCTGACAATGTTGTTTCTTCTATATAACTCAGACACTTTTTTACTTCAGGCAACAGTTATGCAAAATATATCCTGAATCATGACCTGCAAGAAGAGTGAATAACTCTCATTCATTTCCTCAGAATGAGAAATCCTTGGTAGTTTTCCAACAGGGGCTGATGCCCAACTCATTGAAATCCCATCAGAATTGTCAAAAAGGTTATTGAAACCTGAGGATTTACCCTTCTGCTTCCATTGTCTTTTCCTTTTCTTTTACTTCCTTAAGAGAAAGCAATTTTTTTAAAAGATTCCATTTGACCATATGGGAGCTGCCCAAGCTTCCCACATATTTCTACCAAAGTTTCTTCCTCTCTGCACCAAATCTCTCAAAGAACAACTCTATGTTCTGATACTGTTGATCTGTCTCAATACTTATCACTTTGATTTCTTTGCTTCTCATCACTAATCTCACCAGTCTTTTTTCCCTCCTGCCCTGATACCTTCCAACATACCAGGACCAAGTCTAGTTTTTTAAACTTTAAACCCTAGGTTTTAAACTTAACTTAAATTATTTCTTTTTCTTCATCTGCCTGGAAATTTTTCAAAATACATCTTCTATCCAGAAATCTATCTGCATGAATGGGAGCCTACAATCTTTCTTCTTAGGCAAATATATCATCTTTCATCCATCCAAAGCCAGGCTGTATGGGGCTTTGAGCAACCTGGTGTAGTGGGAGATGTCCCTGCCCATGGCAGGGGGGTTGGAACTCGATGATCTTTAAGGTCCCTTTCCAACCCAAATGATTCTATGATTCTATGATCTTATCAGAACTAAAAATGGAAAAATGGAAAGTGTGAATGTTCTGTTTGGTTTTGTGGGTTTTTAAAATTTTATTATTCTTGCCAAAGTGACTGCTTTGAACAACTAAGACATAGGGATTTATTCAATTACTGAAACACAGATATCAAATGCTACTATTTAAGGTATTTAGTCTGGCCTCCAGAAGCTGTTTCTAGGAGAACGTGGACTTTCACAGTTCTCTGTCATACTGTCAACTCCATGAAGATATTCTGGCTATCCTAAAGGATTCCAATGGCATGAAGTGTCTGAATTCAGGTAATTAAATCTGACAGAGGGATTTTGACCTTTAATGAAAACAATACTTGGAGTTCAATTACTTTAAAACACAGATATATCCTATGTGTATGTAAATAAAGCATGCACAGGTTGAATTTCTTGCTTTATATCTGAAAAAATATTTGGAGTAAAAAAGATTTTTTCAGCTTTAAGTAAAGGCTTTTCTGAAACCATTTAAAGTCAATAGAAAAAGTCCAAAATTACTTTTGCTTTGAATCCAGTCATAAATTGCATTGCCCATATATTTTGGTCATTATATCCCACTGTCTGTCAAGATTTCAATCTGTAAGGAAGTAATTTTTCACTATTCTTAGTAATGTTAATTCCAATCAATATTTTGTTATATGCCATACATGCAAGCTTTTCCTGAAGAGATGCAAAGAAGTATTCATGACAGTTGACACTATCTCTGAAAGCCATATTGATTATTAAGAGAGGCAAATGTGGAATTATTAAATTTAAAAATTTAAAAAAAACCTCTTGAAGTGAAATATAATGTTTCATACAGACACTTAATATGAGCAGAAATTACTTTTCCTTCATGGAAAATTAAGTTTTTTATTTTTCTTTCCTATTAGCATTTCAATTGAAAGCATTTCCACTCATTTCCTTCTTAATGGAAGTATATAAATAGCAATAGCCTTTAAGTACTGGTTTTTTTTTTTTAAGAAAAAAAATCCTTTTGCATTAAGAACCTTAATAAAGTCTCCAAATAAGAGTGGTGCAAACAGTAAACCAATCAAATGACTTGTTTCAATTCAGTAAATATATATTGATTTTTATACAGGTTCATTTTTATGCCCAGAACAGTACATAGTGGTTTTTATTGATGGTCACTTTAAGTAGAAAACTCATGCATACAATGCAAGAGATTCAGGCATCTTTTTTTTTTTTTATGCTAAGAGTGCCATATTTCCTCAACTTGTGTGGCTCTACCAAAAAGTTCCTTCATGTCAGGATTTGAATATTTAACCCAAAGAACACCTGAGTACACTGATCCTAATGAATAGGAGGCAATAGAGACAATAAAAAGGACCTTAAGTCTCAGGCCACTGACTGTTGAGCTGTTAAAGGATCTCCACAAGCATAACATTGAAGAGGTTCACCCAAAACTTTGCAAACAGTAAGAACAGGGAAACAGACTATGATGGGTCTCATGGAAAACAGCAAATATGAGTATTTATTCAGCTCTACTGAAGTTCTGCTTACTTTCTCTCTGCTATCGGTAGCTGAACTAGAATAATAGTTCTAATACTACTAGGCATGCCAGTGGCACAGTATCACGTGCTACCATCACAATTTTTATTCTAAATAATACAAGCAGAAGAGCCAGTGAGCCTTTGAAGGTGAGAAAATACAGCATTTCAGTGAAGACTTCAGTCTTTATTCTAGAAAAAATGGCTTTTTGCCAGCCTGCTTCATTTGTGCATAATATTAAATACAGTTAACATAATTGTTATGGTCTAACTTACTCTGTCATTTCTGTGTTTTTCAAAAACTTTCTTCTAAGCCTCATGTATTAAACCACAATTCAGAAATACTTTGTCTTTGGATTTTTTTACTTATCTTTCTATTATCTTCTTTATGGGCAAAAAGGAAGAGGGAGAGGGAAGAGGAGCTGTCCCTTTGATATTTTAGTCAAAAACAGATCTAAAAATATAAATCAAAGGTTAACTTTGAATTAATTACTTCCTTTCTTAAATTATGGAATTATAGAACAAAATATTTCATAAAAATTGTAACTCTTTAAAGATTCCAGTGGCTTTACATTCAACATTCACCAAAACACACACAAAAACCAGCTCCTTGCAGGGACCTTACAACTCTGCCTAATAGCCACCATCTCTTCCCCAGTTGCATGGAATGCAAAAGCAGAAGAAAGGTTTTACTTCAGCTTCTGCCTCCTTTCAGCTCCCCAGCTGGCAGAGCTCCTTATTGTCCTTGATAAACTTCTGGACTAAATCCAAGTTGCTATCTATATGAGGAAACTAAAATCTATAGTTAGTGGTACAAATACTGAATTAAATCAGAGGTTTGCTGAATAGCTTACTACAAGGTGGCAGAGAAGGAACAGCTATTGTCCTTTTCCTTGCCACCTGCACCTTTTGCAATAGAATAGAGATCCCAGGAATAGATTTCTATTTATTTTCTTCCTTGCCTACCCACTATACACCTCAATGAGAGAAGATGTGGTAAAAGAGGAGAAAAGGCTTATATGTATACTGCTTCAAGGAACCGATACTTGGCCAACAGATCAAGTAGCAATGACCACTGGAATTCAACCACAAAGCTTTCAGCACCTCCTTGGGAAGAATGACTGCATCTGTATTACAGCACCTAGCTCTGGATCTCTATGAGACTGTGTAGTGCCCCTGTAGCAGTTTAATATGATATCGTTTTGTACAGTTTCGCCACTTCACTGTTAGGTGTAATGGTGTAAGGGTGTGGCAAGACACCAGACTGTGGTTTTATTTTATTTTTTTTAAATGAACTTGAAGGTATGCACTGCTTGCATCTCGATGTGACATGAGAGCATATGAGAGATGTGGAGATGAAGAGAAGCATACCTTCAAAAAAGCTTAAAGTCGTGCTGTCTTATCAATACTGCCTATTGGAGGTGGTCCCTGGAGCAAACTATCCACTGAACAAGGCCTACACGCTGTTCTGGAGAAAGGTAGTTGAAGCACTGATGTAGGGAGCAAGTGAATAATTAAGCAACAGGAGTGAAGAGAGTGCAGTGCATAGATATAGCTTGAGAAACTCATTATGCTCTATATTTGTCTGTATCTCCATACTAGTCATGCTAGTACTGGTACAAAAGTTTCAGAACATTAAAACACTTGTTGATGTGATTCTTTTTGAGGTATCGTATTGCAATATCATTATTACTGCTGGCTGTCCAAAATACTGATATAAATAGTTCAAACCTAATGCTGGTTGATACAAATTAGTACAGATGCAAAGACTGGCAAGAACTTAGCTGCCAAACAGAGCAGATGATTATGTTATCTGTTCTGCCTTTTTGTCAGTGGGAACATATTCAGGTTTTCCCCGTCCAGCTAAGAATTACAGTAAATGTAATTAAGTGGCATACTGAGATTTCTACCTCTCCCTTAAATATTTTGAATTAGCCAATGCATTGAAAAGATTTTAGATGAATGCGGACAGATAGAAAAAGGGATCTCATGAGATCTCATGAGATTTTCATAAACTACAATATTAATTTTGACCAACTCACAAAGGGAACCAAAGCTATTTATTTATCTAGTTTAATATGAGATTAATTTTACCTACCTCTAAGGTATATAATGTATATAAACATCTTCAGTTAAGCCTTCTTTCTGAATTTTCATACCTGAACTATGTCTAAGTGCTGTTCATTCTTTCTACCCAACAGATCTACCCTTTAGACACCTATAATTTGATACATTGCATCATATTCTTATGTTTGGTACCTGTTTTAAAATGTTCTTAAAGAATCTTTTCCATCTATTGTACTTGTTAATTTAATGTAAACTGGGATCCTAAAGACATATTCAAATCCTTTCTGGTTCTATATGTTGCTTATATAGGAAGGAATAGTTCTCTCAGCAATAAATTTGTCTGAATTTAAAAAAAGTATTTTCTTGGAGGAAAAAAACAGCATTAAAGGAAATTAATTCCCTATGGAAAATTACTTTTTCACTCATCTTTTCTTTCCCTCATATATTTTGACTTTACTTGCTACTACTGCACTATCACACCACTTTTTCTGTAAACTTTGTCTGAATTAAAATGCTTTGTGATAGAGAATGTGTCCTTGCATATATATTCATTTATGTGTGTGCCTGTTTACACAGCACATCATTAATTTATGGGACCGCATTGATTTATATTCTTCTAAAGCAGCATGCTTTTTTAAATAGTTTTACTTTTTACTACAAGGAAAGAAGGTAGGAAAGAATGGAAGAGAGGAATGAAGAGAGGAGGGTGGAAGAGGGGAAGGAAGGGAGGAAGGAAGGGAGGAAGGGAGGAAGGGAGGAAGGGAGGAAGGGAGGAAGGGAGGAAGGTAGGAAGGAAGGAAGGAAGGAA
>JAOTQQ010000001.1:166280101-166373837 GCA_026546715.1 Gallinago undulata
CTTTCCTTCTTTCCTTCTTTCTTTCCTTCTTTCCTTCTTTCTTTCCTTCTTTCTTTCCTTCTTTCTTTCCTTCTTTCCTTCTTTCTTTCCTTCTTTCCTTCTTTCCTTCTTTCCTTCTTTCTTTCTTTTTTTTTATTTTTTCCTTAAGCGAGATTGAGTATTATTAAACTCCCGTGTATCTCATAATGCAGGTAAGCATCCCAATTCTGGATATAGACAAGAAAAAAGAGATCATTATTTTCTGGAATACCTGCAAATTTCATGCAAATTTGCAAGATTTTTTTTTCAATCAAAATCATTACATGAATTTCCCCTATACTCATAATCATTTTGTGACAATAAAACATATATTTTTCCATGAACAAATATTTCACTAGAAGAAGAAAAAAAAAACCCATAACTTCATGAATAACTTTCCAGATGGCTGCATTTATGGGAAAGGGGAAAGGAGATTGTCAATCTGAAATAATGCTACCATAATTCATAAACAAAACTAGATGGGTTAATGTCATAAGGCCACTGATTAGATTTTCCAGTGCATATTGTGTATAGATTAAGGAAGGATATCAGAAAGAGGTCTAACTGATACAGATTCTTTGATATTTTAAATTTCTGCTAAGGAAATTAGTGTGTTGTTAATATCTCTACTGACATTAAGATTGATATCTTCCGCTTAAATTATTTTATCATATTTATTTTAAATTTAGTAGGATGTGCTCTGGGTTTGGATTTTTGTGGGGTTTTTTTTTTGTTTGTTTCTTCATTTTTAATGTGCTAGAGTTATGGAAACTTAAGGAAAGTTCCAGAAAAAGAACAGAATGGGGAAAGGTGTTATTGTGGGGTCATAGCCTTCTCCTATTACTCTTTTTTTTCTTGTCCTGTGTCAGATAAAAATATTTTGTCTCTGTTTCTTTACAATTTCTGGATGATAGAAATAGGTTAATATTGTAAATATCAGTGTCACAGAAATATTTTTGACTACAGAACTAGTTATACTTTAGTTATAACTATAGTTATTCTTTAATAATATTAAGGGAATTTATTCATGCTTTTATCCAAATTGTTCTTTATTTGAGTAACCCTTAAAAATACTAATGGAATGTGTAAAAGCAGAGTATAAATAGTCATCTAAATAATTTAAATATCATGGTAACATTCAAGTTAGATAGACCAGCTCTACAGTACATACCTATCTGAAATGTATGAGTAGCTAGACCTGCTACTCATAGACTAGACACATACAGACCTGCTAACACAGATTTCTTGTTCATGGAAAATTCCAGTGGTTCCAGAATTACAGTTTTCTAGGCTACAAGAGCCTCTCTATCAGTGTGGACTCAGTTTGTCTCAGCAACATTTATTCCTTTTGTTTAGCTTGGATCAGGACCTGAGGTTGTGCTCACTTGCAGACCACCAATAGTCACTTATTTTTGGATATTTTTGCTTCAACATTCTTCCCTTTACTCCTATGATGATCTTTCTCACTACATGCCATGTTCCCTCTTACTGCTATTGGGTATCCTTCACCTTTTCTTCCTTTCAGGTCATATATCCTGTAGGCACCTGAACACGAAAAGTTCTTTTACCAGAATCTTCTTTTTAGCCAATGGCTTTTGTCTGTGGTCCCTTTCTTTTCTGCTTAATCTCCCACAATATCTTATCTAGATTTTTATCTATCTGAGTCATGGCTGTAAAGTCCTGCAATATATTCAAAATCTGGATGCAAATAATGTCATTTTGTTCCTTTCATCTCACTTGTATGTGAGTTGAGTCTCTTCACTAGAATTTCCTACTCACTCACATATATTCAAAAGGCTTCCTCAGACCTTCAATACTATTCAAAATTCCACTTGTCCTAGCTTTCCAAGCTCTTGTCTTGTAACACACCACTGCTGTACCAAGGATGACAAGTGTCATCAGTCTCATTAATCTGTGCCACAAAAGTTGCTTCTTACTCTGCTGCATTTCATTTACCCCAGTTCATTCAGACTCTATGACTTCTAGAATTTCCTTCTTTCAGAATCCTTTCTCTGCTGTAGCACCTAAAAGACATAAATTGATAAAAAATATTGGCTTGTAACAGGAAAAACAGAAATAGTAACATAGTTAAACAAAAAGCTGCACTAAGCTAAACTTACATTATCCTAATTGCATAATTAACTTGCATATTCATAGGCTATTATTAGCATTGGTGTCCTGTGAGTGATCTTGGGAATGGAGGACTGCACTGGAAATCAGAAAACATCAGTTCTGGCTGTGGCAGGACATGTTCCACGAGCTGCAATTTCATTTAAAGTAGGTATATATTGTTCAATGGGATCACCTTTCTTCTTGTAACAGACTTCATCATCTACAGGTAACCCTGATGTACATAACTACCTGTGAAGGTTTTAGAGGACTATTTACCTTACATCTCATTTATTGTACACCAAGGACCACATAGGGTTTTCATGTGGGAATCAGCCTCAAATATGTATTAAGATTAATCAAAATCTACCAGGGGAAGAAAGAAAGAGCACCTTCAGCACCAGTAGACTTGTAAAAATAGTGGACATGAAAAGTAAAGTTTATAAATAATTATAGAAATTGAGACAGTTCTCACAATAGAATGAACTGAAAGTTTGATGTGAAATGTAATTTCCCTCTCAGTTCAAAATAGGAAGACCAGTCTAACTCGGAGGTTAGAAGCAGTATGTTTCAAGTGTTGAATTTCTACTGATGAGGAATAGTACAGATAATACTACTTTCAGCCTTCCAGTTGTTTGCAACATCTCATTGACAACTTAGAATAATATCTCTGATACAAATGTAATTTTTGTTTGTTTATACTGTGCTGAAATCAGTGATGCCCTGATTAAAATATTTCAAATTATATATTAATCATTTATCTCACTTAAACCTTACCATTTTAGAATTCGTTGTGAAGCTTGCAAATATGGGAACGAATGCAAAATCTTAATAAAAAATAGTAAAAGGTAAAGAAAAGAAATAGAAAGCTCAAACAGTCCAGATGTATATATATATTTAACAAAAAATCTACAACAGCAAAACCTGGCAAGATATATTACTGAATATAATTACTGATAATTCTAAAATTGTTCATAATAAAAAGATATAACTCTGAAAAACACAAAACCATTAGCCCATTTCTATCAATAGAACATCCTAGAATTATTTGAAAGAAATGAAAAAAGTAAGGAACAAAAAAAATCAGGATATATTCACACTGTGACCTTCAAATTAGTTGACTAGACTAAGCCATTCCAGAAAAACAATGCTTTTCTTCTTCAATGACTAAAGTACCTAACGTAACTCTGGATCAATGTTTGTCCTTGTAAATAGTTGCTGACAGACAACATATATATTTGGTTTCATATAAAGCAAAGGGAATATTTTTTTGTTGATAAGCAAGAAAATATTGATATAATTTTCAAAATAAGAATGAAAAGTAATTCATAATGACACTATTTCTGAAAAAAAAAGAACTCCCTAGAGAGACGTATTAGAGCATGGTAAAAACTCTATGGTCCTCAGACTTTGCTAAGACAGCTAAGCCTAACATTCTTGCTGGGAAGCTGTTATGTGCTGTTGAAAAAGCACCCACAACAGATTGAAAATGGTAATTGGATCGTGCATCAAAGCTTTATGTAGCACATTTTCCCACTCTTCATATTCTTCCTAAACAGAGGTGGCACAGCTGTACTTTGATGCTTTTTCCCACTTGTAGACTTCATACTATGATCTACCATCAGCCATTGTTTTGGTGGTCCAAAATACTTAAAAGTCACTTTGGATGACAGTGTATACTGAAAAAGAGGGGAATCAGCAATCAATATAAGGCGGGTATCATCAGCTCTCTGCTTACAAAATATAGAGAGATAAAATGATAGAAGCTTCTTTCTTAACCAGTGATAAAACAGATTGTCCTAACCATATTTTCTTTAATTTAAATAGATATTTCTTCTTTTAAATCCAAATATTTTGCTTGAATCGTCTATTTGTGTGCTGTTCAGAATGCCAAGTCAAATGGTACAAAATGGGTACATATTATTAGAATATTAGCTTCAATGCTCTTTCAGAGAGTTTTAAAGTTGAATAGCTTGAAACGTTATTAAAATTAAGGGGTTTTTTATATTCTAATGACAGATGTCATTATATCAAAACCATGAAGACAGTCATTAATGCCAATATATGTATTGTTGCTGTTTTTGGAAGTTGGAGTTAAAAGTTTTATTTAAAAATACTAGAATTCTGCTTAAATCTTGCAATAACAAAGGAAGTGATTAGGCTTAGTCTAAAAATCTCATTAATCTGTGTCATCTATTAATTTACATTATGTTGCATCTTCTGTAACCAGCTACATTAGAAGTTTTTTCTCTCTCATTACCTGCCTACATAAAATATTCAACACAAGAATAGCTGAAAACAGTCATTATGTTTTAAACTAAAATGAAATAATAGTGACTATACATTTAAAGACACAGCTTTCCTAATGAAACCTTGTTACTATTTAATAGCTGATCTAAATTTTTCCCTTAACAATATTTTTATTATTGTAGTACTGGGGCAGGGTGGGTTGTGGGGGACAGTGGGATACTTTTTTTGTCATTTCAATTGAGATAGTCAGGAGTTTTAAAATATTACTGCCTAGGAGAAGTAAACTACAGGGAACATTGTACTATAGGAATCCACAACTCTTTCTCCTAAAGACATATTATTCCTAAAAGCCTTTTTTTTTCCCCCTGTTTTATTTTTCTGTTGGTTTTTTTTAATTTTAATTTTACTGAAGTAACTATTTTTTACAGTTTTATGTTAGTAACTGTTTAACGTTGGTAACTAGTCTAGGTCAGATTATGGACCTAGATCCTGTTGTATTAAATTCTGTATGAAAGCAGAAGAAAAAATGTCTCTATCTCAGCCAATTTACAACTTAAGAGTACAATTAATTGCAGTTACCTTGAGCTGTCTAAAGTTAAACTTCTGGGTTAAGCTTTGCTCTGTATGTCAAGCTAGGTTCTCTCTATGAACTCTGATTCAACACTACCATCTTAATCATGTCTCTCTCTACTCCAACTAGAAATGGAGCGGAAATAATGTGTTTAGAATAGTTGTCTACCTAATTTTCAGACAGATAATGTTAGATGACTCTTTCCCTAAGTATGATATAAGACAGAGCAAATAGACACAGATAAAAACCTGTCAGGTTGTCAGCTGTAAAGATCTGCAGTGATCTCAAAATGTCTTCTGCTTAATTGGTACTTTTTCCTAAGCATCACAGCAAAAGAGAGATATCAATGGGAATAATGATTAAGTGTTTTGTAGATGCTTCTGTGAAAAAGCAGTGATGAAGAGGAGTGTCAAGGGAGCAACCATAAAGAATCACTTATCCACTTGTTAGATTTCTAATGCAGGACTGGACCTATGATCAGAATAAGGAGACAGCCTCTCAATACTGAACAAAAGAAGAAAGCGAAAGTCTGTCAAAGACCTTGAAAGAGAAAATATATCATTTATGTTTGGCTCCATATAGAAGATACCAGTGAAGGAATGTAGAAGAGTGCTATAGTCAGAGGTCAAGATGAGAAAATTTTATTTGCAACAACATTCTTAATGGATAAAAGTAAATCAAGATGCTTTTGTCAAGCCAAAGAAAAAGAGAATTGAATAATCAAAGAAGATGCTGAACTAGATTTTAGGCATGTGATTTCTCCTTGGGTATGCTAGACAATAAGAATCTGTAAGTATAAAATGTAACTGGTATGATGATCTAGAGAGCTTGAATTAACTAGAAAATTATAGGTTTAAGTGACATGCAAGATGGAAGTCAGTTTACCTGACTAAACTTTATAAACACTTGCGTATGGATGGGTTTCCTTTTTTTGGTAATAGACAGTAACAAGCGCTCTTAGAACATAAGTCATCTTACCTTAGAAGAAGGAAATAACTGAGGCACCTTAAGAAGAAGGCAAAGAACTCTGACTGTGAGCTGACAGATAACTGTTAGTATGAAATGTCAAGACACAGGCTAAAAATTTTAAAAGCCAATATCTCTGGGCTAGAAAGGCAAGCCAGTGTAAACAAATCAGAGGCACCTTTTAGAATATTTCTTTTGAATTTATTATGAGGCAAAGCAAGCTTTCCCCTACATGTCAGTTTTGCTCCACCAGTTGAACCACGGGCTATATGGCCTGTGCAGCTATTGGCTCTACGGTCATCTCCACCTCTCCTCATCACAGTATGTGCCTGCATACAGAGCAGTTCTACACAGCTTTTATTTCAAACAGCAAAGCAAAGTGACTATCATTTCTACTTCCCTTAAATATGCTATGCAGACAGGTAGATGACCTTTCCTGTTCTTTGCAAAGCACTAGACGGAAACCAGGTTATAGTGTTTAAATTATTTCATTGCATGGTGATAGAAAAATCTTAGTCTGAGATATCAGCGGTTTCAGACTATGGTCTCCTGAAAGTAGTTTACTGTCTTATAAATCAAACTAAGTTTGGGTAACAGAGGATAGTTCATATTTGAAAATATGCAACTGATTTCTAAGAATGTTTATTGGAGGGCTAAACTCACATCTTTGTGATGTGAGTATATGTGCAAAATATTTTGGATGTATAAAGTCAAATACACAGATGACGTTCAAATACACAGATGATGCAAATCAACACAATGCTAGAAAAATAACCAGTATTACTTCATTTTAAAACAGCAGCAGATTTTCCCCTTAGCTAATTTGTCCTCTGGATTTGGCATTTTTTAAGCCAAATTAGTTTTTATTTAGCAAAATTTTCCTTCATAATATAAAAATGCTAAGCATATATTAACACTAAATCTAAACAGATTTTGAAACAAAGTTTAATGGCTAACTATGCAAGAAACTGATTTTCAAAAGAAACAAGAAATATAGCATGACTGTGTGGCAGTCAACGCACAATGCCAATTTAGTATCTCAACAGTAGAGAAATAAGTGTAATGGAAGTCTAATCCAAAAGGGGAGAAAGGTAAAAAGCTTAACCTTACTGGAGCATTGCTGTGATAAATACAAGGGAAACTGAGTTTCCTCTGCACTTGTTCCAGCTGGGCTCATGGTACCAGAAAGGAATGCTGCATTCCTTTACACTTGAAAATATTTTCATTTTCTCTCTAGACTTTTTAATAATTAAAAAAGAAGTCTATTTTTTTAGATTTACTTCCTGATAGCCTGATTAGGCATTTAGCTATGCTTAGTCTCAGATCTGTGCAAATAAAGACTTGTTAGCTGAAAATACAGTGAATTCAATACAGTGAATTTAATTTTTCCTCCTTTCTCTCTACTCACTAAAATAAAAAGTAGTGATGTTAATATCAATATAATTCAGCAGTTTCTTGCTACTTAAAATACATATATATTATTTTCTATTTATTTTTCTCTCTCTTTTAGAAAATACATAAACCAGTAAACATGTTTAAAAGTTTAATGTTCACCTAAAATCACCTCAACTCAGCTCTAAATTGTAGCTGCTTAGTTGGAACCCAGCATTTTCCAATTTATAACATTTGACCTGAAAACTTGTGAACATGTCACAACTTCTTTGTGACTGGGAGTGAATAAAAGACAAGAAACAATGTGGATAAAAAGCTTAGAGGAGATAACAGAACAGGAACAATGAAGGAGAACACAACAGTGGGTGGAGTGTAACAGAACACACAGAGACAGAGGGCACTGCTCTTGCCTGTAATGGGAGATAGATAGATCATTATTTTAAAAAGCGAGTGAAAAAGAAGGCAAAAGAAAGACCTAGAGAGGAGACAAAATGAAAAAAAGGAATAAATAAGTACAAAAAGTGGGAGGGACTCAAAGCAAGAAAAGCTATTAAAGGCCTAATTTTCCCTTCATAATAAATAAATTAACAAAGGTTGCTGAATTTATCAGTACAGTTTAAAACTCACATATACATCTGTGTTAGTAAACTAAATATGCCTGGAATTGTTCGCTAACACTCAGGCTATGTGATATGGATTGGCTCATATCCAGACTGTGATGTTCCTTTACCTTCCAAAAGAGAGTGGCAACAACCAAATTGCATATTAGGAATGTTTCCTTACTCACGTTCCGTCCTTAATGGTGCCTGAAAATAACCAGGAGTGTTTATATGAGCTAAAATGATTCTACAGAATTTCTAATAATTTAGCAATAAAGATGATAGCATCCTCGTGGCCACTAATGTTCCTTGGTATTGTTTAATTTACCATCTCAAATTCAATAGTATATCTATGAGATCTCTCCATGATGAGTCTACCATGAGGTAGATAAAGACCTTTAGCTATGATAAAGTGACCATTTACACATCTGTGATTTTCCTCTACAGATAAAGTAGGTAGCTCCAGTGGTATTGTTAATCTCAGTAATGGTATGAACAGGTTGATAGGATGGAGCTTTTAAAAATGAAGACTTATATTCTACCCTCCATTACAAAGTTCATACAATGAATATTTTTCTGAATATTCAGAGAAATGGAAAATAATTTATTTTCCATACATTGAAATAAATTTATCTGAGGAACAAAAATACTGTGACTATCAAAACCAAAACAAAATATCCCAGACCTTATTGTGAGGAAATATACAATTTTTCATATTCTATCACAATAGTGAAAAGTAAATCTCTTAAACATGGAGAAGGCGGCGAGTTGTGGAAAATTTTAATAAAATATATGACAAAACAAAACCACTGTTTCCATCCCTCTGTTAAATTAAACCAAATTCACTTCATCTATAGCTCATCAAAGCAGATGATGACTTAGGTGAAATTAGCTAACTGTCTATTAAGTCCCTGCGTTACACATCTTGACAAGAAGTTCTAAGCAGCAATCATTTCCAGTGTCTGGGCAGACACTTCATTGATTTCCCTGGAGCACTGTGCCTTTAAAGTTATGTCCCTATACAACTGCATTACAGGATCAAGACCTATCTCCATGCTACTTGTCTTCAGGTTCTAAAGATAATAGCAACTTTTCCATTTTTTAAATTATCTCCTCCAATGGTTTCCTCCAGTAGTACAAAACTTCAGCCAGACTGCACTGTAGATAATTTAGGGTGTAAATTACTCATTTACAAATGAGTAAATATTTCAGAAGTAGAACCTAAATGAATTTTATCTTTCAGGGACTGAGTGTGACTGACAAGGTGGCAATTCATCAGATTAATTAACAATATATTTTCTAATTTAAAAACTGAAACAGGTAATAACCAACACAATTATGCAAAACTTAAAGGAAGCAGAAGACGTGTTTTAAGAATCCTGCCTGCGAAAGAAGAAAGTGAAACATTCCAAACGACAGAAATCAAGTGAATAAGGTTAAGTCCCTACTTTTATCATTTCGATTTCAGACCCCTTTTCATGTTAGATATTTTCCAGTTGCTTGCATTCTGGAATTTATTCTTGTGTATATAAAAACTGGATACATATTTTTATTTGAGTCTGATTTTCACACTTCCGGGCCATTGCACATTAGGATTTTTCATGCCTTTCTACAGCCATCATCAGATACATGAGAAATGATTAAGTAAAGTCAAGTTGAAGACTTGGATTTAAATTCTCCGAAGGGTTAAAAAATGTGTTCTCATCACTCAGGTTTAGACAGATAGCTTTGACAGCACCAAAACCTGCGTAAGGGAACTCTTCAGTGTAAACTCATCTGTCGCTACCTTTCAGCCACTTCTGTGCCATTGTAAACTTTCACTTTCTATTAGGTATTTGAACTGGCAGATGAAAAAAACCACTGATTTGGATTTTGCAATAAAATAATGAAAGTTCAAAATACAGCACAACCAACTTAGTTTCAGATGACAGCCTCTACTGTGAGAGCTACATGCAAAAAGTTTTACATAGAAGAAAAAAGTAGAAGATAAAACTCTTGTAAATTCTAATTTGTCCACTGCTCCCATACCTCTTCCCCCCAGGACTGCTTCTGCTAAGCACAGCTTAAGGAGATTGATATGCACATTGCAGCCTGATGAGATAGAGAGGATGTGATCATTTCCATAGAAGTAGTTCACATCAAAAACAAATAGCAGCCAAAAGTTTTTGATGTACGAGGGCCATGAAGGCAAAACCCAGTATAATTTACCATTCAACAGCTGGTGCAAGTTGGCAATTGCATTAGTAAGCTAAAGACAGAGACCTAGTTTCAACAAGTCTCACTACTGATGTAGGAAATCAACTCTGCAGACACAAGTTAAGGATACACGTACACTCATGCTGCTGTAATGACCATATTGCAATGTGGTGTGCTAATACTAACACATGTTAATATAGATACCCATGACACTTCATCACTATAGCAAACAGCTCTGTTTTTACAAACCATGAGAGTCTCTATACCATAGGTAGAAAAGGAAGAAGTCATCATGCACATTTTTTGTCTATACGAGTTAACTAATAATTAAAGACTATATCTTTCCACAGCTTACCAGCCAGCATTTTTAACAGAGAAAAGATGAGGTCATAAAAATTATAGGCATGTGGGTTCCAGAGAAGAGGTCATAGACAGATATCTCTGGGAGGAAACTGCTATAAACCATAAGTGGTTACAACTCTGATGGATCTAAAATTATTCAAATATGTCAGTAATTATTACTGAAAAAATTACTGTAGACTTGCAAAAAAACTCACTAAAATGCAATGACTTCTAGAAATCCCTGCATATTTTCAATTTCAGAGGTAGCATTAATTGACATCACTTAGGTGAAGAGTGATAAAGTCAGCAGATCTATTCCAGTTAGTTAGCTCTCAAGATTTGCAAAGCCACACACAAAGTTGAATATCAATTCACAAGGCATGTATACAGTTTCCTTCAGAGGCTAGTCAACATTTTAATCAGACACAAAACTGTTCTAACGTACCCTGATAATAAACTCATGAAAAGAATATGAATGTTAATGTCTTTCTTTCAAAATCTTTATATTGGTGTTTGCAGTAATACACAAAAAATACATAGCAAACAACACCAAATTCATTTTCAAAAGTAAAAAAAAAGGTAAAAAAAAAAAAAAAGTGAAAAAAATTGGACCATAAGACCAAATCAGAACAGATAAGTAGAAAATAAAGTGACTGGTACCTGAAAAAAAGCGGAAAACATAGCATGGCAATACTGTGCAATAGATTTGATACATAGAACAGTCTTCCCTCTATAGAAACAGGAGAGTTTGTTATTTTGAAACTGACCATTGATAAACTTAATTTAATGCAGTAAGAAAAATTGAAAGGCATACTATCAGACAATAATCAGATACAAAATACCCAACAAATGTTATCCTTTCCTACTGTTTAAGAATATTGAAAATCCTTTACTCTTTATGAAGGAAATAACTATCTTTCATATTAAGCTTCAATACAGAAAATCAGTTTAAATTACTTCAACAAGGACATAGCTTCACTATCCACGATTAAGCCAGCTCACGCATTTTCCATTTCCTTGCATGAATTCAAGCTCTGTACATAGCTGATACATCTCACAGTAGCCTACCTTTCCTTGTAATGATGCCTTAGGCAAGGCCTGTGTGGACAAGAAGAAAGGTTTAAAATACTTAATACAATTTCCTAAGTTTTCTTATCTTTTCTCTTAATAAGCTACTGTGCCTTGAGACTTTCAAAGCCCACGTGGTTTTCAGTCCTCCTTATGAACACATAGGTTAACCAAACAATACTGAAAGGTGTATCTGAGCAACTAACAAAGCTGCAATTTGCAGTATCAGGCTTTAACTACTGGAAGTTTCTACTCAGAATATACAACAAACAAAAAGTTCCTCTTATTACTAAAAAACTTTTTGGTATATTTGAATAATAAGAAACTTCTGAGAGATTACACTCTTTTCAGACTTTAATTTTATTTTCTGATCAAAACAAGAGACAATATCCTTTGAATATATTTTCTGTTAGTTTGGATTTTAAACTGGTTTGTGCAATGTGATCTACCACTTCTTAGGATCAATATGATACATTTGTCACTTTTTAAATTCATGTTTATAATCCCATAGTACTTATTAAAAAATACAGGAAGGAGAATTTAAAGAGCAAGAACAAAGTAATTACTCAGTAGTTCCAGTTTTATAATATAAAGAAAACCAAAATCTTTTCCTCCTCCTCCAAGCCTTTTTATTTCTCTCACCGAGGCAGAAATCTATCTGTTCTACACTGTTCTTTTAAATTAACATATGTTGCAATATTTGAGTATATGTTTCAATTTTTCCCAGTTAATAGTTCAGCTTATAATCAAACATCCATCACCACAGCAATTTTGTGTGAATTCCCATATCAACAACACATTTTAAGGGCACATATAGTTCACAGTTCTCTGAATACCTCTTGAGTACTTTTATATCTTATTTTAAGGGAAGTAGGAGTTGGGATGACATTTAATCAGCAGATGATGTATGCAGCAGTCTGCAATATGTATTTGAGAAGTACAAAGATTCTTGGAATAAACACTGTAACTTTTATTTTTAAACACTCTCATATTTTCCAATTGGAAACAGAATTCTGTCAGAGGAGATTCAAGACAGGAATATTATTACCAGTGGAACTACAGATTTTAATTGAAAAGTTAATTCATTGTGAGATTATCTGCAGGAGTCAGTGGGGATAGCCAGATACGACAAAATCTCTGTGGACCTATTGTTGATTTCTCCCACATGTTCAGTCCCTCTTCCTCCACATAGGAGTTAACATATACTCCACAACCATAAGCAGTGTTTTTCATAGGTGATTCCAAATCTCTGTTCTCTCAGGGGTAAAGAGTTTTTCGTTTGTGGTCATGGGAACAGCAATTGTGCTTTTGGGAATTTCCTAACACTAAGAGCACATTTTTTGTGAAGAGGTTTTGAGGCATCAGAGTTGAAAAAGAATTTTGCTATTTTCTTGAATGGAAGCTTTGTGGTTCAGTTGTGTAGAAAGACAGTTGCATTTTGGGAAGAAGACAGAGTGCCTACGGGCTATTTAGGGGTTGAATAGAGCACAAAGCCTCATTATTTTAGAAGAACAAAATGAAAAAATGAAAAAGAAGGATGACAGTTGTCTCGCACAGGGAAGGATCCAGGTGTAATAGATAATGAAGGTGATAAAATAGCAATTTAACTTAGGAGCTTGTGTCATATTCCTTGGTGTTTACTAGGAAGATTTCCTAGCAATTGGCATTAGCAAAATCTGGGTAAAGAATGTGCTGAAGCCTATGAGGTCTTGAATGCAGGTAGGTGCCTATTTTTCTAAATGTAGTGAATGATTCTTTACTGCAGAAAACTAATTTTAACTAATTTTGCAGATCTCTCTGCCTGCTAAATTACCCAGTCATCATCTTAGTAAAAGATGAAATGGATGCTGCTTTCCAATACATTGAATTAAAGTGGTACTTTAAAAAATAAAGTAGTTGAGAGTCATGTTATATAAGATTCTCCTCAGCTTACAGCAAAACTGAAAAAATAAAATGAGGAGCAGTGATGCATAAACTCATTATATTCTTACAAACTAGGGGTATGTTAGCTTTGTCTTGTTAAATAATTCTTAAGCAATTTTTAATTGACAACATATGTTGTACATCACATAGCAATGTGTGCAAAGCACTTTACATCTGTCATAGCCTCCTATGCTAATCCCTCTTTAATGTGCTAGCTTTCTTTGTATTGCTGCAGGCTTTGTTTCTGTTTACTGTCTTACAAAAGGAAGGGGAAAAAAACAAGTTAGCTGTCAGTGAGAACAGGCTTATTTTACAAAGATTTTAATTCTATTAATCTTTTGACTGGCTATCTGCTAGGAAATCATTATTACCAGAGACAATGACTTACATAGAAGGAAAAAGTCAAATTCCATTTCTTTCAAGGTGAATTGTATACTTTGACTGAGCTTACAAAAATGTGATGCCATGCCTCACAGGAATTTCATCTTTCTTTTGATTTTGCTTCACTGAAAAACAGAACAAAAACAACAATAACAAAAAATTGAAAAATGAACAATTTGATCTGTTGGGTTTTTTTCTGTAGTACTTACCTTTTCTGTTGAATGTGAAATTTAGCTACCTACTATTTTTGTGGCTTTATAGTAGCTACATTTCTGTAGTATGTTACACAGAGATAGGCTTTGGACTCTGTTCAACTTTATATACTGCAACTTTATAATGATTTGTAACTTTAGTCAAGTCACTTATTCATATCACCACTTCCTTATTTGGAAAAAAAAAACAACCCAGCAATTATTATTCTCCTATATACATAACTTTTGCGAAGTATGCATGGAAAAAAATGTAAAGAATAAAGTTTATTATAGGAAATATTTTCTGTATTTCTAACTTATATCTGAGCTTTGTTTATAGAACTCATCACCGGATATAGGCTGTATCTTTTTTAAGAAATTAAGGAATAAAAGGAATATGCTTACAAAAGCCACCATGTGAAGGAAATCTCAAACAGAAAATAGTTATATTACAGCAGTTTAAGCTACAAGTAAAATAAAACATAAAATAAGACAGTAGAAAGATCAGTCTAATTATTACTCTTTTCTTTTGGGGGGTGTGTGCATGGAATAAGATTTCAAAATTTCTAGGAGAGTAAGACTCTAAACAGGGGCAGACAGGAGGCCTTTAAATAAACCTAGTCATACAGAAATCTTATATCCAACGTTGCATCATGGAACTGGCTGCTTGCAATGTAAAGTATCCAAAAAATTTGAAAATTTCACAAGTTCTGTATCACACCATCCTTCCTGGGAAGCAGCTAGACAGACTCCAAGATGGTCAGGTAGGCAGGCTGCCAAGAAGTCAGGGAAATGAGGTTAGCTTTCATTATCAGACAGCATTCACTGAAAGCAGCAAGCAATATGACTTCAACAAACAGATATCTTCTGACAGGCAAAACTCCATTGAAAATCTCCTGATCAGACAGAGAACACCACCACAAAAAAATTCTGACCAGTTCTGAAACATAGGTATAAAAGTCCTATAAATTGCAATTTATGCGCTGTATGTAAATATTTCATAATATAATGTTGCAGGCTGGTACTTCAGGTGGGCAATGAACTGAAATTCTGGGAATGGAAGAGAAAAGCAGGATGAACACTAGTTCGAAGATCTGAGTTTTCTCTTTTTACATTTGAAAGTTTTTCAGATACCTTAATGATCAGACACAACAAACTGAAAATAAATTAACACAAAAAAAACCACATACAGTAAGATATTCTGGTTTATACCTAACTTAATTTATTTTCGCACTGAGCAGCCACTTTTTTTGTTATGTGAATTACGAGAATTATTGAAAACCCCATGTAGATATTTCATATCCTGTGCAGCAGATCAGAATTATTTTTCCTGTTAGCACCACTCCCAGAACAACTACTGAAGCTGCCTATACCACTAACTGTACATGCTGCTGACTGGATAGCAGATTTTGAATATAATATAAATCTTAGTTACAATAATTCAGACATAAGATAGAGACAAGATGAAATTGAAAAAAAAAAAAAAAACACTCTGATAATATCACTCTGGGTGCTTACAGTGTGAAAAAAGGTTTGGTTTCTGGAGTGCATTGATGATAACATCCTCCTCCATGTGATAGAGGCTCCAACAAAGAGAGATGTTCTGCTCTGCTGGACCTTGTTCTCACTAACAAGGAGAGGTTCATTTGGAATGTGAAGGTTAAAGGCAACCTTGGCTGCAGTGGTCATGAGATGGTGGAATTCAGGATCCTGAGGACAGGGGGGGGACAATGAAAATCATGCTTACCACCCTGGGCCTCAAGAGAACAGAATTTAGTTTTTTCAATTATCTGCTTGAAAGCGTCCCATGAGATAATGCCCTCGAGGCTAGAGGAGCCCAAGAAAGTTGGTTAATATTCAAATACCACCTCCTCCAAGCTCAAGAGTTCAATCCCAATGAGTATGAAGTCAGACAAAAATGCCAGGACGTCTGTGTGGATGAACAAGGGGCTCCTGGCCAAACTCAAACTAAAAACAAAGCACACAGAGGGTGGAATCAAGGACAGACAGCCTGGGAGGGATATAGAAACATTGTCCAACCATCCAGACAAACAGAATTGAATCTAGACAAAGACAACAAGAAAGGTTTCTATAAGTACATAGGCGACACAGGTTAGGGAAAATGAGGGCACATTGGTTAGTGAGGTGGGGGACCTGGTTTTCCATGTTTCCAGACAACATGGAAAAGACAGAAGTGCTGAATACCTTCTTTGCCTTAGTCTCTAATAGCAAGACTTCAGGAATCTCAGGTCCCAGAGACATGGAAAGAAGGCTGGAACAAGGAAGATGTACCCTTGGTGGAAGAGGATCAGGACAGGGAATAGATCAGCAAACTGCACATACATGTGTCAATGATCCCTAGTGGGATGCACACACAAGTGTTAAGGGAGCTTGCAGATGTCATTTTGAGGTCATTTTTGATAATATTTGGTTGTTCATGGTGATTGGGAGAAGTGTCTGCAAACTGGAGGAAAGTAAATGTCACTGCTATCTTCAAGAAGGGCAAGAAGGAGGACACAGTTAATTACAGTCTGGTCAGCTTCACCTTGATCCCTGGGAATGTGAAAGAGCAGCTAATCCAGGGAAACATTTCCAGGCACATGAAAGAAAAGAAAAACACTAGAAGCAGTCAGCATGGCTTCACCAAGGGGAAATTTTATCTTTTGCAGTTAAATGACTGTCCTGGTAGATGAGGGTAGAGCAGTGGACATTATCTACCTGGACTGTAGTAAGGTCTTTGAATTTGCCTCCCATAAGATCCTCACAGGGAAGCGGTTGAAGTATGTACCGGATGAGCAGGTTGTGAGATGGATTAAAAACTACCTGAACAGCCTGGCTCAGAGAGTGGTGATCATCAGTGTAAAGTCTAGTTTGAGGCCATTAACTAGTGGTGTACCCCAGGAGTCAGTACTGGGTTCAGTCCTGTTTAGCATCTTCATTAATGATTTGGATTATGGAGCAGCGTGTAGCCTCAGCAATTTGCAGATGACACTAAACTGGGAGGGATGACTGGAGTGTCATGCTGCCATCCAGAGGGACCTCCAAAGGCTTGAGAAATTGACTGAAAGGAACATCACGAAGGGGAAGTACGAAGTCCTGCACATAGGAAGGAACAACCCCAGGCACCAGTATATGCTGGTGGCTTCCCAGCTGGAAAGCAACTCTGCAGAAAAGGACATGGGAGTCCTGGTGGACAGCAAACTGAACATGAGCCACCAGTGTGCCCTTGCAATACAAAATGCTAATGGTATAGTCAACTGCATTAGGAAAACTACTCTCAGCCAGTTGAGGAAGGTAAACCTTCCCCTCTATTCAGCACTGGTGAGGCCACACCTTACCAGTTGTGGAGGGTTGTGGCCAGTTCTGAGCTCCTCAGCCTCGGAGATACATGGATACTGCAGAGAGTCCTACAATTTATTGCCTTTCAGTCTACTTTTTCAGTTCATCAGCAATCTGTTTCCTTTAAAGTAAAAGAAAGGTTGTTAATTTCATTAGAAGCATGGACAGTGTGAGAATACATTTGTCTTCATTATGCCTGCCTTAGTTTCTCTTTCTCTCTACATCTGAAATAAAGTAAAGAATGTGTTAAAAATCTTATACTGTGATGGAAGGTTGCAGGTATTTATGGTAGTGTATGCAGGACTATTGGGAATTGAATGAGGCCCTCCTACCTAAGAAATTACCTTTTGCTGAAGAGAATGGGATTTTCAACTACCATATATTTGCTTTAAATGGTGAATACCCCCTGAAGGGAGGAACAGAAGAACAATGTGAATAGAAGTTGTTTTAAAGAAGAGAGCAGGTGGAAGACTACAGGTGTAGTTCCACATGCATTTTCTTTGGAAGTGAAGCTAATTTAAGGGGTCCTCACTCCCTACACAAACGCACACACCTTGACCCCCCACTGCTTGTTCTCATTCATCACCCTCTCTTTTGTGCTGCTGAAAACATTTGTAAGGCCATAATGTAGAATACATCTTTGAAATGAACTGAATTAATAAAAGAGTCTCCAAGGTTTATTATTCATGTCAATGATTCAGTTTACAGTGCAGCATTACAAATAGTTGCACTGCTATATTGAAGAAGTGATGTATTCTAGCATATGGGCAGGATTGAGCAAGTGATGTTAGAAAAGCAATCTCTTAAACCAGCTTTGCCACTGAAGAGTACATGAAACTGCACTCTGGAAGCCATGGGGAAAGAAGGGGTTTGGAGGTGTCCTATGCTGCTTTGCATAACAAAGACTTAAATGCAGTTTCAGCATTCTGACTTCAGGACTTTGGCTTAAGATTGGATGTCTAATAAACGCTAATTTGTTTTATTATCACTATTAAATCATGCTAAATTGTCTTTAAGAGTGTTCAGTTCTTAACTTGAACAATTAGGTCTCTCTGGTGAGACACCAAATAAATCAGGGTGTTGTGTTTCATTCTATTTATAAAGAATGAACCTATTTATCCTGAGCCTCATAAACAACTGTATAGAGCATTTGATCCAAGGGAAGGTTAAGAGAAGCTGCATAAATGTCTGATCCTTCTTAAATTTAAAGAAAAATACCCATTTCAATTATGTCTAAAACATGAGGAACATAAATGTTCCCAACCCCCCAAAAACTTGAATTTGAATATAAAGTATAAGTCACGAGTTTGTCTTTTCCCTGTTTTATCTTGCAGACATATTTGGCATCAATAGACCAGAGTCAGATATGAATAATTCAGTATGCCATAAGTAATGCTAGTAGTACTATAAAATGTGGTCATATTGTTCTTGCTAGAATGTAGTGAAATTACTACTTCTATTTTCAAATATTAACAAAACCTGAAAAAATATGGATTTATTTCACATCATCACTACGTACACATATTAATAAAACAGATGAAATCTCAAATCTGGATATAATAGTAAGAACCTATAAAACACTTTTACCAAAGCAAGTATATTTGCTGACAGTATTTTTGTACAGGCACATAAGCAGAAGAGATATCCAAGCAAGGAAAAAATCAATATTTTACAGTCCTTCTAAAGTTAAGTTGGACTAAAAAAAAAAAAAACTTCATAGGTGAACAAAATATTACTCAACATGAGAAAAAGCTCTTCTCCTGTTAAAAAAATAAAATCTTTTCCACCCATTTTCATATAACTTCCTTTCTACTCTCCATTGAGTTAAAGTCACATGGTAAAGCCTAGGGATTCTGATTTCAATTCACTTCCCAACAAGGGAGGAGTGCAGTTTTTGTCTTCATATTTTATCAAATTATATTTCTAAGATGATTATTAGTAACAGTTTCTCATATGACTTCAATGTGAAGTTTCATGATTTGCTTGAATGTAAATTACATTAATCCTTTCTGCATCACATGATGATTAAAAAACAGTAATATAAACAGATATATTAAAATTACACATACAATTAACTTCCTTAAAAACATTTTACACAAAATGTTAGCTAAAATGCTGTAATATATGAAATAAATAAAAAATCCAACATAATTTGGTTTCTTATTTAATTCATAAATCAACATATATCAAGATATTTTCATATTGAAAAATCTCAACAAGTTGCTGCCTTTACTTGTTGCCTCTGAAATGCAACAAAGATTTGCTTTATTTCCATCAAGTAAGAGACTCTAACAGGATACAAAGATGTTAAAGATGGAGTACAGTCATGCAAACAGAAAAGCAGCATTACCATGACCTTTACTTTTTCTATTGGCTTAACATTTTTGGGTTAAATGTTACAACAGTATGCAGTCTTATTAGACATTATCGTTACTGATTTTCTCAGAAACATCAACACACTAGCAAAAAGACCTTAACTTGTGGAGAATGAGAAAATTGGAGACACGCTGCTGAGCAAGAGCTCGGCAGGTGTTCTTGTATTGATGGGAAGGAGGCCTTGGAATCAGTCAAACAATGTTCTTATATGGTGATGTGTGTGTGGAGTGAAATGCAGCAAACAGATAGCAGTGTAGGGAAATAGTAAAGTTTCGTTAGCCGAGGCGGAATAAACATTTAAATGTAGTCAATTGTATCACTCACAAGGGTGTATGGCCATCCACTTGTAACCTATCTGTGTAAAGAGCAAAATCCCTGATCAAAAGACAGAAACTATATATGCTGGAAAAGTGAAACAATAGACGTCTTTGCTTACCCCCCCCCCACACCACCACCACCCCGAGTCTCTGCCCTGTGTCACCACATTAACTCACATTGTTTTTCAATGCATCTTAGCTTTCTTGTAAAATAAACTCTTTAGGGATTCATAGTAAGTTCAAATTATAATAGTTTGACTGCTGAGTATTACTGAAACAACTTTAAAAATAACGTATATTGCTATAAATCTTCTCTTCAGATTTACAGCAAAGTGAAAATTACACCCTGAAAAAAAGAGAGAGAGAGAGAGAGAAAGAGAAAGAAAAAGAGAAGAACCTGCAAAAAACACAGAGAATTATAAATGGTAATGTAAAATTAAAATAAAATAATAAGACAAATTATCTCAATCACCCAAACATTTAATAACTCTGGTCAGCTCACATCTGGCTTAACAAGAAACTTTTCAAATTACATAATGCTAACAAAACACAGAATCAAGTCCCAGTGACATTTTAGAAGACAATCATAAACTCATAAAATGGTTAGGCTTATAAGGGACCTTAAAGATCATCTAGTTCTAACACCTTCCACTAGACTAGGTTTCTCAAAGCCCCATCCAACCTGTCGTTGAGCACTTCCAGGGATGGGAATAGCAATCATGCTACAGCACAGACAGCAAAATCCAATGTCCTCATTTCCCAGTTTTGCTTATCTTAAGAAGTATCATTAAGTGAAAAATTATTTTATTTAAATCAGCGTGAGTCCAGTATTCAGTCTACACCAATTCTTCAATAGAGTAATTTTCTTCCTGGGTTCTCTTTGTGTTGCAGGTGTAGAGGGAGAGAAAACAAACGTACCCAAATATGGCACCAGGTTTGCTCAAGGTTCTCCTAACATGTCAAATATATGTCATGAGTTTTGAGTCACTTCTATTTTTCATAGCTATCCTACCACTGACAACTGATATTTTGTACAGGAAGATGTACTCTTTTTCCATGGCTAAATTTAGTGATGCTTATGGTTTTTCTTTGTCTTAGGTAAGCTGTATTATCCTTCTCTCCCCAGCACTCCTTGGTTTTCAGGAAAATGAGCTTGCCACCAGACAAGACAAATGTTTTGGATATTTTACTATCATATTACTGAGTTCTGTGAGAAATGTTTTTGTCAGATTATTTTTTGAATTTGAGAAAAAACATTTACCTGAAATGCAGCCAAACACCAATGAAATTCTGTGATCCTGTGCTCCATTATATAATACAATGTAAGTTCGTACCTAGATCTTTTCCAGAAAATACAAATAGTTGTTTTGGTAAATATTCTTGGACATACAAAAGCCTTGAGACATATCAATACCTGGCACTGGAGAAAAAGTGAAAGTGGGTCAGAAACTACATTTCTGATAGGCATAACATTTCACAGGAAGAAAAACAATGCAGAACTGAAAGGGATTTTTTTCCATTCAAATCTTACAATCTTATTATAAGTTTAAAAACCACAAAAATAAGGAAAAATATCCTTATGAAAATAATTTTGTTCAAGTTTGAAATGTCTTTAGAAAACATAGCTTTCTAGTTGGTTATTTATTTTTTCAGTTGGATGGGGTTTTTTTCAGCTTCTCAGTTGTTTTTAAGTCATTTATGACACCAATAATTTTTGAGACAGTTGCATCTAGATGAGGGTGGAGTGCTCATTTAAGTCACTATTGAATGGAAAAAATGGCTACGATACTGAATTGGAGTCCTTTGAGTATAATCAGAAAGGATTTGCTGTCATTTTGGAAAGCTCCTCCTTAAATGAATATGCCTTAGGGCAGTTATCTTTGAGTGCTACTGGACAAAACTGATATATCTGTTTAAATTATGAAGAAAATGACCAAAACAGGTCATGTCAAAAGACATGTATACATTTATATTTTGTTGGATAGGTGTTTTATTTTTGGTGGGGGTTTTTGTGTGGGGTTTTTTGCTGGATAATGTGCTAAATCTTGGGAAGAAAACAATGAATTATACAGCTTTCTCACAGAAAAGGTGAAAAATGGCTTCTCTTGAAATTCAGCTTTTATTTCTTGGCCTTTTTCAAGATGAATCAGACCCAGGGAAAAAAAAAACAAAAAAGAAAAAAAAAAGCTAATTAATTGAGTATCAGAGCCAGGGATATTGGAGAGAGGTAAGGGGGAGGATGGGGGAGAGATTGTCTTTCCTAACGTTGATGTTCAAGTTCAGGAACTTTCTTTATTCTCAATTTCACAGGAAGAAGTAGTAAATAATTCTGAAAGCATGGATTGCAGTTACACTTATTGGATTTTTCTTTTCACCACAAAGGCCTTTTACAGGACTTAATTTCAAATTTTAGTGTGCTTGAATCTTTAATATCTTGAGAATAGTGACCAAGATTGTGGCTTCATATCATGGCCACACAGAAGGGGAGTCCTCCTGTTCCATGCCACCCTTACCTCTCACTTGCAACACCCTTGTGTTATCTCTGGTGCTTGTTGGTAACATATTGTTGCTGATTTTCATTTAGTACTGTAGTTTGTTTAAGGTCTAAACATGCAGCAGGGATGAAATAATGGAGTAGCTGTACAAGACTGTGATGCTAAGAGCAGAAGGGTGAATTGGATACTTTTTTCAGTGTAATTAGATCAGCTCAACTGTCTTGTCCAACCTCACATTAAACTTGCTAGACAACTGTGCAGTAAATAATTGATTGTGAATGTTTCCCCATATCACAAGATCTGTATACTGTCAGTCCCTAGCAAAACCTTATTAAATGTTCCTAATAGTAGTGGCCAATAAAACACACTGATGTGTTTTCATTTTTGTTGAGTGGGACAAATGGGAAAATGCAAATGCTTATACATGTGGAAACAGCTTTTATAAAGACTTATTATCCTGATTAACCAGATAGCAACCTCATTAAAATCAATCTACTAGAAGTAAAGTGCTAATGTGCTAATCATGTGCAATGTTAATAGAATTTAGTACCAGATTAATAAATTGCAAGGCATCATATGTACCTGCTCCAGCTAGCTCTGTGTTTCCTGACACAAAAAAAAATAAAAATATCAAATATTAATTGCAAGTCTATTTGTAACTATCAGATTAAATTACCCTGACTTTTTAGGGCATAAATCCCTGTTACCAACTAGGTCTAGTTTGTAACACTACTTATTAATTACCTTTTTTTTTTTTTTTTCACTAGCTAAATTGACTTGTTTAATAAACTGGTCCAAGTCTTCGGGATCTATTCAGTAATTATAATGAATACTACATAATTTGAATGAAGTGACAGTTTTTCATGTTTTTGGCTTCATTTTAGCATTACAGAATGTATTTGGCTGATTTTCACAAGTCTTGATATGTTGCAATATTCTCCCTTATATTTAAGCGTGCTTGACTGGAACAGAATAAATACGGTCACATCAAAGCTGTCAACTCAGGTGAGAACAATATAAAAAGAAGTCATAAAACCAGCTTGGAAAAAAGTTAGTTTAGCTTCCAATTCTGTTGTCTCCAATGATAATTAGGTAACACTTTTTTTTAGGGTATCGTAACAGCTGTTTTTTTGTTTCATCTTTAGCAATTGATTTGTTTGTTTTTTTTTTCTTCCACCTCCCTAGCTAAATTTATCTTATCTTTCATTTTCATCTTTGAAAGCTTCTCTATTTGTACACAAATAAAAGAATTTCTTCACTGTGTGTAAGAGATGATGATGATGATGTGATTTTGGATTTGCCACATGCCATAAGAAAAGGAAATGTTTATCCATTTATCACTGATATACAACTAACTGGACTTCCTATTTATAGGTGATTTAATGTTTATATTTTCATTCATTTTATGGAATAAAGGAAATTTTACATTCAGTTATTTTGTACAGAAGAAGAGGACTGAGGAATTTTTCCTCAAGGCGGATCAAGGTAGACCTTTTAAAGAGAAAAAGGTTAACTATTTCTCCTAAAGTGCTCTCCAAACAATTATTTTCTATTTTAGACAGGTTGTATATATTACTTTACAGCCTGCAGAAATAATCAAGAAGGTGAGATTTGAAAAGTTCATAATAATACTGAATGTATTAACACTTACAAAGCGTTACTGAGATTCACCAATGAGGCCTATGATAATTATATTGATAAAGAGAAAAAAATAACATAATGACCATACCTTTTACTGTTTCTAATGTTTAATATACATGTTAAGTTTCCTGTTAACTTGCTTTACCTTTATTAGTTATTTCATTTAAAAGGGGAAAAGAACAACCTAAAGCAGGAAATGTATATCTACAGGTATCAGACATTGGAATAGGCTGCCCAGGGAGGTGGTTGAGGCACCATCCCTGGAGGTATTCAAGAAACGAGTTGACAAGGTGCTCAGGGATATGCATTAGTGTTGGGTGGTGTTTTGTGTGGTGTGGGTGGTGTGGTTTTTGTTTGTTTTGGGTTTTTGTTTGTTTGTTTGTTTTGGTTTTTGTTTTTGTTTGTTTGTTTGTTTGTTGTTTTTTTTTTATTGGTTGGACTAGATGATTTTAAAAGGTCCCTTCTAACCTAGGTGATTCTGTGATTCTGTGATCTATTCCTAACTCATACTTCTATTATCCATTTAACAGGCACTGTTGCACATCATGCTTTTACTTTTCAAGAGGGAATACAAGCTCCATGACTTTTTTCTACAAATTTTAAATCTGGTCCAGAATAATTTATGTTGTTTTTAAAGAATGCTGAAAACTCATGTACTGTACAATGGGGTATATTGTTAATCATAGATTTCTTGGGGAAAAAACAACAAATAACAAACCTTATTGGTTTTACCTACAGACAGTATATTTATCTGTTGTTACTAGAACTATGTAGGACTCAAAAGTCTCAAAAGGTAATTTAAATCTGTGTTCAAAGAAAAATACCTGGTCAGGCAAATTTAATTGAAAGGTTTAATATTTATTTAAGCTAACATAAATCAAAACAAGAAACAGTATTTTCAGCATCGGTGAAGTTATAAAGCAGAGAAAGCATTATGTCCTACACATTTATTTGTCTGTGTCAACATTTTTAGGACAGTAGAGAGTTGCTGGAGTAATAAATTAACAGTCTGAACTCTGTGACCCCTGAAAATTATCAGTCTACAAACTACAATACTGCTCTCCTGACTATTTTGTTTCTTTCCTTAAAAATTTCTCCTTTCGATGTATTATAGAATGCAGTTGATAACATAAGTTACTGTTATGAATTATTTGATAACATAAGTTGGAAATTCATTGGCCTGATTTCAGGCCGTCCTGGATTGGAGAGTCCTAAAGGTCAAATATTTAGAAAAAGTATGTCAAAGTTTAGACTTTTAAATGGCTACTTTTTTTGTATTTTGCACTGTAAAGTTGTTCACTTCCCTTCTCTTTCCTAAAAGTACAGGATTCCTGTGAAGAACTACATAGGTTAAAGTAGTGTTATTGCCACTGTTTAATGTCAATGGTCTGTGGTCAAGAGCCAGTAAAGAATTTAGATACCTAAAGTAAGGTTTCTGGTATATTGTAAAAGCATATCATAAAACCTTTCATAGGCAACACCTATCTTTTTATTTCATCTTTTCATATCCTTTGAACTGTATTTCTTCACTTGTGTAATAGTACTTCAGCCCGTTTGCAGTTTTCTCTTTATAAGCAAAGCAATGTGAGATGGAAGACAGGGATGGAGAGAGAATGAGCCCCCCCATAATCCAAGGGGAAATGGTCTGTGACCTGCTACACCATTTAAACACACGGAAGTCTAAGGAGCCAGATGTGTTCCACCCAATGGTACTGAGCTGGTGAGAGTACTAACCAACACACTTTCTATCATTTATCATCAGCCTTGGCTAACCAGGGAGGTCCTAGTTGACTGGAGGTTAGAAAATGTGTTGTCCATCCACAAGGAAGGCCATAAGGAGGATCCAGGGAATTACAAGCCTGTCGGTCTGACCTTGGTGCTGGGGAAGGTTATGGTCCAGATCATCTTGAATGTCATCACACAGCATGTACAGGACAACCAGGCCATCAGGCCAAGTCAGCATGCTTTATGAAAAGCAGGTCGTGCTTGACCAACCTGATCTCCTTCTATGACAAGGTAACCTGCTTAGCGGATGAGGGAAAAACTGTGGATGTCATTTACCTGGAATTTAGTAAAGCCTTTGACACTGTTTCCACAGCATTCTCCTGAGAAACTGGCTGCTCATATCTTGGACAGGTGTACTCTTCCTTGAGTAACAAACTAACTGGATGTCTGGGCCCAAAGAGTTGTGAATGGAGCTAAATCCAGTTGTTAGCCGGTCACAAGTTGTGTTCCCCAGAACTCAGTACTCAGTTCTTTTTAATATATTTACCAATGATCCACATTAAGGGACTGAGTGCATCCTTGGTAAGTTTGCAGATGACACCAAGTTGGGTGGGAGAGAGCTGATCTACTTGAGGGTAAGAAGACTCTACAGATCTGTCCAGGCTAGATTGATGGGCCAAGGCCAATGGTATGAGATTCAACAAGGCCAAGTTCTGGGTGCTGTACTTGGGTTACAACAGCCTCATGCAGTGCTACAGGCTTGGGGAAGAGTGGCTGGAAAATTGGCTGACAGAGAATGACCTGGGGGTATTGGTTGATGACTGGCTGAATATGATCAGGCAGTGTACCCAGGTGGCCAAGGTGGACAATGGCATCCTGGCTTGTATCTACACCTTGAATACTGTGTTTAGCTTTGGGCCCCTCACTGCACAAAAGAGACTGATATGCTGGACCATGTCCAAAGAAGAGAAATAAAGGTGTGATAGCTGGTGAATGGTATAGAGAATAAGTCTTAGGAGGAATTGTAGAGGCAATTGAAGTTGTTTAGTCTGGAGAAAAGGAGGCTGAGGGGAGACTTTATCACTCTCTACAACTACCTTAAAGGAGGTTGTAGTGAGGTGAGGGCTGGTCTCTTTTCTCAAGTAACAGGTGATAGGACAAGAAGAAATGGCCTCAAGTTGCACTGGGGGAGGTTTAGACTGGATTATGACAAATTTCTTCACCAAGAGGGTTATCAAGCACTGGAACAGGCTGCCCGGAGAAGTGGTTGAGTCACCATCCCTGAAGGTATTAAATGATACATGGATGTGGTGCTCAGGGACGTGGTTTATGGGTGCAATTGGCAGTGTTAGGTTTAAGGCTGAATCAATGATCTTAAGCGTTTTTTCCAACCCTTCTATTATTCTATGTTTCTATGCATAAAAAGAGAGTGTAAGAAGAAGTATATCAGAACTTTCTCCCAAAAGAATTTATTGTTAGGTGAAGCTGTGTATTTCAATAATTTTGAAGTTATTTCTATCAATTCAAGGAGGTTTGAATTTTAATTCTAAGCACAGATGAAGTTTTATTCTGAATAATTCATGTTGGATTCCTATGTCAATCACGACATGTTATACAAAAGTATGTAGCAAATTCAGAATAATGCATTCTACTCTAAGAACTTAAACAACCAAAGGTGTGGTGCTCCATTAACTTAATTTTGATAAAGTGATTTCTTAAAGGTTGCCCTGCTGACATCAGATGACAATAAATAGCTAGCTAAGATGTAGCAATGTTATGCCAAATGGAAGCTGGCCTACATATAGGATCTTTCAACACAGGTGAAACAGTTTCACTTAACAAAATAAACACCAAAAAATCATGGATTTAGAGCAGGGAAGGTTTAATTTTTTATTATCTTTTTCTTTCCCAATAAATTATTCAAGGCTGTACATCAGCTTTGGCTGAACATAAAGCTGACTGTTAATTGGCCCACATAGGGCTTCTTTGTTTCAGTCGTATGAAATTTAAACACTGGTCCTACAAGGATTTACACAAGTGCTTAATTTTAGGTACACCTCCATGGCCCAATGCTATCTGAATGAAACATGATGCTCTCTTGAGGTGATATTTCAACAGGTCTAATTATTCAGTCCTCTGCTGCTTCTGGTGTTTAAGCTATTTCATTCTAAAGTATCTCATTCTGAATATAGCCATGTGGTCCTCAGTCGCTCCATGTAGACATAACCTTCACACATTGTGAATAGAAGGAAGGTTCTGGTAGAAGCATAGTGAGACAAATCTTGGAGACTTTTGAATATTCCCGTGTTTGGTAGGTACAATATAGGATGTGAAAATTTAAGACTAATCCTTTAGATAATAAACATGTTGGGTGATAAGTCTTAGTTTGTTATGTAGAGAATCATCTAAGTTTGCAAAAAATTAGGAACTAGGTCTTTTATACTTTTGATATGCTTTTGAGTACTAGAACAAGCAAGTCTTAAAAGTAAGTGCTATGTCTTCTGTATTGTTACTGGAGTAGTAATAGTGTATTTTTGTTGCATATGTAGGATGCCAAGATCCTTAGAGATCCTTAGGGGAAAAAATGGAACATGAAAATAGAAAAATTGTCCTTTTTGATTTTTAAGTACAACTGATCTCAATTAGGGTCCCTCAAATTATTTCTGTGTCAAGTTTTCCAACTTTTCATTTACTCACTTTTCATTTACTCACTTCTTCCGTAAGTAATTAATATGTTTGGTAGGACTGGAAATATTAACATAGATCAAAGATCAGTTGTTTATTTGCTTTATTTTAACATGTATTGGGTGTATATTCAAGGTTTTTGTAATAGGAGGTGGTTGTGGGGGTGCCTCTGTGAGGAGAGGATGTGGCTGCCCTGTCCTGGACACAGCTGGTTCCAGCTGACACCAACTGACCCACAAAAGAGCACAGCTGAGCCCCGCATCCAAGGTGGTGGTTTCTCAGGGGAAGCATACGTAAGAAAGGGCAAAATGCTGCATGGCAGTGAGGAGTGAAGAAAAAGAAAAAAAACATGAGAAAAAGCCCTGTGAACACAGAGGTCAGTGAAAGAGTAGAAAGAGGTGCTCCAGGTACCAGCACAAGGATTCCCCTTGCAGCCTGTAAAGAATTCTACACCATATAAGCTCCTGTGAAGGAGCCCAAACTGGAGGAATTCTTGAAGGTATTGCTCCCTGTGGACAGTCCATGCTGGAGAAGGTTTTCCATGTTAGGTAGAAGAGTCAGAATTGAAGAAATAAAGTTGAATCTGGAGACAATGGTAGGGGGGGAAGGTGTTGGTTTAATTTTGTTTTTGTTTCTCACTATCCAAATCTATTTTAACTGGTAACAAATGAAATTCATCTTCTCCAATTCAAGTGTGGTTTGCCCACTCACCCAATTGGTGAGTGATTTCCCTGTCTTTAAACTGACCCATGAGCTTTTCTGTCTTATTTTCTCCCCTGCCCCGTTAAGGAGGAAAAATGAGAGAGTAGCTTGGTGGGTGTCTGGCAGCTAACAACAGCCAATGCACCACATGTTCATCATACTATGATGAACAATATAAATTTTAAGGCAACACAGAACAAAGGTTTTGATTCTGCACCAGAGTACACAAGTAAGCACATATCACATTTTTTAAAAAGTGAGAAAGAAAACTTGAGGATTCTAAGAAACAGACTCCATTTACTACAGAAAGTCTAACAACTATTCTGAAGAGAGACAGAATCATTGAAGCTGTCAACTCTTCATAGGTGACAGTTAAAAAGGCATGCTGGATGTTTACATGATCACCCAACAGAGCAGAAATCAGAAGAAATTTTGGTTCAGCATAAAGTGATGACTTAAGATGTGTTGTTCTATATGCATTTCCAGACTGGGTACATTTTTTATGAAAATATTGATATGAAAACTGATCTTCGAGAAGAAAATAATTTTGTGAGATCCAATTCTTAAACTCAAAACAATGAGAAAACACAGATTTAAACACTTTTAATTAAATTATTAAGGAAGTCAGTTAAAAAAGTAACATTTATACATACTTTCCAAAAATTCAAACTCATGTTACCATTTTTAAGTGAGGCTTTTTTTAGTTAATTAAAACTCAAGGTTATATCTGGCTCAAACCCTGGTAGCACTTTCCAAATCCTCTGTTTTCTAACTCTGTTCTGACATGACTACACAGCAACAGTGTTTTGTTCCCTGGTTTCTTCTCCCTACAACGTCTGGATTTTCCAAAAAAAAAAAGAAGCCCAATGTTAGAGAGCTGAGAGTTCTGAATACCCCAACAGACAGATAAGGCAGCTGAAGAGAGTAAAATTTGTCTTGTCAGTTAAAAACAATAAGAAATGTTAAAGTTGTTAGCTGCTTTTGAACTGTGTAACAATTGGTTTTACACAAGAATGACATTATTATTTGTTAAATAAGTCATAAAATATGATCAGTGTAATTGGTTAATTTTTATAGTAATGTTTGGATTGTTATAGTGATTTCATGCCTGTGGGAAGTGATTCTTGACACGAAGCTCGGTGAATAAAGGATGGTACTTAGAACCTGTTTGCCCAGAGTCGGCTCATCACTTTTCACTCACAAATGGCAGAATGAAAGTGAGACAATGAAAGAGTAAACCGACACCAAAAGAATGTAAACACATTGAAAATTACAAGGAAAGTCACTCTAAACCAAAATTTTATGTGAAATTACTGCAGGCGATAGGAGACTATTGGCACTGATGGTTATTGAATGCTTGCATTGCAGTGGCTCCCAGGACTTGTCTAGAAGATAGAAAGCTGTAATGCACTAGGGACTCCACACACTTCTGGAGTTCAGATCTTCATCTCTGAAGTGTGTATACTGTAAATAGTGTAGTCAAAAAGTGGAAGAACATGTAACTAAACCTCAGATGGTATGTTCTAAGTCTCACTGAACTACTGAGTCACCAAATTCACCTCCCATCTCCTCCATTCCACATATAGACAAAAATACAAAGGTTTAAAGAAATAATGCAGAAAATGGAAGAATTAGGATAACACAATCCTGGACCCATGCCAGAACAGGGACACTGCTGAGGTATTGTGAGCTGTGGGCAATCCATGGTGAGCAGAGAGAGTTTAAATCACATAAAAATTCCCTGAGTTAAGACTGTTTTGTTAGTGACATGCAAGGGAGTCATCTTCTCTAAAAGAGGTACCTTACCTGGTGAAGATGGGAAACATTCTAAACATCTGTATCATTTTGGGGGCTGATTTATTTTGTTATATGTGTCAGAATAATGTTTTGAACTTTCAGACCTACTAATTGTGACTCAAGCAAGCAATCAAATGACAAAAACCGTTGAATATCTAAGTTAAATAACGTCACGCTGTATTTGACCAATCAGAGTATTCTGAAGTATAAAACCTATTAGAGAAGTTCTCTGAGTATGCTCAGGAAAATTTAAGTGAAAAAAAATACAGTCAAATGCCACTAAAAGCAGTGCTATAGCTTCTTCACACAAGTTGAATTTGGGATCTGGAACATCATTTCCTCAACATTTCTTGTAAGGTAGATAATAGCATAATGCTGAGATCGGTAGTCTGGGCTCTTGTGCCTAATCTGGGAAAAGGCTACTGCCCTTGTGATCGTAGCAGTCAAATAAATGCTTCTGTTCACGCTAAGAGGCAATGTAATTATATATATATGACTTGAAATGGTTACATTTGAGGTGACTGGAGTGTCAAGGCTCATCTTTGGTATTTTATATTGAATAATTGAGAAATTCCCATTTAATTACTCACATTAAAGAAGAGCAAAGCTGTTGCAATGATGCAATGACTGTTTATACCCAAAAAGGGATAGGCAAATGCCTAAGATTAATTTAAAGATGTCTAGTTCTAAACACACTAATAGCCAAAACCAGCACTTAATCAAGTAGACAATGCCTGACCTGCAGTCCCTTGACCAAGTCCAAGTGGTGCAAATTTCCATAGTGCTTGAAACTAACCCTCTCTATAGTAAGTAGGTCCAGCAGTCCAAAAAAATACAAAAGCAATGAGTAATCTAAAAAATGTCCAGTGCTTGCACAAATTCTTCTTTTATCTCCCCAAGCCACCAACACCCATTAAGAATCAATGCTTTTCCCAATTATTCTTCTTTTTCCAGACTGCTGAGTCCTGTGCTAGTCTCCCATTACCAGACTGTTGTTTTCAGTGGTACTTAAGTTTGAAAACTCTTCAGAAATTTTATTATCCTTGGTGGTTGGTATTAAGAGTGTAGAGTATAAAGAATTATTTTAAAATGTGGGTATTTTATATCTATTTTAGAGACTGAAGGAATGTCACTCCTCCAAAGAACTTCTCTTCTATTAAAAATTGAAGTTTTCATAACAAGACATTTTTAAAATATATATATATCCATATATATGTGTACAGGAGAGAGACAGAGAGAGAGATGCACATATAATCACCAGCCTAACCTTGATGTTTAACATAGGAAAAAAGTTACACTTAGGTATGAGGGAAAAAAAATGTATTATTTTGCCACTTTCCAAAGACATATAATACACCTCAGCAGCTATGTTCCAGTTTCAGGATTTATGCTAGCATTCCATTAAAGCTCTTTATCTACCAATAAAAATAGCTGTAAATTTAGGGCATCATTCAGCAAGGCACCCTAATCCTATAGATTTAAATATGCACTGTACTATCTTGCTGAATTGGGCTAATTAATCCTTGGGTTGCCTGAAAAAAATGAGCTATGATTTAAAATAGAAGTTAGCATTTTTCTCAAGAAATGTCTGTTCTGTCCAGCAGAACTGTGGACAGAATTCTGCACTGTCTGACATATGCAATCAGGAATTTATGAAGTGTTTCGAGCCTCTGAAATGTCACATGTTAGAAGAAGAAACCAGATGGATAGTATGTCAACTTTTGTCTTGATATCAGCAGTAACACTTTCACTATTAAATCATGGAGGCCTCACTTTCCTGGACATTAAAAATATAGTCTTATGAGAACTACTTAATTTTCTTCTTTTCTTAAAATCAGAATTCTTGTTCTCTGCAGTCTGAGATGAATTCATTTTGTAAATGGAGCTTCAAAAAGAAATCAGACCGTGTTCATCAGTCATAAGCAGGATTAAAACCTACAAAAGTGAACTAGTCCACTAAGTGTACAACTGATCTCCTAACTGCTAGCTGGGAAATATGTCCATTGTTACCCTCTCATCCTTAGTTCTGAGTGTACAAAAGTCTTTAGCATAAGTAATATGTATTAAAATGTCAATAAACTGTCTGTGGTATTTGAGATCTAGTTAGCATTTTTATTGAGCTCTTGCGTTAGCATTTTCAGAAATGGACTTTTATTAATTACCAATTTAAATCCATACTTTGATACCACAGGCTACTATTAAATGGGTGATTTCAACATTAATAGCTCTTACCAAGCGCAATGCTTCAATTTCAGCAGATTTCACTGTTAGTAATTAAAATGTGCATGTACCCCAATGTATTTATCATGGTAACTAGACAGCTTAAGACATTTACAAGATTCTGCTCTTGATAAAAGACAATATTCTACTGCTTCCAATAGCACTTTCATTTCCCAGAATCTAGTCTAAATAAAAGACACTGGTTGTTTACCTATCAGAGAAAAAAATAATAATTTTAGGTCTCAAATACAATCTAGAGAGATATAATTGCTAAATTCTCAATTTGCTTTCTTTGGTGATTTTATGTTGAAATTATTAATATCGTTCAATTTTTAGTGGAGTGCATTATCTGTCTACTATAGTTAAAGGTTTCTGAGTTTTTCTGCTAGAATTCTCACCATTAAGATGTTATAATTGAGCCTGACCAAGTTTATCTCAGGCTAATGCTAAGCCAAAATTTTTCCAGACATCAGTTTTTAACCAAAACAACAACAAAAGCACAGTGTAAATGCACTAGAAATTTGACCAGCAATAAGATATGCAAAGTCAAAAATCTTGAAGATGTTAAAAAGAATGTGAAAATTAACAATTCTGAATTTTATATGAAAGAAATGAAACACTGTAAACCGTTGTTGCTTTATGTAAAATAGCATTTTTTGATGGCAAGAAATTATTGTTCCATCTGAGAAATGACAAGCATTCACTTTTAAAAATTACAAATCTTCATATTTCATTTCTGAGAAAAACCGATCTTAATATAGGGCTCTATATTAATATAGGGCCCTAAAATATAGGGCTCCTATATCTGTACCCATTTTTATTAATTAAACTGTAGCAAGAAAGTGCATGCAAATTGAAGTCTTAGTATCCATGCATGAAAATTTCTTTGGTGTTTATTGTTTAAAGAATATTTAACTGAATTTTCTTTGAAGCTCTTAAATTTCATAGTTATCTCCAAAACAAGTTAGGACTTAGCAGATGTTGTAGAGTTCTGTATGCATAATATCTGTGTTTGGAATAGCTAGGGTTTCTAGGTGCATACAATTTCACACAGAACCAATACTAGGTGAATTAAGTCTGATAAAATATTTTGAGAAAATAACTGAAACACATCTCAGGGTTAAAGCTTACAGAAATTTCAGTTCCAAGGAATAAAAAAAAAAAAGGATGTGATTGATGTGAAAATTTATTTCTATTATAAGACAAAAAAAAATTGGTACTAGTGTTTGCAAGATGAAAGTAACTTCATATATATATATGGCATTTATTATCTTCTTGGAATTCACTGTACTTTTTGACTATAGGATAAAATCTAATTGATTATAATGTGAATTCTTAATCTTCTCTGTTGGACAGACAATTTTTTTCCACCCTTATCTTGCTTTTTCGTCTGTCTTAACATATTTGTTCACTCGGCAATCTAAAAATGTTTAGCTAAGGAAGTTATGGATAGGTCATCCCCCCCGCTTTTTTTTTTTTTTCCCTTTCCTTTTTTCCTTTTCTTTCTCTTCTTTGACTTACTAATGTTTCAGGATAGTGCCATAATAAATGGTGCTATGTTTTTGGTTGTTTTGAACCTAGTCCAATATTACTGGCTCAATATTAGAAACAGGTTGAAGGACAAATTCCATTTGTTTCAGAGATAAAATTGAAAAACTACAAAGCCTCTATGAATTCCCCTGTCTTTGCCTTATGGGACAGCAACCTCAACCTACATTCTTCTGTTTACAAGGAAATAAGAAAACTCCAGATACTGCCTTTATAAGAAAGACGAGATATCACTCCTTTCACAGCTGCCCTTTCTCTTTAAACTAACTCTTTAGAAAGTCAAATTATCAACAGACAAATATTAACTCTTGAGAGAAAATTCAGTTCTAGTCCCTTGTTTCTCTTTGATTGTCATGATTCCAGAAATCATTAATGCCCGAAAGATCCCAGAAAATGTCTTTTTTCAGCTGTTTCCTTCCAAACCTTTTGGTTCTCATAAAGATAGAAATATTACAGATAACAGTTGATATCCCTTAGATGATAAAAAGCAAGGTCAGTATGTCTACATTAACATATACTTAGATTTGACTTTTCACCCAACTATTTATCAAAATTATGGCATTAATAGATGTACTGAATGAAGTGTAATGGAGAGGCATTAAGACTATTTTTGCAGAGGGAATGAATATTTCATAGACTGTTAGGGCTTTTTTTACACCATCATTGTAAATAAACCTTTCTTTTTATGTGTTAATAGCTAGATATCTAATATGAAAACAGGAATAGAGACAAGTGGTTGATTTTAAGAGTAGCATGGTATGGTATCACAAAAGCTGTACCAGTATTTGTGCAGTTCAGGTTATCTATGAAAAACCTAGAACAGAAAGATGACTATTGGCATGCCAAAGATGGTTGGTGGTTGATGATACTAAATATTAAGAAGAATCAGAAATAAAACAGACTGAAAGAGCTAAAAGATAACTTCTGTCCAAAATGCTAGAAAAAAAATCAGTATTTAAAATTTCAAAGTAATGTACATGGGGAACTACAATTCTAACTGTACGTGCATTTTGATGGGTTTAAATTTTACTTTTAGTCAGCCGGGTGAGAGATCGGGATCTGAACTTAGGAAAAGTCAGTTCAGTATTCACCTGGGGTCAAAATGCAAACTGGACATCAGGAATTATGAAGAGAGACAAGAAGAGACAATATTGCTGTGTCACTGATACCTCTGTGGTATTCCTGTGTCTCAAATATTGCATACAGTTCTGGTCACTTGCTGTCAAGAAGGAAATAATTGATACAAAAAAGGATGCTAAGACATATAAAATTACTTCTGCAGAAAGAGAAATTAAATAGAACAAGACTCATCAGCTACGGAGAACAGCTGGTGGGGTATGATAGAAGTATATAAAATAAAGAATGGCATGGAACAGATGAATAAGAAGCTATTATTCACTATATTTCCTAACAAATAAAATAGGGGCAACAAATGAGATTATGAGGCAGCTGGTTTAAAATAAATCGAGGGAAGTAGTTTTTCACAGAATGAGTAATTAAATTCCAGCACTCATTACCACAGGATATTTTGGATGCCAAAAGTACAAATGGGATCAAAAGCAGATTAGACAAATGCATAGGAGAAATGTCCAGCAAGATCTATTAAACTGTGTGATGCGAACGTAAAGTCTTCACTATGGAACGTTTTAAGTAGGAGCTTGCCAAAGCCGGTAGTACGCTGCTGGAAATAATATTCTGAACTTCCGTGAGCATCTAGCCAAGGACAGCTATTAGGTAGACTTCTATGTTAGCCCACTGTAATCCATTTTATATTTTTTCATTGTTCTAAGAAGCATGCATTTGTTTGGGGGCAAAAAAAAAATAGTAATTTGCTCTAGATTTCTTATTTTTGGTTTGCACAGGGTGGGAATGAAGCTGTTAAATATTTTCTAGCTTTTTCCAGCTACATTAGGAAAAGCTGAATTATTTTATCAGACCTAAGGATGGATGAACCAGTTGTGAAAAAATGAGTGACCTAAACTTTCACACAAAAGTTCCAGTGAACTGAACAGCTATTTGAGTTCCAACGTGTTCAGTTAATGAATTTCTATGACTCTGCACACTCTCGTTCAAGGCATGAGTGGAAATGGAACAGCAAAAATACTGTGTTCATATTTCTTTCCTAGATAAAACTAGAAAATAATAGAAATCTTATATACCACCATAATACCCCACATTTCCCAATTTTATTTCCAGATCAATGAGCTTTGATTGCCTTTGTTATATGTTCAGATGGGAGTGGATAGCAAAGAAAGGAGGGAGAACTGCATTGTTGAACTGAACTGAATCTATAAAACATAAATGTCAATTTTGGTTAATCTTGCTTCTATGTAGAAGTTCCGTACAAAAAGTCCATACCTACGAGAACAAGGTACTAGTTACTGGCAGTTAGGTTGATCGGGTCTTATGGAATTTTCCTATAGCAGCCTTTTCTGAAAAGGGAATTGGGGAGTTCCCCCTCTGCATAATACACAAAGGATCAATTCTTAGAATCCAAGAAATCTATATGTTACTCATTTATATGGCTAATTATCATCTATTATCTGCTCCTTGTATATAAAAATCATTACAATTACATAATAAATAAAATCTATATATTTTGATATATAAAAGATATAACGGATAATAAATTTGTATACTTAGGATTTTTTGTGTAATATACATCTTTTCCTTAGAACACACGCCATATAGCTTTATTCCTATTTTTAATCTCCCTATAGTTTTCACTCTGCCTCCTCAAGTCTATCTTCTTTTTTTTTTTTCTTTTTTCTTTTTTTTTTGTTTTTATTTATTTACATTTTCTTTACCTTTCTCCCAATTTGGTATATATCTTTCTGTGGATATCACTAACACAATGTCTGAGTCAGAGTTTTAAGTGGGTCGTATTCAAATAGGTCCCAAATTGAACAGAAAAATGCCGTCACGTCCGAAATAGTGATACTTCGTCAAAACTGGATACTTCAAGCATTTTACTCATCCATGATAAAACTTATCATGTCAACTGTTAGTCAACAAAGTAGAGGATTTTAATCTTTAGTTTTATACTTCTGTTCCTGACATTTTATTAGGTTGTCTTTATGTTAATATTCAGTATACAAGAAATTTTCTTTGGGCTCAAATCCAGTCAGAGCTTTCAGCTCCTCCCAGGAAGTGATCTGCATCTTCCAAGATTGAGCTCAAGTTTCACATGGGCTTCATTTGGCTTTTTTTTCCTGACAAGTCCAGCATGAGGTAACTTTTATTACAAAAATTTAGCATTTCACTGCAAAGTACTTGTTTTTACAACGTCTAATTCATAGTGATTGTTACAGTTATGCACTCCCATGTCTGGGTTCTGAGGCACCTTTTCTAGGGATGTAAACCTTGGGATGAAGCAGAGAAAAATGGTTCAAATTATTCTTTATGTAGATAACATCCCTCTTTTACTTAGGAACTTCTTGTTCCTATTTTCTGTTTTTTAAAAAGAAAAGCACATTTCCAATGCCCCTGAAATTACAAGTGAATGGCTGCAGCAAGAAGATTAGTAATTTAGAAACCAGTCTTATTTAACAAAATTTTTGCTCTTCATTTAGCCTGACAGACAGCTTAGCCCGATGTCACTTAAAGTAGACTATACTGCATTGTATTCCACTGAGCTGAAGATGAATTTCTTTTACTGAAACCATGGGTTGTTTTTTTTTTCAGAACTAACTATTTCTATGCTAACTTCAAGGTTTGCAGCTTTTTCTTTTTTTTTTCTTTTCTTTTTTTTTTAATTAGTTCTGCTGCATGCTGAAATCATGCTTCTTTTTTTGTTCAAATCCAAGCACAGCATTAAACTGCTCTACAATAGCAATATAAATCAGTCTTTCATGGTCACCAAGTTTAAGAAACCAAATTTCAGAGGAAAAGAGAGTTTCTTTTCTCTAGAACAAATTGTGACCTTTATCACAAAGAAGCACCCACTTCAGGCAGATATGATTCATCTTTTTTGTGCAACAAACTAGGAAAGGGAAAAGTGGTTCCACAACTCCATCCTTCTCATGAAGAAACATAAAGAAGATAGATGTTAGAAAATGAGAAGAAAAACCAACTAAATAAAATTCATGAAGCTAAGAACATGTGTGCTTAATTTCACCATCTAATCATTTTGAGCCAGACACCTGCCTTATTAAAACACAAGGCAATATAAACAAATGCCTAGAGTTGAGTTCCGAAAACCTTGTATGTGTGCATCCCCAAACTTCTAAGTACAGTCAAGAACCATGAGATTTATTTTTTTTTAATGGAATGGAGAATGCTACCTCATCTCCACTCCACTCTCTGTACTAATAAGGAATGAAGCAAGTCTGCATACTGATTTTCTACCCTTTATTTTGCATAGTGTTGGTACTATTTAAGTACTGAAACAACAAACAGGGAGAAGGGAACGTTTTACACCAGTTTCTGTGAATCAGGTAAGTTCTACCTGGACATAAAAGCACTTTGTGCTATGGAGAAAAAGTCAACAGTGTAATGAATTCCTATTGGAACAATAAGAAAGGAGAGGATTTATCTAACCTTTTGGAAGCAAACAGTAACACAGAATAATGGGATAAAAAATACCGAGAGAAAAAAAATTGGACTGAAATCTGGGGATATGATGTAGGGAGGGTGGTTTACCAGTAGCAAAGTCTTTTACTGCCTTCCAGCACTTCTGGCAAAGTCTCAGAAGTGCAGGCACCTGAAACTGGAAACTAAGTTGGAAAGTAGTTGAAAGGACATATACTGACCTACACTATACAGAGTAAGGTCAACTATTCTGTTTCACCATTGAAATGACTACCCACTTTCTGGTTGCTTGGGTTGTGTGTGGATCCCACAGTCAGTCACAAGGTTCTGTTATGGCCCTGAGACTCCTTAGCACTATACATATGCCCTAGACCTATGCATCAGCAGTAATTCTTCTGTAGTCTCTCTGGAGTCATACCTGTGTAATGTGATTCAATCAGGATAGATGATGTAAATTTGCACTATAGCTAAATGGTGACTGGAGAACTCTGCTTTATGTCTTCTTTATATAAACAGACCTATATGGAGGGGCAAATACAACCAACGATAATCAGCCTTAAATGATGCAGCTCTAGGACTGAAATATTAAACTGAACTTAGTGAGTCTGAACCAACTGGACCCTTCTCTGAAATTCTTCTACAGACAGAAAGAACTCTTGTGGACTTATGCTTACAAGCTAATCAAGCACTCTGTCTTCTGCAGCACCAAATCCATAAAATTCCTCTACACAGAATATGTGAGGTGGGTTGGCCCCAGCGGGCAGCCAGGCAGTTCTGATATTTTAGACTTGACTGTCAGATAGCAAATGATGCCACCTACTGTCTCCAGTCAAACCTTCTGGATTCTACCCTGTGACAAAAAGACACAGAAATGTGCGATGTTTTTTTGCTCCCATTAACTATCTTACTCCTTTCCTTGCAGAATAAATAAAGCATAGAGATTTTTTAGGACTACACAAGCTTGAAGAATGATCTAGTTGGAAGTAAAGGAAGAATTTTTCTCTTAAAAATAAGTTTGGTAGAGGCCAAAAGTATTATCATATACATCTTACAGCATTTGAGAGGTAGATTTCAATAAAATTACCATAGGATTTAGGAATAAATAGTGAACATTCCTCGAGGTTTTCATTTGTAACAAATCTACTGCCTGCACATAGTGTTCTACAGAACAGTACCATACTGTCAAAAAAACCCAAGATAAATTCCATGCTAATTTCACAAAATGTAACTTTCCAGTTGAAAAAATCTATATTGCACATTATTTTTTTAAATGAACAGAATTGTTAGAGATTAAAAAGAAGAGCTTATGTTCTCCAGGCTCAGACAGATTATTCTTCCTATCTCAGTGTTTTGATCATTCATTAGTCACAATTTGTTCTTAAAAGTGTTGTAAATAAAATAAGTTTTTAAAATAAAAATTATATTATTCTAGGTTAGAATATTTTACAATCAATTTGTCTCTAATATGGTAAGGTAATTTTTGAAAGACTATATAAAGAGAAATATATACCTTTCATATCTTTCGTACCCTAAATAACAGTTCACATTAACTTTGGATCAGTAAATTAATGTGCGTATGCAGAAACATGCAGAGAAAGCTATCAAATTTGTTTTAAGATAAAACTCATATATATATAATCACCTTACAAAACATGTTTGGGGCCTGGTCCTTCATTAAGCAACACATAATACACAGCATTTGATAAAGTCAGATTATAGGGTTTATTAGATAATGTCAGTTTTGAAAAAATATTGTTATTAGAGCACATATTGTTATTAGAACACAAAAGACTCCCAGCTGTGGATAATGAAATTTTGCCCACATCCATAATTAATCAATGTTTCAACCTTGCATTATATTCTGAAGTATAAAACAATTAAAAAATAATGTATTCAAAGACCCTTATCTCTTATGTGGTCTTCCAGAAATGTATTGACTTGTCCCAAAGGTTGATTAGAAATAATTTTCATCTAAATACCACTTCATGAATTAATTCTCAATCAAACATTTCTTTTAGCAATAATAAAAAAAAAAATTCTGAAATTTCCTAGGTTTTATGGAAATATCTCCCTGTTCTCTTTGTTGCTTTTTGACTTTCCTCTGTTATTTGTTCCTGTTCTTGCCACTTTCTGCTTCGGTGAAAACCTGTACAAGTTTTGTTTCATCAGTTACAGGCTGTTTCCTAACCAAGTGTTTCTAGCACTAATCTCATGTGTAAGTTTCTTCGTGTTCCTCCTCTCTGCTCTCCTCTCTCTGTGCTCAGAATGGGAACTTCTGCCTTGGTAAATTGGGGGTGGGGAGGGGCGGTGCAGATACTTCATCCACAGGCTGAGCCCTGCAAGTAATTCTGCATTCCTTTAGCACTCCCAGATTTGTAGCTGTACCTCCCCAGGTGTTGATGAGCTTAAAGCAGGATGGGGAGAGAAAGGTATGTCAAAGAAATGAACAGCAATACTGACAGAAACCAGAAGCAAACCCGAGAACCACTGTCAGTAAAAGGCAGAATGCTATTCAGTATATACCTCATAGTATTGTAAACAAATTGTAAACAAGCAAAACTGTAAAAGAAAATACGTTATTTGTTAAAGAATGGTCTATAGCATGGCAAGAGCTATAGGACTTGAATTATAAGTATGAAATCAAATATGTTCTGTGGAATAGTTGGGGCTGTTCTGTAGTATACCAGGGCTGTGGCTGTTGCACAGAGATTGTACCCGAGTTATTAATTCTTGGGTGGTCCAGGAACTCCCTTGAGAGTCATATATATATAGATGAAATGATGCATTGGCTTGAAACTAGATCAACTGAACCCTTAGAATCAGTTATTGACTGATTACGAGAGGAGTACTCCTGGTAAGAATTTTGGACAGGTGTAGAAATAGTCCAAGACAATTCCTGTACAATTTCTAGTACAATTTGTATACTTAGAAATGTTAACACCCCAGGTGGTGTGTCCCAAAGACTTCCAGAAGTGATTCCTGCTATAGAAGTAATTAAATCATATGTAGGTGATTGTAAGCAATAAAAGCTATTCCTGAAGACACGGGCAGGTGGATCAGTCTTTCATATGCAGTTAATTTATTTAAAGAATATTTTGTAAATTCTTAAGATATATAAAGACCAAGTAATTACGCAGGTGCTGGGGCCAGCTGGATTGTAACAATGGATTGATTTGAGCTGAAGACGCTGCTGCAAAGACCCTTATAACAGGTTTCAGTTCAAATACAGAACTTCCATCATCACCAAAAAGTGACAAACCATGCTGTTCTGGAGACTCAATTCACTGTGCAAGCAGTACCTCTGCCAAGATCCCAATAAATTTTCTTATGTTTAACAGACACTGTCATGACTGCTTGTGAAATGGAAATAATACACATTGTGTATGATTTTGATTTACTCAAAATTATTCTCTAATTGTAAATATCTCTTGTAAACTACCGTGTTATTTCTAGCCTAGCAGTAAATAAATGTAAGCAATACAATTGTTCACAAAAATCATACAACATATGGAGTATTCAATAAACAAATGTGTCTGAAAATTCATTAAAAAACCATAATTTCAAATATTCTATGGAAAACATCATATGAGGCAATTATACCTATGATATATAATATAATGTCTAGTATTCATACATAACTGCTGTAGGATCAACATGCTGTAGAGAAACTACAAGAATTTTTTTCAGTCAGCTGTTTGAACAGGCGTGAGAATAGTGCTTTCTCATCTCTTATCAGAAAAGCTCAGTTATATCTTGTCTCAGAAAAAAATATTATAATACAACATCCTCATTAGTCCATATTTAGTAGAAAAATATATGAAACATTTTTTCTGAGATATATGAAATAAATTTAGAATTATTAATATACATTAAATTTCCTTTTAATAAACTAGAGGGACCAAAAGTCTTTCTTGGGATGAGTAGCTCATTAAATCATTTACATATCTAAGTCTGTAATATTTCTCTTTGGGATCTTAAAACCCTTGCTATTTCAATACCTGAGGCTTTTTCAAAGAAGAGCCATATCACACAGCCTGGCAAAATGTGTGATAACTTTGTAAAGTGGAGAAATAAGAAATAATGTGGGATACCAAATTCCTCACCGTAGGTAAAAAAATAATAATAATTTTCTAAAGAAAAGGGCTCCTGCACTACTTCCCTTCTTGCACCATGAAATGTCTTTGCATCATAAAAGTTTTCAATTGCATAATATTGGTCATTTTACAAGAGTCTAGGTGTTTCTCTCTTTTTGTAGTAGCCTTTGAGGAAATAAGCATCTTCCACTACAACAGAAATAATAAATGCAAACATAGTTAAGTTTCAGTTCACAAAATTCATGTCACTTTTGCACTACTTCTTTTGAGGTTTTAGCTAATTTTGTTCACAGTTGTGCCCAAGTAATTTCCACTGTTAGAACTACCAGCAAAGAGTTGTTAAAACTATAAATTGGAACAGAGTCTGGATTGCCATCCAGAGGCTAGATTTACACTTTAAAATGCATACCTTCATATGAATATTCTCCAGATATACTGTTGTATGATGCTTTCACTGTCATTCTTTTCATAAGACCTATGTCTGAGTTTGGCCTAATGACAGATAATGTACTAAGTAATAATTAGTTTTGAAAAAAATCCCTAGAAACTCATGCTTCCCTTGAGATTCCCCTCCCTTGAACTCAGCTTTGATGTCAGAGAGTTTAGGTCTTTTTTTCTCATCGTTGAATTTTTTGGGGGGAAAAAAACTTAGCTTTTTTTTTTTTGCCAGCAAACCTGTGATTTAATTGTCCTCAAATAATCTTCTAAAGGAGAATTATTTAGCTGTAACTGAAGTTCACTGAGTCTGGGGTAATATTGTATTTTACTGTTAAGGAGATGATTGCATATGGAGATGCATAAGGAGATTGCATATGGAGATTGCATAAGGAGATGATGAACATGGTGAGGAATTTTATTAGCATCTGATTTTTTTATTTATTTTTTAAAAAATGCTCTTTATGGGGGAAAGGGAAAAAACCCCTCTTCACTGTCCAAGAACACAAAGTGAAAATGCATTTCTAGAGGAGAAAACTACATCACCTTCGTGCAAGGTACCAAACTAGGACCAGAAGCACATACAAGCCCATAGGAATCAAACAAACCTTCAAAGAGAATAAGAACACAAAACCTTTGGGTGCTACAGTGCTCCCCTGGAAGATACAGAGAATCCCAGGCTGCTGCTTCATACTAGAGATTTCACAGATCTCAGTGGCAACTGGAAATACCTCCCTTCTTGTTAAAAGGTCAGGCCCTCTTAAAAGTTCTTGCTCCTGCTAGACGAAGCATCACTACACAGAATATTGTCTTATCTCTGAGGTGTTTTATTTCATGATCCCCATTAGTCTGTATAAAGTAGAAGTAACCAGAGACTACTTAAATAATATCTAACCAATGTAATAATGTTCACAATACCTGAATTTCAAAATTATTTTTAAGGAATGTAAAAAGCTATGTTTTCAGTAGTATCTGCTGTCTAGGAAGCAAGTTACTGTTATTGACAAATGAAGTAAGAAAATCTGAAGAGACTTTAAACTAGATTTAGAAAGAAAACATGTTTACAAATTTAAAACGTGTGATGTAAACACTCCATAGGCTGCAGATACATATTTTGTATCCCCAAAATATTGCTGATTGTAATACTTATCAATTTATATATTCTCCAACATGTGCATGCAGCAAGCATAAAAAGACAAATAAAAATATTAGACTGGTGATAAGTTTGACATTTTCATTTTATCCAGATCCTTTCTTTGTTAACATGCAAAAAAGATTATATTAAAGATTCAGAAATATTTGTACCCTGTGGATGTTTGCCCAGCTCTCATCTCTTCTGATGTTATTATAGTTATTATTAATCTTTTACAGTTTTGTTATTAATGGTTAAGATGAAAAAAATAAGAAAATAAACTTGTTTCCTTCTGCCAATTATCTCGAAAAAGTATTCCACAAGATATTCCAGGTTGCATAAATCTGAGAGGATAAGATTTTAATGCAGATTCAGTAAAGGTTTATTGGTTTGGGGAAAAACTCTTTACTTTCACTACAGTAAACAGGGAATTGTCATCTTTGTGTGGCAGATGTTAGTTTGACGTAATTTAGGAAGTGGATGCAGTTACTCACAGTTTTATTTTATCCCACTGGGTTCCCTTCAGATCAATTTTGAAAAAAGCTCACGTGGACTGTAAACTTAAATTTGTAATTTTACTACCAAATACAGAGTGGAACTTGGAAAGCTATACAGTGAAAAATAAATTATTTTATTACTTTATCAGCTGCAATGGTCTTCATATTTAAAATTTCATGTTCAATTAGAATAAGACAAAATAAAACAGCAAGCAAATGTAAATTTGTGTGGACTTTGGAATGAAGACATGAAACAGATTGTGGTAGCATTCCCTCGCATGCCTGTGCAGAATCAGGGACTAAGTTACAAAGCCTGAAAAACAGAATGTGTCATTTGATAGGCCAGCATGTTTATAGGTGGGTGTGAAGTAGTTAAGATATTTGAGAAACTTCTAATTATTTACAATACAGTAGCATTCGTGATGGCGAATCTTGCACTAACATATGGCAAATGAAGTCATGCTCAGGGTAGGGCTGGTCAGAAACTCGTGTATAGTATTTCTTCAGCAATGGACCTTTAACCAAATCAAATTTTCACAGAACTTACCTAGAAAGTTGCTAATACTGCTGTCAAGAGTACTCCTTAACTTGTTGTTCTGATAACTGGTAGGACTCAAGTTCAGCTACACTGAAAAAACTGAAAAAACAGGATGGATCTCAGGAAGTAAAACTAACACAAAAATTCAGTGATCAGTAAATGTAACGTTCAACTGGAAATATACACAAATTTTATTGTCAGTAGTGATGATTATAAAAATAGATGTCTATCTAAATTCCTGAATAATTTATTTCTAATTTTTACATCACATAAGAAATTTTAAAGTTTTGTCCTTTACCAGCTTTGCTTGAAAGGGAAATACAGGTGTAGACGTACCAGTTTCATAACTGTATATATGCCAATTTTATAACTGAAAGAAACTGCATATTTTGCCTGTTCTCTTGTGGGAAAAAATCAGGCAGCTGTGTTCTTAGAACTCTCTAGTTCGAATGCATACATTCATGAGGGCCCATTTCCCATACAGATAAATACAAAATGCCTCTGTAATTTTACTAAGTGTGGACATGAAGGATCTGGTTTTTATACTTGAACATAGAAATTTAAGGAATCAGATCCTCTGATGGCAGATGGCCAAGGTGGTAGTCATAAAAGCAATAAAAGGAGAAAAGTTTCTATTTCTCCCTTAGTCAATCTGTGCATATATGCATAAATGTCTCAATAACTCCAAATCCTGTATAAGCAGGGATGACACTGCTACTGTCTTGGAAAAAAAAAAAAAAAAATCAAAAAATCAGTCTCCTTCAGCCCAGAGCAGTAAATCAGAGGGATTCGAGGTAACTAAATTTTTCCACTGACTGCTTTTCAGGAAAGCAAGTAGGACTATAATAAAGGGATAGTGTTTATCTTAATCAAGAATATACAGAGTAGAGGTAGATAAATATCACATTTTCCATCTGTCTGCTACTGTTCTTTGTATCTGTTTTTACATAAGCTACATTGAGACAAATTTAAAACCAGTAAAAAAGAAATGCCATTTTATAGGATGTGTAACTAATTGGTGGAACTTTGGGCTGTGAAATGAGGATATAAATTTCAGAGCATTTAAATTTATATTCATGATTTAGAAAAAATATTTTTTTATTTGCTTTTAAAGACTATTGTGAAACTCTTTCTGCTCACAACATACAGAATACCTAACCATCAGATTAAAATATTTACCTTTATAGGTTGCTTTTCTCTGAAAAAGGAAATGTACTTTGTTTTCAAATGAAGAACTAGGCCCTGATTGCTCCAAAAGAAAGGAGAATAATCTCTGAAGTGCTGTTGCACTTGAAAGAGTAGCTCCTGCATTTAAAATATACTGTATACTCAAAATGTCAAGGAAGTTAATCTATTGTGATAGAGTCACCTATCACATTGTGATCTTTCTGCCAACTACAGTTTTCTTTATTCCTGTAGAACTGCATTATGTTTAAACTATACATATTAAGAAAAATGGGAAATAATTTCCCATAGGAAGCCTATCATTGTAAAAACATATGAGCAACAATTAATTCTGTCCCAGAGGAGAAAATATGTTAATGACCATGGGTTACCCTCAATTCTGAGCTATACTAACTAGTGTATTGCTTTACAAAAGTACCTCCTCTGTAATGTATTGTTTGAGATCTTGTATATGAAAATGTTCTCACAGACTCCTCCACACATACAAACCATAAAATTATACTACAGAGGTGTAAAGAAATTTCTGTACTTATATTTCTGCATGAAAAAGAGAAAAAATGATTTCACAGTCCTGCTACTGTAAGTACAACAGTTTCCTGCAGTTGCATACCTCATTTTCCATCTTAAAATATAAAAGTAGGGAGCAGCCATAGGTAAATTGAAATGGAACCTTTTCTTTTATCATTTCCCTTTATATAGTTTGTAATTATAAATATTCATAGCAATTGATTAAATACTTTTTTTTATTATTTTTTAACAAGAAATAAATGAAAGCAGGAGATATTTTTTTTTTAATTCATACCCTTCTTGCATAGTATTTTGACTACAAGATCTAGACACTTCAGTTCTGTATTGCAATAATGAAATTCCTAGATTAACTTCATTACATTATTCAAGATTTTCATATCTTGTCTATGCATTTAGTGCTGTAAACATTAAAAAGAATGTTCTCCAATGCCTTCTTTGCTTCAGTCTTTACTGCTAAGGCCAGCCTTCAGGAGTCCCAGATCCTAGAGGTAAGAAAGAGAAAGAAAGAGAGAGAAACAAAGACTTTCCCTTGGTCAAGGACAATCAGGTTACAGAATATTTAGACAAATTCAACTCCCACAAATCCATAGGCCCTGATGGGATGCACCCATGAGTGCTGAGGGAGCTGGCAGAAGTCATTGCTGGGCCACTCTCCATCATCTTTGAAAGGTCATAGAAATGGTGTGAAGACTGAAGGAAAGCCAATGTCACTCTAGTCTTCAAAAAGGGCAAGAAGGAGGACCCAGGAAACTACAGACCAGTCAGCTTCACCTCCATCCCTAGAAAGGTATTGGAACAATTCATTCTGGGTGTCATCTCTAAGCATGTGGAGGAAAAGAAGGTTATCGTGAGTGGTCAACACGGATTCACCAAGGGGAAATTCACACTTGACTAATATGATAGCTTTCTATGATGGTATGACTAGCTGGGTCGTGAGGGGAGAGCAGAGGATGTTGTCTATCTTGACTTCAGCAAGGCTTTTAACATTGTCTCCCATAAAATTGTCATAGTTAAGCTCAGGAAGTGTGGGTTAGATGAGTAGACAGTGAGGTGGACGGAGAACTGGCTGAATGGTAGAGCTCAAGGGGTTGTGACCAGTGGCACACAGTCTGGTTGGAGACCTGTGACTAGTAGTTTTTCCAAGGGGTCAGTACTGGATCCAGTCTTGTTCAACATACTTATTCATCAATGACCTGGATCAGGGGACAGTGTACCCTCAGCCAGCCCTGTGAGGACACAAAATTGAGAGGAGTGGCTGACCCACAAGAAGGCTGTGCTGCCATAAAGCAGACCTGGACAGACTAGAGTGCTGGGTGGAGAAAAACCTAATGAAATTCAACAAGGGCAAATGTAGGGTCCTGCATCTAGGGAGGAATAAACCCATACACTAATACATGTTAGGGGTTGACCTGCTGGAAAGTGGCTCTTCAGAGAGGGACCTGGGAGTCCTGGTGGATGACAAGTAAACCATGAGCCAGCAATGTGCCCTTGTGGGGAGGTCATCCTCCCCCTCTACTCTGCCCCAGTGAGGCCCCATCTGGAGTACTGTGTCCAGTTCTGTGTTCCCCAGTACAAGAACGACAAGGAACTACAGGAGACAGTCCAGCGGAAGGCCACAAAGATGATCAAGGAAATGGAGCACCTCTCTTATGAGGAAAGACTGAGAGACCTGGGTCTCTTTAACCTGGAGAATAGAAGACTGAGGGGATCTCATAGGTGCTTATAAATTGATGTAGGTGTCAAAAGGATGGGGCCAGACTCTTTTCAGTGGTGCTGAGTGACAGGACAAGGGACAATGAGCATAAGCTTGAACACAAGAAATTCCATCTGAAAATGCAGAAAAACTTCTTTACTTTCAGAGTAACAGAGCACTGGAACAGGCTGCCCAGAGAGATTGTGGAATCTCCTTCTCTCTAGATATTCAAAATCCACCTGGAAAAGTTTCTGTCCAGCCTGCTCTAGGTGAACCTGCTTTTGCAGGGGGATTAGACCGGATGATCTCTAAAGGTCCCCTCAAACCCCTACCATTCTGTGATTCTTTTATTCCCTTAGACATACAAAATTAGCTTTTGTGACTGTAGGCAATGTAAATGAGTGAGAATCTAAGTGGACAAAACTACTTGATTAAGTGTTAAGTTGCAAAAGTGAAGCCACAAAGTGTAATAAAATATCTAGATTATGCATTGTTACTTTTTCATGCAATCATGTAATTTTTCAAAGCAGGTGACTCAAAATATCACATATAAACCAACACATAATTCAATCTTCCATGTGTATGAAATTTATTAATAAGAGATTTATATTGGTTTATAATATGAATGAATTCTTACAGAATTAGAGTGAGTACATCTCTAAGGAAAACGAGTAACGTTCTGGTGGTGTAAAGCCTTATCTGTAGGGAATAATGCTCTGGATATATTCTAGTTTATTTAAATCTATTGTTTGTTTCATTATCTAGATGATCAAATGGTTCATTAGGATAACTATATTAAGACATTTCAAGTAAGAGGTCAATACGCTGGATCTGAATCCCACTTGAGGGTAATTACTTTGCCTAGACACCTCGTCCCTTTGAAAACCCTAGAATATCTGAGTCATCTACACAGAGGCAGCAGATAGGGGATGCTGGAGTCAGCAGTGTATCCTGGAAACCAAGATGCAAAGCAGATCCTGGGGTGTGTTTAATATTGCATATCCAGCCAGTCTGAAGTGATTAACCTTTTGTATTCAACATTGGTGCAGCCTCACCTCGAGTACTGTGTGCCATTCTGGACCCCACAATTTAAGAAGGATGTGAAGATACACAAATGCTTCCAGAGGAGGACAAAAGAGCTGAAAGGGCTGGAAGGAATGTTCTATGAGGAGCAGCTAAGGACTTTGCATTTGTCCAGTTTGAAGAAAAGGAGGCTGGGGGTGGGGGGGTGGGGGTAACCCTTCCTGAGGAAGGGGAGAGGGAGGTGCTGATCTCTTCTCCCTGGTATCCAGAGTTGGGAAGTGTGGGAATACTTCAAAGCTGCATCAGGAGACGTTTAGACTTGACATTAGGAAACATTTCTTTACAGAAAGGGTGATAAAACCGTGGAATAGGCATCACAGAGAGGTGATCCTAGAAAGGTGTTTAAGAGACATTTGGACAATGCCCTCAATAATATGCTTTAGCTTTTGGTCAGCCCTGAAGTGGTCAGGCAGTTGGGCTAGATGACTGTTGTAGGTCCCTTCCAACAGAAATTCTATTCTATTCTATTCTATTCTATTCTATTCTATTCTATTCCATTCCATTCCATTCCATTCCATTCCTTTCCATTCCTTTCCATATTATGCAGTATCAAGTCATTTGCACCTTCTTAGAGTATTAGCTGGAAGACATCTAAGATAGTATTAGTTGCCTATGTTTAGACAACTGAATACTCCAGATGTCTAAAGCTGGTCCTCTATTTTAGGATATTTAATCAAAATTCCACACTAAGCAATCAAAATAGTCATATTTGCAAATATAGGCATAATACCAAATATAGGCAAATCTTCAGGTGGAATATGGTCACTATCATGAAACTGGATGTCCCCAGTCACTGGTAAGTAACATACATTTGAACATACAAAATTTATTGTGTTGATTGCTCAGGTTTTATATTGTAAATTGGGCTGAGACACTTGCACACTTCCCCCATGCTCATCTGGTTAGCTTGGGAAGACATTTACACTTCTTGATTATCTCAGGATAAGCCATTTAAAAAATCAGTTCATCCACTCATCTGACATAGCCCTTTATATGAAACAAAAGTCTCCCCGTGGTTCCTTTCTGTTGAGATAAGCTTAGCTTTCTACATAACAGATGTGATTACTCCTGAGCTTCATGAGCACATTGCCTATGCCCATCGCCTCCGAGTCTTCCTCTGTTGTGGGGAGTTGTTGATCAGCCACACATGGTGAGAACTGAGATGAGAATTCCCTTTAACTAACTGTACAGTGAATACTGTTCATTTTGTTCAGGTGATAACATTGACTTTAAGTTGGATTCCTAAACAAATCACATTCTATTCCCTTTTGTCCCTGTAGCAATTTACTTAAAAAGTAAATTTAATTTACCTTCATATTGGTAAAAATATATTCCTTTCATATAAGATTCTGGATATAATTTAACTTTGAGGAAATGATCAAATACTAAACTGCATTTGATTTTCCCTTGTGATGTACAGTACTATTTTCTTCATGTTGTATATATGTTTACCCCCACTACTTCTTTTTTCATTTTACTCAGTCTGGGACTTCATTTAATCTACTGAACACTAAAGACAAGGTAGCACCCTGGTGTATCAGTTTATCTGTGCATTATGTATGTAGAAAGAAAACTAACATAATTAAATTGTTGAAGCATGCAATCTAAGGCAGGGTACTGGCTGAAATCTTGAGAGTTTTAGGTCATCCGGGACTCAGTTAAAGCTGATGGATTAGTAGTGAAGTATTAACAAGATAAGTGCTATTTGTCACTGTTGTTTATATATAATGTTGGAGAGTCTGTTGACAAATGTGATTTCCTATAGTTCTTAGACCATGCCATAGTTCTGTGCTACAATAAGACAGTCAGTTTCTTCAGCTTTTAGCAGTTTATAACATTTCAAATGCACATAAAACATGAAATTGCATTAAATGCAAGTAGTTCCTTAGATAACAAGTAAAGCAACACTAGTACATAATACAAAATGCAGATATAATGCAAGAATAAAATGAAAATCATTTAAATAGTGAAATTATTTGAGGTTAAGGCTACTGCCACCATCAGGTAAACCGGGATAATCTGTGTTTGAACAGTGCAATGCCTTGTTAACATATTCAGCTACTGTCTGTTGAGCAGGTTTGTCTCAGTGCTATCATGCAGATGTAGAAGTGGAGATCAAAAAGTAGTATGTCCATGTTAAGATAGTAGGAATGTGCTGTTAGCACATTGATCTGCTTAAGCTAATATACAACACGCTCATCAGCCAGGAGGCTATGTTGAGAAAATATTTCTTAACAGTTCTAAGTCCAGTTTCTTTGGGAATATCTATGTATTCTCTCTGCAGGGAACTGTGGCATGTCCATTGCCATGCAGATGTGTGTTCAAGCATTGCTTGTACAACCATTACTTACGTTGCTCGGTATTTTGTGCCTTCCTTAAAGTTTGTGAGGTTAGGCATTTTGTCAGGGAAGGCAAACATTTCTTTTCATTTTATAACTCTCACTTCTAAAATTTCACAAACTCAGAAAAATGATGGAAAGACAAGTTATGGAGAGATACCATGCACTCACAGGTGATGTCAGTCTTTATGCCTAGTTCACAATTTCATTGTTTGTTTTTCCTAATTACTGTCTCCTGCTATTATCAGGGCTAATGTATTAGTATCGCTGGAAGGAGAAAGAACATTTTTCATGAAACCAAAAGATTATCAGCAGGGAGAAGGTAAGAATAAACAAGGAGTCTCAGATGTAATGGTAAACAATTCTTTCCCTGGAGAGTCAGAGAGCACTGGCTGGATTTTTTGAGGCCCCAGAAACCTTTGCATACCTACACTGAGAACAAATCTGAAGGAAAGGACTTGACATGTAAGGTCAGATTTGTCTAAAAGCTCCTATATTTCTGTTTTGTCTCATTCTACTTAAAAAAAAAACAACAAAAAAAACAAAAAACCAACTTTGTTTGAATATTTACTAGTTCTTACTTAGTCTATGGAATCCATGTTTTCGGAAAGTATAGTTCTAAAGTTACAAAAGCCTTTTCCTATTTTTTAAGCTCTCCATTTCAAAGTTGTAAACAGGCTCTTCTCAAAGCACTGACCCACTTGGAAATCTGACAGAAGAGACGTTCAGCCACGTTTGACTGCTCAGGAAACTACCTAACAGGAAACATATATTTATAGATAGGCTATAAATAGGATTCACACTATCCAAAAGTGATGTCTGATTCAACAGTGTAACCAAAACCTGATATGTAAGTATTCCAGGCAGTCACGTACTATATTCAGTGCTTTGAAAACCTGGTGAAAATTGTGGAGGTATGCACTGTGCCCTAATAGTCAGATTTTTGCACTCACTTATAGCTAAAATTCAAGTGGATTATATTTGAAAACCTTCAAAAATGAAACATATGCATAGCTGTCACATGAGTGATGGGTTATGCTGGAAAAAGAAGCCGTTATACCAGTAGAAGTATTGGAGGGGCAGATAACAAAGACTGGGAAAATTATTTAGACTTTCACTTTATGATTGAGTCCAGATGAAACAAGAAAATAGGACTAAAAAGGAAATAATAAGGCCTGATTATGGAGAGAAAAAGATGACGATCAAGTATATTATTGCCCTGGAATTAATTTGGACTAAAAGTGATTGAAATCTCCTCACCTATGATAGACGAGAAAAAATTCTGAGAAAAACAGCATAAAGTGCATGATAAAGTGCAATTCATCATTAGTAACAACATGGACTGGATGACCTCCTCAATTTTTTTTCTTCCCAAGTGACTTTGATGATGACTTTCATGATACAAGGGTTAAAATGTACAAAACATTGGTTAACTTCTGGCTTGAGATCAAATCACTGAAAAGATGTTGATACCTGATTAAAGCTCATTAATGAGAAACTACACAACAGAGTGACCATCAATAATTTTACAAAGGCATAATGACACAGCATAATTCAGAATAAAATAATGAAGCAATTTATTACAAATATTTGGATTAAAGTTCCATTTCATATTTAATAAAACGTCATTACTGAATTGAAATTTATATTAATTATTATTATTAAGGAAGAAAAATTATATTTACAGTTTTCTAATATGCAAGAATACATTAAAACATTTGAAGGAAGTCACCTACCTTTGGGATAATAAGCAGGATTTCTTTTTTTTTTTTTCAAGTTTTGAGGAGTCTTCATTTGCATGACTCTAGCACCAAAACCTTAGAAAAAATTTCTTTTTATAGTTCCCGGTGTCTAGACAGTAAGCCTTTCTGGCTGTTTTACACAGCCATCTCTCCAATAACAAAAAGACATGTATAACATTAACATAATGTGTAAATACTGTGCATTCAGAAAAGTGTTGGGAATTAATGGGGAGGTTAAATACATGCTCTATTTCCACACTTCCCATCTCTGTTACTATGACTCAATGAATTTGGGACAATTAAAGTGTGAGGAGGTTTATGCAGTTCTACCATTTTGTAAGCAAGACTCTAGATAACTTTCTTTCCAAACTGCTCCTTTCTTCAAGGTGCAGTCAAAACATGTAGGAGGAAAGGTGTCAGCAACCTATCTAGGGAAGATTGGGAGTGGTGGTCATTGGAACAGAACCACACTGCTCACTGAATAGAATCTAAATTTATTTGCTTAACAGCATGGGTTGTGGGTGGATAGCAATCCTCTTCCTCCAAAATACAAATGTCTACACAAATCAGAGCTTCAGCACCATCAGTCCATTTAGACCAGCAGAAGTTGGACCCAGAAGAATATGACACTTGTTTCTCTCGGTTGATATGTCTGATCCATGGCTGAGAAAACAATTCTTCTTTGGGGTCTAGTTTCCACTTGTTGTTGGATGTTCACCTGTGGTGTCTCCCTAAAAGGCTATTGTTCAAAAATGTATTGCATTAGCTTCCAGCATTAGCTGCCAACTGCTTTGCTAAACACCTAGCACCGAGTAATCAACAGTGGCCTGTGTTTTTCACCATACCTTCCCACCACATGATGAAAACCTGAAAAAACTCTGTTATAATTTTTAATTTAGATAATTGAAGTTAGCCATATAAAAGAAAATTGCCAGATTTTCAGAGGTTTTCTGGGCTTTTAGGTCTCATTAACATTAATAGGGTCGGAAGTGCTCAGTACTCATGAAAAAGTCAGACTGCACAGTGAGATGACAGAATATGGCTTCATGTTCCTAATTTTAGACATTGCAATTTGGCAAATGCTGCCTGAAAATATTTATGATCATGTGAAGTTGCAGTCCATAGAGTATTTCTGCAATCCTATGATCACCATGCAGTATAACACATTTAAGATTATCTGGATTATTCTTTCCACTAGTGTCTTGGAGTATTAATCCTGGTCAATGTTAGATAACTACTCAGGAGATCAGAACTGTAGTGCTGCCAGTTGATAAAGGTTAGAAACATTAGAGCTGATTTTTCCTGTAGGACACAGCATGCTAGAATTTAATTGTAATCTTGCTTCATTACCCATCACATTCCCTATTAAATAGCAAAATGATTGTCTTTATGTCTTTATTTCTCACTTACTAAATTATTGCCATTTGGGAACATAAACAGCATTCTTAAATATTTGAACGCATTACTTTATACTGAAAATTATTTTCTTTCTAATTATTTAGGAATTTGTAGTTCAGATTCCCCAGTGAAGGACTTTTAACTTTACTTCTGGGATTTTTATAGCAATTTGGGTAGATTTAACCGTATATTATATTTTACCCCCCAAAAAGGAACAGCTGGCCTGTTTATGTACATCAGCAAATGTCAGTTCCTTTAGAAAAAGAAGGGCTTACTGCATAGTTATCATCAGCAAAATAACCAATAGTTAATAGATACAGAATTTCATGTTTCCCATGGCTCACAGGAATTCTTTTTTGTATCATCATTATTACATTATTATTAATAATAACAATAATAGTAATAATAAAGATTATGAAGTAGATCAGCAAGGACCTCTCTTAGAGAACCGGAATGAGTGTCAGGCTAGACCTCATCTCTAAATCCTAATAACATCTGCGAAGGTAAGTGCACCTTGTCTGAAAAGGAGAGTGTTTGCTTCCTCAAGAATTATTTTGTTGCCAGAGGTGCTGAATTAATTTAATTGCTCTCTGTTTAAGACAATTTGGAAGTTTTTGAGGGCAGAAAGAGTACAGGGGTGACTCCAGTTAAAATACTTTGCAACACAGAATTACACTGGAAATATTGTAAGTATTTTCATCACTAAATATATGATCCAGAATTGGATAGCATAATATGGTTTTACATCCATGTTATGCAGTTTCACACAAAAATTCAAACCAACTGATGTCCCCTGCTTACGAATTATGTGATTAGGCAGCTTTCTTACAGTTTCAATTTAGACCTGAAAGAATTGTTCGTTTTTAATAGGTTGATTAAATGAAAAATATATGTACATTAATACCTTAAATGTAGATTTTTTATAAACTAGAACACTGTTTTTTGAAAAAGACAAAATGAAGACTACTTGCACATACAATCTGTGAATGGCAATAACAAAATGCAATTTAGTATGAAATTTGTAATTTGTAAACAAAAGTATTTTGTTATGTAAAATACTGAGCAGTCATGAGAATTTGATATTTAGCTATGAACTCCTATATATTGCTTAGCAGCATGAAGACCAATATGTTGCCTTATCATTAAAAGAAGATTGGATTTTGAGTGAATTCACATAGTATTCTGATCAAAGGTATGCTCTCAGATAAAATCAGATGATATATTGGCATTATTCTAATTACACTTTAATACTTGCTCCTAATTTTTCTCTTCCATTCATACACTCTATTTTATTAAAGCATAGCAAGATATTTATTGCAATCTTTATTTTCTCTGTTATTCAAATAACCATGATAATGAAATGTCAGCCTAATTATTTTTATGTAGGCACAAAAACATAAATCTACCCGAGTCAGTTTTCCACTGCCTGCTGAAATTAACATTTAAAAATAAAAGGTAATATATGTCTTTATAATAATTTCACTACAAGTGTGTTAGTTTTATAAATCGTATTCACCTGTGATTATAGCTAGCATCGTTATGTTAAATTAATTTAACAAATCCAGGAAATAAGTATTTGAATGGCAGTTAAGTCCCAACCCAGTGAAAGAAGGATCCGGTATTATCTTAAGTGATGCTGTCTGTCTCCACAGTGTTGGAAAGGCTACACTAAAGTGTCTGGTGGTTTGATTTTTTCTTTTTTTTTTTTTCTCTTTTCTTTTTTCCCCCACTATTTTATAGATATAGAAAATGAGGAGGAGCTGATATCTTTGGGAGAGTTATTGCAAGCAGTCTAGTGGATTGGGGGGTTGAAGGTGATTGGCACCTTACACTGAGCACTTCAGAGAATCAAGCTTCCAGTTTATGACACTGTGACTAAATGACACACAGGATGATGACTATGTGAGATGCAGTAGAATACTAAAATAGTCATAGTCCCTTTGCAGTATTGCAGCCTAATAAAAGCACAGGAATTTAACGACAACTGCCTCTAACCTGAATGATTTTCACAGCTTTCCACTTAGTACCTTACTAACAAAGTTGGTCTTTTATTTACAATGATCCAGCATTCAGGATTTCTGAACAGGAAGGTCACCTCTTTCTGGATAAAACTGACATCACTGGAAGTATTCAATGCCAGGCTGGATTGGCCTTTGAGCAACCTGCTCTAGCAGAGATGTTCCTGCCCATAGCAGGGGGGTTGGAACTCAATGATCTTTAAGGTCCCTTCCAACTCTTACCATTCTATGATTCTATGACACTCCATCCCCATAACAAAAAAGAAAACAAACCAAAACAATTGAACAGTTTGCCATGAACCATCAAAACCCTTCCAACTATTTAAGTCTTTTCCTCACATGCCTGCATTTTACCCCTTCATTTTGCATTTTTCCTAAAATGTCAAGTAGGTCTATTTGCTCACATTATTCCTATATTTTTTACTTTATACTTTTTATTTTTTTATATAGTTTACGCAAACTAAATAAGTGTAGGGACCAAGTACTAATCTGAGATCACTGATTTTTGTTGTACTAGCAATAGCTTTGTTTTAGGCTGCACCATCTAGCATATTTCTACACAATGTTTTGAAACAGCTGAAGGATAGTTTGCATCAGAGACCACCCCCAGTAAGCAGTTTTGATGTGAACAGCTTACTTTGGAGCATAAGAGAAGATAGCCATTTGGACACCAGCTATGTCATGCCACTTGGTCTCAGAATGAGAGAACAGTTCCTGGACCATTTTATTTTTTAGGAGAGCTTTTGCCTCAAAGAAAGGCTTTGAGCTTTTTATGCATGGATTTCCTCAGTCAGCATCTAACTGCTGCTCCACAAAGACACCAAGGGCAGTGTGCCCATCCACCTTGCCAAGAGCACTGGGATGGTGTTCAGAGCCAAGTGGAAGAGAGGGATGAGGGAAACAAAGTCTGTGTGGGAGGTAGGGTTGACATATAAATACGCTCTCCTGAGTCAAAGCATAGACCTGTCCATTTATCTACCAAGCCACCTGCTGTACCCAAAGAGATGAAGTGGTGCAATGGGATACAACTGAGGACAAGTATACTTTCTGTGCCTACTGGAACAACAGATGGACCTAACTTCATTGTTACTTTGTTTCCCACCACACTGCTATTTACCTTTGTCTCCATCTGTTCTGCCTTGTCATGAGCTTATGTTGTGAATGCTCTGGATCAGTGACTGCACCTTGCCAAGCTCAGTGGGGTCCTGATTGCTGCTTGGAGACAGGTTGTTAGGCTATACATTCACAAGGGAAATTTATGCCACAGCTACTTAGTGAAATTCATACTATGCAGTGCAGACAGCTAGGTAGTTTGTGCTTTATTTGGGTAGAACTTGGTGTTAAAGAATAGAATATACAAAGGTCAACACAAAAAGATGTCAGTAAGTTAGACAGTAAGACTAACTGTAGGGAAAAATGGGAACTAAGGATGCAGTCCTTACTTAATTCCCAACTGCAGAGAACATTTAAATCTATATAAGATTCATATCTGTGTGTCTCTGAAGAGATTAGGGACCAGAATATGATCAGAGACCTAATATATTTCTAAATAAGGCTGGAAGAAAGGAATGAGCTACTGATACTACTCCTTTTCTCTGATAATTCAGCAATAGAGCACTTCACTTGTGATACAGGACAGCTAATTTCAAATTCGTTTTTCTGCCTGGGTAGATATGAACACCTATCTCGAACTCTAATCACTAGGCAGCTGGGTATGCAGGGATGAGATTTGGTCTCACCCACCAGTTGAGTACTCAGTACAAAGACAATATTTTCTGGCCCAAAGACTGAAAGACAGCAAATACCAGTGAGAGTCTATAACTTCTTGCTATAGCAATCAGCTTGAAGCTTGCAGATCTGGGATCCCACCTTCAATTGTTCAATTTTATGTTGGATCCCACTGCATATATCCTACACAATAAGTGGATCAGGATCCTAAAGCATTTAGGGAAAGTGCCCTAACAAATTAGGTTATAGATAACCCCTATTTGGGTATTATTAACAATGTAATGGTGTCCCTTTCCTTACATCATTATAAATAAAAAATCATAGTAAAATAAGTTAAAATTGAAGGCTTGAACACTTGTAAGTTTAAAAATTATTTAATTGAGTATTAATTAAAATTCATCATCCCTTTTTTCCACCCACGCGAAGATGCCCTGAACAGGCAGGGGAAAATTGTGAGGGGAGAAATCAGACTTTGCTATTGAAAAATAATTTGTCTGAAAAGCTCCCATGCTTCACTTGTTGAAGAAACTTAACAGACAAAGTAAGAAAAAGAGAAGAGCTTTTCAGGAGAAAAGGTAGTTTTATGGTTAATGCTCTGCCTGCTACACATAGAATTCTAGCTTCCCTCTTTAACCGTGGTCTTAGTCATATCACTTAAACCAACTCCTACACATGCAGATGATGAACACATGAGTTATATTTTCTAGATATCTACCATAAAAAAATAATTTTAAAAATTAGCAAGAACTCATAACTGCAGCAAAAGCTGTTTGAAGCTGCTATTTCAGTTGCTGTCATTCTTTAAAGTGATAGGTCTCTCAAGATATGGAATGCTAAGGAGTTTCAAATCAATCAAAAAGTACAATCTCATTGCAATTTCTCCTTCATGTCCCCATGCTTTGTGTATCAGAAGTGATTAAAGAAGAGAAAAATATGTACTGATTCAATTAACTTTGTAGTGGAAGTAATCCAAGACATTAAATTTCCTTTACACTGTAATTCCAAACATTTCCCTGCTTGACTGGTTCCATAGTCCAACTTTCTTCTTTACAGTGACTGCACAGTTCTAGTTGCCTCTCCTTGGCTCTACACTTCTTGGTTTTGTGGGTTTTTTTGTCTGTCTGTCTCCACCTGTGCTTATATCCCTGTTCTGTAGTCCTCTTTCCTTTCTCAGCCCCTTCTTTCCAGTTAAGTACAATTCTTGTTTTTCTCTTCTTCCTCAGCAGTAACAGCTGATGCTTTTAAAACCCTAGAGAGATAGTGCATACCCACATAATCTAATGCAGGAGTGCATTAGAGATCCCTGAACTATCTATCCCTGAGATAAAAGCTTACATTCTAGTAATAGATTAGCAGGTTGGTTTTGGTTTGGTTTGGTTTGGTTTTTTCTTTTTTTTTTTTTTCTTTCATCATGGTGTAACTATTTAACAGCTATTTAATCATTTGGGCTCAGCCAGAGCTCAAGACCTGAAAGATTTTTGCTTATAATGAATGATGCTTATGGTGAATGTTTGACACAGTTAGTGACATGAACATGGGAAATGCAAAACAGCAACTCTTTAAGCACCAATTAGTAAGGTTTTAAAAACATGTCCTATATATAACATAACCTTCAACTATGAACAATGAACATCTTAAACATTTAGATTACAAAATGTGAAGCATATAAAAAGGATAACATGAAAATAATTGAATCTCTCAGAATAATAATATTTTTTGTCATAAATACCCTGGAAAAATTGTAACAATAAAGTCAAATAACAATATTCATTGTAAAAGGTGATAACACAAATAGGAAAATGAGAATCAATATGTCTGTAATGAGAAGCTTTGCTTTCACAACCTGTTATCTGAGGTGCGAGATCAGCTCAGTTTGACAACAGATCAAACCTAGCTCAAGACATACAAAGTAAGATTTTGTTGTTCTGTGAGAAATAAATGTGAAATGAAGTGTATGTGGCTGGTTAGGTCTATGCAGGCATATTTCCAGAGTCTTGATAGGGATTTCAGTGACACAGGCATTTGCCATTGGACAGCAGCTTTTAAGTGCTAAATATGCTTTTAGAATATTGTAAAGCCATATTGAATACCAGTTAAATTAACAGGTTATATGGAAAAACACATTCTTCAAAAAGTATTACCAGAATCTTATTACCATCTTTTGAAAATTCCTGCAGCCTGTCTTAAAAAGAAAACATGCACTATAGCCGTTAGCCAAAAGACTGAGTATGTCAAATGTATGCAGGATTGAAGAACTACTTTAGAAGAATTTTGAAGAAGATTTCAAAAGATGAAAGTCTTTTAAACTTTCCATGTTAATGGAATTAACTAGCAGAAGGAAATAAATGCAACTACATCTTTGCTGAACTCATAATTTGATACTTGAACGTAATTTATAACTGAATGAATGGATAGGACAGACATTTACAGTTTTCATTTAGTAAGGTATCAACGGCTTAGCATTTATAAAACAGCAGCAATTGATGAATATCAAGTCAAATGTTATGCAGTCTGCACTAGCAAATGTGGAAGCAAAACTGGAATAATTGCTATGACAACAAATGTAAACCATTGCAAAGTTGGCTTAGAACAGCAGGCCAGAACCAAACAGAATTCAACAAAACAAATCAAACAGTAAAATATTTCAGTCTTATGAGTAGTAAGTATGCGGATAACAATAATGAGGAATGCAGTAGCAAGGCTGAATTTAAAAAGCTTCAGCTGAGAATGGTTATCATAATTCATTGCAAAGACTCAAAAAATATATAATTCCAGCTTTCTATTTGGAAAAATATCCACTTCCAACTCACACCCAGAAATCATTACTTTCTTCAAGATAACGAGTAGCCTTTGTGGCAGGTGCACCCCCAAAACACACCCACTGGTAAGGACCAGAACTTCTTGAAGCTGCACAGTGACTACTATTATGTACACCTTAGTTGAATGACTAGTAAATTTAGGCCCTCAGCCAATGAGGAGTAACATAACTATATATGAAGACAGGTCAGATCCAACTAGGGTATAAATGGAGCCCTGTCAGAGGGCAAAATTATTCAGTCCTCTTCAGAGCAGTGGGTCTGATTCTGCGGACTCTCCCCATGCGTTGGGACACCACCTGCACTGACTCTTGCAGGTTGAGACCCTTCACTTTTCTAGGTGAGTGACTGTACATTTTGGATCCTCATTTCTAAAACTGAAGAATTCTTAATTTGGCTGTGTAGTATTAATTCCATTTTACCTCTTGAGCCCGTGGTTTATTAATGTTGTTGGAGTACTAACAGTTTGGTTCACTTAAAGTCATTTGGTTAGAATAAAGTTTATTTTGAGTTTATCATCTGTCTAATTTAATTTGGCTAGTCTTCATGACAGTCTGACATACAAAAGATACAGAAAATCTTATTTCAAGAATTTTACTTGAGAATGAAGCATTTAAGAAGGATATTCTGTTTAATTAAGCGGCCGATTCATCTGCAGGTTCTGATTTGCCTTCTTAGTATCATCATGGAAGTGACAGTGTTTTCTCTTCAAGTTTTAAGAAAGAAAATATCTTCACAGAAGTCCACCTAAACATTAACAAAATAAAGATTTAAGAAACCAAATAAACCCTAACTCCCAAATGGCAATCTTACTTTTTGGAATTATGTAACTCTATAGGAACACAGGTATCTTTGAGTGTCTATAGTTATTTATCCCTACATCCAGACATATGTTCTGGGACATATGATGGCAATTAGGGTTAACGTAGGCGGCCACTTAATTTCCCATGATTGTCAGGAGGAGATGATGACAGCAACCTTAAGCATAGGAAAGCAGATCAGGATTTAAGTCCTTCCTAGCTGACAGTTAGCACCCACAGCATACTTATTTGCAAAGAGTACACTGAAACAGTAGAAAAAGCAGCAGTGAGAATAAAAGGAGGTAAAAATGATATGAACAGTACGACATGAGTTAATTTCTTGCAACACAAATTAATAAAAGGTAAACTCTAGCTGCGGGTATTCTCAATTATGACACCTCATTATGGCATATTCTGGCTGGGAACCCTCTTCTCTCTTCAAATGGAGCTGGGTCAGTATGCAGCCCACAAATGCATGAATCATCAGACCATTAAGAGAATAGTACATTGTGTGGGGTTATGACAACTCGGCAGGAAAGATAGACACCTATGGTTTTTCAGTTTTGGTTGGTTTTTTATCCTCAGACTATTTTAATTTTTTTAGCCTATGTTGCTTGTACATTATTTGCATTCCTATTACAATAAGCAATGGTCTGTATTCTCCTAAGTTAGATACAAATTTCCTCTTATAGTCTTTCCTTCCATCCACAGGAATCTTGTAGTTTTGGTGATGTAGCAGCTCACATGTAAAGCTGTTTCTCCCCTTCTTTCTTTCTCTTATTATAGCCTAGTGTTATGAAACTCTCCTGCAATGTGAGACATGAAGAGTCAAGTCTCATGTAAGACATGTACTACATGTAAGACATGAGACATGAGGGCAGCTCAGACTGAGTCAAGATAAGACCATATGTATTGTATCATGACTGCTTTATCAGATGACTAAGCTAAGAAGCTGTAAGTGGGGATTATTATTTTCTCTTTGGAATCCTCCATGTTCTTTGGAGATGAACAGCCATACCAGATACTAAGTCAATGTGACCACCAAGGATTTCTTATTTCTTCCAGTGCAGGAAAGAGTGTAACACCACTGCAGAGAGATAACCACCTAGTTTATACTGCCTCTTAAGTGGATGGAAATCTTCATACATACTTGTACTTTTCTGAAGTATGCACCAAGCGTGAATGTTGGCAGATCTATATCTCCAAAATCAAATATGAGGGCATTTTAAAAAAAAAACAGTCCACTGGTTACTGATTATAGGAAAGGAAGATGATATTTTTACTGCAGGTGGAAATGGCTAGCCAGCTACTTCTGTAATATTTCAGGGTAATGATACTTACTTGCACCAAGAAGGCAAAGAACTTAATTGTTGTAAAAAATCTTGTAAGAGTAGGATTAGGTTCAGTGCAGAAAAAAAACCAACAACCCAAAAAAACAACAACAAAAAAACTCCAACAAAATGCCTGAGGCACTAGCTTTGTAACATCTTCCTATCACCTGCAATAATTAAAGACAAACAGAACTGTAACTCCCGCTCTTTCTGTGGATATTTGGGGTTGAAGTGGAACTGTAAGAAAGGTAGCTGAATGGTGAGAGAAAGAATACAGAAGTCAGTCGTTAAGATCCTCAATCCACTCAGCAAATATTTTTTTTTTAAAGATAGTACACTAATACGCTATACGCTTTAAATAGGAGTGCGCAAAAGACACATCAGGGCACCATTTAACATACCTCTCTTCTTTATCTTTTGCACAAATCATACATGGCTATACTGAATCACTGAGGAATGGTTAATATAGTCTTGCCTAAATCAATTCCAGAGCAAATGACTTGAAAATCAAAGAAAGATCAAATTATTGAGTTGGGGCACTTTTTTTTTTTTTTTTTCTGGGTTGGGAGGGGGGCTGTTGCTGATACTGTCATTAATTGACTATTCACACACTTATGGCTGAGTATACATTCCTAAGTTTGAGCCACAGACCCTAACTACATTCCCACTAAGATTAATGGGACTTGCTGGGTAATCAGCACTTTTAAATGTCAAACAGCTTTAGCTACCCAACCTGTAGAACTGTACAAAGATTTTGCCGATTAAGAGCTTTAACTGATGAGTGTCTAAATGAGTCTTTTTCAAAGAGTTGGGTTTTTAGGAACTGCTGAGTTCCCACCCTCAGAAAATCTGTTTTTTCAGTGTATTCTTGGGGCTTTGATTGACAAGAAGGCTAAGACTGGGATGGCTGAAAAGGTTATTGTGTCCCCCATCCCTGCTGTTCTAGAATAAGATCCTGAATCAAGGAAGAAGCATTCTGTCAGCTCAGCCTCTTCAGCCAACTAACAAGCAACTTGTGCAGGGGAACAGGGCAGGCGAAGGAACTGATAACATTTTTTATGTTCCCAGCATTGAAGAATGCCCTGAGGAGATGAATTTTCTGAGTCCTTTAGGGAATCCTATTTGGACAGTGAAATATGTGGATGCTAGACAAAAATCTTAGATCACACAATCCTAGATTAGTAACCTAAAAGATCCCTTCCTGTAGTCATCATTTTAGACTGCAGAATTTGCACTAACATCCATGTAAAGCAGTCTGCCTTACTGTACCAATCTACACAAAATAAGTGTTTTTCAAGACCTTCTTTAGTAGCTAACTTTTCTTAAACACCTTAAGTACTTTTAAAACTTGGAAGTAGGTCTTTGTTAATATATTGCACACATTTTTGTGGCAACCTTCATCATGTTGTTTTGTATTATTATTTCTATTTGTTTTCAGTCTGACTATTCTGTCACAAAAAAAAAATTGTTTAGAGAGCAGCATAGGCATAATAAAGTGATTTTTTTTATTTCTTGAGTCTGTGCAAAGAGCACTGAGAATTGAAGTGCCTGCTTCTCAGTGGCCCATGTTGTTCAAACTTTAGACTTGTGTAGATTTTCATGTGCAGGGCCATATGTCCAGTGACCATATTTATGATCTTATCCCTACATTGAATGAATTCTAGGAACATTAAAAAAAATAAATTAAAAAGTTAAAATTATAAGCTTAATAAGAAATAGGCACTAGAAGACACTCTACCTCATTCAAACAAAGTATCAAAAGCTTCCTGCCTGTGAAAACAGAAAGGTAACTCTCTTTAAGAGTTTTTCTCCTTTCCCAACCTAACTAAATAGCATATGAAACAATGGAGCCGTGCCTATTCTTTCCTCACATATTTCTTTTATTTTGGCTCATTTTTCTCTTGTACTTTTACTCCCCTGCAAATTCAGTTCTAGTCCTATATTGTAAAAGGTATATGCAGGAATAATCTTTGCCAGCGCTTTCGTTCTCAACTTTGTATATTCATATAAAGGGATATAGATACCCAGAGACAAATGGATGTACTGGTACTGGTACAGTAGTAGTCCAAGCATTTCAGTGCCACTGGCCTTCATTCAGAACTGAGGGTAGTAAGAGTCCAAGTAGAAAGGGATCAAGACTTTTCATAGGAAAAGATGAGTCTAATCCAGAATAAGATTGCAGTTCTGTGACAGAAGTGTTTTTATATAGAGAAATATCTTCGTAGGCATTCAGTGAATAGGTCTGAGCTTTTTCATAAAGCTGACTAATTCAGCAAAGAATGTATTTTGGCTTCACAGATACATAGGCTTTAAACATGTATTATTCCCTTTCAAATTACACTTTATAGTGTTATACCCTGGGAGAAATTATTCATAAATGGCACTAATGAGTGTCAAGTTGCATTGCAAGGCATTTTGAAAATTGTCCTATTAATTAATGGAGTAATTAAGCTTTTGTCAGTGACATATCATATTTCTGACAGGAATGGATGGCCTGTGTAAATCTGTGCTAGGCAGCTATCCAGGCAGCCACTGTGTTTAATGGATGGCAGCAATTTAGTCCAGGTTCACGGTGATGGGACCACCTACATAGGGGGAGCTGGCAACCTGCATACACAAATAGCATTTTGCACTTTTGCTCAGTAAAATCGTCTTAATTCTAGATTGATGTAGCCCTCCCTAGGATGACACATTAGCTTTTTGCCATTAAACCATAAGTACTGTTTCTGTGAGCTTTTGTGACAAAAATGTCAATTAACTTCCAACTTCCATTTCCATTTAATTTTGTATTCTCATTCTATTTGCATATTAATGTGAACATGGTGCAGAACTGTTAGATTAAAATACCTTGCTAAGGCTAATAACATGTAATGCATACTTATTGAGTGTAATAGTTCTGAAAATATAAAACTTTTAGAAAAATACATTTTCAAGTTGCCATCTCCTTCAGAAAATTATTTTCAGACACCTCTCCCATCATCCCACTTCCAAAACCCATGAGTTGGTGTCACGTACAAAGATAAAGTGAAACACTAAAAATAGGAACAGGAGAGGGAGAAACTTTTAAGTGCAGATCAACACAATAAATATATATATACACATTTTTTTATTCCCTTAGCAACAGATCTCTATTAATTCTATGATTAATAATTTGCAGCCTGGATTCATTTATCAAGATCTTAGAATTGAGTCCAGAATAAAAAGAGCATGAAAGAGAAGAACTGCATTGGTGGATTGATTTTACTTCCATGTGGTTACACAGTCCATATGCTTAGATTTATGAGCTACACATCTTAGAACACATCAGAGTATTTTCAAATGTAGATGAGCAGAATTATGGAGCCAGCACTCACATAAAATATCCACTGTCTTGCTTGAGATAAAAAGCAGCAGGGTAGCCTCAGAACACCCATGAGTCTTTTTTCTGTTTCATGAAGCTGCTAAACTCATCAGAATTTAGACACTCAGGATTGTCCAGAATATTTGACATGATTGAAGTATGAAAAGGTCTCACATTTAAAATACTGAGCCAAATCTACTTCTGATATATCTAACTGAATCAATCAGACTCACACCAATGATTAAACTATGAATAAAATAACTAAATACCAATGTATGTGAAATAACTAATGTCTGATCCCATACAAAATACATGATTCTGGATTGAAATTTCACTTGGCTGCTGAAAAAAAACCATAAGATATGGAAGCTAATTCAAGAGATGAAACAAATAGAACATATGGATGACAGGCTTGACCCTCCTCATGGTCAAGAAGACAGCTTGAATATCAGCTCCCAGGGTAACTCCACTCTGGAGTTTGGACTGCTTAGATTTCAGTTGTCAGAGGTTTCAGAATATTCTTTCAAGCATTCCCAACATCACTTTGGGAGGTTTGGTAAGCATCCAATACATTTAAATTAAAACGGTGATTCATTACAATGCCTAAGACGCAGAGTTACTTTGTCGTAAATTATAGGTAATCTGCACTTTTACATTAGCTCAATTACCAGTAATAGAGTTTTAATGCAGTACTTACACGGTCTTAGAGGAGAAATCTTTGGTACTACTGGATTTATCTCAAGGAGGAAATGAAAACTAAATTGGAAAGGCTGGTACAGAAGAAATGCTGATAGGACGCCAGGGAATGGAAGTGAGGACAGAAAGCCTTGTCAGTTACGTGAACCGAGAAAGAAATAGTAAAGATAAGAAAGAGGAAGATTAAAACACACCATATGAAGGAAAGATGTCGTGCACTTGAAGAAGAAATGCAGAAAATCTGGTAGGGCAGAAAGGGTACTAAAAATGGGAGAAGAGAAAGAGACTAAGAGTTATTAGGTCAGCTATGTGGATTTGGCCTGTTTCTAGATAAATTTTGAATAATATTAGAAATCTAATAGAAAATACAAAGAGACTATGCTGATTGTATACTTTTTTTCTGCGAAAGTCAGATCTTTTTTGAGGTAGAAAGCAGGAGTCCATTTCAAATGATTCCCATCAGTCTCTTCACTGTTTTAATTCAAATGTGGCTGTTTCTGATTATATTTGCAAACCCAGATTTAGGTGATTTCCACAATTGTTGAGGACTTTTGCCCAGGGTTTAATGGGATCTAACTTTTTGAAAAATCATACTGCTTCTACTTTAATGAAATATCAAACAACTGTTTGAAAAATGTTAATTTTGTCAGTCAGCCTGAAAACATTTTCCTGTTCTGTAGACATTGTCCCTTCCATTCATGAACTGGTCTTTTGAAAGATATATGGGAGTGATACCACTAGAATTTGCACCTGCACATATCTAGAGTGTATAGTTGTATACAAAACAACTAACTGTATAGTTGTTTTGGACTTAAATTAGCTAAAGCTAGATCATGGCATGCACTAATTTGTTATGAAAAAGAGGACAAGGAAGTATAGTTTAAAATAGTCAGCCTCCAAATTCCCATATTTCCTTCACTTCCTTCCTCAAATACAATACATCACAGGAGAGGGAAAAGCAACCAACCCACCACCCCCAACAAAAAAGCACAACACATAAAAATTACAGAATCAGAAAAGCAGAATTCCCCAGTAAATAAAAAGCCATAAAATACTGGAATCTGGCAGATGCAGGGTCAATACACTGTATCATACTTAACCACATGATAAATTTAGGATGGTATCCTAAGGGTTCATTAAACAGCCTTTGATGAGGTTATTCACCTGGAATATAAGAGACCGAGGATGAAATCTCTACTCTGCCTCAGACAGTCCAAGGACATGAATCAGGTATGGTATTCTCTCCCTACCTAACACTGTTGATCACAAGGTTATTTGTCCTGGGATCCTGAACCTGCTTCTCAGTTTGACCAAAAATTCTGTCAAAGATGTTTTACTCCCAGCATCAATAATTTCATAGCCATAGAAAATGCCTGTTCTGTACCAAGATCATGACCAGTGTCAGCTTGCTTTGTTTTGTTTGTACTTTTAAGAAAGTTCCTTTATCGCTTCTCTAAATTGCCTGTACTTTACTGTCTCGCTCATCCAGACCTCTTTGCTTCTTTAGAATCTGAGATTATCTCCAAGAACTTTTTTCTATTTTCCCTTCATGTAACAATTGCCCACATCATTCACAGCTTTTAGAGCTTTCAGGAGTCAAATAAACTACTCTTCATAAAATCCATTTTAGAAAATCAATTGTAAAAACAATAATAATGTCTTCTTTGTGGTTTTTTTTTTTTTATATGGGTACTAGATGAAACAAAGAAAAAAATATTGAAAATATATTGCTTAGAAGAAAATTTCTTTCCTAAAACCTTCTAGTTCAATGTGTATCATGGAACACCTTATCATATAAAAAATAAATATAAATATAACATCATAATACCTATTTTTAATTTTTCTTCATGATATGAATTAGGGATAGAATTTCTGAAAAATTTCAGTAGTGTCTTTGTGCTGTCAAATTTTGCCCATTGTCTAGCAGCACTTTTTTTAATTTAAGTTTCATTCATAAAATGTTTATAGTACATGGGCATGCACACCTTTTACGTGTGTAAAAAATAATTATGTAATGTTTTTGACATATTCTAGGTGTTCAGGAAAGCATTCCTTTTTTTTAGTGTGTAAAAATATGAATCACTACCATCAAAATAGCTACCAAAGTTACTGAAACTTCACAACTGAAGCTCAAATTTTATCATTTAATGATTTCTGTATTATGTAAAATTTTTAAAGAGTATTTGTGTTATGCTAAGAAGGCAGGTTTTTTTTTTTTTCTAACCACAAACTCAATTCAAGCTGAGAATATCTGAGATGGAAAATATACAAGTATGTATCAGAGAGATTAAAAGAGAAAAAAATATAGCCAAAAGCCCTTTGTTTTCCTTCAGGTTATATATTCAGCAAATTATATTAACATGTGAAATTCATAGTTTTGTATCATTTCTGAATTACTTGTATAAGATATTTTAGCATGCTAAAAAGATCTTTTGGTGATGAATGAAAATCATGCATGTGATCAATGGAAAACAAAGGTTAAAAACCCATTAGCTCTGTGATCTCTTGTTTGTTATTAGGAAAAAATTACTATTCCTAAATACAAATGAGGAGGGTATGAACAGTAACCCAGTACCATTTTTACAAAGTAATGTTTTCTGAAAACACCTCAGAAGCTGATGTCATTTTTTAGTGCAACAAATTTTAAATGTGCTACAGTATGCTAAATGCTATGTTGTCGTTAGATTGATGGTGTCAAAATGACTGAATGCAGACTTTGTCATGCATAGCCCCTTCAAAGAAAAGTCACTCAGGAAAATAGGTTGGTGAATAAGGTCACTTTGCTCACCAGTTCTTCAGTTATGCAAAGAACGTGAACATGCTGTTTTGGACTAACATTGAGACAGTGTATCAGCAAAGCTGAAAGACTAATTGACTTCAAAAGTCTCTCTGTCTTTGGTTGACAGCATTGAACCTCTAAGATGGAAAATACAAAATGTGCCTGAAATAAAGAAATCTAGAAGAAAGTTCTTGCTTGCAGCTTATTGTTTTTGTGAGCTACTGAGTATTTTATGTAGTGAGACATTCTACCTTAACTTACTTCTATTTTATGCCATATATGCTTCTCTTATGTTCTCTAAAATTCTCTTTCTAAAATTCTGAGAATGAGGATACAAATTCTTAGGCACTTGAATGCACACAATTCCTTAAAGCTCTTGAAAAACTTTCAAGTTCTCTCAAATGAAGTTACCAGATTAGCTTATCTTCCCAAACTAGATCCTGTAAATAACAAGAAGGGTATACAAAATGAACAGGAATATTTCAGATCTTCTAATTTAGATAATGTGTGCATATCTGCATACTGCCCACAAGCATGCTGTATTTCTTTTTCACTCTTCCTATAAATCTCAAACACAACGTTGCACCCAAACCATTCTATGATTCTATGATTCTAGGTAAGCAAATAAGTCTTGCAATAGTAGATGCTGTGATTGCCATCAAGAGAGATGCTCTCCCACAGAGGACTAATTTTTCCTGAAGACTGAATTGATGGCATAATTTTATTGCTCTTCTGAAATGGCTGAGAGTAGAAAATGTTTTAAAAGTTTTCTTGATTACCTCAGAAATCAAATACTTAACACTAATATAATGGTGTTAATACAAAATAGAAGACAACTGACAATGCAGCTACATACATAATGTGCCTGACTCCTGAATTATTGGTCCATCTTAAAAAAAAGCACACAAGGAAAGCTACTGGGCAAAAGAAAGAGGTGATAACTTGCTACCTTTACTTCTTCATATATTAATTATATTTAGTTAGTTCTACAATTTTGGTTTTATTTTTATTTTCCTTTGTTCATTAACATAATGAACATCTGCTTATTGAAAAAATACCTACAAACCAAGGCATTGCTCTGTGGAGCAGAGAAACTCCAAAGCTGGAAGTATCACCACTAGTAAAGTGGTTTTGTTCACAGCCATCTCAGGAACATTTTGAGATGTCAAGTCATTAACATTGAAAGGGCTTTGGATAATTTTCTTATTCAATATTGACTGAAACTAGAATTTAGAATCATGCAGAGCTCTTCTTAGAGATCTTTTTATGCATCCTAATGATGCTGAGGATGTTCTTCTTCCACTGCTCATAAAGGTGCATGGGCAAGGAAGAGGAGGGGAGAGGGAGAGGAGGTGCCATGCTTCTTTTTATCTGAATGTTAAAAACTTAAAAGTGAACTGCTTAAAACTTGGAAGTGCATAGAACTGGCTGACATGGTCTCTCATTTTAGCAGAAAGAGAATTCAGATCTCTCAGAAATTAACACATTAATAATATTGCAGCTATCAGCATTATTTCTTCTCATCATTCACCAGAACTGATCAATGTGTCCTGAGGGGGCTTATGGGAGAAATTTTCTAACTTATGTACTTTTCAGTACCCAATAGTGCCTAATCGTTCAAAATGTCTGCAAGAATAGCTTGTCTTCTGTCACCTAAACTCTTAGAGAACCTAAATTTTCCAGTGAAATTTTTAAAAGGATATAAGAGCAATCATTCTATACTTCTGCAGTTACTGATCATGTATCACTTTCTCCTGGTAACTGTAAATGCAAACACTCCCTGCTACAAAAAGCACAAAGAATAATTCCATTAATTCTGACATTTTTTAATTATGAATTATGAACTAATGTAACATTTTAATAAATCATTAAACCCACTAAGGGAGTAGTGGACAGATTCTGATGCTCTCAAGCTTAGAGCAGACACTGACATGGTGATAACAGGATGCTTATTTTGTTTGCCTGGGTGTTCTGTTAGTCAGGGAAAGCAATTCCTCTTCCTGATCATGGAAAAATATTTGACTTCTGTGGTATGTTCATCACAATAGGTTTAGTTTACAGTCCTGGATTAAGTGATCAATGTAAAACTTCCCAGTAGGTATCCTTAAACAGCACTGAGTACATGATTTGCTTATTTTATAAGGTCCTGTGTCAATTTTTTCAGGACCCTATAGCTTCCTTTCTCCACACTCGTCTCCCCCCCCCACCCCCCCCCCCAAAAAAAGTGCCTTAACAATAATGTGTTTATAAATGTTCAATATTTTAAGATATTAATCATATGCCATGGTCTTAGTTTTCTAGTCTGCTATGGAGATACTGAATAACCTAGTATTTGATTAACCTTCTCTCTCTCTGTTACATATGTTGGCTATCTGAAGAAATTCTGCAAAGACTGTCCCATTTTCTGTAACTTTGTTCATGAATTTATATTTCCACTACAAAAGATACTGATAAAATTGGTAAATCTATGACTCATCTAATGTCTGGCCTGCACTTCTTTCACTTTCACAGCTATCCATCAAGTTTTCATGAATTCCGATTGTCATTGACATGCTAAGGACATGATCCAGTCAGTTAATCTACAGTGAATATGGATGAAGACTGTTAATATGGTAAACTGCAACATAACAATTTTGTGCTAACATCTGAAATTTAATCATTTATCTAGGAACAGATTTTCCACATCATGGTATGTTTCCTCTCTTCCTTTCAAAATATGGGAGGAAAGCAGGGAGCAGGCTAGCTATCTGTCTGGCTGGCATTATTCCAAATAGCTGCTTCTGAAAGACTGTTGATGAAAACGTTGTTTATAAAGATTTTACTATAAGATTCAAAATAAACTATTATAAATACTGAAATTAAAATTCATTAGTGGTATAATTTTTTAAACTTGTCAGAAATCAAAGAATCACAGAATGGTTCGGCTTGGAATGAATGATCTAGTCCAACCTACTCACTTAAACAAGGTTAGATTGTTCAGAACTTTATTCAGTTGGGTTTTCAATATCTCCAAGGATGGAGACTCCACAGTCCCTCTGCGAAACCTGCTCCAGTGTGGACCACCTTCACAGTAAAAATGTGTTTTCTTGTGTTCTTAGGGAAGTCCATGCTTTTTAATCATGGCCATGTCCTCTTTCCTGTCACTGGCCATCACTGAGGAAAATCTGACTCCCTTGCCTTCATTCCACCATCAGGTTTTTATACACATTGATAAGATCCCTTTGAGCCTTATCTCTGCCAGGTTGAACAGTTCCAGATCTCTCATACTCTCATATGAGGTGTTCTAGGCTCTTAACCATCTTTGTGGCTCTTCACTGAACTTGTTCTAGTATCTGCTGTTTTATACTAGGGAGCCCAGCACTCTAGATTCTCCTGAAAACTGGTAGCACTTACTGTGTCCTTACTACCTGCAGATTCAGAGCTCAATACTGAGTTGGTTTACAACCTGTGCCTGACTTCCTTTACTATACTTAGCAGTTAGATTTTTCTAGTTCAGATTAGCAAATAGCCAGTGTGGACAATCAGAAGAATTAGACATGATGCATATTCAAATCTACCAAATGAGGTGTTGCTTGCATAGATATTCAACATCAATTGCCAAACATATCTGGCTTTCTTGGTCTCTAATCCTCACCTCTTCCAACTGTTATTCTTTTTCCAAGTCTTTAGCTTCTGTTACATCAGTCATATTTAACTTCACAGTTGTAGCTACTTCCTTCTTAATGGAAATCGTTCTTACTCTAATCTCTGCTGCCCTGAATCTTTCAACTTCAATATTCTTTCTGTCATACTGTTTGTGGCAAAGGCTTCATGTCACAGAAAGAAAAAGAGGGATTGCTGCCAGCTCTCTTTTTAGTGAGTCTACCCTGCCTAACCTTAGATAACAGGAGTTCTACAGGGCCATCTATTCTTTTTTGTTTTTCTTAAACAGTAGCAGTCAGCCCTTGCTGTGCGCACAAACTCAGCAGCTGCTTCTTCTAGAGCCAATCATAACTCATGTCTGTCTACTAACTTTACTCAACATGAGCCAACTAATATGCTCATCACTTTCAATGTGAGGAGTCAATGCAAAAATTTCTTTAAAATGCTTTCACAGTTATTCTAATGCAATTTTCAGCTCCTCATTGACTCAAAGATGTCCCTTGAGTACGACCTTTAATGAGCACATCTAAATTGGATCAGATCATTTATGCCCTAAGAGTGCCACTATTTTTCCATTAGCTATAAATGGAATTTGGGATGACAAGCTTGGAGTTTAACGTAATCAAATTGAACACCCTGGGCTCAACCCATTTTCCTACTTATGGGCCTTATTCTTCTGCCCAGGATCTGAAGTTTCTAGCTGCACTTCTGGACAGTGCAAGTCCTCTGCAATGAAATGTGTCATATCTGCCTGTGTAAGTTGCTGGCTTTGTTACACAAACCAAACTAAGCATTTCTGTTTATGCCAGAAAATAATATAATATTAATGATATTTAAACTTCTTCAGTGTATCTGTTCTGGCCAAAAATCCTGATTAAAAAAGTCTCCTATAGGTCTTTTATGTCCTTTCTGCCAGGCTTATGGATATGCCTCAGATATCCTAGGGTTCCTCAGACAGTACCAGATGCTGATGTTTCAGCAAGAATCAAGACCTATGTGCAATTCAGTGTGAAATTAAGGTATCCAAATTTATGAATGCGGCAAACCACTTAAATTAGGTGTCTAAATGCAGGTATCTGCAATGAGGTAAATGCCTAACTTTTAATTAGTGTCCAAAGAGATCTTGAACTTAATTCATAGAATCATAGAATAGAATCATAGAATATCTTGGGTTGGGAGGGACCTCTAAAAATCATCTAGTTCAATCCGCCTGGCAGTAACATCTTCAACTAGATCAGATGTTTCCACCACCCCTCTGGGCAACATGTTTCAGTGTTTCATCACCTTCTTGTAAAAAATTTCATCCTTTTATCTAGTCTAAATCTACCTTTTTTTTTAGTTTAAAACCATTACCCCTTGTAATGGCCCTGTGATAAAAGTTTGTCCCCATGTACTGAAAGGCCACAATAAGGTCTCTCTGAAACCTTATCTAGACTGAACAACACCAGGTTTCCCAGCCTGTCCTCATAAGACATTCCATTTGATCATTTCTGTGGCCCTCCTCTGGACTTGCTCCAGCAGGTCCATGTCTTTCCTGTGCTGAGGGTTCCAGGGCTGGATGCAGTATATTCCATGTGCATTCTCCAGAGAGGGGAATAGAGGGGCAGAATCATCTCGCTGGCCACACTTCTTTTGAAGGCAATTCAATTGTCTACATAGCATCTACTGCCATTTGAAAAATCAAAGAAATGCTCATGACATAAGCTGATCTTACACAAGATTTGTGGACTACCCATGCATTTTTTGCAGTGGAAGCTGTAGGTTAGCCAATATGTCATATTTCAAAGCACACCAAATTGCTGTGTGTGTTTATCAGCTTCCCAGTCAATATCATCAGAGTCTAAATATGAATCTAAAAACCTGAAGAGACAAACTGAATCTCACTCCTAAATTAGATGTCATTAGTCTTAAAAGTGATTATCTGAGTGCTAAAGTGCCAGGCTGGTAAATTTACTAGAACATCCAAAGAATATGGTTCCTGTAGTTTATTAGCAATTCTATACCATAGGCACTGATCTTCTGGAGAACAGGCAAGGTGCCTGAGGACTGGAGACAGGCCAATGTCATCCCAGTCTTCAAAAAGGGCAAGAAGGAGGACCTGGAAAACTACAGACTGGTCAGCCTCACCTCCATCCCTTGAAAGGTGATGGAACGCCTCATCCTGGGTGTCATCTCAAAGCATATGGAGGAAAAGGAAGCTATCAGAAGTAGTCAACATGGATTCACTGACAGGAAGTCATGTCTAACCTGATACCCTTCTATGATGTCATGACTGGTTGGATAGATGAGAAGGCAGCAGTGGATGTTGTCTACCTTGACTTCAGCAAGTCTTTTGACACAGTTTCCCTCAGCATCCTCATAGCTTAGGAAGTGCCATGAGGATGTTAAGGAAGTGTGGGTTAGATGAATGGACAGTTAGGTGGGTTGAAAACTGGCTGAAATATAGGACCCAGAGGGTTGTGATTAGGGGCACAGAATGCAGCTGGAAGTCTGTAACAAGTGCTGTTCCCCAGGGGTCAGTACTGGGTCCAGTCCTCTTCCATATATTCATCAATGACCTGGACAAAGGGATGGAATGTACCCTCAGCAAGTTTGCTGATGACACAAAGCTGGGAGGGGTGGCTAGACACCCCAGAAGGCTGTGCCACCATACAGCAAGACCTGGACAGGCTGGAGAGATGGGCCGAGAGAAACCTAATGAAATTTAACAAGGGCAAGTGCAGGGTGCTGCAACTGGAGAGAAATAACCCCAAGCATCAGTACATGTTGGGGGCTGACCTGCTGGAGAGGAGGTCTGAGGAGAAAGACCTGGGAGTTCTTGTGGACAACAGGATGACCATGAGCCAGCAATGTGCCCCTGTGGCCAAGAAGGCCAATGGCATCCCGGGGTGTATCAAGAACAGCGTGGCCAGCAGGTCAATGGAGGTCATCCTGCCTCTCCATTCTGCCCTGGTGAGGCCCCATCTGGAGTACTGTGTCCAGTTCTGTGCCCCCCAGTTCAAGGACAGGGCACTGCTGGAGAGGGTACAACAAAGGGCCACAAAGATGATTAAGGGCCTGGAGCATCTCACCTACGAGGAGAGGCTGAGGGACTTGGGTCTTTTTAGTCTTGAGAAGACTTAGGGGAGATCTAATTAATGCATACAAATACTTAAAGGGAGGGTATCAGGAGGATGGGACTAGTCTTTTCTCATTGGTGCCCATTGACGGGACAAGAGGAAATGGGCACAAACTGGAGTATAAAAAGTTCCACCTAAACATGAGGAGGAATTTCTTTACTGTGAGAGTCGAACAGGCTGCCCAGAGAGGTGGTGGAGTCTCCTTCTCTGGAGACATTCAAAACCCACCTGGACAAGTTTTTGTGTAACGTGCTCTAGGTAGACCCGCTCTGGCAACAGGGTTGGACTAGATGATCTCCAGAGGTCCGTTCCAAGTCCATATGATTCTATGATCTCTCAAGAAAGCAAAAAAGTGAGTTAAAGTTGGGTTTGTTTTGATTTTGGTTTTAAATTAAATATTCTATAAAAGTACTTTTCATATAAAGCACCAGAAGTGGAAAGATTCTCTTACTCCTTTTTTTTGTTTGTTTAGAGAATAAATGAACCGATTTCATTATTTTTTTTACAAGAAAACAATTAAGTGCTGCAAATATAGTACCAAATTTCTTTCAGATCTGTCAGGTGAGTATGGTCCATAATATTTCTTCAGCGTGTGCTTCATTTTAATCAAGTTTCCAATGCATTTGGTTTTGTATTAGTTTATTCCAGTTTTATAGTAACTCAAAAACCCCAGACCTATTAAGGTCTGAAAAATGTATCTGAAAAGTAGTTTCTTCACAGGAATTAGAAATATAACAAAACATTTTCCTCGTGGAGAGACTGAGAGACCTTACATCTTCACTGCTTTTTGCTTATTAAATTTAAGTACATAATATTGTTGATTCTCAACATTTGAAGTGATGTTTAACTGAAACAAATCTACAGCTATATTAAATTCTCCACAATGAAAATGAAATCCATTGAAGCTGATAAATCTGTACCCGCTTTTTCCTAATACAGATCAAAGACAGGATACCTTTTTATGTTTCCAATGCTTGTATTTTAACAAGAATTATAACCTCATTTTTAACACCTCTTTTTGAATAATGTGACCTAGTGCAGAAAACAATCAAAGTGTCTTCACTGTTCGTATTACGATTTCTTCTTGTTGATATTTTGAATATTTTTGCTGATGGCTCAGAAAAAGCTGGAGTTAAATATAGCTAAAAATCAAAGAGAGAAATTAGTTAAAGCAACAAAAGAAAGGCTTCATAACCAAGAGAAGAGGCATCACATTAACTCCTCCCATTTCCCAAAGGAAAGGGATAAAGATTAGAAATGTAGGGCCATTTCACCTGAAACATCACTAAAAAAAAACCCAGAAAACTTGTCCCAACTTACTCCTGCTCCTAATAAGGACATCCGATTGGTTTGGAAACTTATTCCTTATATAACATAAAAGGGCACTTTTTCTGTGCTTTGAAATCTCACAGTCCTTAGGGCTTACCTCAACAATAATTAACCTCCATGGTAACTAGCTAGATAAAACTCCATAAATCTCCTGGAATCTTCAACGTAGAAACTAACTTACTTTTTTTTTTTCTTGATTTGTGGAAATACAAAAATAATCATAAGCTTGAATTTAAGTGACAGCAGAGTAGTAAAGGAAAATTCTTGGGTTTTTTGCCGTATGTATTACTTTTCAAGTAAATATTCTTGAACCCCTAATTGCAATATTGAAGAACATAGGCTGAAAATTTTTGAGAATTTTCTTAAAATGTAAGACCGACATTTCCCTTATGGCAAGGGAAAAAAAAAACAAACGACTAATCTTTCTTTCTCAGAATTTATAATCAAGGAAACTGAAAGAAAAATTACTGATATCCAGATGGAGAACAAAATGGTTTCATAGCCAAATATGAATTTTTGTATATTTAATACTAGAAGAGTAAAGGATATGTCTGAAGACATCTATGTCCCAAACCACCATCTAAGTATTATTGTGAGTTGCTCTCCAAAGATTCCTTACTTACAAAAATCATAGAATGATAAAATTATAGAATGATTTGGGTTGGAAGGAGCTTTTAAAGAACATCTGGTTTCAACCATTTGCAGAGCTGTATTTCATTAGATAATGTGTTTCAAGACCCACATCTGATCTGACCTTGGACACTAATGATGGGACATTCACAGCTTCTCTGGGAAAATTGGTTCTGTGTCTCATCACCTTCATAGTAAAAAATGTATTCCACATGTCCAATCTGAATTTACCCTCTTCCAGTTTTAAACTGTTTCTCCTTATCCTACCACTACAGGTCCTAATTAATTCTCTCCATTTTTCTTATTAGCGCTCTTTAAGTATTAAAAGGCCGTGATAAGATATCTCCAGAGCCTTCTTTTCTCCAGACTGCAAAAAGCCCAGCTCTCAGTCTTTCTTCATTGGAGGGGTGTTTCACTCTTCTGGCCATGTTTGCAGCCCTCCTCTGGACCTACTCCAATAGGTCCATGTCTTTCTTATGATGGGGACCCCTGAGCTGGATGCCGAACTTGAGATGGAGTCTCACAAAAGTGTAGTAGAGAGGGAAAATCAATACCCTTGACCTGCTGGCCAGGCTTCTTTTGATGCAACCCAGGATACTATTGGCTTCATGCACTGCAAACACACATTGCCTGCTTATATGTAATTCTTCATCCCTCAGTATCCTTGAGTCCTTCATCTCCCAGACAATACCAATATTGGGGCTTGCCCCGACCCAGATGTAGGACCTTGCACTTGGACTTGTTGGACTTGAACATGAAGTTCACATAGACTCACTCCTCAAGCCTGTCAAGTTCCCTCTGGATGGTATCCCTTCCCTCAAGTATATCAACTGTACCCCTCAGCTTGGTGTCATCCACACTGTCTATGTCATTAATAATATATGGAACAGTACCTGTTCCAGTACAGAACACTGAGGGACACTACTCATTACTGCTCTTCATTGGACATAAAGCTGTTGACTGCAACTCTTTGGATGCAGCCACTCATCCCATTCCTTATCAATCTAACAGTCTATCCATCAAAGTCATATCTGTCCAATTTAGTGACAATAATGTTGTGGAGGACCTTGTCAAAGTCCTTACAGAAGTCAAGGTTGATGACATCAGTAGCTCTTCCTGTGTCCACTAATGTAGCGACTCCATCATAGAAGGTCAGCAGCGTAGTCAGGTATGATTTGCCCATGGTGCAGCCATGTTGGCTACCTCTAATCACCTCCCTGTCCTCCATATGCCTTGACATACCTTCCAGGAGGATCTGTTCCATGATCTTACCAGGCATAGGGTGAGTCTGAACTAGGAATCTAGTTTACTGTAGCCACATACACCAACTAGTGATGGCATAGAGAAAAACAGCAACTGAGAATTTGCATAAGATCTGTAAATTTGCAGCTCACAACTTTTCTCTCAAAATTAAGTGATGTATAGACAATCTTTCACGTTCTTAGCCTATAAGTGTTACTATTTGGTTATTGATTTCTCTTAATACAGCTGAAGACTTTCCTTTTAAACTGAATATGAGGTGGAGAAAAGTTGCTGTGGTAAGAACAGCTGAAGATAAAATATTAAGCTGCCTTTCGAGCCTTCCTCTGAAACACAGAGAGATTCTTCTCCACTTTCTCTTTCCTTCTCCTGTGCCTGGTTGTACACTCTCAGTGTCTCCCTCAACCTGACTCTGATTTTTATTTGTACTCTCACTGAACTGAATCAACTCATTAAAACACTAGAAAAACAACCCAGTCAATAGGGAAAATAAGGGGGGAGAAATGGAAGTATTTTTCTGCTTAATATATTAATCAGAGGGCATGAGGAACACTAGCTTATTTGAGAGAAAGACACCCCAGCTGGGAAGAACTAAAGAGAAGGGCAGAGGATGAGAGGAGAGTTGTAACAGTTCAGGCATAACATGCAATTGTAGTCTAAGATCTACTGAATGAGTAGAAAAGGATTAAAAAAAAAAAGAAAAAAAGAAAGTTTATAGTTCTTTTGCACTAGAAAAATGTAAATGAAGAAAAGAGTGTAAGCAAAACCGCATGAAGTAGTTAAAACCGAGCTTTTTATAACCAACTTGCAAAATATGCGCATATACAGAAAAGATGAAGTTGTTAGTATGTCCAAGGCAAACACAACTGACAGACAAAAAAAAGTTTCTAAAGATTTACACACTTCTAAAATAATCCAAACCACTAAATTGCTATCAAAAGTAAAATGCATCAGGTTCTGGAAAGACTGAATTAAATTTATAAAATGAATGTTATTTACTGTAAGTGATTAGTATTTTTGCTTGAGCTTTTTGTTTTGTTTTGGTTTGGTTTTGAAAAATATTATCACAGACTTATTTTATGTAGAAATAATTAAAATTTTAGATGGATAAAGTTGTGAGTTTTGGAACTAAAGATTTCCCCCATGTATGCTCTTTAACCTTCTATGAGACCTGCCACTTTTTGCCATGAAAACAAATGTGTTTGGGGCTTTTAATAGGCTTCAAACATAAATACATGAATTGCATGGTTTCTAGTTAAGCTGGGATCTGCAGTTTTTCACAGTTTCTGTGATGTGAAAGACCATAGACAATAGCTAATGAACCAAACTCTTAGGGAGAGCAGTTTATGATCTTTACATGTTTCAAGGAGATCTATATCTTTGTCAAATCCTGATGAATCTAATTTAAAAGCTTTGAAAACTCCAGGTGAAGAACTTAGAAGTAGGATCATTGCTTAATAATTAAATTTAATTAAAAAAGAAAAGAAATAAAATGAGAAAAAAAATGAGAAAATAACTTGTTTAACAGATGGCTCTACTAATTTGAAATTTAGGAGCATACGGTAGCTCTCAACTGCCCCTCATTAGAAAAGACAGCCCTCATTTTAGACCCGAATCTCACACCAACCCACTCAGACCTGCTGTTCTCACATATATTACTGTAAATTATTTACATCAGATAAGATAATCATGAAAACAGGACTGATGAAATATTTGATTTATTTTCTGGAAAGGTTGGATATTGAAAGTGCTCAGAATCCTACAATTTCCTTTCCAATATCTAAGTAAGGGTCAGATACTCAAATCAAAATTGACCAATCCCTCTTATTCTCATTTTGAGCCAATAAAGCACACAGGGATCTTGTACCTCTGGTCCCATGTCATAGGAGCTGGGTTAATATCACCTAATTTAAATGTCCGAAATGCAGATACCTACAGCTGAGCTAATTGAAACAGACTCCTTCCATGCACAGCAGAGACAGAAGGACACCTCTAAGAGCACATTTGAGCTGGGTTATTTTCAAATACTTCAAGATGCTAAGAATTTTACTCCAGAAATGTGTTGTACAGGTTGTCTAGTGTCTAGAATGGTTAGCTCAGATGTAAATGTTTACACTGCAGACAAAGTTAGGTGTAAAAGAATCCCATCCTATATGGCTATGTGGAAATTGTGAGAGTATCTGAAAATTGGACTTTCTTTTTCTTTTAGTAATCTATATCATGAATATATATTTTCAAACTGTTCTAAAAAAACATCATTGGTGTGTCCCTTATTTAATCTTTATCTAAGAAAATATTTATGTTTAGTTTTATTTACCTTCTGGCAAAATAAGCAAAGAAAGTAAAGAATGACTTTGTGGACCTCAAGAGGAGTTCTGTGAAGAACTCTAATATATATAATGTACACACATATACGCATGGAATGTTCACCTGCCAGCAGATGACTATATTTAAAATTGAATTAATATTGTGTATCAGCTTTCCAATCCATACATAGTCACGTACATCTTTGTATTTTTTCTAGTCTGGTTCTTTTCCAAAATGAGGTTGTATTTTCTTATTTAAAATTTGAGCAAAATAACTTTAATCCTTTCAGAGTCCTGGCAAAAGCAAAATTAATGTGTTTTCATTGTAAAATGCTTTCTACATTTGTGTGTAGGTATGTGTGTATGCAGTGTGATTTCCAACAGCACACAAATGACTGAAGTCAGAAATTCAAAAATTTATGCCTACAGAAACATATGCTTTAGACTTTTACTAATAAAATTGGATACACAGTATAGAAGATACAAACACCTTAAAATAAAACTAGTCCCAGAATGCCCTAAAAGTATATGAGATAAGCATATAAATAAATAAATAAATAAATGTCTTGTGAAACACCCAGTCAATAACATTAAGGCACATATGCTGGAATTTTTAAAAGTGACATATAGCTTTCTTCCTCTCTTGTTCTGAAGCATGGTTTACCATGAGCCAAAGCATAGGCTATCAGTCTGAGGGGTTTCCATCCTGTCTTATGCTGTGTAGAGCTCCTCTATTGCCAGAATACATCCAACAACGCTACACTGTCTGACTCTATTGTAAGAACTGAGTAGATTGATTTATTTTCGAAAAGGCTCTTTTCTTCAGAAATGTTTTATGCTCACACTGAGCTTTTATGCAGAAAGACATGTTCCAGGTAAAAGATTGAAGTCAAAATTCTTAGGATGTATTAGAGTTTGTCCTTTAATAGTCCAATTTAAAGGGCAAAATACTTGTCTAAAAATTAAAACAGACATTATTCATTTATTTGTTTGGTTACAGACATTTGAAATGCTTTCTATGACAAAAATGCATACCTTAGAAAGCTGAGATATTGCACTACATAGACATATGTAACATATATAACATTGACTCTGCTACAGGACATGCTGCTAGGAGTCAACACAATGGTAGAGGGAAAGAAAATATGGGATGCAGTAGAGATCAGCCTGGCAAAGCTGGAGTGATCTGACTGTGTTGTAAACTGTACTGGATGAGGGAACATAGGGTTATTGCTGAAGTGATAAATCTGGGAGTGGGATTCAGTGGATGCAAATCATCAATCTACGCTAAGCCCAGCAATGACAAGAATATGAAAGGCATTACACTGTGAATTTTAAAAAGTTCAGTCAAACCAATATTTTTTTCTTTGGGTTTGGTTTTGTTTTCTTTTTTTTTTGTTTTGTTTTGTTTTGTTTTGTTTTGTTTTTGTTTTCTGGTCCCCAGAACCAGCCCAAAGTAGATGATTATGGAAAATGAGAAGAATAAGTCAAATATATGAGAGTTCCATTGAATATTCCCTTAACTTTCAAAAATTTATAATGAAAGATTGCATGTGAAAGAGGTAGCTTATATGCAATCAGCAACCTTCAGAGGATTTCTCTTTTATGAGCTTGTCCAGTTTGCACTTGTATCCATTTCAGCATTTCATCACATCCACAACTTTCAATAGCCTCTTCTGCTTATCCTAACATTATTAAAAGAAACATATCTCCAAAAAGAATAAAAACTTGTAGCTGATTTCAACTGATAGTCCCTAATTTTACTGCAGTAGACCCCTTATTCCTCACTGCCTTTATATGCCACAAATGCTTTATCATAGTCTCTTCAGATGCTGGTTTTCCAGAATGAAGAGTTGTAACTTTGAAGTTCAGTTTAAGGAAAACATTCCATTCATCTGGTTATTCTTCACACACTTCTCTGAATCTTTTCCCATTCTACTACAGTCCTGTTGAGAAGGAGGGATCAGAACGGCACAGAGTATAAAAGCTACTATTATACATGCAATTACATTATATTTGGAGGTAATATATTACTGTGTAATACATACTATTATATAATCTGTGCTATTAGAGAGATATTAAACAACACTGCTTATAGAATAACTCTGAGTCCACTGGAAATATACTTTGATTAATGTATTGCAGCTCAGAAATGGCTAAATGGCAGATCAGACACAATTATAAATTATTCTATGAATATTGGTAGGAGTGACATGGATGTATGAAGCGTATATTTTTTGCTAGGAGTGCGTATTTTATTTGGATGGAAAAGCCAGATAATAAGGGTATGTAAATTTTTTCTATGATGTGGCTGTTCTTACTTGTGATTAATATAGAAATAATATAAGATGAAATTTGACCTGCATTGAGTAATAGTGAATGCAACCATAAAACACAATATTTTAAGAAGATGTTAAAAGAGCAAAGAGGACAAAAAAAGGAAAAAGAAGACAATGAAGCAACAGGAAAAGTTCACACAACCTAATAAATCTGATAAAAGTGTAACAAGCATTTTACTTTAAACAGAAGTCAGTGTAAAACACAGAATTGCTGCTCTATTTCTAATCTCGATGTTTTCCATACTATTCACATGATACTGTGTTTTTTCATTTGTTTTATGGTTTTCTGCTTTTATTTAAGATCTTACTATAATGTCTCATTTTTTTTCTATTTGCAACTGCATGTTTTCTATTTGATTCTCTTCTGCTTCCTTCTGCTCTGCTTCATGCGTACCATTGTTCTCACCCCTTTATTTACTATATTTAAAATCAACTATTTGATTCCATTGCACCCTTTTGTGTATTTACACCTTCTTTGCATCTTTTTACATATTTACACCTCTCCTGTGTATATTCTATTTTTCTAATGATCTGACCATTTCCTACTTAAGCATTCCTCTATTTGCACTCCTCTATTCTTTTTTTATCTTTGACAAATTTTATCTCTACCTTTCTATCTCTGGATGCAATAACACATGATTCACATTTTATTCTCCAGCCATTTGTTATCCAACTAACATCTCTCTAGTTCTTCTGTTGCATGACAATTACCTCAGAACACTTATTGGTTTGGTTTGGACCATTTAATAATTTCAATGCTTGTTTTACTGATTTTTCTTTCTCTTATATTTTCAGCATATACTGACAGAGCACATGAGTGTCTTATTCATAAATGTGAGACAAAGGGAAGCAAACAAAAAGCAGAAGAATGGAAAAAAATTGTGTCAGTGTCACATCAAGATATGCTATAAAAAGAATCATCAAAAATGCATTGTCAGAAATCTGTAAAAATGAAAGAAGGGAGAGGGGTTTTTTTATTATTTTGTTTTACTGTGGTTTTACTGAATATGTGAAGAATTCTGACTTTCTACAAAGATGAGTGGTTCATGTGACAGGTCTTAACTGATAACAGATGTAGAACAAAGAACATGAAAAGCTGACCAAAAAGAAAAATAAATCTGCTAAGCAATTTAAAATAAATAAATTATGAGCATCTATTATGCTTTAAGCATTGCTCTGCTAAAAGTGCAGAAAGTTTATAATGAATGTGAGATAGACCAATAAATTGGGCATTTACTAATACCTTTTGCTGCCACTGAAAATAACAGCAACAAGCAATAGAGCCAGTGCCTGTAAAAAGCCAAGGAATATTGCGAACTAAAGCAATTCAAACTGCTTTTACACTGGTCACTCTGCATAACTAGTCTCAAACACACAGTGAATCATGAAAAATTTATACAGCTATTATGCTGTGAAGCCAGACATATCCTTAACTGTGAACTACAGGAGGTAAGAGCACAGAGTGGTTTAGAGGTAAAATATAAAATGAAGACTTGAAAAAATTACTAGATATGCATGAAAGGAAAAGTTTTTGGCTGTTATTGCTATACTCCACAGGCAAACGATGAAAGCAAAATCTTGTTTAGCATTGTTTTCTGAAATATTTATGCTAATTAGCAAGATTTCCCAAACAGTACCAGAGAACAGTCTTTTTCTAGACGATATTTATCCAGGAAAATTAATTCGTTCAAAGAGATTCTACTTTAAAATGTAGGTCTAAAAAAAAAAGAAAGGATGCATTGTGTAATAAGAATATCCTTATGGGTAAGAAAAAATGTTCCTTTAATGCAGTGTCTTGTCTCCAGCAGGGACCACTTGCAGATGCTTGAGGAAAGAATGTAAGAGCCTGTGTTCCTTCTACTCTTATAGCTTTCAATAACTACTAGCTTATGGGCATCCTGAGCTAAAGGGTGCATCTGGACCACCTCTGTATGGCCCAGGGTCATAATCAAGGTCATTTGGATGATCATTGTTAAGCCATGCAGGGTTTAACTCTTATTGTTTTTAAAGGTCACCTTAATTTTGTTACCTCACTCATGTATAAAGATCTCATTTCCTCCTCTGTGACTTTTTAAGACATTCTTCTGAACGTTGTTACCCATATTCAGCCTTCACTCTATGCTAAGGAGTTTTACTTGATTGCTTTATCTGTGAAATTTTCTTATTTTCATCCTTCTGAAATATTTAAGAGATCTTTGTTACAAATGCAACAGAAATTGGCAAACTGCATAGGACATTTCTGTATGAACTGTCTTTTAACTTCAGAAGGAGATTCTCTTTTACATCCATCACAAACCTGTCTCCATCTTTTTATTCTTTCTCATCATAGTATCTTGCTCTTGTCCCTACCAAAACAGTTTGTTTACTATGCTGTTCCATGTATGTTTTCCAGATACCAGAGCTATCGGGATTTGGGATGTTTTAGTTAAGACTTTGACACTTAAACACAGTTCATGCAGAGTCCATCATGTCATTTGTGTTTTGTAGAAACACATTGAGTCAATGCAGGATAAAATTGTGCACAACAGCTGTATGAATTTTATTATATGTGAATAAAACTCTGCTAGAATCTAAACAATTACATATTCAGCTGCCTGATGACAAAAAAAGATGCACCATTACAGAACAAAACATGAAGAGTTTCTTCAGCTCTAAGACTCCTAAAATTTTTGAGGGCAAAAAAGAAATATTGTAATCTTGAAAGACAACATTTTTTATACTTCCAAAATTTTTTACTCAAGTTGACATATTTTCAAAATAGATTTCTTAATTAATTCTTACATTGTTTAGTATATTGTATTGTTTTTATAAAGTAGATGTAGACTTTCATTCTATATATGCATATAAATATACACATGAATATATATTGACATATAAATACAAATAAAAATACATATGTAAGTCTGTATATATACTTTCTTATCTACAACTGTACACAAGTCTACATCTGTATCTATGCCTATGTCTATATAAAACTTCGTTTCGGCCTTTCTATGATCCACTGAACCCCCCACATTTATATATGGAAAACAAAGACTGGGTAACACTCTTCACGGAAGATGAAAATAGCTGTATCAGATATGGACATGAGAGCAGGCTGGCATTATTGTTGGACAGTGGCAGATCTGAGGTGCTGCCAACAGCAAGGTGGGCAAAGAAAGGTCTGAAGCAAGGAATACTCTGCCACCAACTCCCGGCAAGAAAAGTCAGCAGCTTTTTCCCTGTCAAGCAGAATTTTGAAATACTAATGTCTAAGACTAATTCAGCAAGACTTTTTAAGCGAATCCAGTATAAAATGAAATAATTAAGCTCAAATAAATATTTCTGACTAGTGTATTAGCCCACAAGAGTCACATATTTCAAGATTTAAGAGCCACTTATTTCAATAAATCTGCAAATAAAGAAGAGATTTTTGAGATAAAATATTAGTTAAAAAAGTGAATTTTGTTCAATACTGTTGCTATTTCAATAATATATATACCACATGTATAGATACATGTATATAAAAATAAAAAACCTGGTACATGCTGAAGGTGGAAAAAGAACTTGTTAATTGCTTGAAATTAAAAATGAACTTATTTTTATCCTTATCACAGGCATTCATTTTCCTAGAACAGATCAATTGTATAAAACCTTGCAAGGGAACAAATGATAAAATTGGATTCATAATGTCACCCTAATTGGTGACATTATATTGCGGTCTTCTTAAAATGACCATCATATTATTTTAAAGGCAGTTATATTAAAAAGTATCATTTCTCTGAGAACCACTGAGAAATACTGATCTGATAAGTTACTTGATCCATATTAACACCTACTAATGAAAAGAAGAAGTAGAACTTACTCCCCTGTACATGTTTTACAACCATTGCGTCTCACATACCAGGAACACAAAATGTTTTGCACCCATGTTTAATACTTATGTGGTCTTGTCTGTTAGTCTGTCAGTCACTGATTCCAGGGCTGTGTTACATCCATCCAGTTCTGCATTCTCCCTTTCTCTCCTGTGAAATCCTTGTGAGTTACTGCACTGCGTAACTGAACTTTATCTCAAATCCAGTTAATTAAATCAATAGTAAGCCCTGTGCTTTGCACTAGCAATACTGATGGGCATTGACTGACAGCATTGGCTTTATAAAACATCACAGCATAAGGCTTTGTATGGCAAGTTATTCCTTTTTCCTTCTCTTCATCACAGTTGTTGACATTTTGGGTATATCTAGTGGGTGACAGTGATTCAGCCAGGGCAGTACCATGGAGTGTAATAAGAAAGTGAGAAGGCATTCTCTGACTGAAAGCCCCCAGTGAAAGCTATGATATGTAAACAGGATTGCTACTGTTAACATATTGGAAAACTTTAACCTTAACAACAAAACCAAAATGATACTTAAAATCCCTTAGATAATGTTCTATAAAGAAACTTAAGTGCCTACAAAGGCACTGTAATTGTGATATTTTCCCTGTAAATTTGAGGAATTAATTATTAATGATCCTTGCATATAAAGTTCTGGAGATATATTTTTAGTCTTATAGATATATGTTCAGAGGTTGCAAGGGTGAAATAAGAGACAGATTGCATCCATTCCCCAAGAGATGTACAGCAGCTATTTTTCTTAGACGCAAGAAATTACTTTGAAATATGAAGTTTCAAATTCAATTTTTTTAACTGACAATAAAAAGAAGACACTCATATCAATGTTTGTTATACCTATAAATATTTTTATTGGAATAATAATTAATATTAATATATTTTTTTTCTGTTATATATGTATCTTCTTGAAACAAACAAAAGATTAGACTTGAAAAAAGTGTATGAAAAAGAAAAGGTTAATTAAGGGTCATATCACTGTCAGTGGATACAGTAGAGCTCTCAACGAATGCATGAAAGACTGTTTCAGTTGAATAATCTGTATTGAAAAAACAGTAGAATTTTTCTTCTCCTAAGATATTTTATTGTATCCAAAACTTCTAATGCTTAAAGAAACAACTTAATGTGCCTTCTTTGAAAGGAATGGTTCATTTTTCTTTGATTAAAGTTGTATGATGCTCCTATTATAAGATCCTATTTTCAGTAGGTTATAACTGACATAGTTTAATATTCACACTGTTATTGTCTGTGTCAGATGCCTGTCTTTGCCTGATTATACTTGTCTTCAGTTTCTGGGAAGAGTTCATCCTGAATAGCCCAGCTTTTTCTCTGAGGTTGAACTAAATAAGTTCTTTAATTACAAATGATTAAATAAATAAATTTTAAGTCACCACGACAGTTCCTTTGATAAACCAGTTTCCTTACTCTGTGGAACTGTCAGTTTGACAAAGAATGCCTCTGACTTTTTAAAAAACAAACCAGACCAAATCAAAACAAACAAAAAACCCAAACAAAAACCCAAACCACCACCACCAGCAACAAAAATCCACAAAAAGCCTACCCTGCAACTTTGAAGGATATCACAATTTCTGAAAAAGATGACATGTTAAAATTTGGAAGTTGAAATTTCGAAAGAATCCAGTATTTCTCAAGACACTTAATCCTTTCCTGATCATGGTTAGGTAAAAAAAAAAAAAAATAGATTCACCTCCCAGAGTTTCTGAATACGTTGCAAGCTTTGGAGATGGAGTTCATTTATGCCTTTCTCCAGAGCACTCTGTCCTCCAGGCAGAAAAGTGGAGGTGGTGCCAGTCTCTGCATCCTTGTGTCATGTCTAAGTTGTTCCAGACAAGATGAAGAGGAAATAAGTATATATTACTCTAGTGATCACAATAGTATAAGATATTGATCCATAGGCAGCATGGATGCCAAAGACACCCGGCTGAAAAGACAGCACCTTGACTCTTGTGTTGTAGAGTAGAGAGGAATAAGACAAGGAATTTAAAAAGTTATATGGTTTCTAAAATGGATTTTGAAAGTGGAGAAGAAATCAGATGAAAGCTGAATAAAAAATAGTCCCACTACTAACAAAAAAGTGAAAAGAATTTCAGAAAGACAAACCAGCATCCCATATTTCACAAGAAAGGAAATTAATAAAAGCTATTCAGTCCCTCTCCCTCTCTCCTCACCCTAAGTCCTACAGATAGACAAAATATTTCCCAAATAAAAGACTCTTCCACATCTTCCTGCGAAATTGGTGGTTGTAGGGACAGGGGGGAAGAAGAAAAATTGTGTGGAAATGGAAATGGAATGTCACTGAAAAAATGACATATTCAGGAAGAAATGTACCATTCCCATGCAGTTCTGATCAGCCTATTCATAATTGCACAAAACTCCACAGTTCTTGTTAATTCAATTTTATTCAGTTGATTAAGTATTTTGAAATAGCAACTGAGATATAGCAAAAGCAGACTATCAGTTATATTTTCTCAGTGTCTCTAAGAAAAGCAGAAACTGAAGGATAAAAGGACACCACAAAAGTATGTGTGAGGGAATTTGGAGAGCACTAATGCTCAGAAGCAGAGATCAAAGGGACAGCAGAGGTTGTGCATACAGATCCAGCTGCAGGCACCAGCCACTGTTCCTAGCAATGCTGAGTCTCCAGCTGGGGGTACGGTACTATGCACTGCAGCATCTGCTGGAAAGTTCTCTGATCTCCCTGCCACAGGAGGCTTCCTCAAGGTACCTGAGGGCCACAAGAGAATCCAGGGGAAGACTTCCTGTGCTGCTTTGGCCCTCATAATGTTTTGCCTTGCTGCTGTGCTAAAACCTGACATTGTCCACTCTGGTTTTGCTTAGCTCCATTCAGGGCACAGAAAATCAATTTGCCTCAGATTTTACCTTTTACCCTCTCTAGCTTTATGACGATCTTTAGCAAAATGAGCTCAGACAGACACATTTTTCCAGAGAACTTATCAAGAAACATGCTATCCCTCCTTTGCCCTCTTAATACAGTAAGTATCAGTATAGTTATACTGCTGGAGCTAACCCATATTTTTCATAGTATTCCATGCCCTAGATTCCCCTCTGCGCTGGATGATGGAAATTTAGGCTACTCTGCAGCACTGCTGTTGGACCAGCACCTTGCTTTTCTGGAGTAAAATTCCTGTTTTGTCTCCAGTAACAGCCCTTGTCACAGCTGATGGAGGTGGAGAGAGCAAGGGGAATACAAACAGGCTGCAGTTTGCCTAAAGTGCGGAAACATCTGCTTGAGTCATGAGTGGCTTGTTGGCTAAGTTCAGCAGGGGAGAATCCAGCAATTAATCTGAAGTGTCACTGTATTCGATAGAAATTGTTGTAGAGGGCTTCTGGGGATATAAAGGTAGCTCTGGTGGTCAAGGATTGCATGTTTCTGTAGTTTATTCATTTTTAAAGACTTTATTGCACTCCAATAGCAAATACTTTTCTAACAATAAAGTCTGCTTAGGGCCTTTCTCCATAAATGGTGACTTACTTTGTGGAAATAGATATGTCTGGTTAGACATAGAATAGAATCATAGAATCATAGAATCATCTGGGCCGGAAGGGACCTTCAAAGGCCAATCTAGTCCAGCCCCCTGCAGTCACAGGGACACCTCCAACTAGACCAGGTTGCCCAGGGCCTCATCGAGCCTCACCTTGAATGTCTCC